>JAINEB010000002.1:10575000-11775000 GCA_022840565.1 Eubasilissa regina | reverse complement strand
TACGTTTACATCGAAATAAACAAAATAAATATATTTTAAGTTGTCAGAAAGTGAAAAAAATATCGTCGCCTATCAAATAACCTGGTCGTAATAATAGTAATTGAGAAGATAAATCAATAAAATTAATAATTTTTTTAGAACATTTTGATTGACACTGGAGTATTTGGTATCAAATTTAGGATTTTTTGAAGCTGGTCCAAATAGTCTGTTCTATTGATTAAAAAGTATGCGGAAAAACGTTTCAATTAGCCCCAGAGCCGCTGGCATATTTTTTTATTATTATTTTCAATTTTAATACATATTAATATTTCTAAATATGCAGATCTCATCTGTCGATTATATGCCTTGATTTAATAATAAGTGTGATTTATCTATTAAAAGGATTCGAAAGCTGTAGGTATTAAGAAATCTGAAGTACTAGAGTCATAGGGAGTAAAGAACGCTCGGAATACCCGGTATTGAGTCACCTTCCACCAGACCTTTAGACTCACTACGAAAATGTCATGAACACTTAGCTCTGGTCTTGGAGGAGTTGTGAGCTGGTCCATATCCTCTTCACTACAACAGATTCATGTCCAAGCCACCTCAATTGAGACGTTTCCATCGCAGGGTGCCCCTCATACTTTTCACTCGGTCTGATTTCGGCAGCATGGATTTTCGATCTCTCCATGAGAATCCAGAATATGACAAATTTAAATACTTTTCTACCAATACCTTATGCTTTTACAGACTTGCGAAATATACGCCATTGGACATAATATTTTATGCAGTGCTAGCAAATCGGTTATAATGGCGTTCAAATATGGAAAAAGGCCAGATAATATTCCATCCGGGTAGCTGGACGGGACAAAATAGAGCGTTAAAAAAAAGTCAAATACCTTGGACATATCTTCAATGAAGATGGACAAGACGATGATGACGTCGAACAGAGAAAACAGTTAAATGTTGAGGATCCTGTTTAAAAACGTTTTTCTTACTTATTTACTTACCATTATGCCGTTTCCCCGCAGGGGTAGGCAGAAAGGATAGAGTGCCACACTCTTCTGTCCTGACACAATTCTCGCCTCATCCATATTCATACATCTTCTCATACAAGCTCGACGATTATTGAGGCTTCTGACAGGACCATCCTCCAGTATCTGGTTTACCTGGTCGTGCCGAGTCTTCCGCAGACGTCCTCTACTTCTAGTGCTATCAATACTTGCGTCATGTATCTTTCTACCAATCTCTCCTCATTCATTCATTCCATATGACCTTTCCTTATTTCTTCATTCATTACTCTGTCATAAATGGATCTGCCACATATACCCCTATGTGATCTCATTTCCACTGCATTCAGTCTATTTTCGTTTCTCTTCTTCTAGCTCCAGGCCTCACTTCCATACACAGTGTCAGTACCAGGACTCCATTGTGAACTGCTAGTCTTGCCTCAGTTGACAAGTTCTCATTAGCTATAATACCATCCAAAGCGCCGCTCACTTTATTCCCTGCAGTCACCCTCCTTTCGATATCTTTCTCTAACTTTCCGTTTCTATCAAACATATTCCCAAATACACAAACTCATCTATCTGTTCCAAACATTCTTTACCTACAAGTATTTTGCACGTTGTCTTGCTATCCTCTTTCTCGAATACCATCACTTTTGATTTGTTGATATTCATAATAAGGTCGCTTTCCTTACATACATCGTACATTCTACTCACTAGCCTCTGTAATTCTTGCACTTTTTCACCTTTTTTTACGAGTACCTGCAAGCTCTAGTCGAACTACAAGAAAGTGACATATAACCGTCTACGAATTCAATATAACAAAAACTCATACAAAATACTATTTCTACTTACAACTACTTACAATGTCTACTTACAACAACTTACAATGACTTGTGCATAACATGTACGTAACGATCAACGTTTGAAATGTAATAGTATGTGTTATTGTGTTCGATTGTAACCATGATTATTCATACGTTGACTGGTACACGAGAAACTAAACCTCCAACAGTTAAATGCCAGTTACCAATCAAAGACAATCACGCTTACAATAACGATTTACCATCACTAGTAAAAGTTTGCGTCTCTAATTAGTAGGTTTATTTTTTACCCCGTATTGTTATTTTATATTATTTATACGTCAATATAGCATAGGGTAGATTTTACAAAATTCAAAAAATAATACATTCCAAGTTATCGAGGCACGGTAACAGGTCGCGGGGTCGTAATTACACCACAAACAAAACACTAAACAGATACAAAGCCTTCAGACAGCTATTATTAAAAAATAAAGAGCCATAACCTTATAAGCTCGTAATCATCTATTAACGTTCTGCCCGTTTAAGGGGTGGAACTTTTTTATTAACTGAGGAGAATAATTAAATGTTAAAGTAATTAATTTTACATGGATACCAAATTTTTAAAGGAAGGAGAGGTACTAGTATATTAAATTAATAAATTAATATGCTAGGGTTACCGGAAATAATACATTTCTTCTTCTTCTTCTTCTTCTTTCTGTTTCCATTCTGTTCTGTCCTATGGAGAACACCAGAGATTTCACCAGGCTGAGACTTGTTGAAAATTTCCATACACGTAATAAATCATGATCACGACACAAGGCTAGTGAACAACCACATACTAATAACGACATATTCTTAGCTTTGAAATAACACAATACCCTTAATACTAATTGGAAATCGTTCACTAATAGAAAAATAATTAAAATATGGACCCAATGTATGATCCGTCGAAAGCAACGTTGTCTAATATTCCTAATTAAATTTATTTATTTATATATATTGACATACGTATTTTTGTATCAACAGAGGTGGATACGTAAGACATTACTCTTAGTTTATTGTGTGGTATGGAGTACACTTTACCACTGATATATACACCGTTGTCCTGGCTACTTTTCTGACTGAAATTCAACACAAATACCTAGTACCGCATATCAATAATCTATTTTTAGATTTTCAACACAATAATTATCCCTATATACTTTGTTGTATACTTATAAATTATTTTATTTTAATATAATGATATCATCTAAACAACACGAAAAACCGGCTACTTTTACAAAGACGAAAATCTAGCAAAATAGTGTAGAACAAGGATGAATCCACCGGAGGTGATACCTACTACGTCTCACTTAAATAATAATAAATTTGTAAAATACATGGCAATTTAAAATTTAAGGGGCGTGAAACTTTCGGGCCTCCTTTCTAACGTTGGCCCCAATGCGGTGCATTGGGATTGTTACGCCACTGGTCTATACGTAACCATGCGCATGTATCATATTGTTTCTGCAAGGTCACCATGACTGCATGCTTAGTATCACGAACAGAAAATGAAGACGTATGGGTTGTGTTGTGTTTTAAGGGATGACTCCTGCGGGACGTGTTTGCTACAACTGCAGCTAATTAAACCACCATTATGGCTCTCCGGCCGCGCCCTTTGTTTTTTACCCCTCGCCGCGGAGACGCCCCGACCATCCCCGAATATATGTCTTCATTAGGCAGCCATTAACGTCACCTTTTGATGCAGAGTTCCTGTTAGGCTACCCACAACCTGTGTCTTGCTGTTCGATTGTAATAAATAGCTACTTATTAAGCGTTGTTTCTTAACTAGCTATCACAAAAATATCACCAACTGACGAACAGAGATCGTCATTTTATCCCATCGCCTCAACTAGACACCTCAAAATATCCATGTCCTCCGTTATTTCATCCAAGAATGGAGAACCTTCGTAGGCCAAGCCTGCGAAGGTTCTCCATCTGTCCCAAATAAAACTCTGAAGGGTCCCACCCTATCTCGGAATCGTTATGAGAGTTGTGCACTCCCGCTTCGACTCCACTCACCAAAGCAACGCGTGCAATAATTAATAGAATCTTCGAAGCTTTTTAGAATATATTATAAAGTTAAGTTCGATTAGTTCTGTTCTGGCAGTTAGTTAACTAATACCTTGTGACTTTCCTTCACAGTTTATTTTTTTATTGTATAGTACAATTATAGTACATTTACTGTTATAGGTTGGCTCCGGTATCGTCGAACCAATGCCATACCTTTACAATATTCATCCGTTCGGTATCAATTTGTCGTGAGACTCGTTTTCATATTGATTCCAGAAGGCAGCCAGAGAGAAGTTGTGGAAGTCATGCACCCCCAAAAGGGGAGGGTAATGTCACATCTATGTGTTGAAGTTATTCATTCATCTGATTTCTCTCATTATGGACCATCTCACTCGTATGTTTTCATTGTCGTTAGATGACAATAATATTTATTTTATTAATACTTTGTTTAAACCACTATTTATTAATTATCTTACATGTTTCGATACCTATGGTATCTTTTGCAGTAAACAATGTGTACTGAAATTAAAAAATACATGCATAGATAAATACAAAACTATGAAATGGTTAATAAGTAAGAACTAATATGAAAACAAATTTAAATGGTGACTATTGACAAAGAGAATTCGGTTATTTATAATATTAAGCTTGCTATTAACATATTTTGTATGATTATTAATATAAAATGAAGCCACAAAGTAATTTTGCAAATATTGAAGAAGTATTTCTTTTAGGTTATTCTGCCGTATATAATTTTATATAAATGGGCGTGCAAACTCTGTCATCTAAATTAACCTGCACTGTTGAATATTTCCTTGATTCACTTATTTTCTTATTCACAATATTCCAATTTTTTGTAAGAACACAATTGCTGGATTTTATCCCCAGAGGCATTGTTACTTCCTTACTTATTTTCCTTTGAGCCATGACTTTTAAAAGAAAGGTGACGCGTTTCGGCCGGAAGAAACATGGCACCCTTCGCTATAACTACTTCGTCTTCTTCTTTATTATTTTGGTCGTTGAATTATTTTCTGAGGCTTCTATCTATCTACTTACGCCTCCGCTATCTTCCATCTTCCCCTGCGTGTTGAGTTTTCAGAGATATATTTCTGTATATAATCTGTCTTAAGTATTACTTGAATATTTTTACCCATTTTTAAATTTTATGATACTCTGAGTACGCATCTTCTCTGAGTATCATCAAAAGAATAGTCATTTTCTTTGTTTCTCATTAACTGTGGTTCTTACACATGCATTTCTTGTGTACATTCTGTATAAAACCTTCTTGTGTACATTCTGTACAAAACCATCAAAATAGTGTATTGTTATTTCTGAGCACTCCTCGTTGCAAACCCCTACACCTTTCAGTCTGTCGCTTTAACACAATTGCCATTATTATTGTATTCACAAATCGTTTCGTATCAAATTGAATGAAAGCGAGTATATAAATTAATTATAACAGTAACTATTATATAAATACAACTTTGTATATACATAAAACTTAATGTCTGTCTGTCCTTTATAACCGATTTAAACCAAATTTTGCATAGTTACACTTTTGGACCCTTATAAACAACCTAATCCCACCCATTGGGTACTCCTAACCAACTCCCTGATATATATGACTAATATATAATAACCTTCCCCCTAATCCCTGCCTGGACCACATTTGCATACATCGTTATTATTTACTTGTGCAAAATAAAGGCACCCTTTCCCCCTATCTTAAATTATAAGGTGCAGACCGCTAGATATGAATACTGATGACTGATTGTTAGTTAGGAGTTAACGGGCGACATGCTGTCACAGTCGCAGCACAATCGAGGGGCTGCTGCCGTCCGGGCTCGCGGGGTCAGGGCACCGCGGGGTAATTATGTGAAAATGGGGCGTGATTCACTTTAATCACGGAGATCAATTATTTAAATGGTTTTGCTAGCATTATTTTATGATTTACCTATGTGATGGAAATTTCATTAACATACACAACATTGCAATTTTTGCACTTTTCAATTGATCAAAGAAATGTGTGTTAATGTAAAAATTACACTTTAGCAAAAAATGTAATTTAAAAATATTTTTTCTTGCATATTAGGTAATTAAACGTGAAAACATTATAAATGTGCGCAGTAGTACCCCGGTACATAATACGTGGGGTTAGGGACCAGAACAAAAATGCGAAAATCACCCTAAAACGAAGTAGAAATATTTTTCATTTAATTAAGATGGACTTTAAATGTCTAAAAACACACATTTACTTTTTTTATGTATGTGTATATTATATATTATATGAGACAAGATTTGTTGTTTTTACTATTTAATGATGAAAACCGCCTAGTATTTATATGCACGCGTGTACAGGGGGTCTGTGGTGGTCCTGCTCGCGCCCCACAGACATGGCCGCGTAAAAAATCACCTGACAATCATATAGTGCCGAAGCGCACCGACCAATAGCAGATGTTAATATGACAAGTACTAGGAGCTAGCCAGCCACTTCTCCGCATACCGTTCTTTCAACAACACCTCGAGCGATTCACTTCAGTCTTCAACTTTATTTGCGTAGTTAACTTTATGCTCGTAACACCTTCAATTGTAAATCGTCCCACAATAAACGCCATCTTTTGTAAGTTATATTTTATTGAAATACCTTGTTCTATACACAGCATAAATACGCGCACGTGTATTCATGTACACTGCGACATACACCCACACGTATGAGACATTGAAGAGAGTTAGGGCTTCAGTCTCACCATGCACAAAACCTTCTGATACGAATCGCATAACTTACAAACGTCGGTCACTCCATCCGAGTGACTAGACAACTTAGATCACTTGTATCGATCACAATTCATTATATAACAATAACTCCTACACTATATAACAAATACCTACCCTATATAACAAATAATCCCTAAAGACCGCGTTATTTCCCGTTTTCCATATTCCTGTACTCTTTCTCCACACAACGTCTTAATGTATTTTGGTCATTGCATCTTACGGAACGCGTGAGTTAAAAAAATAATTTTAAAAAAATGGAGAAATATAAATCCCTCGATAAAAGATTGAGCATTTTAGTATGAGCTTCGTCTCAAGTTTGTAATAACACAATGTGAATAATAACACAAAACGTTGTGGCATAAATGGAAATACTATTCTAACTCATTTGCAGTATCTCTTATAGTGTTACAACACTTGGACAAAATGCCATTTCTCTTATTCACAGGTTTTTGAGAAACTTTGAATGACCTTGTGTCCGCATCAGTTGAACGTTTATTGTCGAACTGCTATTGCAGAACTCCACCTTTGAATAATGGAAATCATTCCGAATTTTTACGTCTTTTCCTGTTATTTATGACCGTTGAAGTCATAAATAGCAGAATTGAACACTTTATTACTTCCTTTTATTGTTTATTTTTCCTCCCTTCTTTGTTAATTTCATCTGAGAAACTAATTACCCCCGAGCGGGGGGCGTCGGGCATGGTGGGACGGGGTGGAGGGGTAGGGGTTGGGGTCAGATCCCTCCGCCTCTGCCCCCCGCCGTTTAAGCGGGTTTTGATTTATCCACACAATAAATTCACCAAGAAACAGAGCGCGACATGCCCCAGCCCAGCAACAATGGCGAATATTCCGTCAGGGGTTGTGAATGCCGATTGTTGTGCGGGAATCGGCTCTGGAAGTTATGACGAAGTACGGTGGACCAGCTCGGACTGAACGCATTCAAACATCACTCTCGTATAATAGTTACCGTCGTTGAAATTTCCTGTCGAAAATGAACAACGAGGTTGTTATATCATCTTAAATCAGAATAATCATAAAGTCTTGACACGTAGGTTAATTTGTATACTTTTAATAATGACAATTTTAATATGATCTCCATCGTGAGCGTAGCAAATGGATGTGATGCATTAATGCTTTAATCTCCGTCGATAGTGGCGGCAAAAAGTCTACCGGCGGCGCTGAACCGAACCGTTACCTTTGGTTTTACAGCCATGATGTTCTCGTTCCAGGACCCCGACTTTCAGCAATCTTTCCCTGCATATGAGGTGCAAGATCTCGTACTTCTCTGGATGTCTCGTCACATGTTCGAGGTATTGTAGTTTTGAATACTTATTATTCTTCATCCATCCAAACCGTGACATCTTTATTCGTCTAGATCCATATGGATCCGCATTTCAAATACTTCAAGTCGCCTTATCATTTATTCAGCGAGTCTCGGTGCTTTAATTTTCCAAAATAATATCGGGAACACATACTCGTAGCACATATCCAGCACGTTTGGAAGTGTTGCGCTACCCTCTCGGTGTTCGCTACTGAGTAGGTACGTTCAAGGATTCCCACCTGATTTGCAGCCTCTTGACATTCCTTATTTCGCGCAATCCTTTGGCTGTGCGGAGAGATTTATTGTGATCTGCCCGACACCGCGGAGGAAACCTTATTATTTTTTTCCCAGGAATACAAAGTCCTTATTAAAATAAATAGACTTTTCTGGTTACCTGTCTACTTTCGATATCAATATAACACATCCGTTACATCGACAACGGTGGGGGCTTATTAGCGAAAATCTACCGTACATAATTGGTATATTTATCTATGAAAAAAAATTATGTCAATGAATTAGATCAATAATTTATGCAAATGAGGAGATTTATTATACTACCAATATATATGTCATTTATAATTTGCCATTATTTAAATATATATATATATATATATTTAAATAATGGCAAATTATAAATGACATTTTAGCTCTAAATACCTTATTCCAGGATCCTCCTATCTCTGGCCATTCTTCTCCAGTTTCTGTACTCTCCCATCATGCTTCAGTCTTCCACCATACATCAATCAATGTTACGGTCGTCCAGCACTTCTACCAGTGCGAGGCCTCCATCCTAGGACCTTTACTGTCGTTTTTAGTACCGACAGATAGATTTTCAACTAGAACCAGCAACAGTCTTAAAATCTTACACTTATTTTCAAAATACTTATTTTGATTCGCATGACAGAATGCCGATACAGTTTTTAAGAGTGATTTTACATATTTTTTCTTTCATTGCCAGTATCCACCCTTGTCCAAAATTCAGTTGTGTTTTAAAGCTTTGGCTTACGACCTTTAATTTAAATATGTACTCCCTTTCCTTTTTCTTTGACGTAAAATATTTTGTGATATATTTTTGTATACCTACAAAGATACTATGGAATCATTATTCTATTCAAAATATAATGCGAGCATATTTTGTTTGTATAAGCCATTAATATCCCTGTATTGCTGTGCATGATGGGAGATTTTTTTATTTTATCCGATGGTTTATGTATATGATTTTTATTTAACGCTAGCAGAGACCTCGCGGCCGAATTTTCTACACAGTGTAAACCTGGGGACGTTTCTTCCACCGAGAACCCTGATCCTCCCGAGCCTTAGGCCCCACTTTCACGCGATTAATTTCTGTCTTATGTTGGATGCTTTCGAAATGTGCTGTAAACGGCGAGGCGCACAAATTTTGCTGACAACATACAGAAGAAAGATTCTTGCATACTTTTGATATTTTGCCCGAAGAAATGTTGAGAGTCTCGAGAAGTCCGTGATATAATAGACCAAATAGAGGAGTTCACAAGGTCTTCTGTTAACGCTGTGATCAACATGGGTCAAGACCAGGGGGAATGGAGACGTATTTTGCACCAAGATCCAGATCTATCAGGGGACCGCGACTTTCAGTATTGAGCACACGATGAAGAAATAAAAGAAAAATTTCTGACCTTTTTTAAATTAACCTGAATTCTTTAAATGTATTAATTAGAAAGATATATAAAATATATTTGAAGGCCTTATTTAAATGATGTATTAATTTGGAAAGCGTAACGTATAGGTTCGAAAATTTGTCGTCAAAAGTACTGTGTGCTGTAGCATAGTCAGTTAATGCACCTTCTCCGGATTGGAAAGAGAATCCCTGTAGCGCAAAACAATATTTTTCGATGAAATCGATTTTTATGTATATCTTTCTAATTAATATATTTAATTAATATTTAAAATATCACAGACCTTCTGTTCTGAATAATTACAACTTCACAATAAGAATGTGTTCTCCTTAATAATATATGGATTTTTTTAAAACTATTTTACTTGAAAAAAAATAATACATTTAAAAAATGTGGTGTATTAAAATACAGTACCTATAAAGATTATAATTTATTTTTTACATATACTTTTTTCTGATTTTTCTTGAATGCCCTATCAAGTGGATAAAACAGAGTATTATTTTATTTTCTAATAAATTATAATTGCGTACATTTGTATTTTGTTTTTAAGTACTTATGGTTGCTTTTAAATATTACTGCGATTGGTGCAAAAAAAAAAAACCAATTCACTCGAACACCCTTAAGTAAATGTTATATTTTCTTATATATTATTAGATGTAGTGCCGCATATAAAGTAGCCATCCAATTTGACTCAGAATAATTCGTGGAATTATTCCACGCACGTTACATCTTTATTTCATTTCTTCATAAATAAAGATTTGGAGCAATTTTCATTGCAGTCACCTAGAACATGGATTGCTTACTTGTAATTCTATTAATACTAGCACAAAGTATATTTTTATGTAATGTATTTAATGTTGATCGGTGCGCAACCACCGCTGATTCTTCAGTAAAACTTATTATTTAATATCATTCATTGACATGACAGTGTAACATCATTATTTAATTTTTTTTCAATTTACAGATGTTTTTTAATTTAATTTTCTGGGACCAAACTGTATTCGACTTTGTTATCATTTACACCTGATGATGATAGGGACTTCATATTTCGAAACTGCAGTATAACACAACGAATGTGCAGTATAAAATTTAACCTATTTTTCAATGTTGAAAATACAATTTATTACCAAAAAAAAATGGTTTCTGTTGTCCACCACGATACAACCTAATTTAACATTTAAACGCTAACAAATATTCAACCAAACTTCGTTGACCTTTGAATTCACGCACTTCTGTACTTACGCAGTAGTTAATTTGTGACATAATTTTTCAAACGTAAAATTGTGTATTCTGTAACATGACATTCCATACTACAAGTAGATATCGTTTATTATAAACTAGAACCGGGACTAGAATTGGAGACTTATCGGCAAGGAAAAGTTTCGAGTTCGTATCCCGGTTATAATAACATATTTTTTCGATAAATAGATCACAAGGCGAGTATTGCAACCAATAGACCGCAAGCACGTCAATCTAATTTGTTTTAAAGAGAAAATATTTAAAAAATATGACAATTCTCGCGGTACACGTGCCATCTGGCGACAGATTATATTTTACAGATCTCGTCACCCTAGCGACGATAATTATTATCATCAATTGGTACGAAAAGTTTTCGTCTTCGATTGTGATATATGACAGATATTAAAATATGTCAGTAAGAAAATTTTAAAATATTATTTATGAAACTGTAGATGCTAAGTATTTTTTTCCTAAAATGGCTATTGGATGAACGTTTATAAACAGATAATAATAAAATAAAAATTTTGGTACAGTAATCTGTGGCAATAAAGACAGAGAATATTGAATATACAAGGTGACCCAAAAAAGTGAGAACATCTCATAACACATGAGTTATTTCAAAACGTAATATAATTAATTATAGTTTTTAATGTAATTTTTTTTGCACAATATTTAGCTAATTAGAAATCATCAAAACACCCCCCATATTGCATAATCTAATGCGTTCAAATCTGGGCTGTTCGGTGGCCACATTCTCCCGTTGATTGTATTTCTGGCTGTGTGAGATGGAGCTCCGTCCTGTTGTAATGTCCTGTTATGCTGTAATATCTAGCTATTCTCTAGGCTTTGTTTTGAAACTCTTTGATCATTTTCCTAGCACCCCGACGTCTTTCAATTTGCAAATGTTTGATCAGAATACGGTCTTCTGCAGTGATTTTTGTCATTCTGGGCAACAATTTAAAAAAACCAAATATAAACAATAGGGAAATTAATAATCAAAGATGGCGACCGGAAATTGTCGAAATAAAAGGTAATATAGATAAATAAGTAATAAATTAGTAAACTATTTAAGCTATTGTTGGTATAGTTGAACAAATTTTAATTTAATTACATCACATTTTACGAAATGTTCATCACTTTTTTTGGGCCACCTGTATAATACATTAATCCTTGTACGTCACGTTTCAGTATTGTCACATATTTGATTTAATATAAACATAATTTATGTTGATCCTCGACAATGTTTGCTTGATTAGTTTGGTTAATTGGATTCCAACGCAGTGCAAACATGTCGGACATTAATTTAAAATAAACACTATGATGAACTAATCTATATCTAGATTTACCCGTCAATAATGACGGGAAATTAATAATATTTATAACCTGTAGTGTAAAAATCTGTTTGATGCGATAACTCGAGTTGAAGAAGAAAGACTTGTTTGTTTTTATGGTATCACGCGACACATAAAACACAAACCTATGGACAATAAGAAAGTACACACAGGTGTCCCATTTGTATAATAAATTGAAACTAAATATTTGCATTATTTTTAGGGAACCTAATTACTGTCTTATCCTTATCACTGTCTGTTTAATTTAATAATTTATTACGGCCTGAAGAGGGATCCGTCTGCTCTAAAACTAGCGTACCTGTGTGGAAAGTGTCTTGTGATATTAATTAAAACGTCTAATCACGGCTAATGCATTTAAGAGAATTTCGTTACATTCACATTTTTTTTGTTAGATATTTTTAAATTAGCTCGATTAAATTATTTAAAGTCTCTTTGTTATTTATTTTAAGGTAAACTTGTGTTTCTTGCAATAAGTTGTACGGAATTGAAATTGAAAAATCTGCAACCTGGCGATATCTCATATTAAAAATGATATCTCTTCGGCACTGGCCGCAAGATTCGTGCAGATTTCGCCTGTGTGTGAAAGGAAGGGATATTTCCGTTTTATGGTACCCTATAGATAGAAACTCAACCATTTATCTCGAATTAGTTTTTTCTCTAGGACCAATATCGACGAAGTTATGCCGTTATTTTGAAATAAGATGGCAGATCAGGATGATTAACGAATTTAGTCAAGATATTAATCGGATCAATTTTCAGAAGATTTTATTTGATTTATATATAAATATTAAACACTTTTATCCTATGTATGTCACGTCATTAGTGACGTACCTCTGCGCTCAAGCCAAATTGTCACCGAAATATAACAATTTAACGGATTTCAAAAATTTAACAAAACGAATATTTGAATAAGGAATTATTTTTATATTTAAGAATTCGTTTCATTAATAAATTAAATAATAGAAAAATTAAATTAATTATGATAAATATAATGTATTATTTAATGTTGAAATATTAGCGTTCTTAAATTTTCTTAGTTACGTAGTAACGGTAGTTTTCTCGTATGTACAACGATTTTGGCTTTGTCCAATGCTTAAATATAAGAGTGATGTTTTTAATGCTGTATTGAGACAGAGGTATTTAAGGCGTTCTTTGTTTAACCAATTTTTTTTTATGCGTCATTTTTGTCAATTTATATATCTCTTATTTTTTCTTTTTATGTTCTTCTAATACATTCTTTTTATTCACATATATACTACTACTCAAGTTAATATTATGTAATTCTACAATTTTATTTTTGTTTCTTTCAATTATTTGTATTGTTTATAAATCATTTTGTATAGGCCAATGAGGGTATAAATATAATATTAATAAATATGAGATATCTTGATCATTAAATCGAAAAATGTGTTTTGAAAATGTTCGGAAGTTACCTTCTGCATTAGGTAGTATTTCTGTTGTCAATTAACCGTGCTGCAGAACACAGGATCTTTAGTTAGAGTTAGCGAGGTAAGCCCCTCGACGAGAGTCAAAGATACCCCACCCCGCTCTGCCTGTGATGGCAGTGAAACCTCACCGATGTACTGCGTTTACTTTGACCGCTTTTTTCATCTTCCTCGGTTCATCCTCTTTAGTCAATATTACTTTTCCCGATCCCCTCCTCTCTCCTCGCCGGCGCCCCGCGCCCCTCTCCCCCGCCCTGAGGGATGGCCCGAGCGGTTATTGCCCAGCTGTTACGCATTATTCACGCCGGTTAATGGGCCCGGGTTCGATCCCCGGGAGAGCGTATTACTTTCTGCCCGATGAATTATATAGCGCCGAGGGCCGTTGTTTGATCGCGCTCGCTGCCGAGGCCCTTGATGAGTTCGGCCTTAACGGTTACCGAGTCTATTTAATGTGTAATTTGCCGGAGTACAGTATTACAAGTTGTTTGTTGCCACCGTTATACACTTTTCGGCCGGAGAAATCACACTCGATAGAAATGGAACGCTGGCTCCGAGAGAAATTGGACTACACGATGCTTTTATTAATGTGGCATTATTGGTGACATTCATATTAAAATATGAGGCATTATTAGTGACGTTTACTTTTAAATAGGAGGCAATTTTCCTGATATTTAATAATAAACGCGACCCACTATCGGTACTATCAAATTTTCAACACATTTTTTTATTACAACTTTGTTTCACATATTACATAACAATTTTTTTTTTTCAAAGTGCAGAGCACTTTTACGGCAATGATTGCCCTTCGATTAAAGTAAGTAACTTAGCAAATTAAATTTTAATGTGCGTACAAAAAAACATCAAAATTTAAGTAATTAAGTAACATAAACTAAAATTTTATCAGCAACAAATTATTATTTTTAAATGTATAACAATTGAGAAATGCATCGTGCCCTCGTAATACGAAGTTTCACCTGATATTTACAATAAACTGAAATATTTTTTCGGCTGGTGGTTCATCGCTTTGAGGCTATTTTTCATAATGCGCCTTCTCAAGCCCCGGTCCCGAGTCGCCCTCACAGCTGACTCCAGCTCCAGGGTCTCCGCAGCCAGATGCGACGTATCTATCCACTCTTCAATGTCTTCTTTAGTCCACGTTGGTTCCTAGGATAATCTCCTTTTCTAAGCTGTCGTGACCAAAGAATTTGAAGAATTTTTGTTAATTATTATAGATAAGACTTGTTGTGATTAGATTTGTTGCAGAATTGAGGCTGGCGCATCGTGCTGATGCGTAACATCCTTCTTCAGATATACATTTTGAAGGCATTTATTTTCCGCTTGTCGCTATTGCGACCTGTCCACTCCATATATGAAGATTGGAAAGAAAAGAGTGTGAACGAACATAATTTAGTTGTTTCTCAATGTCACTGTTTTTCCATATTCTCTGAAGTTGGTTCATGGCAAGTTTAGCTAGTCGTATGCGTCTTTGAATTCTCTACCTACTGTCACCGGTGTTCGTGATCGGCGCTACCAAATAAATGACCTATATGTACACTCGAGTAAGGGATGCCAACAATAGACGCTGTGCGACTGACGGCCATTTGGATGAGGTATGTCCGAATAAGGCTGCACCTGCAAAGTGCGCGACTTGTACACGATTTAAAAAATAGGCGGACCATCCGACCGGAGAAGAGGATTGGTCCAGCATACAAGGCAGCTATTGAGTCAATGATTATAAAAACACCAACTATGGCTAATAATCTCGCTGAAGAAAGGATGGCAGAAAGCGATGACATTGTTACACGGTTGAATGATTTCAACGCAACTGAGATAAGGACTGCCACATTTTAAATTTTTTAAATATTTTAAATATTTTCACGTTTACTCGCCTTGTATGTTATATTTTCAATCTTATTGTGTTTCGCCTTCATTGAGTTTTGATTTCGTGAAATGTATTTGTTTACCAATCTGCCCTAAAACAGGCTTACCTAGTTGGGCAATGCATTTAAAATGTGTGTAAAATGTCACAAACTGTATTTTTTTTTTGCAGCTGTACAAATGTTATGTATGTCAAAATAAATAAAACTACCTCATATCCTGTAATCAATCAGCACGAAGTGTTATGAGTGACATTTAATTATGAATATTGGCCGTTATTGGTAACTTTAAAAATTCTCAATAGCTGAAGAGGAAACGGAAGAAATAATTAAATTGCATATAAATTTTATATTTTATCCATATGATTAATAAAAACATGACTATCAAGATCGTGAGCAGCTTAGATAACTTAAGTCAGTTGCGATCTCGAAGATTTGGACATTACCAAGGTTACACCTCAGAATAGAACAAAGAAGAGCAGTATTATTAGTAGAGAAGGTTAAGGCAACGACAAAGATGAACATTGATTTATTTATATATATAATTATGTTATAGGAATGCATTGAAGTTATTAGTGATAGACCAAATACACTGATTTAGCATGGGAAGTAATACAAAAATAATATATACAATATTCAGATTATAGATCAGAATTAGTTCGTAATAATGATGAATTTTAAGTGCATTTTTTAATAAATTGGTTATTATTACATCGTTGCAGATTGACTTAACATTTAAGATCACGAAACCATGAACATGTAAATAACAGATTTATCTATTACTAATCTTCTTGATTTTTTTGCTCACCTAAAATTACTTCTAAATGACATACGTCAAACACCTTCTTCCGTGCCCTACCCGTTCAACGGACGTTGGCTATCATCACTGCGGCCCGGTGCAGCTCTACAGTAGACTGGCCAATTCATTTCTTCAGGTTCTTCAGCTATGATGTTCTCCTTCTTCCCTTTCGCTGCATGATGAGATGCAAGATCTCGTACTTCTCTGGATGTCTGACCACATGTCCGAGATACGAAAGTTTTCGGAATTTTATTATTTTGAATATATATTTTTTTTTTATTCACCATAATACCATAATATCATAATACCATAATACCATAATATCTTCATTCGTAACTCTACCCAACCAGCTTATTTTGAATGTTTTCCTTTAAGCCACGTCTCAAATGTTTCAAGTCGCCTTATCTTTTCTTCATTTAGCGTCCATGCCGTAATATCAAGAACACGCAGCATTTGACCATTCGCATTCGTAAAATAAGATTGAAACTGCAGAACCTCTTTTTCGTACGGTAAAGGTTACACGAGATTTGACAGATGATGAATTTTTTATTGTTTATAAAGACATATTTCAAAACAATTAAATTTATGGATCACGATTAATCTAAATACACAACGATCGACTGCTATTGACCCGCCTGGAGAGTCGTGACGCTCTCGAAACCCGGCGCTGTATCCGCAGCGTTCTAGCCTCACCGCGACACGGTCACACAACCACACTACTTTCTGCACACTCCGCCCGGCCGATCACCATCTGATATGTATTCCTAACCATTTTGCATACAATTCTATACATATTATGAATTTTAATATCATTTTACATTTATATTTTTGTATTTATTTATTTAATATCTGGCACATTATAGGCAGATAAAACACTTAAAATTTCCACCCGCTTGAGACTCCTGACATTACGTTCTTAGCTTTTTTATTTTTTTCGTGAATTTGTCAAAATTCAAAGGTAATTTATATTGGTTTTTTATTTCGTTAACATTATTTGATATTTTTGCGATAACACTGGGACGTTCTTAAGAAATCATATTTTTTGATTACTTTGAAATCACTTCATTAGTTGAACATATTCATTTTTCATCGCGTATTTCTGAGATTACTTTAGTATGAGATGATGCTATCACTTCAAAGCAAAATACTGAATTTAAAAAAGATTATAATGTTTATAAATTCGTTTTCAAAATTAAAAAGATGCATCACTTAGTAATAAAAGCATTTCAACCTAAAACCTGTCTCGTTTGTCCGAAATGGCTGACGAAATGCTTCGATTTCCAACGAGCTTGTGCTATGACGTACGTGCGGCACGGATGACGTCACGCCCCTCTCCCCGCTACCTCCGCCGTCCTCGCGGCCAGCTCCGCGTATCGACCCGCGACCCGGCCACGTGCGACTAGCGTAGCTTCTACCCTCCCACTATGGCACGGTCCCGCGAGTACGCCGGGAAAAACGGAATCAATATGAAGACACCGCGACAAAAGCTCTAATTATAATTCGCCCCGACGCTACAGCACCCCAATTTCATTCGCACATTTTTATAAAGTTCAAAACTACTGACCCGTTTTGTAATAATAATTCTCCACGACGAAAGGTTCGGGAAAGTGACGCTAGTGGAATAAATGTCAAAAGTAGAAAGGGCGGGAGCGTAATTTATCATAATTCTATCAGATTATGATGTAGTATTTAACATTTTTACCTTGGTGTGTTGCTGTACTTGGATAGTTTGATCCTGGACCGTTCCAATAGAGGGTTTGCCATACACTAATAATATAATTTCTCGAGATTTTGCAAAGAAAAGATTACCGACCATTATAGCAAGCAACTTGACGACAATATTCTCGTAAAATTATAAACAAATACGAGCAATTATGCGAAATAATATATTTTTTTTATTTTTTGCACGAGAGAACGAAATTCACAATATTATTTGTGATTACTAATATTATTTTATTTAAAACCCACAAATTGTTTTTATCGGTTGATCGAAATGGTATTTATTTTGTATCACGAACGGTATTTGATAAAACAGTGGAGCATGATACACCTGTATAGCTGGCGCACAAGGTCCCGTGAAAAATTTGTGTTAAAACTTTGCAGATAAGAATATAATCTGTCGAAGAACCGTGTGAAACAATAAATCTCATTATTTACGTATGCTCACCTGTACGTAGTAGTACTTTGTCATCAAATTATTGTATTTTCCTCACTTTCACTTCCGTAATAACAATATTTTCAGTGTCCCGTCATCTGATACATATATATATATATATCTCGATTCAATTTTCGTGGGTCACGCGAAGGAAAAATTGATAGAAGACTAATACATTACATTGGAGAATACTGTCAAAAAAAGACTATTGAAGTTAGGTAATTATTGTGTCCTGTGTACGTAGATAGGTAATTATTTATATTAGCAATATTTGAATATGTCCAAGAACGCACAGTTACTGGATTTATACTTACGAAGGCACTGTTATTAAATAAATATCAGATATCTCACAGAGACGAAACTATTTTTTCAACATGACTACAATTATATTACGTCTACCTAAATATGAACAATTTGAAAGAAACTATCACATCTTTAAACTTGTTAGTAATTATTAAGGAAAACACATTCTTATTGTGAAGTTGTAATTATTCAGAACATAGGTCTGTGATATTTCAATTACTAAATTAATGTATTAATTATAAATATATACATATAAAATCAATTTTGTCGAAAAATATTGTTTTTGCGTCACCGGGATTCGAACCTGGATCTCTATTTCCAATCCGGGGAAGTGCACTACCATTGTGCTATAACGCCAGTATTTTTCTTGACAAATTTTCGAACCTATATGTTACATTTTTCAAATTAATACACCTGTCGTTCCGTTATTTGAAAGCCATCTACATTATTTTTACAGAATCTCAAATACCTTTGAGTAAACCGACTGCAGACGCCAGAATTATCAATTCATTTTTATTAAATTTTAGTAATTGGTTGAGGGATGACGAAAGCGCAAGCTCTCATGTTAGTTTAAAAAATAATATTAGAATATTGATGTTATTTCGTTGTACATATCTCTATTTGAAATCTTTAATTTCACTGATATATCTACATATTTATATATGTGAAAACGGCATACACTTCATTTAGGAAGACAAACGACATAATTAAACAATCTGAATGCTAATATCATATTTGTAAGTCAGACAGCTTAAGGGAATTTACCTCTGACTTCGAGTGCATATTAATCATATATAATTCCAACTAAGTTACATTAGTTGCTGCCAGGTAGTTATATTGTTTTCTTGGTCGTTAGACCGTGCAATGGTAAATTATCAATTTATTCTCATCTTTAACTATAATGCAAATCGTGTATTTATTAATAGTAATTTAACAGTGTTTGGGTTCTACTTTTTAAATTTATATCTTATCACTTGCATCTCACAATAAGTATGATTTTTTCTACGAACTTACAATACATAACAAATGCGGTAGAACCCCGCTATTCGTGCAGAATTTGTTCCAATAGGCTGTTCGAATAGCGAATCAATTTTTTAAGTTAAGGAGCCATTTTACCGATACGGATGAATGCTGAGTTGTGTGAATAGAGGGGAGGACAAATGGCGGGGTTCATTGTATATTGTTATCATCAAAACGTATTTAGATAAATTTCGTACATATGTGAGCTTTTTCTTTCTAGGTCTAATATTAATAATTTTATAAATTTGCTCATTTTTTGAATGGCCGTCATTTTGAAACAAGTTGACGGATCAGACCGGTTAATGAACAGAGCCGAAATATATCTACCAGGTTAATTTTTCATAATATTTTGATCGATATCTGAACCATGGGAGTTTTCGTATCCAAAAATCTTTTATCGCGTGTATACTCGTAAAAAATTGTTTTTTTTTTTGTTGTCATTTGTCAAATTTTTGAAAATACATATTTGTGACATGCTGCTTTATTGTTACAATAGCGGATACTCTTTTGCGATCTTATAAATATGTTTAAACACAATATTTTGAACCAAAAAAAAAACTTTTTTTTCGATAGATGGTACGTTTTGCCACAGCACTACTGATATATTAACTTAAATTATTTATCTTGTAGGTTGTGTATCTTGATTGCTTTGTCAGTCCAAGTACGTCAGTCATTTTAATTTATGTTTGTTTATTATTGATAGTTTTGCTTCTAATAATTTTCTAAATTCTACACATTTCTTACTCGGAACTAAAAATAAAGTTTTTTAAAGTGAAATAAATAAGTTAAAGCTAATATGTACATGAAAATATCAAATTTTTTAAAAATTTTGAAATAGTGGTAAATATTTATTTTCGTCTCTTATAATTAGAAAATAATTTCACACCAATGTCGATCGATGAGATACAAACCACCACCCTTCACATATCAAATGGTAACACCGCATACTCACTTCTTAGTTTTTTAAAGCCACTAATCTTCGGAGCGTTTCATCTTTGATATACTTCTTTCGGTGCAGCATCTGTTTAGAAGATGAATTAGACAAGTATCCCGCGATAGCAGTGATGCATGATGTATATATTTGTTATTACATAACAGTCTTGGAGATTTGTTATTTTTTAAAACGAGACTCGTTTGTTTGTGATCCATTCCAACGATTTCTTCTTGTCCTTCGTATTTGATCTCGGCAGACGTTACAGTCGGTTGAGAGGGAGTTTTAATTATTTTTTATGAGATACCTTGGCAGAGGCGTAACTAAAAACTGAGCAGCAGTGCAAGTGGTGGTTTAATCCATTAAATAATATAAACAAAATTATGCAATTTTACAGAACGTAGGTCTGTGATATTTTTAATACAAATTAAATGTATTAATTAGAAAGATATACGTATAAAATCAATTTGTCGAAAAAATATTATTGTTTCTACCGGGATTCGATCTTATATCTGGGGAAGTGCATTAACTATGTTTTGTAAAATTGCAACTTTACAATTAGAATGTGTTCTCCTTAAAAATATATATGTTATATTAATGTTTCTAAAATTTATTAAAAATGCATTATTAATTAATTCTAGCGTCTCATATCATTGAGATTCCGTAAATATAAAGTAGATGGCTTTCAAATAATGGAACGACAGATGTATCAATTTGAAAGTGCAACATATAGGTTCTAAAATTTGTCGGTGTAGCGTAATCGATTAATACATTTCCCCGGATAAGAAGAGATCTAGGCTCAAATCCCGGTAGCAAGAACAATATTTTTTTGATAAATTGATTTTTTATGCATATGTTTCTAATTAATACTAATAATAATTTGTATTTAAACTGTCACTTATAACATTCACACTTACATGCAAAAAATTGCTATATTTTTTAGTTATCTCAATTGAAAAAAATCCTTCTTGCTGTTATCGATTTCGAAATTATTAGTCCATAATGTAAACGTTTGGAAAAGTGTCGATGTCAAATAATGTATTATAGAGCGCGAATCTTTTTAGGGCCTTTCCTTGCATAGGCTTCAATGACTGTATTCGCGTAATTTCTTCACTGTATACGCGATATACTTCACGCTTTATGTCTGCTACTCACGATGTACTCTGAACTCTGTAAACTAGGATGATTTACCAGACGAGATTCATCGTGTGATAGAGTTAGATTGTTTCTTCATCTTCGAGTGCTATCGTTATCTGATTTATTTTTTGGGATCATGCTGATTATTCGTACTTTGTTAGTCTGGTCGAACCATCGTCTAGGTTTTTAAGCCATGAGGTTCTCCTTCAGCCAGAACCTCATCATCAGTCATGTCAGTGTCTCATAAGTCTCAGAACGTGTCCATTGCATATCAATTTGCTTATCGCACCAGTGAATTCAACATCTTTCTGTAATTTCATTAGCACAGTGGACACCTCTCTCTTTATCGGTTCAACATATTTACAGTATGCTTTGCAGACCCACAATTAAAGCTCCTCAAGAGGGTCAATGTTCCCCCTATTTTTTTTCTTGCTGCAGGGCAATGTTTTAAAGGTTTTTTTCGCGCGCTTAATTCTCAATTAAACTGAATATTTTTGGGGTGGTTTTCACGATTAAAATAAACAAAATATTTTAAAACTAAGTTAAACACGTGAATGCTACACAGTGATGTCTCATTGGATGAATGAAGCCTTATTATGATGGTTATTAAAATTCTTTATGAAGTCAAGATGTCATTTTTTTATTTTGTCAGAATAAGGCGCGAAGTATTTGAGAACCTGCAAATTTTCATGAGTTGCTCGGTAGCGCAGCTTAGGTGGATTAGCCGAGCTGAGAAAATATAACACCGTACCTCTCTCGCTCAAAGTGCGGGCTAAATACGGCCATGACTAGGAAGAACGTTTACTTACACATATTAACTAACCCGCTCATGATATTTCGTCTCCGGCAAAAATGTGAATAAAAGTGTTATTAAGTAAGGAAGTTCCTATGAGCGCGCACTCAGTATTCAAGTTCTATCATATTTATAACTCTTCGGAATATTAATTCGGAAAGTTTGGTTCTCGCTCACGCCGCGCCCCCTCCACCGCCCCCCCTCCGCCGCCGCCCCCGCGGAATTAACCGAGTTACGGAACTTCCCTCGGTTTGCACCCCTCACTTCGTGATACAAAAACTGTAACAAAAGTTCGTTATTTGACCGGCTGCAATACGACTAGGTATCATCATCTGATGAATATTAACTGTTCGAGCGTATCGCGCCACCAGTGCGGCTACTCTACTACCCTTACTAAATAGTTATACAACAATTCTTTGTTAGTTAAGTTGTAACTATCTGTATTTTAATTACAGAGTGTCCCAAAAAAATGTGTACACATTTTAAATGATTAAAACTTCAGTTTTTTTCACGTATATTTAATATTTAACTTGCAAAATAATCTACGTAAAATGTATAACTTTTCCTCCTGCCGCAGATGTTCAAAATTATTACCATTCTACTGATAACGGTGGGATATTGATTCACAAACTTCAACAAAGATTTCATTCGGTGTTGTGGCGCATTCTAGCTTAATTTCGGCTTTTAATTCTTCCAGTGTCGTCGGTTTTCTGGCATAGGCTTTATTTTTAAGGTATCCCCGCAAGAAGAAGTCGAATGGCGTCTTTTTTGGGCTACGGGCAGGGTATTCTATGGGACCTCTTCGTCCGAGCCTTCTGTTTGGAAGATTCTCATTGTGACATTCTCTTACATTTCGATGATAGTGTGGAGGTGCTCCGTTCTGTCCATTATTGGAATGCAACTTTTCCATTTATGGACACTTGATTAGCTGATGCCAATCTGACGACTTGTTTGTCTTACAGATTGTTTGGATTTTTCGCAATAATTTTCCACTACTCTTTCTTGGCTGGTGAAGCCCGTTGATGTTCCCGGTCTTCCGGAACGTCGTCATGAGCATTCTGAATAGTTCCATTCATTTCAAACTTATCTTTTATCCAATTAACCGTAAGTCGCGTAGATACATCTCCTTGAAACACCCTGCGATATTGTCTTAGTACTTCTGCTACATTTTTATACTAAATTATTTAATTTTCGGTGGATTAATTCAAATGACAACACACATTTTTATTTCATTCCACATATCAATACGAAAAGACTCCATATACAAGTTTTTTGACACTCGTATCGAATGCGAAGAAATCAATTGTCATATTTTTCTATTCAAACCTTTCTCTCGCATGATTTACAAAGCAAATAACGTCATTATTTCTCTGATACTCTTAAAGAATTTAACTTCTAGTCTCATCTTGAAAGCATACGTAACTCGTATAGAATTTCGTGTAGAAAAATGAAAGCACACCCTTAAGCAGTTTCATCATTCATACAACTTGCCAAATTCCTCTAATATCTTTCAGTCCTCATAGAGGATTTAATAAATGAATTGTTCGTCTCTTATGTTTCATGAATAATTGCAATACTTTGCGCATTAAACGTTTATATAATTTAATAAATATTAAATGTATCAATAAGAAATTAATTAGATGCATCAATAAGAATTTAATTTATATTATATTAAATAACTATCACATGTATGAAACCACGAAATTTATTATACGTTAACCGGTTTCTCTTATTTCAAACTTCATCAGGACGTATTTGAAACTGTTTATATTCTATCTCCCTTTTTATGTATATATAAGTGCGCTCTTTTTGTATTTATGATTAGTTTCAAATACGTCCTGATTAAGCTTGAGTTAAGCGAAACCGGTTGACGTATAATAAATTTCGTGGTTTTGTACAAAGTGATTGTTATTTTATTTAATATAATATGTCAAACCACAAAGTGATTGCTTTCTACGAAAAAATAGAATTTTATTTGTATTAAAAATTCATAGAGCTATATTCTGAAATACTGCGACTTCACAATAATAATGTGTTCTCCCTTAAAAAAGAAAATTTTATGTAATTTGCTTAATTATCTAAATTTTAGTTATTTAAGATCAATTCTCTATTCACCGCAAAACGTTTCATCCCATTTGATCTGCTTGTCTCCTACCTCCTCCCCGTCTTTCGTTACAGTGGGACCCTTAGCGGTAAGGTTTAACATTGTGTTTGGTTGCTTGAATTTGCATCGGCTCCGGTGAGTTGGGCTGGTGCTCATTTCCGCTTGATTGAAAACCCTCAGCAAAACTACCCTCCGGCGAGGGCTTTGAGTCGATACGTCGAGAGCGGCCCTGGCCAGACAGATGAGGAGTCACCTTTGATTGTCAATACGTCCCGAACAGTGTAGAGTATTCACTCGAATGGAATTCTGATACCTGACGTCACAGTCGTATTATCTTCCGATCGGCCCCACTGTTAAAGAAGACGTGACGCCTGTTCGCATCCTCGGGTAGGCACGGCGTAGTTCTTCAAAGATACAACTTATTGACGAGTGAACATCTTTTTTCGCACCTTAAAAAGTATTTTCTACTAGAATAATCGCAATACGTTATGCGCCATGGTGGTAGCTGTTTAAAAATTAGAATTTGATACTTAACAATTCATATTTATTACCTACCTACCTAACAAATGAAATTTCAAAATGTCTAACATAAGTGTTATAAAACTTCATTCCTTCCTTCTCACCCAGTGAACTGTACACATAGCACAAATACGCGATGTTTGTACACACATTTTTGTTATACAATAATTATTATAATTATAAACACCCTGATCTGTCCAGAAAGCTCTGAACTTCGCCACAATCAACAAAACAAATATTGCTAATACTCGAATATCTAATATCACACTCGTCCCAATTACGTATTAATTTAGTGAGATTTTAAGTATAACAACGTGTATCGAAATATCTTCACTTTTGTAAATGAAATGAGACGCGCGCTTTAATGATTAAATTTATCTATCTGCGTCCTGATGTAGTGAAAATATAGTTTTGATATACCATCGACTATTTTTATATGTCGAAAATGGTGTTGACGGTACCGATTAAAGTGATTAATTATAATAAAATATGATTAATATTTAATGGTGTATTCGATACAGTGTATAACGATGCCGGACGCCTCTCGTTGGCCGTGATTGGCTGGTAATCAGTGACAGGTATCCCCACTCCGCCAGCTTGAGGATATGTGAATAATTGACGATGCAGATTCCTACGGAGAACTGTTAATGAATCATTGGTTTAATATTCATACCGCGCCGGTTCCACCCAAGTGGCACATCAGAATATCTAAGATCCTCACCATCTGTTCTATACACTTATGTATATTTGATGTTGACTTTTGACAATAGATGGACTTATTGACGGTATTATCTAATCATTTATTTTGGTTTGAATAACATATATTTCATTTCATTAATTGACACTGCAGACGCTTTGTGATGTAGCATTAATATTTTAAATTTATCATTAAACTAAACCTTCACTTACACGCACGTTGAGTTATATAACACGGTTACCTAAAAAATAAAAACTTCTCGGAATTCTCTTATCACATTATTGGAACTATTCATCTTTTACGATAGCCATATCTGAAACTTCTCTTCTCGGTACTTTATAAAGCATTTATAATGAATGAATGAAATCTTCAAAATACAATCACAAATATGAAAACAATTAATTTATTAAAGTGTATTTTATTCAGCAAATGAAGAAAAAGTGTTTGTATGTTTAACATATAAACAATGTTGGACTTAAATTGAATAATTTTGAAACGTTAAAAATAAGTAATTTAACTGAAATATCATAAATGACTAACTAAATTTAACCAAAAGTCCTCTCCTAAAATTTTTTCTCATAATTTCAGATCGTTTGGTCAATTTACATATGTTTCAACATCATAACAATTTTAGTCAGGTAGGTCTTACATTATTTAATTTTTTAGATTAAAAAATATTATTAAAAGAACACATTCTTATTGTGAAGTTGTAATTATTCAGGACATAGGTCTGTGATATTTTAAATATTAATTAAATGTATTAATTAGAAAGATACACATATAAAATCAATTTTAATGAAAAATATTTCTGTTGCGCCACCGGGATTCGAACCTAGATCTCTTTCCAAACCGCGGAAGGTACCTTATCCAACTATGCTACAGCGAAAATATAGTAGATGTTCCTTTCAAATAATGGAACGATTAAATGTATTAATATCAAAAAGGTAACATACAGGTTCAAAAATTTGTCGCTAAATATATCGTCGCTGTAGCATAGTTGGTAGTAGCATATTTTTCGATAAAATTGATTTTATGTGTATATCTTTCTATTTAATTCATATTTAAAAAAATATTTTCAATTAATTTCCTAATATTCAAAAATATATTTTTTAATATATATGAATAATTTGACATGACTTTTGTTAATCCGCACCTTAATGAAAGAAACTGGCATTTTCCGAAACCGGTTGGTGAATATAATAATCTCAAATTGGTTAAAACAAAGTTGATGAATTATTTATTACTAATTAACACCATCACATTTCATAATACTTTACCCTTACTTTCTATATTTACAATAATGACCGAAAGAACTCCTTCCACGCCCCACCCCTCGACCCGAATCGGTCAGTAACAAACTATGTTTAGATTATATAAGTAGTCTAAGTCATATTTATTACGTTTTGCTTTTGAATTGATTAAAATATATTTTTATATTACTCGACACAATGTTTCAAAAATTATTTTGTCTACTAGATTTATAATTTATTTCGGTACAAACATTAAGGTTGAAATGATTTACTCTATTATCAAAATAAACACTAGCGGAACGTCGTAACAATACACTGCATATATATCGCTTCAAATTTTTCACAATTGTTACAATTTGCTTCATATTGTATTCATTGTTACAATTTGCTTCATATTGTATTCATTGTTATAATTTTTTTCATATTGTATTCATTTAAAACAATGTGACGCGAATAAATCTTTTTCAATTACTTGTCTTAGACCACTTTAATAATAATGAGCACATATGTCATTTACACCTAATGACGAGGACAGCGCCCCTCGAAACTATAGTAGTAAGTGACAAGAGTGTAACGCACTATGTGTGAGTAAATTATTGATCAATAATTTCGCTTTGTTATTTAAATATATTAATTATTATTATGAGAGCCCTTCCATACCTGGAATATTAATTAGCTTATTAATAAGTATGGGTAACATTTAACATACTCATCATCTAATCAATATTTCTGATTGTAATGTAATTAACAATATTAGACAAATACTATATTTTAACGAAAAAATATATATAGGTCTCAGACGAATGTGTTATACCACCCCCGCTTAGATTTTTTCTACATATTTCTTCCTCGTCAGTATCTGTAACAATGTATTTTTAATACAAATTAAATTAACCAGGAAAGATATACGAAAAAAATCTATTCATCGAAAAAATATTTAATATGAAGAGGTCTAGGTTCGAATCCCGGTAGCAACCAATTATTTTTTAGATAAATAGATTTTTTCTGTATAGCTTTTTAATTGTATTATAATTGTTTCACTTGACGTTAGATATTAAAAAGTATTTGTGGTGTTTCATCACTATGGAAGACGATTTAGTTTAGAAAAAACGACGCTTATATAGAGACAAAACAAATATAACAGCAGCTCTGCAGTATGCGATACAAAGGGAAATCGTCACGCGTAAACTAGAGATGCAGCTGATATTTTCTACCACGCCAACCGTCATATGTTCGTTTTTCACTAGTTTAATTAAGAACAGACGATAAACAAACAATTATATTGCAACATTCAATATCAGAGATTTAACGCACCCATCTAGACGTTGAATGCGGAATATTACTATTTTTAATATTTGCAAATTGAATTTTATGGTTTATATTAATTTTAATATTGATTATTTATTGTATTAAAATAACTCATTAAGTGATTAAAAACATAGTTAAATAATCTATATTAAAAAGCAAAATATGACGACTAAATTCGTCAAATCGCTAGGTTCGTCTAAATTTAAATCTCGATTTAGTAAACGAACGCCCACGCCCGACGATCAACTTTCTGACCTGAACGCACCCCAGGGGACGCCGAATTTTCAGCAAACGGCCACAAGTTGTCGGGAAACACTTCGGAAGTTGGTCGCTGTCATTAATTTATCGGTCGCCCCTGGCATTTGAATACGAAACTTTAGGCAGGAATGGACATCCCTCGGCTCGAGCTCGAGCTCCGGCCGGTGGGGCTGGTCCCGCGGACGGAGCGTCTCCAGTCTCCGGCCTCCAGCCTCCAGCCGCTCGACACATTTCTGATAAATAGGATCAAACTTTTAGACGAGGATTATGGTCGGCTTTTATCAATAAAATGAAAACTGCAAAAATAACAAAATAATATTAGTATCGCGACATTTTTCCATGGGATGTAATTAAATGTACTGTATATTTGCCCAAAATCAGATAAGTAAATATAGTTTTCACATTTAATATCTATTGAAAGGGATCATTCAAATATCCAATGGCGTAACTAAAAAAATAGGGCCCAATTCAAAATGGTAAAAAAGCAAATATTCGCTGTGTAGATATTGTGTATACGATATAAGGACAAAATTGGTCTCTTGTCTCTAATATTTTTCTATTATATTATATTATTATTATACTATTTATATTATATTAATGCTGAGCGTCATATTCCCCTGAAGTACCTAGAACTTGGTGCACTATATTCTCCATTCCTCTCGATCTTCAACCATGTTGATCGCAGTGTTTATAGAGGACCCTCTTAACTCCTTTATTCGGTCTATCCATCTAACAGGAAATCGTCGTTTTGCTCGCTTCCCTTCAGCTGTCTTCGGGATCGCGAGCCTCTCGACACTCTCACCGTTTCTTCTGGCAACATGTCCAAAATGTCTTTCGGTAATCCTCAACTCCTGGAGGACAGAGGCATATCATTCATTTGCACTCGCCATTGATAAAAACCCTTGGTCGTTTAAATCGCTTTTCGGCGATGTTCTGGGCCCTAACCCGACATATTATCAGGATACTACTATTATATATACATTTGTAATACTTTCGCGTGTTTTTTTAATAATTGTATTATTCCATTTCTTGCCGTGACGGATTTTGAAAACTATTAGCCTACATTAGCGCTGAGAAAAGGAGTATTAGACTTCTGGGCCTATATCTAACGTGGGCACCGATCTACCGCATTGGTTGCATTTGCTGCAGTTACGTCACTGCAAAGATCCAATAAAATCTTTAAACATTAAATAATTAAATCGCATTAATTAAACATTTAATAATTGTTTTGTGTATAAAAATAGATAGAATGCAGTGAAACAATTTTTGTCTACGCTTCTGTCATATTTGTAATCTGGATTCAAACAACTTAATTGTTTCATATTTTAAATAATATATTTTAGAATGTCTCTGTATATGTTGTGGAAGAAAAGACCGGTGTTCTACCCTCCCGGCTAGTCAGTGGTGAACGCAAGATCCGCGGGTTCTTCACCTCAGAAACACATACCTTATTTTGTCACATTCTGCCTTCATCCTAAACTGGAAAAAATTTATAAATAATACCTGGAGGAGAAAATAAAAAGGTGTTATTCGTTACAAAAATAGCATCTAATCATAAAAGAAACATGAACAAAGAAAATAAAATAAATATACAATCCACATTAACAACTCCTAATTTCGTCGGGTTGGGCGCGAGTTCGACGTTATGCGATGCAGGCAGGTGATGCCAAGATGTTCCTTTTGATAGCATCACTCCGGTCCATGCCCGTCCGAGCAACCCATGACCTTGGCCTATCATTGTAGATGATTCTCAGTATCCAGGTCGATGCAATTGGATTCGTAAGCGGAATTGTAGAAAATCATATAGCCCGGGGTTGTAATGTGAAACGAAGTGAAAAATGTAGCCCACGGTGATAATAACCGTAGGCGAAGAAACCAAAGGTAAACACGTTGTTTCCCTTTGGTTATGCACACACAGTTATAAGTTAGAAACGCTGGTCCCGGCTATCTAACCGCGCAAGTTTGATAGCTCTACTCGATGATTTCAAAAAGAACCATAGACGGTGACCGTTTTATAACCTTGAAAATGGATTACGATACCAATGTAAGGGCAATTATTTGTGATTTCTAGGTTTTATTGCCAAAAACAAGTGACAGGGCAATTTCGAACATGGCCCTAATTTGTAATGTCAAAAAGTCACTTTAATACAGTAAAGACTTTCTAAGGCGTATTTTTTCAAGACTGATAAGATTAGGAATCTAAAAATAATACACATTTGATTCCGATTAATTGAACAGTTACGACATTCGAGTAACAATAACCATTGAAATATTGTATTATTATGTTTTGTCTTTGCTTTTATTTGAAAATTTGTAATATCCATCACTACCGCGAGATGCAGAGCTGGAGCCAGCGCTGCGGGGACGGTCCCTGTAAAAGCTTAAACATCTATAAATAATCCTTTCAAGTGCCGTGGCTGGTGATGGGAGGAGACAGTGAGAGAAGAAGGATGAGGTGATCTATTTACTGGGAACATTTTCAAAATAGGGCTGGTTGTTAAATTAAGTTCGTTATTTATGGGGTTTTGATTCCTTTTTAGGATTTAGGGTATTAATTTACGTATTTATATTTTACTATAGCTTCCTAATGATGGAAGACCTCTTACTTTATTTATTTTTTAATTACGATTTATGTGTGAAATTGGATATTCGGAACACCATTTAAAATATAGTTTTTTCAAACACATAATTTCTATTATACATATATTTTATTTCTACATGCAGTATAAACATATCATAACTGATTATTAGTTTAGGAAATGTTGAAGGTTCAACCCCCATCAATGGTTTTCTAGACACGCAAATGACGTTTTAAGACAATTATGCTTATTTTTCGGAGTTCCATTGAACATTCTACACCTTTATGGTTTTTCAGAGTTATATGTACAACTCAGAACTACGTAACTAAATTTATATACAAATACTTCAATCAGAAATAAAAAGTAAAGTCCATTTTACTTTCATAGAATATATATCTTTTAGCGACTCCCTTAGTAAAATTTGTCACTTCAACTGCGTTTAAAATAGTGTATAAAACTAAAAATACCCCGTCAATAATGATGTGAAAGTAACCATTTTTAAAAACCTCAACACACTTAAAAAATCAACGAAAATTAATTATTTTGTTTGACGCGATAAACGCACACTTCCACGTGATATAATTAACAGTAGATCTTGTCTGTTTTATATTGAAAGTTCGAAATGACATAACAGAAATTTTTTTGATTATTTTTCAGAATATTCGCGTACGGACTGAAATAATATATGTATTATATATAAGAACTACGTTCTGAAACTGCAACTTCACAATAAAAATGTGTTTTAATTAAAAATGAAATAATTATAATTATTATCAGGTAATCATATTAATTTGAATCACCGTATATATTTTTCAAATATCTGACTTGATTTCTTCGTTTACTCTTGAAAAAATCTACTATCAGAATGAAAAGAACCTTTCAAAGGTATTTGACACTTGTCTTCAATGAAATATTTGAATTTTCATTTGTGGCATTAGAGTTTTCTTTATAGGGTAGGTTGGTTTTTCATTTCTTTTACATACGCTTCGATATCCTTTTATCCTACAAGCGTATAATTTTTACATAAATATATGTTAATAATGCCATATATATAAATAAAATAATTGTCTGGCATCGTCACTTGACTGGGTACGAAAAATATCGCACTCTTTTTTTCACCTCATGTAAACATAATTTAAATTTACAGGGTGGGCGCAACGTCTCAAGTAGACTAATATAGTTTATTGAGTGAAAATAGACTAATACGGTTTATTCAGTGAAAATCAACGATAAATCGTCTAAAGCAACGCGTTATAACCGAGTGTGCTAGGACCGACAGAGATAATGCATCGTATGAACGTGTTACATGTGGAGTGTTGATGATGGTATCCTTATGTTGTGGTGACCCTACACGCGCCCATAGACATGGCCGTGTAGGGGACTCACCTATCAATGTATATGGCCCAAATCAAAGCGCCCAATCAGCAGACGCAATAAGACATTATGCACCAGAGACGGATACTGCCCAAGCAACTAGCGATCACTCTTGCGCAGACCGTTTTCTCATAGACATCTCCATTCAATAGCATCTCGTGCGAGCCACTCTAGAGTTTAACGCGGATTTAATTGTATAATTCGTGACATCAATAAACGAAATCTTGTAAGTGCTTTCATTTCTACACCCTGCTCTAGTTACAACAGACATCCTGCACCGCAACATACAAACGACACGCGTGTGACTAGAAAATGTTAGATGTTTCTGTCTCACAGCAACAAAACCTTCCGACACTATCACGAGTCTAAACAACAACAACAACAACATCTACACAGTCAACTCCTACAATTTATTAATTTATTTTGAATATAGACATTATTAAAATGTTGTTTAACGACCCTGAATTCTAGTTCAACATTATGGTACAATGTATTATAGTATTGTTTGTACAAATATTTCGAGACAATTATGGCAACAATGCTTTACAATGTTGCATTGTAAAATTAGAAACTCTGAAAATATAAAAATAAAACGTACGCTACAATTTAACAACGAGGAGATAAAAAAACATCTTAAAAACTACCTCGTAAGTACATAAATGCGTGGGTTCCAAGACCAACGAAATCTAACCACACAACACGAGACAGCCTTCGGCATTCATCAGCAAATATTACGCGTTATTATTCATCATTATTAACATTATCCTCGACGGCGCGAGTGAGTTTCACTACTCAAATCAGTCCTCTGATATCTGATATTTTCCAGTTCGCAATATCTACTGGAAAATCGTCCTGCGCCGGTAGATTTGGATAAAACAAATTTTTCACTCTGCCGAACGAGTATTAATCATGTATAATAAAAATTATTTTTTAAACTGAGCCTGTCTCCGTTAATATTATACGTTGAAGATTTTAGTTTATATGTATTTTTCTTGTTCTTTTGATTATAAAATTGGGTGGGTAGCTTGTTGGTCTAATGATTGAGACGCTGGCCTAGTAATCTAGCGGTCGGGGGATCGCGCTTCGATCCAGGAGACCGACAATTTAATCCTATTTTTATAGCACAAGCGTTTGGCTTAGTTTGAAAATGGTAAGAATATTGATGTGACATGTATTCCGTGTACGCATCTCTATTTGAAAAAAAAAAATTCACACACGAATCGAGGTTTATTTCTCCACCGTGGTTCCTTTTCCGACTCACCTTCGACTTCTAATTTCACGTCTATCACGACTTCTCTCACCGGTGTTGGAAAAAATTCCAAAAATGTATTATTTTTCAGTTTTTCATTTGCAGCATCCATCAATCTCTCTTAACCGATCCATTTCTCTCTGACACGTGTTTTTTTGTCAGTAAGTGATACACACACACGCGCGCGCATTGTAGCCCGCATCTCCAGCCCTGCTGAAGGTTTCCCGACAAATGTATTGATTCTATTTTTTAGGACTTTTTGTTGTGCTTTTAAAATTACGCGACGCAACCGGCACTCGGACACGATATGCGTATTTGTAATTGGACAGAAAAATATAATTTCACTCTTGGTATTTTCACTGCGAAAAAATACAGAAATATGTGTATCATCGCTCGCGCCAAATATTTACGCGACGGTACAGTATTTTAAATTTGGTCTGGTTTACAAATATTACAAAAATATTACAAAAATAAAAGCGCGATCGTTAAGATTATCAGCATCACCTTCAGTCATTATCGATCCACTGCTAGACGAAAGCCTGCTCTTCGGTCCTTAACCAATCTTTGCCGTGTCACTCCGATTATTGTCCGAAACTTTGTCATCCTCCAGGTACTATTTTATCTCACGTATACTATTCAAACCCGTACTCTAGTAAATTCCTTCGATAGCTTAGTTTGTTCCCGGGCTTTCTTTCGGTAATATGATGATATATACAGCAAGAAAGATCACCACTAACCTGGATTAATGGTTGCTGTATTCCGCCGCTGATGGTGGGTTGGTCTTCGATATATTGTTCTTTTTAGGTCTCCGATGTTGGTTGTTAGATGCGCTGACCCGACTTCCGCGTATTATTTCAACCGATCCAAATAATTCACTCCCTGAGCGCCGATTGCTAGGAAATCCTCTTTGGATGAACTGCTCATCGCAATTGGCTCCAGTCGCTGAAAGTCGGCGACCTTCACACAGCATAGACAATCACACCACAACAAAAAAAAAAAACCGGAGTGCCAGTTTAAGGAATCAAAACGCGCTTAAACACTAATGGTATTCTCCATAGTTTTGTTTAGGGTAGAAACATGAACCCTGAGAGAGTATGAAAGGAACGCGATCGACACGTTTGAAACGTGGTTACTGCGAAACGAACAAATGTCTTCATTCTTCAGGAACTCCGCACTAAAACACGCAGGAAAATATGCATACTATTCATCCTTTGGACGTGTTGCTATAAAACGATGCAAGAGGTCGATCTCTAATATGACGGACAAACCAAGTCCGAGAAATGACCAAACACTAACAAGGCCCTTGATCGCGAAGACTTTAAGCAAGGAGTTCGTGCTGTGGAAGCAGAATAGAGGAGCGAGGCTCAATCGTGAGATACTATTTAATAATATATTATATTTTGTCCATTTGTTATCCCTGCGTTTTGAATCCATTGCCATTGACGCTTTTTAGTAGTAACGATGATACCCTTCTTCTTCTTGTGCCTTATCCGTTTAACGGACGTTGGCTGTCATGTTGGCTTCACGTCATGTTCTTCAGCCATGATATTCTCCTTGTTCCAAGCACCGTCCACCGTGGTCTAATCCTAATAAAAGATCCCTGATAATACTAGAATAATAGTAAATTATTAAAATATGAGGTTACGTACAATAAATGTTTGTTATGACGGTTTCGATATTTCCTGTTTCGCAATTCACAAACACTCGTACATTCGTAAAGAATTGTGGAGATGAAAAAACTCTATTTTTTGTCTAAATCCATTCCTCTCCAACTTTCTCGGGCCAGTCTCGAGAGGCTGTCTTAATTCATCTGAGAAAACAAAGCGCCGGATTCCATCGTCGCTCCGTCCCCCTCGCGCCGCCGGCCGGGGGAGGGGGTAATTGTATGGATTGCTCTCTTCTATCCGAATATTTGCATACATTGTGGACCTTCAAGAAAGCATGGCCAAGTTTTAAATTGGAAATTCAATGTTTTGCTCTGTGGAAGATTTGTAGACATAAGAAATTTATTGTTTTTGTATTCCACCACTTCATCCCCTCTTATCTCGCAAGGGTTGGAGCGGTTCGGTGTTTCGTTGGGTACCTACCCAGCTTTCTCACTCTCGGCTGAACTCTGATCAGGCGAATGCCCGGCCATATATATTTCTCTTATTCGCTGGATGATACTTGTTTATATTTTACTTTCGATTTATTTTTTTCCTTTGCAATGAAATGTTCTAAAATCAGTCACTTGTGTAAAGTGTATTTTTTGTACTGTTTGTAAGTTAATTAAAGTATATACGAGTAAATTTAAAAATATATATATATATATTAAACAATCATCGAAAATATAATATAACAGCAAAAATATGATAATTTAAGTATTAAAATTGACATTTGTACCTACTCATTTTGTGTGATATCAAAATTATTGTGACAAATCGGAAGTTTGTTTTCGTTTAAAATGATTGATTTATATAGGTAGGTACCTGCTGTTTTAATTTTTCCATAGATTTATGTTATTTTTCAAAACCGACCATGCTTAATGGACAACTATTGTTTATTTTGTGTTACAACAGGTGTACGTAAGGAAATTATAAATGTTGGATTAATTTTAAAAAAATATTGAAATAATACAAAATAAAAAATTTGTTTATTAATAATTTTGGAACATATTTGTAAATATAATATAATTCTAGCGATTACGCCATCCCCCAAGATTTATTTCATAATTTATTTCGACATCGGAAATCGGTGTCCTCGATACATTTTATGGTAAAACAAATATTATTTCAGTAGTATTTATTCGTCTGTTTTAATGAAACAACGTTCGAATGGTCTTATGAAAAATATCAAATGAAATCCGTTTTATTTTGCAGTTTTCTGAAATGAAATTGACTTATCAATGCGCTGCGCAAATATTCGATCAGAAACCAACTTTTCCAGTCCGCATTTGAGCTGGATATAAAATAAAATCGGAGATTGCGGCCACTTCTGCAGATAATCTTGTTACTGTCCTCCGAGGAGTCACGCGGACTTCTGCAAAAGTTTTGGATGTAAGGGAGCCGAGTCGGGAAACGCGCCACCCGCAAAATGTATTCATATTCCATCTTGCTTCTTTCGGAAGGGTAGTACCGGCAGAGTTACTAATTACCAGCCTGAACATACATGCGTCATGCGTCATGTTCTTTAAGTTTATTTTATTTTATAATATGCAGTTCAATAACACAACAAATATAGTCATTAAGACTTACCTTTCAAAAATAATTCATATTTCCGCGTTTTTTACGAAAATATGAGTTTTCATTATTCATTTTTAACAGAAATATAGTAGATAAAATTAAATTTATTTTCCGCATGCCATAAAATTGTCTTAGTATAGAAAATTCTCGCGTATATGAAATATATTCCTATATTCTTGAAGCCAAGATTACGGAATCAAATCTGCGTTGAACCAAATTAGCAAAATGTTAAATATTAATAGTTATAAACCATTCAATTTGCAGTACATATGATAAATTTTTGATGTTTTAAAAATACTTTTTGTTAGTGAATACAATTTATTTTAAATAATATATTTTATTATATTTACTTACTTGCTTTGAGGCTTCAGTTAATATTTATAATCAAGTTTTATATCAAAAACATAATAATTTCTTACTAAATAATATTTATATCAATCCTTTTAAAAATTGTTTTTTAATCGGCGATTTGAAATTAAAAAAAAACACATTAATAGGATCGATATAAATATTATTTAGTAATAAATTATTATTTTTTTGATATAAAACTTGATTTTAAATATTAAATGAGGCCTCAAAGTATCTAAGTAGATATAATATATTATTTAAAATAATTTGTGTTCACTAACACAAAGTATTTAAAAAAAGTCGAAAATTGATCATATGTACTGCAAATTGAATGGTTTATAACTCTGTTAATTTTTAATATTTTGCTTATTTGGTTCAAATCTAGTGTAATACTTCAGATATAAATGAATAATAAAATCTTGCATTTTCGTAAAAACAATAATTATTTTAGACAGCTCGCCCTTAAACCTCTTAAAAAAGCTCATCACATGCGTTCACTATAATGCAACTACCCACCGCAGCCTGTAGTGTAGATACTCGTACCACAGTGCGACTGAACCGTGCACTGACAATGAAATACAATGTACGTCAAAATGAGACGTATGCATACATATGAACATTTATTTATTTATATCATATTAATATCTGTAATATTCTGTATCACGACTATCTGCATATTTTATTTATAACATAACATCAACGAACACGTGCTGACCTAATACTTCTCTTCAAACTACTGCAGGGCCACATTGATTGTCTTAGCCAATTGGAGTTAATATCTCTCCATGTGCCATCTAGATCAACCCGGCAATCCGTAATCCGGCATTCCCAGAAATAGAACATCTTACATACAAAATTCATTCATTCACCGGTCATGCAAATACCATGATGAGAAATTTACAGAAATTGACTTGTTCAACATTAGCCTTACTAAGCTCAAAGGATTCTTATGAGCCACCACAATCTAAACTTTGGCCATTCACTATACCTATAAAAACTCATGTTGCTCTCCCTTTACCGCAACGTTAGTTGCAACCTCCCCACCTTTCTTCTTTTATCTAAACATACTTTGTGTCCAAATATATTTTGTGGATTTTCTTTATTAGTATCGCATGTTAAATAATTATTATGTTTATTACAATACGTTTTCACTGTCAAAATCCCTTAATACAAAAAAAAAGTATTTATTTGGCAAAATTTTTAATTAAGTATACCTTATTTCAAACTGCACGCCGCTGCTAACTATCTCATTTACTTTCACGTTGTTTCTCCGCGAGAGTAGGCAAAGAAGATGGAGTGCACGCACTACACTATGAATCGAAACGAGAGTAAGCAACTCTAAAAACGATTCCGGGATAGGGTGGGAACCTTTGGGGTTTCCTTCATAGGGGAAAAACTAAGATAGCAGAGTACTGATCTAGCATGTGAGAGGTACCGGGATCTATATTCGGCACCTCTAAAATGATTAAGATTTAAAAAAAATACAAGGTAAACTTGTTACGAAATTCTCTAACTTAGTTTTCGCGAAAAATTTTACTACTTATTTTACTCTGAATAATCATATTCTATGTTATAATTCCCGTAAAGCGTGCAGAAGTACGATAATGCAGATTCTATTAAAAATCAGTACAAGTGCATGTTAATTTTTCTACGTCTCTGACAGTTGTTTTCTCGACTTTGCTAAAGTAATTCGGGATGTGCTCGCGAGCTAAGAATGTGTCTGTGTTGCGGCGCGAGGGAGGTGGCGGCGAGCGGGGGCGGGTGCTGCTACTCCTCCCCCGAGAAGAATGCGACTTAGATTCCTTAAGACCCTGCCTGAAGAATGCTCCCCTATTCACATTTCACGGGGTCGTGTTTCATCTTACACAGGCCGCCTGCTCCGACTGCCATCTTTTCATTTGGGCACCGTGTTTTATAAATAAATTCGTTACATTTTTTGTGCCCCCCTGTAGCCTTTTAAGAAATTGAAAACAAAAATTTGAATGTTCGTTTATTTTTGTGTGTATTATATCATATTAAATGTCAGTCTGTCTGTTCACTTTATAATCCTATATTCTTTGACCGATCTAAACCAAAATTTTGCATACTTTCTCTTTAGGATCCTGCTCAAAACGTAGACACTCTCTTCTCTCGTTATAGATATATAATATCGAATGCCATCCGTTCCAAATTGTGCACAGTTACTCTTGAGAACCCCAACGAAGATATAATTATCTCACCCCCCTTCCCCTTCGATCCCTGGACGTCCTGCTCTCTCTCTGCCTGGATCAAATTTTACATACATCGTTATTATTTTGAGCCTGTATAAAACAAACTTACCCTCTTCCACTAAACTTGTCATTATCATGTATCGCTGGCACGGTTCGGGTATTAGAATTTTTAATAGTTATAAAAATAATTCCTCGGAATGGTTTTCCGTTTAGTATTGTTCACGCCGCCCGTCTCATTAGGCGCGGCCCGCCGCAAATAACGTGTTTCCCTAGTGTCGTAAATTTAGAAAATCCTATTATTTTTATCACCGTAATTTGCGATGCCTACGACAAAAATTCACTGAGTCGGAAATTGAAATGTAAATTTGACCGCTCGCGTTAACGGCGTCGAGAATAGAATGAACACATAAAAACTAGGTTGGTTATTCGGGAGAATAAGAATGGCGTGTGTTCTGAAGCCGGAATCCTCACTAAACACGGTAGCCCGTACGCCACGTTCGTATGTAGTCTCATTTTATTAGTCCTTTATACTGACTAGCTGCGTGTCCTCCCTGACTCATCTCTGTTTCGTTTCCCCCCTGCTCTACATTTTCCGTTGAGATTTATTTCAAAAACTCAGTTTTCTAGTTATCAGTTGACAGTCTATGCCGGCAACAGGACTAATCTTGTCACATTTCATATTTCAAGGACTCAAAATGATCATAGTAACGACATCGTGACGGTAGGATTGCAATAAATTACGAATTCCTCCAAGAATACACAGTATTGTTACAGTATGATTCGTGCAGGTACTTTTAGGCAGAAATCAACACCTAGTTCCTGAAACAATTCGAATAAAATGGAATAAAACGAACAGAGAGAAAGAAAGTACTTACAATGGCTGGTCGTTTATTAAAAATTGAATTTAATTATAATGTATATTAAGGGTATTAGTTACAAAATCAGAAACCTCCATTTCTTCTCTCTAGTTGTTTTCTCTTGTAGTGTTTAGGGATTGTGTTAATTTATTATACATCAAACTTAGCTCCTTTTGATGTATATTGGTCATCTAAAATCGATGTTAGTTACCGCTGCCATTTATGTTAGAATTCAATCATTAGCACACTTTTTTACTTTTAAATTTAAATGGCCGTCAGTATGGAAACTAGTTTGTTTTTGGAAGACGGTGTTGTATTTATTTTCTATTTTAAACCAGATTATCTTTCATAATTAGAAACGCTTTCATAAATATATTGAAATTCAAGCTCACGTTTTTCTCCAAATAAGAAAATATTGATATTGCTGAGATTGCAACTGATATCCACATAGATCACAATGCAAATATTGAAAAAATTAGTTTCGGTAATAGGATATCAAAGTGAAATGGAGGTTCCCGAGCTGATCTGGCCCCTGGTTAGTGCGGAGAGAGAATGTCTGGCCGGCGGGCCTTCCAGCGCCGCCCGGTAATACTTCTCCCATCACCGCAAGATGGAGACGCATGTATATATTCATGCCCACCACAACGCATTCATTGTAAATAATTCAATATTAGGTGCACACTTTTAAAATAGTTAATAAAGGGTGTCCAGCCAGGAAAAATTTCAAGATAACATTGTAATTGCTCGTAAACCATTCGACGCGCGTGATTTGCTGATTTGCCAGTCGCAATGAGTCACTAGTCGGGAGCACCGTGCGTTCGCGGTTGAGCAATATTTAAAGTACGGTGATTCATTGGTTCGTGCGCGTCGCGTTTTTTGTACTCGCTTTAATATACGACGAGCAAGCGAGCACGCACTTGCCTGGTGTTGTGATCAAAAGTTCAGACATATTATTATATAATATATATATATATATATAATATATATAAAACGTAAAATCTACATAATTAAACTTTATTTTATATTAATAAAATATGAGAATAACATTGTAGTTTTTTTTAAATTTAATATTAAACTTGCAAATTTTCCTCTGGACACCTTTATAAGATACACACCATATAGCTGTTACTTCTATTGCTATCCTAAAACGGCCATGTCTTGGTTGCATATTATTATTTTATCTTTAAATATAAAATACACCTACTATCCTTCGGGATCCTGGAGCCACTGAAAACTAGTGCACATCTAATTTTTTCCTAATAAGAATGCAGTTTAGTCACACAAATTGAATGCAGTTTATATAATCCAAATCGGACGGATGAAACACTTGGCACTCGCAGTCACTCCGTCAGACGAATCGGCACGATCGGCACGAGCGATAAACCGCGTACTGTCATTTAGCACTACAGTGTTTACTATGCAACGCGAATTATTAAAAGTGTGATGCAACTTCCATAACTAGATTTCATTCCAATTGTTATTTTTCCAGTTCCTATCGATAATATTTCACAACATAAAAAAAACGTTCTGCGTCCCCTGTACAGAATAAAATGCACAGCAGTCAGTATTTTCAAAAACAAGTTGTGTGATTTTCGTCGCCATGTTTACTAAACGTCAAACACACCACACCACTCGACAAATTATAATATAGTTTCTGCCGTTGTCATTTATATCGATTCGCTCAAGGCTACTACTATTTTGTGGGTGGTTGTAAATATATGTCAACGGATTTATTTCCGTCTTTTATTGATTTCCGTTTGTGAATGGGGTGTTTATGTGTTGTTTTCCTCGTCTCTTCCTTGAAAAACAAACCGGACACCTCTGCCCCGTCTCTGCTGGCCTGTTCTGCACTGGGACGATCGCTGATCATTCAGAATGACATTGAATAGAATTTTATACTTTTAATAAACGATTATCATCAAAAAACAAATATCGGATATCTCATAGAGACAAAGCTATTTTTATTATATTTTAATGGAAAATATATGGAAGTATGGGATAATTACAGCGCTTACACAACCTGGCTTAAGTGATATATAATAAGAGATAATTCATTTTTTATTTTTTTTAAACAGCATATATGTCATTACTATGAGAATCTGATTTTTTTGAAATTATTTTAAACCAATATTCTTTTTCTGTAAAATGTTTTTTAACATATTATACTAGAATACGCCTGAAAAATTAATATTTTTTCAATTTTTTATATATTTTCTTATTTTGACCGGTATATTGTATTAGCAATATTTTAATATGTCCAAGAACACACGATTGGCTGTATAACCCTCTAGATTTCTATGACAGGTACAGGTAGATTTTTACTCATGGCACTGTACAGTGGACCGCTAGCGAATCAGTTGCTAGTATAATTTTTTTTATTATTAAAATATAGTAGTACGTATATTTGTTTAATGTTTAGTTATTTTATTGATAGGGAATGAAATAATATTAATCACATCTTAATAATAATAATGACTGTCGATGTCGATTACTGTCTAGCGTGATACAGTCCTATAACTTTGTCTCTTTCTCGCTTAGATAACGCTCACGCACACATTGACATGTATCGGTACACAACACATTCTTGAAGTGGTATTACCAAAAATTGAGTTGTATGTCCTTGAAGACCTTGTCATTAGCTTGGCCTTCCCGAACTGTTGCGCGCTCAGGTGATTGCTGTTTAATTATCCTCTTCACATGATCCAACTACCGAAGTCCTCCTATTTTAATAATTCTTGAAACGCTTTTATCTTTGAACAAAGTATAGACCTTATCTGTGCCAAAATTCATATTCTAACACCACCCCAAATACACCCCTGAATATTTATCTTTCAAGAACGTCCATTGCTCACTCATTCTAAGTCAGTACTCTTAGACGTGCACACAAGCGCACCGATTAGTACACTGTTCATATTATTATTTGTTGTAAGAGTTCCATGGTACATTAAAATTTTACCATTTCAAAGTTTTAGATTTCACTTGAGAGTATGGGCACAATTGTTTAAAGGTTCACGAAGTAGTGATAAACTCAAAATCACGAACTGTGAATCAATCACTGTTATCTGTAAGTTACAATCACTATCAGTAGGTAACTGAAAAAAAAACGTGATTCGTGATTCATGTCCAAAAAAAATGTCAACTAAACTACACATTTATTTTATTCAAAATTTGGTTTGTTCATAGTTCCGCTATATTTTGATTTAATTTTTATTGACCTACTAGCTGTCGTTACCCTACGTTGCACAGAATTGCCTTGGCAGAAGGCGGGCCTCCGAGAGATGTCTGTGAGGAGAGGGGATGGATGTTTGAGTGATTATATTTTCTTCAGCTTGGAATTAATTTGAAACATTTAGGTGTATATCTATATAAGTATGCATTAAATTAATGGATATTAATTCATTTAAAACGATGATCACAATCACAGTTTTCAATCACTGATGTCATCCAATATCAATCGCACTCACACCGATGACTCGAGAGTAACAATTTATCTCTTCACTATTACAAACACATTTCGTAGAGCCAAACGATTATATTTACGATTAGTGATGAGAAAACTTGCTACTCTTGACTCACTGGTGTGATTGTGATTGGTATTCGATAATATCAGTGATTGAAAACTGTGATTGTGATCACAGTTTTATTACTAATGCGCACGTGCCGCACGATATCAGAATACCCAAAAAAATCTTGCATAAATAATTAATGTATATCTTATTTTATATCATCATAAATTGTGAATTTATTTTTTGGGTCAAATTATCAGCATGAAACGAGCAGAATCTACTAGATGTCGCTGATTACGAATTATAACGTCATTCCTTCCTTTTTTTTTTCTTTCAAATGCGCAGGCGCCGATTAACGGTTCACAACCAAATATAAATAAAATAAATAAATGAATCACAAATCACGATATTTCCAGATATTCAATCACTGATAGTGAGTGTGACTCAAGATATCAGTGATTGGCTCACAGTTCGTGATTTTGAGCTCATCACTATTCACGATACATCTCATCGTATTCAACATTATTAGTCTGTGTTTCTTCATTGCTGGTTGTAAAACTTCCCAAGGACCACCAATTCATTCTGACTAGCCTTTCTCATCATCATAAGCATCTGTTACCACCTCCATCTCATAGACAGACTACGTTTTTTCTACCTGTTTTTCTTCTACTAATATTAATTTATTTTCTCAAATTCCTGTTAGTAATAAGCCACCTGGCTCTCGTGCATTGTTCCGTAGTACCCTTTATCCATAAAATCTTAACCCATGTCCAGAAACTTAAACCATTAACGTAGAACCTTTGAAACAGTGTAATAAGCATGGGGTTGGTATTATTAACCCATTAACTCTGGCTGTAGATGGCCAATGATAAAACCTTCCACCCATCCCAGATTAGAACCTCGGCACACCGGTTAACTAATTAGGGGCTGGTGTTTCGGGGTGCACGATGTCGGACACGGGGTGTTAATGGCTGAAACCTTATGTGTCGGTGGGAGAAAAATCATTTTAAACTCAGAGTGGCTGTCTATTATTAGATTCATATTGTGACGGAATCCGTTAATTCATTTTATTTTATCGAACATTTTTAATAAATCAATTTCATTATATTTTGTTGTTTAATTATGGGATGCTTTGTATTACTATTTTATTTTTTCATTCTCAAAACGTTTCCTTAGTTTTACAATTCCTTAGTAATGCGAACGCAATTTTGTAACCTTCATTTGATAAATGTTTGTATTTTAAGACCAGAGTAGCATATACGCTGAACATTTATTTTTTAAATTAATTAGTCAAACACATCTACTCATTTCTATATGTATGTATAAATATCGATATTTTGATGCATATGTCATTTATTTCATTGTTTATAATTAAGGTAAAAATTGAAAAATGAGCTGTGTACCTCGTCCATGGTATCACGTGACCTGCAACAGTACGTGCATGGGCGTATAAACCTGTGCAAAAGTATAATTTCTGTGAAATAAAATGAACTTGATTAATATAGCTGCGCGTGCACTTTGTAGAAGTTATCGCAAAATCTGTCCCAAACGAAAACGAATTTAAAACCATTTTCGCGCCGCGCGGTATTCTGTGTTGCAAAACGCCGCAAGTGTATATTTGGAACGGTATTTTAATACACTTTTAATTATGGTACTATTTTATAGTGATATTTTTTATATTTATATATAATATTTTTCAAGAACGAAAATTATCTCACACGTATACTTTCACTAAATGACCAAAACAGGCTTGCCTAGTTGGGCAATGCATTTTAAAATCTGTGTAAAATATATGTAATAAACTGTCTTTTTTTTTGTATCTGTACAATGCATACAGTTTATACGTATCTAAATATTTGATGAGGTGCAACTCCCATATCGGTCCCACTCATTTTAATGTTACATGCCCCGTGCCCCGCCGCCATGCTGCATCGGTGACAGGGTGACGATACTCGGCTGCTAAACAAAATAAACCCCCACTGTCCCCCGGAAAGAAATCTCTTTATTATTTATACAATATAATAGAACATAATCACATTTGAAAATGAACACATATGTGCTCCCGAAAGAGTGTATTTGTTTCATATGAAAACAACCTTTATTGACAATACATCATCGATATTAGCAGTATTACCTAAGTCCATGTCTAATGCACGCCACTGAGAACGTGTACGGGAAGGGCGTCCGCTAGATAAGTCTTAGCTGCACAAATTTTCTTTACAGCCCCAGGTGTCACCCCCGCTACCCCCATCCTCACCCCTCCCGTGTCGGGCGAAACTAACGACATCTGATAGCGGCTAATGTAAACACGATTATTTGCAAGCCTCCTCGAGTGGGCATTCTTCGGCGCCTTCGCTCTACGGACCGTACAAGCGAAAACAGGCCACCTCTCACGAAGGGATCGCGAAAGCTTTCCGCGTCGGATTTACAGAGGTAGTTGCGGCATGTTACTTTTTCCGGCGTGCCTTGTGCTCGGGGTGTTTTTCGCCTCGACAACGATGGGGCTCGAGAGTTTTTTAGCGTCGAAGTAGTTCTAACTGCCTATAGAAATCCTGTTAAAAGCTTTCACCTTTCTGGCGTGTGAATGCTCTGCCGGTGACATTAAACAGGTTTTTATTTTCTTTTTTACGAGAATATTTCCACATTATCTCAGGCATTTTCTGTATATTCCGCCGTCGCCGGTTTAACTAGCAGAAGCAGAGGCGTTAAATACACCATCCACTAAAATCACATATATTAATTATTCGCCTGCGGTGATGCGCGCTACGCGTCACGACCACAAAACCCGACTGCGTTAAATAGAAGAAAAAATCAGAAAATTCGTGAGCTTAGTGAGCATTTTTCTGTATTCCAAATAAATCCTTTGCAGTAATTCTATCTATCACCTATTCGGCAACAACTTCGATGGATTGAATGTCTGAAACCAGACTACCAAAGGAGACTGTGTGCTCCCAGCTATACCGGGACAAACACACAGAGACCAAAAAACGTGCAATTCAAAGAGCGAACAAACTGATTAACTGAGGGACAAAGAGTTAAAGATTTTTCGACATTTTTTCATTCGTATAAAATAATTTTAAAAAATATTTTCCCCCGTTAATATTGACGGCCTTCACCTAGCGGTAAATATTTATCCCCGTTTAAATCTTTCTGGATTAGATAAATTAATTATAATTTTCTAGTGAGCATTCTTAATTTTACTAACTTGTGTAGAAGACCTTCGGGTGATTTATTATATATATTCAAAATAAATAATGGCGTGCTGGACGACCTTAATTTAACTAAATTGGTTTTGTACCGTGTTCCCGCTCGCAGTACCAGGTCGCTAGCGCGGTTTCATGTAAATGCTTCATTTACAACTTTTTATAGTAACGCACCATACAACAACTTGGAAAGATTTTGGTCATGTTTATGTATTCCGATGTTCATGCTTAAATATAAGAGTGATGTTTTTGATGCTGAACTGAGACAAAGGTATGATTGATTAAGGTATTTAAGCCGTTCTCTGTTTAACCTACATTTTTATTATTTTGTTTAATTTAATAAAATAATTTTTGTTAATTTATAAATATTTTTAAAGTGTTATTATTTTCTCTTTTTATGCTTTTCTATTCATATATTTAACCCAAGTTATGTTCTAGAATTTTTTTTTTGTTTTTGTAATTTTTTAAAATTATTTTCTTTTTTATATATACATATATATATTGATGTTAAATGTATTGTACTTACTTATTTTGTACGAGCTGCATATGTGTTTATATAATTTATTAAAACAATAAACAGATTAATCAAATAGTTATAGACTCGAACCCGGAACTTTCAAATGCCGGTAGACAACTTAAACCAATTAAGCTATAGTGACACAATAGAATGTCGTAGGTAGCTATACATTGTTACCTTATTAGTGAGACAATTATTTTTTCCACTGGAAACGGCCATATTTTTCATTACAATGTTTCTAAAAAACATTTGAGTGTACGTGTATTATTTGATAGATAAGGTCTTCTGAGTATTTCAAATACTAATTAATCTAATTTGTATAATTTTTATGGAACTGTGTATATAAATTAAGAGATTAATCGGTAAATGTATTTTTCATTAATCCAAAAGCAATCCAAAAACAACGATTTTTTAACTCTGAAATGATAAAATATTCTTTTTCTTCTATTGTTAAGACAATCCACCCTCGATGAGTAGTTTTATTACCATTTAACAAGGTAGGATAAAAATAATACTAATTAAAGCGAAATTTAATATTACGGTCATCAGATGTGATGAATTTAATGAAAGATAAGACGCGTTGGCCGGGAGTTGAAAATTAGCATTGACCAGATCACGGTTAAAAGAATTGAAGATGGACATACGAAAAAGACTCGAGGATCCTCTCCTCCGAACCCCACTCACACATCGGACTTTATTAAATTTATCTCATCAAATGGAAAGCTACTTGACTGTGCTCAATAATTTTCATTTAGCAGATATTCGATACGGTTATTTTTATTTGAAAATATGTTAATGTCATTACCTGTTCCAGAGTGTTAATTAATTTGAATGAATGTTGTATTGATTGATCTGTATATTATTTAATTAAACCGTTAAAGGATTTCGTTCGGCTCCCGCGGAACCGCAGTACGAAACAATCACGTGGTATAATTGATTCCAGGCTGTGAGCACATTGAAATAATTACCAGGTTATTGAATAAGCCTCTATATAAATTTAAATTAATCCCGTTTGATCTAATCCACAATAAATATCGACATTTATTCAACAAAGTGAATTGCAATCCGATTAAACGTGTAAAATAGGTTTAACGGCCGAGCGTGGAAATCAATTACCGTTCTAACATTCACGTTGCGGATGCTATATGCAAAAATATCAAAAAAATGCTTCAAATCAATCTACACAGATCTTGCCTTATACATAGAGCTAATTAGAAAAGTCAATCATGTATCGCGGAGGTTTGGAGATAAGCGAAATCTTCGGTCAAACTATACACGTGAAATAGATTGTCTTATGTTTTTTTATTATTTCTAATATTAATGTTTTCCAGTTATCATTATTTATTTATGAAATATGTTTCATATAAACAACCGATTTAAAAAATACATAAGTAAGAATATACACGAGGACAGCGGGAACTGGGAAGTAAAGCTACGACTTATCCATTTAAGTTAATGTTCCTGGAAGCTTACTGCATTGCACATTTTACTCCGAGGTTCAATTTTACTAACCGATTTTCGTTCAATTTCACGCGGTCTCCGAAGGACAATACGACGCTGTAAAGTAAACAAAACAGCCCACTGGACCGAAAGGGTGAGAGTGCTCACTTCCCATTCATTCTAATCCGACAGTCCAAACGTCCTTCGCTTCCCGAGTGCCGAACTGCTCGGCCCGCTAGACGACTCCGGACGGAGAAAATGTCGCATCATCCGGATCGGCCGCGGAGAGCGCGGACCCCGCGCTCGGAACCTTTCTGCGGCGGAGCGACAGCCGCCGGAAAAGCGAGTAGCGGGCCTCCGAACCCGATCCCGCCGCGCGAGCCGGCGCGGAGGCGAAAGGGGCAGAGCTTCGCCTCGTCCGGCCGTCGCGCGCGGCGGTCGGAGCGCGCCGTTCTCGGAGGGCCCGGGTCGGAAGCGCCCTCGCGGGTCCGCGGTGCGCGCGCAGGCTCCGCGATCAATAGGCGCGGGGCGCGGACCCGGGCAGCGGCGGCGGCGCCACGCCCACCGCGGCTCGCACCTGCCGCCCCCGCCCCCGGCCGAGCGCGCGCACCCGCGCCCCCAGCGCGACTGGCTCCGCACGCCGGAGACACTCCCAGATATACCCGCGCCGTGCGCCGCACACAACATTCCAAATTCGAGTATTTTTACATTTCGAAAATCACCGCAATGGGAAATCCGTAATGAGCGCATAGCGCAATGCACTGAGCCCGCTCCCGGCCGAGTAGCGCCGAGCTCCGAGTAGCGCCGCCCGCGGCCGCCGCACGCCTTTCTCACCGCTCTCGGTTAAAAACAAAAGTGTTAGATAGCATTGCTTGTGATAGTGCTGTGTTGTGAGATTTCCACGCTGCGAGACTCGGAATCCTCGTTTTGCCATTTATCCGCATGACTCGCTTCCTTTTTTAAACTCATTCGGAATATCCTTCAATGCCTTTGACGCGAATGTCATTCGCGTATTTTCTAGATCCTGTAACGTCCTCCCGCACGTAAATAATAGCCATAGGTACCATTTCGAGTGTTTTTGATTTCAGAATGAAGGTCCGGCACGTATTATTATAATTACCGTAGGATGTGAAAGTGTCGACGATAAAATAAATTAGTCAATTAACCGAGGTGATAGTGGATCCATGTCAGACGTTGTAGCTAGGAAGTGAATCGGTGTAGAAGTGGCTCCCGGTGCTAGAAGTGTCGATGGAGAGGTGATACCGAAGACCTTGGATAGAGGGCCATGCCCATTCGGGAATTCCTACATCCTGGAATAAGAATTTGAAAATTGGAAAACAAACGGTTAGAACTTTTTTTACTATTTATTGCACTATTTTATAAAATATTTGATAAATTGTTGTAATATTAATCTATATTACCTTAAATTGCAAATTTAATAAATAATTCGTTTTAAATAATTTGACATTTTCAGCATGCGTAATGGGAGTAACCCAAATACATGCTGGTACATTTTTGAAAATATTTTATTTACGATTTGTTTAGCTTAATATAGAACTGTGATAGACACATTTGGTGTGCATCGAATTAAACTACAATTGTACGCTTTTCTATTTTTCATAAATTTAATTGGAATTGTATGAGAATAATGCAATACATCCGCTATACCAGCTTGGCCGAGTCCCCTAGTTATCCGCGCTCCCGGTGTATAGACAAGCGGTCTAACGTTACGCAGGAACCATTTTGAAGTTCAAAAACGATTAAATTAAAGTTTAAAGGACACGAAAAATTGTATTTATCAACACACAATATTTTTATATTCCTGCTTATATAATTTAATATAATAAATAAGAATGTATTTGTACGTTCAGACTTACATGTACATTGATAGTATGTATGTCTCGGTTAACCTTCGATAAAAATCTGGGATTCGTCGGATAGTGAATAATTTTTTTTATAAATAATTATTATAAAACGTGGCAGTGAAAATTTTCTTTATATGGGTACGTAACATTATTTTTTAAATTATTATAATCATTTTTGTATGATGTAGTTTGTATTATATGGCTTGATCATTTTTGTCCTAAAATTGGGCTGATGAACCATCAGTGTGCAGTTTGTACATGACAATTAGCTGTAATTAATTAGAATTTCTGAAAATAAATATAATTTAAATGGTATTCAATTCTAGTACAATTTTTTTGCATTTTAAATCAGATTATTTTCTAAAAAATACAATTATGTGAAGCGCGTGCCTATTACGTACCTCGTTTTTTTTTTTTTTTGTAATTGTATTAATTGTCTATATTTAGAAGTCCTATCACGTGATAGGGGTACGAATCATGTATATATATATATTTATATATGTTCCATCACGCCATATTTTCATCAGGGTATCATAGAAGATATGACGCCACACATTCTCATCTTTCACTTGTTTGACATCCATATATATTCTTGTAAATGCGAATCCTTCATAGATAATTCATACACTCGAGCCCTCGGCAGACAAATAGCCGTAATACCGAGGGCTGGTGGCTGAAGGGTGGGTCACCCCTCGTGCCCAGGGGAGCCTTCCGAGGATTTATTTCAGCAGGGCCAAGTGTAGGACCCGTCAAGCCTCAGCGCTCCAGATCTGCCCGAGCCAGAGGGCGCTGATATTTCACTGCTAGTCCGACTGGCATCCGTATAAGGATTGTTATGACGCTTCTTTTAATATGAAACCTTTTCCGAGTGCTAACGCGTACCCCGTCATGCTTTATGTTTGTGGATATTTTTAATTATTTTTCCGTACGTCTTCCTACAGGCATTCTGAAATGGACCTCTTTCAGAATATCTTATACTTGCTCATTCCATGTCACGTGGTCGTCCAACCGCTATCATTGGTAGAAATACTCGAAATTATATATTTTTTATTAAATATCATATTTTTTAACCATATAAAAATACACGAGCTTGTCAGAGTAGTTAAATAAAATATACGTTAATTTAATACGCTTACTCGTCAATGTATAATATAATATATTACTTTAGTAGACCCGGCCTGTTCGAGAGTGATTTAATGGACTTGACAATAAAATATTTAATGTAATAATGTTAGGAACTATATAACTAACTAAAGGAATAGAGGATAGGGTGCCACACCTTCAATCCAGACATTCATTCCACGCTTCATACATTTTATCATGCAAGTGTCGATTGCTTCCAACACTACCAACTTTTAGTATCTATTTTACATATTAATAGTAACTTGTTGGTTTAGTGGCTAAGATGGCTTAGTGACCTAGTAGTCGGGGGTTCGAACCTCGTTTCAGGAGACTATCAAGTTAGTCCTATTTGCCTAGTACAAGATGTGAAATGTATTCTAAGTACGCACCTCATTTAGTCGTACCGCACGACTAAACTTTTTTAATTGTTTACAACGCCAAGCTCAGCTTTTCATTCACTCCCAACTTATTCACACATTACTCTGTCATAATTTGATTTGCAACACGCACGCCTGACTGATCTCATTTACACTGCATTCAGTCTACTTTCATTCGGCAAAAGAGGAACGAAAATATTTACCTATCTAAATACAAAATATTGTACGTTGAAAATCAGGTCCGATGTAATACAATTTTTTTGTCTGCGTTAAATATGGCATTACCGAGTAGACTAGGTATTAGAAGACGATCATTTGGAGAAGAATATGAATGAAAAGAAGGCATATTTTGTGTATCTGGACAGAGTGGCGTTCTCCCCTATCACCCACCCTCTGGACTCCAGGGGAAACGATAAGTGGCTGAGTAATCTTATATTTAGCAATTCATTAGTATACATTTTTTATCAATTTGCCTTGAGTATTTTTTAAAAATAATTATTCATTAAGATGTACATTATATTGTAATTTGAAAAATTACATAATTTATATTAATTATAAATACATTTCCCTACCATTAACGATCTCAAGCATTCCCTAACGGTGTTGCCACCCCAGTTTGCTTTGAATAATAAAGTTTTTTCCTGATTTATATTTTACACCTACCCTGAGAAATTTAAAATTTGTTAGGGAATGTTAACAGTTTTATAATATATAATATCAGAACATATCGTATTAGATAAACTAATAATAAAGATTCGCTAATGATTAAGTTACACAGTAATTAGAAAAAATTTAAGACGAAAGTGAAAGTGTAGAATAAGTTAAGAAAGTGTGAAAGGGTCGGAATGAAGGTTGTTGAAGTTGGAATTCAGAAAACAGTCAGCCTCAATTTTGAAAAAAAAAAATATTTTTATCAGACGCAGTAAGGTCATTTCTATATTCTGCCAAAATCGGCCATGCTTATTTAATACAAAAATTCATAATAATCATCCATAGAAAATTTTTTTGATCGCAAAAACCCCATTTTAAAATCTAAAATATCTTAAAAATCCCTAAATTCTATTCATAAATCCTCTTAATAGTCTTACAAAATTTAGTACTAATACATTGTTTATCATTTTAAAAGTAAAGAATAGTCATGTTGTCGTGTAGATGCGATTATTCATACTTTTCACTAAAGGGCTTTTATCTCAGTTTAAGTTTTCACTAGTCGACGGCGCCCTGCGTAATGTTCAATTATTGTTCGAGGCAGAAGAAATAAGATGTGTACGTAAATAAAATGATTAGCTAGAGTCAATGTACTGATAATATTCCGTTTTTTCGGTGTAATAAGGTTAAACTAAAATGATCACACCCTCCAAAGTACGTCAGCAAAATATTTATCTTGCTAAAAAATGTATTTATTTTTAATTTTGTTTAAACCCTTGTCGTTTTTACGTCAATATCGAAACCGGTTGACGTGAAAACAACACAAGGGTTTAAACACAGTTAAATATAAATACAATTTTAAATTACTGAAAGTAACGTTGCAAACATCAACAATATTTATGTTACTCTTTATTAAAACTGGTTTTATTAATATAATATAAGTTTGTTCGAAATTTGGTATAGAAATTGCATAAATTGTCAATTGCATGTAAAGCGTGTGTTTAAATTATTAAACTTTTTTAAATGACACAAAACAAACTGCAACGTGAAGTGAAAATGAAATAAGTCACATAATATGCAAAAGCTATTCACTACACAATTGTTCCAATTTTAAAATACGCGCTATCGTAGTAAAATAAGTCAATATATTTATATATTACACATTCGCAACACCAACAGCCACACATCACATCAGTCCTGATGATGGAACTTGCAATGGGATCCGAAACATCGGCCAGAAAGGTCAGATATACACGGAAAACTGTACGTAGATTCTGAACATTTTTGAATTGTACATTTTTTTTAAGCGTTAAATTTTTCCGATTCTTATAATTTTGAATTGTTCGTCTGAAGAATTAAAAGAAATTTTATCATTTTTGACTGAGGCAAAGCTTCCTCAACGGCCTTGCGAACCGTTGGCTTTTCTTCCAATTACCAATTATCTTTCAGAGTCGCGCCTGACTTCATTCATTTTATTCCCTTCAAATTATTTACGCTTAACCTTTTGATTTGACTGTAGCGCTGGGGCAATCTTTTCACCATACAGAGCCTGATGCCTGGCGAACCAACCCTTTCATCTGCGCTGTCATTTATATTTTCACCCCTTCTTCTCCATCCCTGACTAGACTTTAATACTCATTAAATTCGAAACGCACAATGGAGCAGGTTTTCTATTGAAATATAATTTTCCTTTTAATAAAAATTAATTATGTGTATTTTATAGCATTTTACTTTTATATACTATTATTATATTATATTTGATTACGATGATAATGGTCAGATACCACGTGTTCTAGGTACTTTTTTATGCAGCTTATCAAATAAATGATTAGGCGACTTGAACCATTTGAGATGTGTATCTACAGAAGAATGCTCAAAATGAGCTGGATGGGTAGAGTTACGAATGAAGAATAATGGTATGGTTCGGGTGAATAAATGAATAAATAAAAAGAAATACTTAGAAGAATAAGCGTTCGAAAACTTCAATATCTCAGACAGATCACATATTGCAGAAAACCTGGAGCAATGGTTTGGTCAGTCTACTGAAGAGTTTTTCCGGGCCGCAGTAAATAGAGTGATGATTTCGGCTACTCGGATTTTTGATTGAATTTTTTGTCAATAACCAAATGCATGTACATAAAATGGAGGTACATTTTAATTGAAAACCTTTTATTGAGACTATTGGGAGTATTTTCTTTGAAATATATTCATCATAATATAACATTGAGGGAATTCAAGGGAGAAAAACAAAACTTATTTAAACGTATTGTTTATTCTTATTATTCAAAGTTCCATTCTTCTATGGCGGTTGAAAATTATCACTTTGTGCTGCGATGGAACTAGCTGGAACCGAGAGATGCGTCTTCTTCCTACACCGCTTCTCAGCATCAACATGTTTAGTTTTAGTTTTATCAATCCGCTGCCGAATGAAGGCCTCCTCATGAGGTTGCTGCTCTCTTTGGTTCTTCGTCAATCTTACCACATCACTTCTGTTGCTCTGATTGTTTTGTCTATCCATCGAGCTGGGTTGTTTTTTGTCTAGTCGATATTATTCAAGAATATTCTTTATCCATTAATCTTGAAATATGATCCTTCCATTTCCATTTACGCTTTTTAATATTAACAATGACATACTTCACTCTAGTCTGTGCTGTACCCCAGTGTATATTTCTGTGTATCTTCTAGTGATTCCTAGCATAATTCTGTCCATTCTAGTAAGTATTCAGTCTAGATTTCACTACCATAAGTAAAGAATTATGAGAATGGGTTGGTCAAAGAAGGCCTTGTATTTTTCGCCTCTCATAACATGCTCAAATTACTCCAGTTTTCTCTTCTTGATAGAGATCACCTTGATTAGGTGGTAATTTCCCAATTTTCTGGAGAGGTTTACCCCGAGGGCATTTTTAAAGTCGAAAAATAAGTCCTTAGAGCACTCGCTTATACCAGCCCTTAGAGTTTCCATAATCAGCAACCCACCCTCCATTATTCTGACGTTTAAAAGCAGAAATTCTTGGCAGATACAGGTTACAGGCTGTTTCAGAACTACCTGACCGCTTGGCATTTAGTCACCGGGATCAAAGAGCTAGGCCAAGTAGTGGGGTATCCGACCGTATAACTGTTCTTGCACCAGGCAACCTGCCTTTATATAAATCACAAAGAATTCCATTGCCTTAACATTTTTTTCTTGACTCTAAAAATGTATTCATAAGGAAAATAAAAGGTACCGTAATTAACCCTCATTTTCAATTTCCCCGTGCCCTCTTTTATCACATATGACCTTATTTACATTGTATTATTTTATATGAAACATAGTAGATTAATATAACAATACCACGTATTGTATATTTTGCGGTATTTAGAAGTATTATATACGTATTTTAAAGAGAACACATTATTTTGTGTTATGTGTTCTGAAAAAACTACAATTTCACAATAATAATATGTTATTTTTAAATATATATAAGTTGTATTAAAGTTTATCCAAAAATTTAATAAAATGATAAATCTCTGGCGTCTCCTAACGTATATTACACAAAGGTGTTCGCAATGAAAGGTGATAAGTTTAAAAAAAATGGAATAATAGATGTATCTATTTAGAAATAGCTGCAACATATAAATTCGAAAATTTGTCGTCAATTTACTAGGCTGACATGGTGTAATTGGTCAGCGCGCTTCCAGTTCCTGGTTAAGTCGATAAAGTAATTTTATCTTTATGTACATCTTTCTAATTGATGCATTTAAGTTGTATTATTATATAAGCGTATTATATAAATATCTTTGAAAAACTAGTTACTTTAACACAGACGAGACTAGCAAAGTAGCCAAGGCAAGACTAAATAACTATCAGAGGTGATACCTACTCCATCCATACAAAAAAATAATTTGTAATCTGAAGTAGAAATTATTTCTAATAGATGTTTTTTTTTACGATTACGTGTCACATTTTTATGTACTATTTTTAAACTAAGCTAAACGTCTGTACTATGAAAATAAGATTAACTCGGTCGTCTCTTAGGATGAGGTTAGAACCCCTGATCACTATATTACCAGACCAACAAACACGTCATTATTTATTAAGAAGAACATATTATTATTGTGAAGTTTTTCAGATTTCAGAACATATTCTATGATATAATGGAATAACAGATGTATCAGTTTGAAAGTTCAACGTATAAGTTCGAAAATCTGTTAACTTATAATGTCGACTGGTTTGAGTCCGGATGGCAACATAAATATTTTTTCGATAAATTGATTTTATCTGTATGTGTATCATTCTTATTAATATATTTAATTTGTATTAAAACGTCATTATTTGATTATATTGTTATAATTCTAATTCACTGTCCCTTTAAAACAATAAAAAATTGTCAATTAACTTCCAAGTCTATTTTATAAACTAGTTTATATTATACAATAAACTAAATATACCTTAGTTATAAATTAGTTAGTGTACATCCTCCTGGTATCGAAACCGTTCGATAACTTGCTCAATACAAAGTTAGTTATTTCATTAAATTAATAAATATAACTAACTATTACTATTTCATTATTTTACTGTGGACCTAGGCAGAGAGGATAGAAGGCCACAATCTCTGCCCTGACACCTAATTCTCTCACTGAGGGCCATCCTCCGATATCTGGTATTAATCCGTTAGTATCACAACTTTCGCGGGCGTCTTTTGTACCCGTTATCTTCAACATTCCCTTCGTATATTTTATTTATCATCCTCTCCTCACCATACTTTCCGCGTGCCTAAACCATCTTACTGGTCCTTTCTTAATTCAATCAAATCGATACAAATATATCATACTTTTCTACTCCTAATTAGTCTATTTTTCACTATATCGTATGTATGTGATTTTCCACGTTCTAACATAATCATTATACAGTGCCTACACTAATAATTCATTAGTTCTACAACACTTCTACTACATTTTTATTTAAAAAATTATTATTTTTTTTTTATCTTTATTTTATTTCTGTCGAATCTTTATTAAATAACACCACAACAGTACGAAAAAAACTAGCTACTTTAACATGGACTTCAGTCTAGAAAAGTAGCCAGGACAGCGCTGTATATATCAGAGGTGGAGTCTACTGCATCCCACACAATAAACTACGAGTATTTAATAGCAATATAATTGTATATTATGTATATCATGTTATATTATAATATATTCACCTCTGTTACAACAAAAATATGTATGTCGATAAAGTCTAAATAAATACATTAGTGTTGGCATCAGAGGCTTTGCGTGGTAAGTTTGAAGTTAACGCTATAAATACAATTTTCCTCTATGATAAAGTTTAATGATAATATTTAGTGGAATGTAAGTATGATCTTAATGATTAGAGATTGTAATATTTAGTTTTAACACAAATTATTTAGAATGGCATGATACGGTATGGCAGATAGATTACTGTTTAATACTTTCAACTCTTGACACTTTTATTATAGATACGTGGGATATCTTTCTGTTAAGGGTAATTTTAAATTTATTCTCTTCCTCGGCGGAACATTCCAGAGCGGGATTTAGCTTCCACCATCTCTTATCTTTTCCAAATCCTTTCCAGGACCTTCCTATCCTGCTCCATACAGTTAACACACTTCTTCCTTGGTCTGCGTATATATTGTTTCTGCTGGGGTGTACACTTGGATCATGATCTCTAGTATCCTGTCATCTAGTATTCTTTCAACGTGGCAAGCCCATCACACCTTTGGGACCTAAAGAATCATGCGATTGTTTCATACCTTATTAAATGTTGAGTTTGTATTTTTGTTTTAATTCTATAAGTTTAATTTTCTAGTATTTTACATTTAAAAACTGTTAATTTATTAAACAAATATCAGATATCTCATAGGGACAAAGCTGTTTTTTATTATATGTTTAATGGAAAATATATGGAAGTATGGGGTAATTACAGGTGATCACATTATATATATATATACATATATAACTTTCACCAATTCTCACCTCTCAATCTCCACATTTATGAAATGTGTGTATATGTTAGTATGTGGATTCGCTACCACTATACTATCGTCATCTATGGACCAAATTTGATAATTCATTTTTCCTTTTTTTTAAACAGCATATATGTCGTCACTTTGAGAATCTGATTGTTTTGAATACACCTGAAAAATCAATATTTTTCAATTTTTTATATATTTTATTATTTTGACCAGTATATTGTATTAGCAATATTTTAATATGTCCAAGAACACACAATTAGTTGTATAACCCTCTAGATTTCTATGACAGTTACAGGTCAATTTTTACTCATGGCACTGTACAGTGGATAATTTTTTTTATTATTAGAATTGGTGAATGTTCACCAATTCTCACCCCTCAACCCAGACTCTTTTTAGTTTAGGCTAAACATCATGTTTCATAACCGTAAGTGATCAGTGGCGTTATCATTGTTTTAAATATTATCAGTTTGCTGCTTCCTTTTAGTATTTATAACCCCATGAGTCGCTTACACGCATACAAGCATATGTTCACAGATTTTCGTTGAATTTCTGCCTTTGTCTTGTAAAGCGTGTTGCAATGTATTACGTCATTTAAAATGTATATGTGTGGTATACCATGTATAAATGTTGTTTTGTGAGTATCTCCCGTAAGAGATCAGCCCTATGGCAATTCTGATACAGTCCGTGTTTCTCACCGCATCCCTAAGAAAGCATCCATATCAATTATGGCTCCAGTCGCGTGCGCGTGCGGCGCCGGCCCGGTGTGCAAGGGATGTTAAATAATGGATATTTATAGACGATTACCTGATGAGGTTGGATGGATAGTGGCAATCCACAAACTTCCCCGTAGGATATTGCCCCCATAACTCTAGCTGCATTCAGCTTGATTCGTTTTATAAAAAAATAGTGCGCACACTCTCGGATTGGTTCCTTTTCATACACTATCGACTAGACGAATAATACATTGACTTTATCTTTCATTTAATACAATTAATTATATTTTCGAATCTTCCGAACTGATGTACCTTGTAGATACACGTGGAAGCACATACTATTTTATTATTGTCACTTGACAACAGAGGGACAAATGACTTCACATTCGAAATAGCACAAATTTTCAAGGTTTTAAGAGATTCTTGGGTGAAATTCTCTCATCATTTTAATAATATTGATTTGTTTGCTGTGCATGGCTTGACTATTATATATGAAATGTTACCCTAAATTTTATCCAACAAAACAATTATTAAAATGTATTTTAACCCGTATCACACACGAAATCTTAATAAATAATGCACGTTCTCGCAATAAATTTATTTGTTTTATTAATCCATTGTCACTGTACCTTATTGTATTTTGATTGGATTGATAGCTTACAGGGTATACTGATCTCTAATAATCTGGATTATTCGGGGCTAAACATAGGTCGAGATAAATAAAAAATGAGAGGTTGATATACTTACAGTATCTGGCCGTTTAAATAATTGAATTTACTTTGTTTTTCAAATATGTACAATGGCAATTATTCCAAGAGGTACAAACTCGGTAGGTAGTCAAGGCAGGTGTGCAGTTCGTGAAGTTCGACTAAACCTCAGAACGTCTTGAACCCCTGGCGGTCACCGGTTACGTTTCGGGGGTGTGCTCTTTTGGTTTGGTGTATTGATGGTAAATCGTTACGTGACTGTGTTGTATCGATGATTGGTAACAGAAATTTAACTATGATTGGTAACTAAGATTCAACTGTTAGAGGGTTATTTTCTAGTGTATCAGTCATCGCTCGAAGAATTACGTTAATCAGTTATCAGTCATCGTTACAATCGAACATAATCAGTCACAATAACGGTTTAAATAGCGATTTTACCATCAGTAGTTTGGTATGCGGTTTCACCGACAAAAAATGGCGATATGTATCCATCACAGTATTAGTTAGTTTATACACATCAGTGATAAATAGTTGAAAACGTGCTTCATTTATAAAAGCCTTAATTAATTATTGTGAAAATGACAATTTTATTCCGCAGTTCTAGTAATCCTCCTTATTGAATCCGAGTGAAGAAGATTTTACTTTAAGACGTCCTAATTCTAATTGCCTCATTTTTCAGCCTCTTCAGAAAAACATTTTATTTGTTGTAACGTGTAAACCGGCCGCTCAAAGGCCGACAACTTCCAATGCCCCAAACCTTCCGGCAGCCTATTGATATATCATCTGGTAGAGGCTTCTCGCCGCGGGGCCGGCGGCGGCTCTGATTGGAATACTAATCGGCTAACACCAGAATGGCTGATTGATCAGACGAGCCGGGAACAATGAGGACTGGAAGCACTTTCGCTCGAGTCTTTTAAATTTACTCAGCAAATCTACCTCTATTGATAGTAGGTACCTACTCCCTGCCCACCTCGGTATCGGTCGGTACTCCAGACAGATTAACACGTGTCCTTCTTCAGGATTACTAAAAGGGGGTCTCTTCTTCCTACCCCTAACTGCCTCCTACCCTCGACAATTCTTTTTTATCGGACATGTATTTCTTTGATGGGTAGTGAGAATACTCCTCTTTGTTTTCAGATAATCTATGAATCCATAACAATCGCATACTATTCTTAAGATGTTACTATTTTTAATGTTTATTTTAATAATTAATAGTTTATTAACTTTGTTTTATAAAACTTTTTCTTCTTCCACGGCACTATACCCCAGGGTGGGATTTGGCCTCCTCCACAAGCGCTCTCCACCGATTCCTATCCCTGGAATTCTCGCCCAGTTCCCAGACCCTTCCATCCTGCTCCAGTCATTTTCCACACAGTCAGTCCACCTCTTCCTTGGTTTGCCTCCAGGTCGCTTTCACTGGGGTATCCTCTCATGACCTTTGGTGTTTTTTTACCCTAAATACCCTTTTCTTCATCAGGATGAAAAACTAACTAAAGTAATATGTCAAAATGTTTTTATGTTTAAAATTAACAATAAAATAATGTTTATAATAATAATTAATAAATAAAAATTAATTTCTGTTTGTTAATAGTTCATTTTTTATTGTTACCGCTTAGTTAAGTTGTTATTTTTACACATTCCATTAAGACATTTAAAGAATGTCCAAGCACAAAATCTAATCGAAGTAAATCATTGACCAACCAAATAAAATTAGTGTTATATAACCTTAATAGATATTTTAAATACAAAATCCGAAAAAAAAGTTTAGTTTCCATGCCAATGACCATACGTCGCGAGTAGTGATGGCTAAACCGTTGTTGTAACTGTGATTGTGTTCGATTGTAATGACGATTGGTAACTGATTATCCGTAGTTCTTCGAGCAATTATTGGTACAATAGAAACTAAACCTCTAAGAGTTAACTCTGTTACCATCACCGTTACAATCGAACACAATCAATCACAAAAATTGTTTACCATCACTATTCCCGAGTAGGGATCTGTATTCTCGACTTTTTTCAGTTCCCGAGACTTGAGTCAAAATGTTCAAGACCCGGGAATTGCCGGGAATCGTGAGGAAGAATTTTATTTAATTAAAAACAATAAATATTTTGTTACATATTCATATGTATGACGTGCAGTGGTTATTGGGAATACTTAAAAAGACATACGTCATTATTAATTTATTAAAATAAATAAATACTGTTTGAACGACTACTTATTGATCCATAATGTGTTTGTAATTTTTTAATATGAAATACAATAACACATATATCTATAAAAATTATGAAATAAACAATTTAATAAGTTAAAAAACATACAAAAAAAGAGCAATTAATAAAGAAACACATCGAAAAACAATAATGTACTAATACGTCAATGAAGTCCCCTAATAAAGTTTTTCAAATAATTTTATCTCACCGATCCGACTGAATTTATTTTTGTATGTCACATTTTACAAGAACACATAATTCTCTGTTTGAACAAATCGACAAAACCATTAACTTCAGATTTTTTTGTTAGTAGTAAATATTTGAGGACTAATTTTTCCTAAATGCAAATATTTATGGCTGACCATATAAACAATGGAAACTTTCCATTTTTTTAATGTACTTTTACTACTCGTCACCGAGTCACTACCTGCTGTATGACAATGGGCAGGTGGGATTAACACAAATAACTTGTTTAAAATTAATAATAACCATATAAAGTCCCAGGACGAGACAGCAAAAAACATGAAATTTCCGGGAATTTATTTCCGAGTTGTCTCGACACAGAATCCCTAGTCCCGAGGCACCCTTCGTAGTGCTTAGACCTCTGATTTCGAAAGTTTGCGTTATATTTTTTAAATGGATTTAAAAATAAACATGGAGTTCTACAAACTAAACACAATAATATAATAATGATTGATATATTGAGCTGAGGGCTGCGTTGATTGTCAGCGTGTGATGTTCCTTAATTCGATGTGATGATTGTTCCAGGCGAGGCGATGTGGCGATGAAGCGGTGCGCACGGCGTTGACATGGGAGCAGAGGTATGGGGCGCGCGGTGCTCGGGCCTGTCCGCCTGTTCCCGGCTCGGCCGCCGCTGACCCTCCTGCCGCTGCTACTGCTGCTTCCCTTCTACACTTCAGGTGAGTCAGAGTCGGTAGCTTCTGCATCTGCTCCATTCCAGCAACCGGCCTATTTATGTTTTCCCCGGCCATCTTTTTCTTTTATCTTTCTTTATATTACCGCGGTTAATTCAGTTACAATGTAAAATACTTTTTATTTTACTTAGTTAACAAGCTGTAATGGGTTACATTACGTTAGATTCTTCTTTTTCACCTGTTCTTGTTCAATGATGAACTTCGTAGCCCCTTGATATGTCTAATTTTACGCACAATATGTCTGCATTTCTTCTAATCTTGAGCCATGTTGATTGTAGCGTTTAAAGCGAACCTTCTTTAACTATTTAACTCCTTTATTTGATCTATACATCACGTAGAAGACCGTTCTCTTGCTCGCTTCTATCGATTACGAGTTTCTCAATAATCACATCATTCTATCTGGCAACATGTATACAAGAATCCTTTCTCTGCATGTTGTCGATAGTCTTCCGATCATTTTCGAAGACTAGACACATTATTTGTGTCTCGCGATACATGTGATACTCAGCATCCGCCTCCAGCAGTTCTCGGATTACATTAAGTTAGGCTAAATATTGGATTATTTGAAGTGCTTAGCAGAAACACACTGCTATCGTACTATATTTAAAGAATCATTGGAACATCGGCTAAATTTAATACTTAACCCGTAATCCGATAGATGCGCGGTTCATATATTCGCAAAATAAATACCCACTAATAAAGTAATAACCCACCTCCTTGTTTGTGGTTCTGACACAATATTAATAATATAATTTAATCTAGTTTTATATATAAATGAAGTCAGGATATGTATCTTGGGAATAGAGCACACAACTGAGATTGGTACACTGATTTCCCTACTCCTTATTTCTCAGGTAAACAAACAATGTTTCAACCCCCCCTGGGCTGTTGTCTACTCTTAACAATGACGTTCTCGTCTCGAGAACGCGTCCAACTATATAAATATATTTTCAATTAATCAATGAAAAACGTGTTTATTTCAGTTCTACGTTGTTAGCGAAATTGATAAAATTATTCTGTTCAAGATCCTAAAACGTAACTGAGCAAAATTTGGTTTAGGCCGATCAAAAGATGTAGGATTGTACGAGTATAAGGAACTGACAGATGAATATTAATTTTATAAATATAAAAAATTCTCTTCCTTTTGAATCCGACTCATATCTTCCGCTCGCTTCTCTCAATTTTCTTCCGTCACGTTCATTATTGATCAAAAATCAATTTATGGTGAAAGACTTCTCAAAACTATTTGCATAATTTATAATTTATTTTTGTTTAAGATAATCATTCTTCTCTAAGATTTCAATGTAAAACTGTTCGTGACAAATTCTGTCGAAAAGTAGATATCGATTACACTATACATTGTTAATTATGCTCTTTTTTAGGTAAACCATCATAGAACGAACATATCGTTTTTTTTAATAAAAATTAAATGAATAAATTAGAAAATATTTATCGAAAAATTATTTGTTTGCACGAAACAATATTCGGGTATCTCGGTGTGTGTGCCTGCCTATATACTTTTCGATAAATAGATTTTTTCTGTATATCTTGGTAATATATTAATTTAATTTGTATTTGAAATAATACCGCAGAAATATTTTCTGAAAATGCAATTTCATAACAAAAATATGTTTTCATTAAAAATGTTGAAGTCATAAATGCTGGGTTCAATAATTACATTTTTATTGCAATAGTTCTAGAAATTCAAACAAAATGAACATTTTTAAACAGAAATGCCTTCAAGAATACACGTTACTTCAATCTTGGTATTTTTCAGTTATCTAAGCGCATCTGTTTTCAAAAATAGAAATAACGTGTTGGTTCTTTTATTTTTTAATACAGACGGTGTTAATTTTATAAAACTCCATTGTTAATCAACACAATAAATCAAACACGATTTTGGTACATTTTTAGTTGATAATGTTCTAGACCACCGAAAAGATCGTCCAATTATTTGGAAAAATTAAATATGGTACCAAAAAAATGTTTAATTTATTATGTTGATTAAATCAGACGTATTCTATTGTATATATTAATAATTCGAATGAATTGCACATATACACATAAAGGACCTTATACTTCGGTCAAAAAAAGAGTCTCAGCTTCAGCGACATCCATACAGTTACATGAGAATGAATATCAAATTTAAAATAACCATAGATGGAGACAGCGTAGTTGGTAATAAATAACATATGTACAACTTCCAAAAATTTGATAAATGTGATAGCATGGGTTAATAGGTGAACGTTACATTGTGTAAAGTGATCACATAAGCCAGCCGATGATAGGTCTTAAGCCCTGTAATGCCCGAGACTTTCATAATTCCCATGTAAATAACAATAATAGCTTCGTCTCTGTGAGGCATCTACGTCTTGATGACGATCCCTCGGGGGATTATTCCCAGTAATCGGTTCCTATAAATATTTGGACATATTCAAAATATTGTGACATAAATAACTTTACTCAGAAAGCGAAGATATTTTGAGAGCACTTGTGTAGATTTTCATAATACCCTCAATTAAAGTATCGATAACAAGTTCCAGATGAAAACATCCCCTGATCACAATATTTGCTCGTATCGATCTCATTTGCCACCCTAAAAGTTAGTCATCTGATCATTCCGCCCCGCGCGATAAAAGCCAACTCTCCGCGGCGTAATAGATCGACTTCTATTATGCCTCCTGTAAGTATTCTCGTCTTCCGCGCTAACTACCGAGGCTGTGGCCGTTATGAGGGTTTTAAATGCACAACGATATCTCCACCGAGGAAGTGCAAAACGTTCGGGCTCCCGAGTTCCGGGGAAGAACTTTATCGCTTACAGAACTTGTAGTCGATAATAACTACAGGAGGAAGTTTACAGATGCAGACAAATTTATCGGTATTTCTGTCTGAGAAGCCGCAGCGTCCGTGTACCGAACCAATATTATTCTACACGAGTGTAGAGGGCTTTTATTAAATATTTAGTACTTATTATATTACATACTTAATGGAAAATTACTGTATTATTACGAAACGTATTTATTAAAATGTAATTACATTTAAGAATTAGAAATCCCGTATAGGAATCTAAAAGTATATAAACCAACCCCATGGACATAAACCGAAAACCGAGTAATGTGCCATCTACCTTATAAAATTAACGCTACTGTCTATTTGGACTCTGTGTACATTAATCATTTTAGCTGTCAATGTAATGTTTTTTATTATTTGTTTTATTCTCCAGAAACTTACTTATTTACTATCAATTATATATGTTTTATTAAACCTGTAATGTAGAAAATATTTTAAATAGAAAGACGCGGTTCTCCTAGATCCTAAATGAAAAAAATCATAATATTAGAACAAATAAAAAATAAATGTATTTTTAATGAAAACACATATTAATTGTGAAATTGCAATTACAGATGATATTTAAAACAAATTAAATTAATCGATTAAAAATATATTAAAGATAAAGTATAGATTGTTAAACTGATTTTAGGATAGTGAATAGGATTAAAAAATGATCACTTTGGTGGTTTGGTCATGTTGAAAGAGGAGAGAAGTGTAAAAAAGGTATACGAGGGCTGTATGATAAGTGCCCGTGTTTAACGGCTGATGACGCCACTGACGCAAAATCTGTTTACCATAGTTTATTGCCATTTTTCCAACGACGCCTGATAAAATTTCAGACAAATTTATCGAGTTGTTTTATTTTGATAGCTGTTGAAATTTTGTGTTTCGTTTCAACCATGAAAAAGAGCCATATCGATCAGTGATTCAATTCCTTTCTCCTCTTTCCTCTCCTTTCTCGTATGACTCGAGTGTTAATGGTACCAGAAATATAGGACGTCAACCAGATACTGGAAGATGGTTCTAATAGAAGTCTCAACAACTGACGAACTTTCACAGGAAGATGTATGAATGTGTACGAGGCGAGAATTGTGTGTTGGGGTAGAAGAGTGTGGCGCTCCATCTTTCCTGCGAAAAAATGGCGTATTGGTAAGTTGTAGAAAAATAATCCTATCCAAGAAAACGCGTTTAGGTTGATTAATTTTTTATGTACTTATGTACTTTATAATTGATTTCCGATAATTGGCTACTTTAACACAGATAAAAGTCTAGTAAAGTAGTGTAAGACGAGGCTAAATCTATCAGAAGTGATACCTACTACGTCCCACTCAAAAAATAATAAACTTTGTAAACTTAATATGGCAATTTATTTATAACGGGTGTATTTTTTATTGTAATATTATGTTTAACTTATTTTATCTATTCATTTAATTTGTTTTAAATAAAAAATACTTTAAGCACTGTGTACCTATGTAGAATAGATTTATATATTCATCAGCCTTTGAGTTATAGACCTCCCCTCAACTCTGACTTGTGCAGCCACACTGATGAATATCATCGTCTGTCCGCAGTGTATTGCTTCCAAGATGCGGTGCACATCACCGCCATCCTGGGTGAGAGCGTCGTGTTCAACTGCCACGTGGAGTTCCCCGGGGACCACCCCGTGCCCTACGTGCTGCAGTGGGAGAAGAAGGTAGGCGACACGGTACGCAAACACCCCATGACGTCACTTGTTCAACCTGTCTCTGTTCACACCGCCTAACCAATCCTGTTGTCTGTTTAGCCCGAGCGGCTCTCTAATCCTCGTAGCTCGGCGGAGGGGCCGGCAGCCAGGCGAGCGTAACGTATTACCCTGGTGCAGGAGGACTTGTTGTACCGTATTTTGTTATTTGGGACATGTATTGGCAACTGAAGAGTTCATTACAAAAAAAGGAAAATGCAAAATAATTAGCTTTATATATATATATATATATATATATATATATATATATATACAAGAGACTACTTGTGAAAACTAATGGTGTGCAAGCTGTTCATTGAAATAAGTTGTGCTTAAGTAGATTTTCTGAATCATTTATATTTTTTAACAAAAATTTTATAAAAACATAAACATAGTGTAAATAATCCATTACATAACTTTTTTTTTACATAAAAAGTAAAAGCAAATATTATGATGATTTTTGTTGATCCATAAATATGAAATACATATACAGATATAAAAATATGTTGAAAAAGTATAGCCATATACAGCGAAAATAAAATATACAGGTGTAACAGATCTAGTCCACAATATTCTATGGGTCGATACCTGACTAAATTACGAATCGAAAATGTTTAAGGAATATGTACAAATTCTGCACTGTTACGGAAAATATTATTGTGAGAACTGTCACTTTGTATGTATGTTTGTGTCAGGAGAGTGAGTAGATGAGCGGTGGGGGTAAAACATTATAAGAGGTCTTAAACATAATAATTACTATAAATACTTTAATAAACTTAATATTATCACCCGAACATACAAATCGGGACTAGGAAATTAGTCCTTAATCAGAAGATAGAGCACCTGAGGTATATGGTAATACTTCTCAAAGTTGCCACAATTATTGTTGGAAATTTTTACAAAATCGTGTTAAGCTTGAAGTTTTTCGAAATAAATATTTGCGAAATCTTTCAATTATTAATTTATATATTTGCAATCATCTAACAAAAAATAATCTAGCTGCTCGAAATTCGATAATCTTTAATTTTTTGCATTTAATGTATGCTTTGGAATCATTAAAATATTTCAATTAATCGAAATAATTGCACAATTATATTTTTTTTTTAAATACTTATATCTCTGACACGGTTGAGATTAAGCACACATCTCTTGAACATTTTCGACTAGAAATTCAGTCAGGAATCCACCCATAAAGTATTGTGTACTAGGTCTGTAACACCCTGTATAACTCATTTTATTCGGATTTTAATATATCGTAATATTCAGTTAGATAAATATTTAATGTCGCTTTATTTCTCAAAATATATAGTTACGTACATCTTATTTCATTGTACTGACGGCATAGTTTGTAATCTTACGTAAAAGGCTTTAAGTAGCATTAGGAAAAAAAAAAAGTTTTCTTATTCCTTCTTACGAAGATAATGTTGATATATATATATTTTAAATTAAACTGTGTACTACGCACACAACTGAGTTGTACAATCGTGACACAAGTTTAATTCAATTGTGTGTGCAGTACAAAGTTAGTGTATTAAAAAAAAAAAATAGCGTAGTGCAGATTAATTTCATTCGTTTCGTGGTTCTGATTTTAATTGACATTGAATACATTTTTTCGGAGTTTTTTTGTCACGAAATTGCGTTAGATTTGGTGGGGTTGTAATATATATGAACATTGTTACATTAGAGGCACCAATGAGGAATAAATATTTCCACAAAATAAAAGAAAATCACTTGAATTAAAAATAAAATTCAGACGATGATTCAAGAGACTAAAACAAAATACAATAAATATTCTGAAAGTGAGAAAAACATATTATTTTATGTACAGGGGTGGTATCATACCAAGTCTCTGTGACACGTAATGCGTTTTTTTCTGCATTATATTGGTATTTGCGGCTTAAATCCTTTTACTAAAATATCCTTAAAGTTGATTACATTAAAAAAATGTTGGTAACCCATTGACATATTTACGCATACAGTTTCGCTACATAGCTTTGTGGTGTTCTATTGTATATCTTTAATTGTCATCCTATTTTTGAATGAACTCTTCAAGTGGTGCAGTCTGCAGTCTGCACAGCGGTGTGCGGTCCCGGGAATCGCTCGATCATACCTGACAACGTTTATGTCTTCACGCTGTGATGAAAGTAATTTAAAATGTTGGTTACGTGTTAGATACGTGCGATTACCTTGATCTCGAGCGATCTCCGGTGAATGCAGCCGTTGCCATTTTACATAATCGGCGAGTACAGAATATATAGTTGTACATCGAAGATACCAAATATTTGTTGATTAAGTAAACATGTTGAATGCATTACCACACCACCACAGTGAAACGGCTATCAAAGCGTGTCGCGAAGAGAGCAGCAGACCTCATCATGATCGTCGGAACATCGTCACGTTTGTCACCACCAGTAACAGAAATGACTACTGACAGCGCGAAAGTTGCAACACTAGTTTTACAAAACATACAAAAGATACAAATTGCACTTTTTTCTTGTAAATATAAAGATTTTATCCTGTAATGACGAGCACACGAGATTCAGCTTTTGATCACGAGTTATGTTGGATGACTGTCCCTCCTGTCTGACATCTGGACTCACCTCACCGGTCTCCGGTATCTGAGCGGTGATTTGTCTGTTACTCTCTTCCTGTGGCTCTGCTCCACCTGGGTTTGGTGCTCTTCTGATTTCTCTTTATTTTGTTTCATTGCCCATTGTTTACCATTGAGGAATTTAAAATCTTTGGGGCATACATAATCCTTGGAGCGTATATATCCCTTGGGGCATACATGACTCTTGGGGCATACGGAGCATATATAACCCTTGACCCGTACATGAACCCTGGGACATATATAACCGTTGGGGCGTACATGATCCTTGGGGCGTACATGACCCTTGGGACGTTCATGACCTTTGGGGCATATATAATCCTTGGAGCTTATAAAACTTTTGGGGCATACATAACACTCGGAGTATACATCACCTTTGGGGCATGTATAACCATTGGGGTGCACAAAATATAATATTAGCTGTACATGAAACCTTAGTTCTTAACCCAGGTGCGAGTCAGCTATACATTATGTATTTAATTAGTTGCACGTTATTTAGCTTTTGTAACAATATTTAGATTCAATGTCTTATTAACTATGATATCATTTTAAACAAATGTCTTTAAAACAATGTATCTGAATAAAAAACATTATTCATTTAAACAAATAATGAATTTTGTATTATCCACGTTTATAATTTAGACGTCGACCAGTTTCGATAGTTAACATACAAACAATGGTATCGAAACTGGTTTATGTCAAAGTAATCAACGTGTTTATCATAAAGTTAGTTATTTGTTTAAATTTATAATTATTTATGACTAATTACAAAATTAACGCTATAAACATTAAAAATATGAACAAATAATGTTCTACAATAAAATTGGTGACTTGAACAATTTTGCACAAGAATACTTTAATTTCCCTTTTCTAAACATTTGCCGAGCCTGTTACTAAATAATTTTTTAAACTTTAGCATTTTGCATCTGTTTTCTATAGGATCTAATCTCTCTTACCAGATTTTTTTAACATTGTTTTATATATTAAAAATGAACTGTCACCAAAATGCACAAGATTTTATTAAATATATTCTATTTTCACCACGAAGCATTGGAATAAGTGTATTAATGAATGTTTCAAGGTATATATTTTATTTAAGGTAGATAATAATATGTTTCATCATAGTTAGCTATTTTTAATATCTTTAGTATTTTATTTATGCATGCTTTTTTACTATATTTATATCACGCTACAAAATTCAACTGTATCAAAAACATACACAAAAACATCTATACTCTTATGTAAATGATCAATTATTCTCCAAATATTATTATTTTTCGGCGTACAAGAGCTTATGTAATCACTATGATTAGCGTATGTACAATATGTAAAGATGAATATGTAAAGATGTTTGGAGATTGAAGGAGCATTTCTTAATTGTTAAGTCAAATGTAAAAATATTTAGCTAAACGTAGATCAATGGAAAAATTATGAAGATTTTATTACTGAAGAAAATTCCTGTTCTACATTTGGTATAAATCATTTTTAAAATTATTTATTTTAAGTACCTATAGATAATAAGTAATAACGTGTCTCTATAACATTGAAATTCGTTGGATATTAACTCTACTTTATCAATAACACAATATAATTGCATCGACGGCTACTCGTGTGAATGTCAAAACGTGGAATTATTATTTTTTTAATATGTTAATCACTTGTCTTGTAGAATTTTGAACCGAAATCGTATATTTTCAAAATGTAAAATCTTCATATAAGACCGGTCGCACACTGGAGCAACTGGCAAAGAGCAATATTAATATGTCACATACTTAAGAATATGATTAAAATAAAATAATGACGTCTGTCGTTACACAGTGCTAGATATTTTGTGATATATTGTCAAATTTAAAAACAAAACTTGTATAACCGGTGTTAACATCTACCATAAACGACAAACTTGCGTTTTTTCACTTTTTATAAATTCACATTTTCGAAAAGCCACAACACTCACAAGTTCAAAAATTGGTAGTAGGTTTGTTAAGAACTTTTTTGCAAATTCAATTCCTACCTAGAATTCGGTACCTACACGGTACCTATCTAAAAACTAGAATTCATAAAGTAATTTTACAATTTCGGCCATGTCATTTTTGACAATTGAAACACAATAGAAAATAAATTAATAACAAACAATTAATATTGTAATGCGATAAATATAGAACATATAATTGTGTTTTTGTGCATAGCGATAATATCACGTATTGCTTGTCTCGTGATTCTGGTTAACCATTGTTACTGTGTGAGACCATACCGAAGAAAACTGCAGATAATTTAAATGTTGTTGTTTGACATTAGCTAATAATAATAATAATAATAATGACTAACGATTAATATCCAATGTATTTCAATTAAATTTAGTCCACATACCTGTCATAAGCTGTACCAGAATATATGTGTATGTCAATGTTGTAAAACATAGCATGACTATCCGACGACGCGGCGTGGACTCAGTAGCCGGTGAGCCTATAGAAGTCAACGTCCTTTGAGATCACCACAGCTATGTGCACGGTTTAATCGGACGCGTGATTTGGAGCTTTGTGGAGCTCTTCAAACAAATGCGACGATTGAGCTGCGTCCGTTTGTCATTATTATCGACCGCTTCCACGTAAAGCGTCGTAACTGATAAATGGGTCATTTTTAAAACGACATATTTGTTAGTTGCGTGATTTACATGGATGGGATCAATTATTTGTTGGTGCGACGGCATTATTACGTACTGTTTGAAATCGGGTTGATTCTCCCCATCAGGCAGATGGTATTTCTGTAAACAGAGAAAAAAGACATATCAAAATTAAAATTAATTAAATCAAAAATAAATATATATGACGACTGGTTTCAGAGTGACCGCTCCTGCATCAAGGTCAAATAACATGAATCTAAAATGTGTAATATTATTTTGTTTCGGTCTATGCGCAGAGTAGATTTAGAAAATATACGCCGAGATGTGTTTAACTTCACCTCTCCGATGAGGTAAGCTGAGTTGACATTGCGTCTAATTATGTGAATATTTCTGTAAAAATACTAAATACAGAGTTCATATTTTAGGTATTCCTAAGTATTGGATAAAACTATTACAATATATAAGTATTTACCATACGCAACAATAAAAAATGTTTTCTCGAAGAACCTGACGTGAATTTGTCACTACGTGTAAAGTAGTATGGTAGGCGCAGTACGCGGGGTGCGGAGAGCCGGATGCCGATCATCACTTAGTGACGGAGCGCGCGCCGGCCGTATTATGCGTCTTTATGCTGTCGTTCGTGATAACCAATGTTTTTTTCTCATTTTTAGCACTTTTACACAATAATTGTTATGTATAAATTATTATTTGAATGATTAATATACAATAAGTAATAGATGTAAAATTTTCATATTCATCCGACTTAAAAATCCCAAAAGTCTACATGTACACTAAGTTTACAGCACCGCAAAGCGAGTTTTTATTTTAGCACGGTAAGGGAAAGATTAACAAAATCAACGTTTAAATTGAAGCAATGAAAATATGACACATTAAAGATTAGTGTCCCGATGGGGGAAAGCAGTTTACTCCGTAGTCGGTCGGCATCGAACGATAAAGGTTAATTTTGGTATGACTGCTAGATTTATTTGCCGTGTTCTGGTTTGAGTTATCTCATAGAATGTTTTCACACCTCTAGCTACTGGGACACGCCTGCTTAATAATAACTATTATTATTGTCACGAGGAGGCATGGATGCGAGGTAGAGGGTGTAGGCATCTCAGTGTTTTCCAGTGTTTTCATTTAAACATTGGAGTATTTTACACTTTCTAGCATTTTAAGCTTAATTGTTTATTTATAGTTGTTTAGGATGTAAGATGTATTTTCTTGTAATATTGGTCTTGAAACACGCTGTCAACACCGCTGGCCATCATGGACAGATTCTTAGTATACTACATGTCACTATACTATAGTCCAAGTAAGTTGAAGATATCGATAGCCTAACAAAAAAATCTACGAACTAAACCATATTCCGGGAGATATCTATACACTAATCTAATTGAGTATAGATTTAGTACATACATTTTAAAGTTGCTAAAATTGACCTTTGATAATCAAGTTTTATTGAGAACTCAATTAATTCTCTTAAAAATGGGTCAATAGTATGTTAACTATCGATATATCGATTCTTTACTTCGGACAATGGTATCAACTATTCAATCTTTTTCAAGCAAAGATATTGACGTGCATATATTGGAAGGAGCGTTCAATAAAGCAATATATAGTGAAGTATCCGACTGGTAACGAATCAATAACGTGAATATTGAATGAGTCAAAACTAAACATGAATACTAAACTTTTCTTATGCTGCGGGATGGCAATTTGTTTAATTGTAATTTAACTGTTGACATTGTTAAATATTAGATATTTTGATTAATTTCGATAATATTGTACATCTGTGCGGTGCATTTCATAATTCTCTTAATTAAATCGAGACGCCAAACACTCGGTAGTCTCTCAAATAATACCAAAAAAAGACAGCAACTTTTAAGCTAAATGAAAATTGTAAAGCTTATTTTCTCTCATACTTTTAAACTTTTAGTAAATATTATTCCACTAAAAGTTTTGTGTTCACAAACAAGTCCATTTCTTCTATTTTTATCTGAATATGTGAAAGTTCAGACTCAAAAAACATGTTTTTCTCATAACTGAGGTAGCCATGTTTGCTTTTGACCGAATATGAATGCGGCCGCTTTGCTTGACCGGTCGGTCGACAGACGTCGCCGGCGTCGGTCCGTCTGATGTTGTCTGACAGCTCGAGGGATGCGGTTTTCTTGACCGTTCAGCCGATAAATGTTGCCATTGTCGCTCCTTCTAGTGTTGTGCGACAGCTCGAGGGAAGCTTGACGCTTGTCGGGTGGCGGGCCGGGACTGACCGTTGTTTCTGTGCGTAGGGCCAGGAGATCCCGATATACATCTGGTACGAGTCGTACCCCACGCACAGCGGCGAGGGCTACGAGGGCCGCGTGTCCCGCGTCGCGCACGACTCTCCGTACGGCGCGGCCTCGCTCAACCTCACCGGCATCCGCGAGTCGGACCAGGGCTGGTACGAGTGCAAGGTGGTGTTCCTCAACCGCTCGCCCAACTCGCACAAGAACGGCACCTGGTTCCACCTGGACGTGCACGCCCCGCCCAGGTTCTCGGTCACGCCGGAGGACATCATATACGTCAACTTAGGTAAGTTACCGACGCCATTTATTTATCTCTAACTTTCAGGAAACTTCATCATTCTTCGAAGAACTCTACTCTCTTAGATTCGTATCAATCGTACAGTGGCGTAACTAAAATACTGAGTGCCAATATAAAATTTAAAAATTCCAAATGCAATGGACTCCTTATATATGATTTTATAGAAAAAATATTGTTATTGCTATCGGGATTCGAACCTGGATCCCTTCCATTATCCATTATCCGATTATGCTATACCAACATAGTGACAAAGACATACGGACACATATACTTATTTTCAGCATTATTTACACGATATAACTATACTGAAATGTTCTGCGCTTCCATAATATTTTGAATCAGTCCACTGGTTCTTGGTATGTACATTTCTATACTAATATTACCCTTAAAGAGTTTATATATACATGCGCATATGTATATATATATATATATATATGAATATACTTTATAAGTATATCCTTTTTAATGCAACAAATAAATGATATATTTTCATTGTATCCCTTTTCCACCCCCTCTCCATCTTCTCCTATTTAAACAGTTTTTAGTTGACTAATTAGTATGATATTTTCACTTGATCCAGCTAGGAAGAATCTTCACTGATCTTATTTTTATATCATATGTATATATATATATACTGTTTGTTTCTCATAAATTAATAAAATAAAATATAAGTATATCTAATATATACGGTAAATTACGATTTTTATGAACTCCCGAAGTTCTAATCAGATTTCGATCTTTTCTGAAAAATTAACCTTATAAATATTTCGGATAAGCTTGTTAGAGCTAGTCTGATCGGTTATCTTATTTTAAAATGGCGCCTATTCAAAAATGTTTATAATTCGTAATTCCATTAAGAGGGTTTTTGTCGAGTTTTGTTTCTGATTTTTGCGGCCAGTGCAGGAAAGGTTTTTTTAAAGAGAGATCTTTATCAGGGTGCGCGTAAGTTTAGACGTCTTTAAAATAAATGATTGAGTACTAATTCTGTACTGCCCTCGCGAGAGAGAATTCTCATTTGTGAGCACACCGTTAAGCGATGAAGAAGAATTATAATTATGATGAGGAATCGTTTCACCCGGCTGGAAGCAGTTGTAATAAGTCGAGACGCGTCCGGCCCCCTTCGTGTTAGTTAACGAATTAAATAAATTCCATCATCGGCTGGCATTGTTCGCTGCCGATCCTGGCTCCGGAAGCGGCCACGCAAATGCTCTTCTTTATTCTCCTCTTCAGCCCCATAAAAACTGTTCGCCGATCAATTCATTTTCGTACGTAAACAGAACTTTTACCGTCCCCGGAACCACGCCCACCAAAACTGTTTATGACCGGAATTATTTCCACCACTCGTTATTAACTTTCTTGTTATTTCCATTTTATTTCTTATATATAAATGGCAACAGATATCTATCAGTCTGATGCCTTACAACTGGAGAACGGCTGAAACAATTTTGATGCGGTTTTTTTAAAGCTTCCTCTAGAATGCTATGAAGCCTGCGTTTTCGATATGTTATATACAGGATGGCCCAAAAAAGTGAGAAGATGAGTTATTTCAAAACATAATTTAATTAATTACAATTCTTAATGTAATTTTTTTTGCAAAATATTTAGCTAATCAGAAATCATCAAAACACCCCATACTGCATAATCTACTGGGATTAAGTCTGGGCTGTTCGGTGGCCACATACTTGGCTCAATGAAATTAACACGACGAAGAAAGTTGATTGTATTTCTGGCTGTGTGAGATGGAGCTCCGTCCTGCTGTAATGTCTACCTATACTCCAGGCATTGTTTTGAAACTCTTTGATCATTTTCCTAGCACTCCGACGTTTTTCAATTCGCAAATTTTTGATCAGAATATGGTCTTCTGCAGTGATTTTTGTCTTTCTGGGCAACAATTTAAAAATACCAAATATAAACAATGGGAAAATTAATAATCAAAGATGGCGACCGGAAATTGTCGAAATAAAACGTAATATAGGTAAATAGGTAAGTAAGTAAATTAGTAAACTGTTTAAGCTATTTTTGTTATAGTTAAATTAATTTTGATGTAATTATATCACATTTTACGAAATGTTCTCACTTTTTTTGAGCCACCTCTATATACGGTACACAGTACTATTAGTAATAAGGAATAATAAAAAAGGAAATCTTATGTACGAGTACAAAAAAATATGTTAACAGTAACTAGCTAATTAATTTACCATCACGCCGTTTCTCCGCGGAGGTAGGCAGAGAGGATAGAGCGCCACACTCTTCTGTCCTGACACACGATTCTCGCCTCATCCACATTCGTACATCTTCTCACACGAGCTCGCCAATTATCGAGTCTACGAAAGATAAGTACAGGTTCAAAATTTACCGTAAAAATAAGGACAAAAAACTATACATTTATATATTAAAAATAGATTTCAGAAGAAAACTACATAAATTTGTGATAAATAAAATACACAATGTAGAAGTAATGAAAATATGATAGTAAAATATTTTTTTTCGAAAATCATCATCGTCCACTATGGTCCCTCATGACAATCATGAGGACCGTGATCTTCATGAACTCTCACGTTCTTGATTGTGCTCCTCCACTTTTCTCGTCATCACCAGAGAAGTACCTATTGCTTTTTCCACTTGATCGTTCGTCCTTCGATGTGACCCACCACAATAAGCTTCTCCAATCTATCTTCCCTTCTCGCAAACATTCCAAAAATTGAAGGATTCGTCCCGGGCATATGTTTGAGAGCATGTCCTTCATGTTCAGTTCCTGCAGAATGAAGACACTTGCACCTCTCGCCGTCTATGGTTGTGTAACATATGTCTCCAGCACCACATCTCAAAGACATCAATTCGTCTTGTTTTTCTTTGTCTTCAGGCTTCATGATTCCAAACCATATAATATATATATATATATATATATATATATATATATATATATATATATATATTCAACATTAGAAGAAGAAAAAAAAAATACATCGTGGTTCATTTTTTATAATTAATAGTTTATTAACTCTATTTTATTTTATAAACCACTGTGAGTTATTTATGTATCAGTAGTTAGTATTTTCATTTTGATAAAGGAAAAGGTATTTTCCGAAACCGGTTGAATATAAATAACTCACAGTGGTTTATGAAATAAAACAAAGTTAATAAATTATTAATTATTATACTTATATTTATTTTAAAAATAAAAAAACGATAATAAAATATGAGAATTAAACTTAATTAGCGCGTGATATTCTAAAAATTACGAGATTTATTTTCACAAATTAATTAGCTTCTTAAAACTATCTTATGTTGAAAAATAACTACCGACCTAGTAATATCAAACGATACCAAAACATGAGAAACTGCACCAACCAGTCATTCGTCACCGCGCGTGATGAGTTAACGTCTGGACGGAATGAATTCACTGACACGTGGTTTGAAAATGCACCCATTAAAGTGTGTATTATGATGCAGTAAACACTCAAATTTGTCGATAATGCATATATTATATATTTAACCTAATTACTTCTGAACCGCTTCGATAATATCACCATTATAAAAGTCTTTAAAACTTTGTTAAAATTATTTTTGGTGTCGAAATCATAACTTCCAAACTCTTCGCTCGACTTGAGGTCTCTAATCGAGCGATTCTGCTGATTCCTGGATCATGGTACTCTTCCTACCTGGCTTAAATTAATTTTAAATGTTTTCAGGCGTATTTTAATTGGCTAGTGACGAACTGAACGTCTACAGCTAGTTCAGTAACAGAGAGCGAAGGTTTAATAAGCTGTGTTGTAATGTTCGCGAGGCAGAATCTACAGAAAAAATATCCCGATTAATTCGGAACATTTTGTGAGAAATGTCTCTTCATACAGAAGTCAATTTCCTTTGGATTTGAACTCGCGAAAGTTTTTATATTAAAAATAAGGCACGAATTTCTTCGAAGCGAAATTATCGGAGGCCCTAACAAATTCAAATTATTTCTTTATTAATAAGGAATTTTCATTTCCTGTATTTCGTCCACTGGAAAATTCTTTAGAAAGCATTCCTTTTTTCTCGGCACACCTTTACATCTGACCTTTCGTTTCATCTTCTATCATTGTCCCGAAATCTTCGCGTCCGATCTCCGTTTCTTCCCTTCCTTGTCGGTAATGTACCTTTAATACAAAAACCTTTAACATAAGATTATATAAATTTGTAAATACCCTATTTTGCGCTATCTTTGTTGGAATTTTAATCAGAAAATGAAGAATAAATATGTCTGTACTTGTTTAACTTCACCATTTAATTTGTACATTCATACATACATATATATATATATGGAACTGACATTTCTTTTAGGTTAGATCACGTTTTTTGTAGATGGTTTCCTTGGGGAAACCTAGACCGATGTTTCGCCACAGCAAGGAGTTGTATTTAAAATATTTATAGCCATTTTTTGTACTACATAAAATCAAAGATTTGAGTAGCTTATTGGTCTAATGGTTAAAACGCTGACGATTGCGTCTCGTTCCAGGAGACCAGCAAGTTAGTCCTATTTTCACAGTGCAAGCATTTATCTTAGTTTGAAAATAATAAGAATATTGATGTGACATTGATCAAAGTTATACTCACTTTTGGAACACTTTGACAATCCTTACAATTTATGTTGTTGGATTTCAATAATTCAATAATGTAATCATAAAATCCCACTTATTATCATTCTGGTAACATTTTTCGAAGATGTACTAAAAAAAATGTTGGTGATAATTCAGTCCTGTACCAATGAATCACCAAAAAAACTAAGTATCAATGATAGTATCAAAATTGACAAAAAAAATTAACACCTTGTTCGTTTAGATTATCAAATAAAAATCTACATAAAAAAAATATTCACTTATTTTTAAATGTGACATTAGTGAACAAATTAGCCCCTGCGTTAAAAACAGCCCCATCATACTGTGATAATAATTCAATGTTTGCCTATAATTATAATTTTTACTAAAAAAATTAAGTAATTTTATTTTTATCACACGTGCGTTTTAAAAATCTAAAATTATATATAATAAAATACTGTGACATTTTGACACACAAGGGTTGAAGCGGGCAACCCCCGAGGGCCTGATTGATTTAATATCGCGATGGAGACAAAAAAAAATCGTAAAAATAATTGTGATAAATCGCAATTTAATTTCTACTTTGGTACCGAGAGCCCAATTATAATAATGCCGGGTAGTTTATTTTCAGGTTACGATAAAAATATTTCAGACAGTCGGAGATTTATGACTTCCTCGGGTAATATTTTCATCTTATTTTCCCCTATCGACTGTTTCAGGAACCCTCTTAAGCCGGGCAGAAATTTGTCATTTTTAATTCGGTCGACTTTATGAACGTGCCCGGGATCTAGAGGGCGCCGGTTAAAAACAATTCCACCCCTGCTGAATAAAAACAAGTTATTTTTAGCAAAAGCCTGTATAAAAATGCCCGTATAAAAATGCTGCCCGTTGATCTTGCCTGCTATTTTTATGAAGCTCAAAACAATGTTAACCGATTATTATAATATATTGTCCGGAATCTCATTGATGTATTAACAACTTATTTCGCGCTAGAGTAATCTCACAAAAATGTGTGACGAAAAAGTGACCAAACGAACACTCTTTACCGTGGTGAGTTAATATTTTATTCAGTACCTTTTCGATACTAATTTATCTTTTCGCGATTTTTACGAAAATACAGGTTTTTATTTTTCTTTTATATCAGAAGTTATACACTATATTAACAATTACTATAAAACCTTTGTACTAATATAAAACTAATAATCTGAATATTCTGAAAGACCGTAACCGTTAGAATCGTTTTCAATGTGCTATAAAAAAATAGTTACGAAAGATAAATAAGTATTTATAAAATTTAAAATATAATGTTATACATCGTTAAATTTGCATGACATTATTTATTTTTTTGGTAGTTTTAAGATGCTTCGTATTCGGGTGAAAAGGCATTTTAATAAATATTGTTTTATTAACCACTTAATGAATTAAAATACATCATTTTCTTCTTCAGGATGTCATTAACTAATCAAAAACATATGTCATTGTTTCTTTAACAGAATCTATTTTTAAAAAACAATAATTATTTAAAAATATATTTAGTGCCTAACTTAAATTGTTGCTCGATACAAAATTACTAGAATCATTTTTAGGAAAAATATTTATAATGGGACAATGGGACAGGAAATTAATTTTTTGATTATTTATTATTTTATCTCCAACGACTCCAAATTATATAATTTATGACCAACACCGTTTAAATGCAAAATAGACAATCCCAATTTTTTTTCAAAATTATGACCATTTTCTAACAAATGATTAGTAAATTCTGAAAACCCACTATTATTCAAACATCTTAAATGCTCATTTATTCTTATATTAAAATTTCGACCTGTTTTACCAATATAAAATGCAGCACAATCCTTACTACTAAGTTTATAGATACCAGAATTGTTAAATTTATCATCTTTGTCTTTAGAATTTATGAGTAAATTTCTTATCCTATATTATTATTTGTATAAAATGCCGGTTTAATGTTTCGTGGTAGGTGTTTAGATATTTGATTCGAATATTTATTTATGAATCTACGCCAATAATCATTATGTTTTATCTGTGATTTATATAAAAATTGACTAATAATATATTATTTTAATTTTTTTCTTAAATAGTGTGTATTAGACCTGTATTATACCCGTTATTGACTGCTATTTTTTTAAATTGTATTCAATTTAATATTTAAATTGGATGTTGACATAGGAATATTGACTAAACGATGTATCATGGAGTGGAACCCTGAATGCTTGTGGGTAAATTTTTAAAAAACCACCTTTTACAGATACTATCATACATAGTGAATCTAATCATCCATTATCACCCCTCATCCCTCCCTCTTAAATCCTATTAAAAGTCATACAAAATTTGATCGCCATATATATAATATTCAAGTCGTTATGTAGATTTAATTATTCACATTTTTATCTCAGTTTGGGTGTCAAAATAAAATGTAGTTTTAAGGACTGAAAAATGTACACATAATAAATACCCATTATTCGAATAGTGCTTCAGCCTTCGGCCGGGGGTGGGGGTAGCGAACGTTCGCACCCTGGCTGCATGCAGTTTGCATGGAGATCACGCGGGGGTCGTAAGTCACTTTTATTTTTTGGCACGGGAGGGACATTAAATGCAGATATCTGGGAGCAATTTTTGGCGCTTTACGATTTGGCAGTTAACCCCGTTCCGCATGCAGCGATACGCGCTGCATCAGGTATGGACGGGCGCATCCACACCAGATACCAGCCGGCGGCGGGGATCCCATCCGGGCCTGCACTTTTACGATGGGATGCAAAAAAAAAATCGGAGAGATAGCTCTGAACAGAACCAATACGATCAATTTTCACCAATAATTACCCATTACAAACTGTTATTGCTAGGTATTCGCTTAGATCAACTATACAATAATTCCCGCCTTTCGTGCGTCGGTATTTTTAAAACGCAAGCTATATGCGCGGATATTTCGAATGAAATAATTCTGCAATCGTTTAGCACTTTGTCACTTGATTGGATATAAAAAAATATTTCTCTCTGAAGGTTCTTCTTTTTCAAACGAATCAACTGAACTTTGCGTGCAACCAGGGGGTCCCACGTGTTTAATAATAATTTAATTTGATACCAGACGGTATGGTAGGAACCCATTCACTATTTTGTGTCAATTTTAAATTATAATATTTTTCTGTCATTGACAAACATTTATCCAGTTGTTGTTGTTTATAGCGTTATTTTTTTGGTGAGGAATAATTAAAAATTGTATCTTTATTTAACTTTGTGAGTTATTTTTAATAATAATAATAAAAGCCTTAGATAATTTTGAAATTCTAGAAATTAAAAAATCCCTCAATACTATTTGACATATTACTAAAAAAGTGCAAAAAAAGAAGAAGAAGTATTACAGTCAAGATGCAGATAATGTTTCATAAACTGTCAAAATTAAATCAGATATTACTACGAAATGCCTGGCAAGTCCGCGGAAAAGAGCTTACCTTTATTTGCCATATATTTTTATATTTCACATAATCTATACGCAGAACTTCGGCCCTCTGAACTTTTCCGGTGTAATAAATAAACACGGAACCGTAAAGGCGAAGGGTCGCGAACCTTCGTCGCGTAATTATGAAAGGTCAGAGGGATGTATTGTAGAGAGAGCGGACTGATTGATCTCAATAGATAAATACAACACGACCGACTCCCAGAAATGTAATAATATTTGACGAATTAGTGCTGATGTTAAAACAATACAAAGATGTGTAAATGTTGATTTTTAAAAACGGCTGGACTGATTTTTCAATAACATTTATTCGACGTTGATGATATGAGGATTTAGAGAGGGGTGCCTTTATTTTTACTTAACTTACCAACGGTAGATGGATGCGTTTCACCTGACTGTGGAGACCCTGTAAGAGCGACCCAGGTTTTTGTTACGAGCCATGTCTCCACTGATCGGGGCACTGTATATCGATAAAGATCAATGGAGGAAAATTCTTGAGGAGGCCATGGATCATCAGGGGCTGTAGATCCAATACTGACTGATTGATTGAAATCCCACTACAGATATAAAGGAAGGAAAATTAAGAAAATAAACACGCTAATCTCTCCGAGCAACAATTAAATGAATACATGTATTGCAAAATATCAAAAATCTATAAACATTTGTATATCGCCCCAAATTTGCATTATTGTTGAAAACAATTTAGATAGATATCGCATTATTTTCACTTTTTGTAAATGAAATGAGGTGCGCGCTATAATAATGTTATTATAAAGTTGAAATCATTTGTTTTTGTCTACCTACCTACGTGTAAAGAAGTGTTGAATAAGTAATAGTCATTAGTGAAAATTTTTTACTATTCCAATTTCACAACAGTCAATATGTCGGGATGGTATTGTGATAATTAAGGGTTTTTTTTATTGGGAAATTAATACGAAATGTTTTTAACCCATTTCCCGCGGGTGATTCATATATGAATCACGCCTTACGTGCGGGTGACTCAAATATGAGTCGCCGTGTTTGCGTACATACACGCTGAGGAGCGTTAAAAATCATATCCTACCGACATCTGTCGATATTTAACAAGGATTAATAGCCATCTTATAAACAAACACGATATAATAAAAGTCCTCGTATCATCCAGTATCGCTCAGTTTATGCGTGTAGAATGTAATGCGTTTCAAACTATAGAGTTAAATTTAATGTCAGTATTTAAAAACTTGTAAATAGTGTGCATTAGTCTCAGAAATCAGCGCCCGCGCAGATCACTACTTCGCTCTAGTACGTATGAATATCACCACAAATGACGCTAGTGATGGTGTAGGGCACTATTGTGTTCTCTAATAATTATGTTTACGTTATTTTGTAATCATAGTTCTGATTTCTGTATTTGTTTATATTCGTGAGGATACTTGAGATATTTGCTATGGATTTATTAAAAACAAATCATAAATATGTTGCAATATCGTACTGTAAAATCGTAAATTATAATGCCGCGTATGAAACGTGTCACTGAACATGAATGGGTTAAACTCTGAAATCGTGCATGATAATATAAAAAACGCATTTAAAAAAATTATCATCATTCAAAAATAATAACTTGTGAACGGGCTCACCCTTTCGTAATATTTTGACAATTTTTGGTCCTCCAGGTCCACGAGCGCTATTCTGGCCGGGCGTATCCCTCCAGAATGTATGACTGAAGTGGACGACGGCTACTCGAGCAGTGTATCGGAATTTATTTGACCTCTTTCTCGATTTGGAGATCATTGTTGTTCAAGTCTTCGGCGAAGGTCCTCCAAAAACGTAAAGGTTTTACATTTTGTACGGTCGCGAGTATTGTAGCGAATAGGATCTGATCGTCAACGTGGAGAGCCTTCACTCGGTTATCTTGAAACGTCTTTATGAAAGGGTAACAAAAATATTTTATATTCGACAAAACAAATCATTTATTTTTAATGTATAATTCTAATAAAAACTTTTTCAAGTGTAATAAAAAGTTTTTCAAATATAGCAATGATATTTTAGATCGATAATTTTCTGCCGTCATTTTGATAGTTTATTCGGTTTTATTACAAAATACGGATATTAACTTTTATTTTTAAAAAACCTGCAGACACGCAGGGCCTGCCGTGATGCTTAACACCTTTACCGCGGCGTGAACATATTCATGTTTCAATTTTATTTGTTCGTGAAAAACACCGCGTGTCCGTATTATAGAATATAATATATACTACGTAGTAGTGATGAGAAAAAAATCCTACTTTCGACTCACTGGTGTGATTGCGATTGATGTTCGATAATATCAGTGATTGAAAACTGTGACTGCGAACTGCGCCGCACGATATTACAATAAACAAAATAAATAAATGAAACATAATTTTAACCTAATTTATTTGTATTATTCAAACTTCATTAAGGTAAAAAACATATTCTCGCATATAAATATATGATTAATGTATATATAATTTAAGAGAATGAAAACTCTTAAAAAAATAGTTTATTTCTCATGTCAAATTATCAGCGTTTCGCGTCAAATGTGTAAAAAGTTTTGGCAAAATCTACTAGATTGCGCTTATCACGAATTATAACGTCATTCCTTCAGGAATATTTTCGTTTCATATGCGCATGTGCCGATTCACGGTTCACAATCAAATATAAATAAACTTAAAAAAATTGAATCAATAATCAGGTTATTCCCAGATATTAATCACTGATAGTGAGTATGACACAAAGGTATCAGTGATTGACTCACGATTCGTGATTTTGAGCTCATCACTACTATGTAGGTGTGTCTACTTCGAAAGACAACTGCGCATATATGTTATAGTGAACACATATGTGAAAATAAAACGCAAAATAAGAGCACTATCAATGTAACAAGGCGAAACGTATATATTTCTGGTAGCGAAAATATAATTCAACTAGTGAAACTAGTGGCGCTAGTGAAACGATATGCTGCTCTAAACTGTTCATTTGACAGTTGTAAAACGTCAATTTGTGTGTTTTTGTTTTCACTTAAAACATTCGTTTATGTCGATTAAAATACGAAAAAAGTTATAAATTTGAGTTAATTTGTTATCTTTATCTAGTTATCAAAATACCCCCCATCCAATTTACACTCTTCCATCCCATCAATCTCTGATTGATCTATACCAAATTTTTGCATTATTACTCTTTAGAGCCCTGCGCAAAGATTAACACCTTTTCCCCCTAACATGAACGTGTATTATATTGAATCCAATGTCATCCTTTCCAAAATGTGGATAGTTACTCCTTAAAACCCTGCACAAAACATAGGCACCGTCATCCAATTCCCACAACCCCGTCTCGTATATAAATGTGCATTATAATATCAATAATAAAATAATAGCATCATTATATTGATCTAAATGTTGTTCAGTTGCATTCTAGGATCTTGAGGAAAATTTGTTATTTCCACCTCCTCAGATACCTTAAACTCTCCCTGCCTGGACCAAAATTTACACACATCATTATTATTTAGGGTCTATGAAAAACAAAGGCATCGCGTTCCTCCCTCCTTCTTCTAAACCATTATAATTTTACAATTTCAAATTCAAATATTTCTACATACCGTGTAAATTTTTTCACCGTAATAGTTCAATAGTTGTAACTCAATTTTTATTTTATGTTATACTGTCATTTATTCGGTTTTTAAATATATTTTTTGTACATATTTTCAATTTATGTTACACATTTTTGCTAAGATATTTTTAATTTTGATATTTCTTATAAACCATTGTAAGATGTCTATAATAAAATAAAAATGCACGAATTAAATACCGGCCCAGTGTCAACACAAGAATGCTTCTTGCGAGTCGGGACACGCTTAATTGTTATCGTAATTTTACGTACACTTGTAAATCTGTGTACCATTATCGATCGTATCGTAATTAACAATTGAGTAATTTTTACATCTTTACAATCTTCGCTTCAGGCTCTAAATCATTTAACAAAAAAATAGTCTGGCCGCTTGAAATTCGATTTTCGTATTTAATGTTTAATTTGGAATTAATAAAATTTTTCAGTTAATCGAAATAATAAATGCTTATTTCTCTGACATGATTGAGATTAGTATCCAGATTGAACATTTTCGACTCATAATGTGGTCAATATTGTGGACTAGATCTGTTACGCCCTGTATATGCGAATTACTATAATATCTAAAAATACCCTATTTGTTAGTTATGATACTTTGTTTACATAGGAGGGGTCGATTTGTATGTTCAAATAAATTAAAATGTTTTATTTGTCATATTTACCTCATTCCATTACATATGAACTTTTTACGGACCGCGTAGTACGCAGTAAAGTTAAACCGAGTAATATTTTCCAGGAGATGCTATCATTCTCAACTGCCAGGCGGAGGGCACTCCCACGCCGGAGATCCTGTGGTACAAGGATGCCAATCCTGTGGAGCCTTCGGCTACTATTGGCATCTTCAATGATGGCACCGAGTTGCGAATCAGCAACATCCGGCACGAAGACATCGGGGATTATACGTGCATCGCTCGCAACGGTGAGGGGCAAGTTTCCCACACTGCAAGGGTGATTATAGCGGGCGGCGCCGTCATCACGGTAAATCATCAAGCAGAAAAACAAACAAAAAAAGATTCGATCCTCCCCACCCACTTGTGTCCAATCTCTCTGTTGTGTTCGAGTACTGACCTCATTTTAGTGCACGCCTCGCCCTAAATTTATCCCACCCCCTGACCCTTACCTCACCCTACCTTCTAATGTTAAGCAGTCTATCGAGTCCCAACATTTTGTTTTCATTTCTATATTTTATGTTCTTCCAATGCATATCTGTCTGAACCCTTCTTTATTGGAACATACTGATTTTGATATGTTTGTAAGAATTTTAAATATTTACACATACTCACTTGGATTGATTTCTTTCTGCAGACAATATTAAACGAAATAAATATATTCTTGACACTGGCGTACATTGATATATTTAGTTATACTCCAAAATATTTATACATTATTTATTTCACGTCACCGTATGTTTTGTGTCCATTAATCTAATACTTTCGTGTCGTCTTGACGTCATGTTTTGTAGTAAACTGTGCTTCCCCGATGGACTCGTTTTCCTGATCTCATTTTATCTGCGGCCTCCCGATTAAATCATAAAATTTTCCCTTCTTTACAATCCCTTTTCTGATTTATTTTCTTCACCTCGACAACCGAGTCAAATCAGTATTGTACTTCACCGCATTCCAAACGCTGTTAGCCGTTTGTATTCTGTCTCAACCGAAGGATCATTATTTGCTTTGTTCAAAATATTTTATTTTAATCGCCTTGCTTGAGTTATACTTTATCGTTTTATTATTACTGACCAATTATTTATCCCAACCCTCTCCGAACTAATTGGCAATAATCTGAAATGTTCGAGGCGCTGAACCTAAATCACCCCTGATATGAGTTGTTAATTGTTTAGGGGCTGTGTCAAGTGAAATCGGCTTTTCTACATTGTTCATACACATTCATCTCGCCTCATTCCACTCGTTCTCCATTTTCTTCCGTTTTTGTTTCATCCTAATATCCACTTAAGTTATTAAATGTCTATTCTATTAAATCACAATTCACTTCATGGTGTTAAACGTACGTTTACTTTAATTTTGTCGGTCATGCTTTGAATTGTGACTTAATGTAAATTGTAATGGGTGATCCAAACTCAACCGTTATTTGATCTTAAGTGCAACTTGGGTCATTTCTAGAGTACTTATTGTTATTGTGATGGTTTGTAGAACTCTATGTTTATTTTTTATGAAATTTATAAAATAATCTAATTTTAATAAGTATTATTATTGAGTTCTGCTAATTTGCGTAAAGCATTATTTGACATGTAACTTTTAAATAGTGCTTCAATAACAATATTTATTAAAATGTTTTTTTTTTTAATTTCATTTCTAGAGCATTATTGTAGGCCTTATCTTTAACATAACTCCAAACAAAAGAGTCCAGAGACATTAAATCGCATAATCTGATGACGATCTAGAAAATTTCTGATGTTATATCTCAATTGTTTCCCGGCTTGTGTGGTACGTAGCCCCATCCTACTGAAAATAGACATCGTCCAAAAGCAAGGATTTTTTTCCGCGAAATTCCCACCTTTTTCTAGTGAATTTTTACGATTTCAATGCGCTGCTTAATCGTACATATATTCATTTTCGTTATTGGTCTAGTTTTTATTTGACAGATGTCACAAATGACGTTTCTAATTCTGAAAGATAAAAAATAGAGCGATATTTATTTAACGGTTGAGTTCGGATCACCCCATATAACATTTTATTTTTTTAATATTTTAATTCTATGCTTGTCACTGAGAAAATCTCTTCAATTTATTATCTTAAATTTTTCAAAATAATTAAAAAAATAAATTATTAATACAAATTTTTGAAAGATACACAGAAAAAAATCAATCTATTAAAAATATTGTCATCATCGGGACTTAGAACTTTATATTTCTAGTAAACAGCAATTAAACTGAAGCAACCATACAGAAGTCACCAAATTTCATATATTATATAATACATACATTTTCTAAGCGAAACATCTGTTTATTCCAATTGGAGGTGACCATCTTTTTAATTACATTTTTCTCTAAAAGCTTTGATTAGAATATGCGGTAGCGCTAAGATTGTGATGATAATATTATTTTTGATTAATAGGGTTTCTTGTGTATCTAAGTTAAATGTGATTTTATTAAAATTAAAAATATTTTAACCCAATTTCGATACATATTCTGAAATAACATTAATGAATAACATTTTGCTTTTGTAAAAATGATTACTCCAATTTTTGTACTGAATACAATGACACCAGTAATATGATATCTTCAGCCAGGTAGTTTAATTAAAAACGTATTTATATTTGTGTTTGCTTTATCATCAACTCATTCATGAGATGTGCTTTAATACGAACACATCCTAATATAAGATATTATTATTATTCTTCTATAAGATAAGATATTATTATTATATGCTATATATCAAATCACTGCCTGCGATTTTATCTGTGCTTCAAGATTATTAAAATTATAACATTATTTTATTAAACTTCAGGACCAGAATCTGCCACATAAAACAAATATACAACACATATGTAATGACATATTATGTATATGTAATAACATATATAGAATTAAATTTTTTTTTGATATATATATAGATATTGAGGAGTGAGAATTGTTGAACGTTATATATATAAAGTGATCACTTAAGCCAGTCGAAGACAGGTCGTCGTAAGCCCTGTAATTACCCCAATATTTTCTATATATTCCCTTAAAATATATATCAAAATAGCTTCGTCTATGAGATATCTGATATTTATTTAATTTATTGTAGATTAATCTTGCATCGTGTTATTTTTATATCTTGTCGTTTAATCAATATGCCGGTTTAGTCGATAGAAATTTAAGTTATATGCAGTTCGGTGACGATGCGACCGACAGTTAATTCCATTGTTGTATTGTTTATTATCAGGCTTATTTAATAGAAAAATGTGTTGTAATTTCGAGAACAGTAAACAATTTGATAATGACGCTGCAATTGGTATATTTTTTGTTGTTCTGTGATGTCTTTTTATGTTAAGAGTCTTTTGTTTCGGCACCAGACTATATTTTCATGTTAAACGTTTTTCACTGTGTTTATTTCACTTGTATAAATTGGCTCGGCCAGTGTGGCCAGGCAGTATCCAGATAAAATGCAGGCAATGATTTGAATGCGATGAACGGCGACGATTGTAACTGCACCATGTCTAACCGTGCCCCGATTGCTAAGATGCCGCCGACAAACCAGACGAAACTGGAAGGAGAGAAGGTGCAGTTTTCGTGCGAAGCCAAGGCGTTGCCCGGAAACGTGACGGTGAAGTGGTTCCGGGAGGGCGCGCCCGTGAAGGAGGTGGCATCCCTGGAGACGAGGGTCACCATTAGACGGGACGGCTCTCTGGTGGTGAACCCTGTAGCGGCGGACGACAGCGGCCAGTACCTGTGCGAGGTGTCCAACGGGATCGGGGAACCGCAGAGCGCGTCGGCATATTTAAATGTTGAATGTGAGTATGATTTAAATCACTGCAGCTATTGGATTATTTCTTTAAAACAAAAACTAAACTATGGGGGTTGTTCTAAATTGTGTACAAGATTATGAGATCATAACTACAGTGAAACCCCATTTTTAAGTTTTTGAAGAGATCAACAAAAAAAAATGTAAACAGAGGGAAAATGTAAATTAGGGGTATTGAAAAAAGCTGATTAAATATCAATAATATGCCCCAAGGTATCTTCCTTTGTAGGAACTGGGTTTATGGGACGAGCAGACACTTCTCCTTTGTAGGAAGGTTCTTCTTCTGTCAAGTTTTTGTTTATGCGACTGTTCACTATTTCATCAATTTCCACTACGTTCTATGTTTTTACGTTGGAGTCAATGTCTAGATAAATCTGCAAGGGTTATTTCATAAATTCTTCTGTCATCAATGTTGTCTATACTATCTTCTACATAATTTTCTTGCTGATTCCAGCTTGTAAAAAACAATTAAAAATTACGTAGGTATTAGAATGAAAAATGCGTATATACGACAAACAAACAACCAACACACTTTTGGCTCTATGGCGAATAGTGAACAAATTTCAATAAATTTTAGACGTAAATCGCGGGAAAGACAAACATAAAATAGGGTTTGTAATGTACTAAAACGACACGGGACTGTGTGTGGACACGGTGTATTGCACTCAGGTCCAGGAATCTGGATTACACGGGTCTGTAGAAGGGTCTGAAAGGAAAACCCCACTCTGCGCCGGCGACTGCGGGACCGTTATTGTCTGTTTACCTCCTATCGCGTTAGGTGCATGTCTTGGCTAGGCGCACTCTGCTTGGCCAGCCCGTCACTAGATGTCAATATGTGTCTTATATAAATATAAAATCTCTTTTCTAACTGGCTTAGAATTATTACTCGCAGACTACCGTTAAGCAATGTTAAAATTATTGATAAACTTTCTGAAAATTAACTCCATCCTGGTGTGATTGATATTGTCAGAGGATGGTGTATACAGTTTCTCCTTGCTATATATATATTTGGGGGCTAGGTACGTGGTTAAATGAAATAAATGTTGTTTGTATGTTGAGGTTTATTATGACAGTATGATAAAAACAATAAAGACAGATAGGATGCAAGGAATGAATGAAGATGTAGAAGGTGCACGTGTATTATGAAATGAAATGAAGCGAGTTGGCGGTCTTGCTCGGCGCGCGTGAGCCAGCAAGACCGCCGTCATGAAACGATGAAACTGGAGAGACTGCCCGGCGGTGAATTATCGAGCCAGGCTTGTAGCAAGAGCCGGCAGCGCTGTCGCTAGCGTCGATGCCGACTGAGATGGCTACACATATATCCCATTTACTGGACGACACGCCATTTATTCATAAAAGTATTTAAAAAACTGATAATAGTATTCATCCAGTTATCAAAGAATATCAATTAATTGTTATCATGTCAAATGTTTGAGCAAGATGAATTTGGGTATATGTAATTTGTAGTGTTTTCTTATGTACTGATTGTTGGTAAATGTATTTTCAGATCCAGCCAAGGTCACCTTCACTCCGACCGTGCAGTACCTCCCTTTCAGACTGGCCGGAGTGGTGCAGTGCTACATCAAGGCTAATCCTCCGCTCCAATACGTCACGTGGACCAAGGACAAGAGGCTGTTGGAACCGTACCAGACCAAGGATATAGTAATCATGAACAACGGATCCCTTCTCTTCACCAGAGTCAACCAGAACCATCAGGGGCGCTATACATGCACGCCCTACAATGCTCAAGGAACACAGGGGTCTTCAGGTGAGTTATTTTCTTGCATATGGCTACCCATTTCTTACCAGGAATTTTACAATTCAAAATTAACTCGTTATTTAGATACTTTTAATAAAACTATTACGTTCCATTCGCCTTGTTGTGTTTCAACAGCAGCAAGTCATACTACAAAAACATGTACAAACATCACTCGCCCATTGTCAATTATTATTACATTAAGCATATGTATATCTACTTACTTTTTAGGTCCAATGGAAGTGTTAGTCCGCAAGCCCCCCGTCTTCACGCTAGAGCCAGACTCCATGTACCAGCGGAAGGTGGGAGAGTCAGTGGAGATGCACTGCGAAGCGCAGGAAGCTGAGGGCACACAGCGGCCACAGATCCAGTGGAGGCGGAGGGATGGAGCCCAATTGCAACGCTCCAGGGTCCGGATTAATGGAGGAAATATCACGATAGATACCCTGAGGAGATCAGATTTCGGATTCTACCAATGTATAGCTAGTAATGAGGTGAGATGATCTTAAAAATATTACTTTCAATGTATTTTCACCTATGTTCCCTCTAATTTTGAATCTCAGTGTATGGACCAATGCTGTTATTTGCACGCTGGGGGAGAAAATAATAAAAACATTACCACACCAGTATAAGGCTACTAGCTACTAGTGGTGCCTGGGTTGACCACATACTAATAAAGATGTATTATGACGCATAAACAAATCAAGAGAACTATTAACAACTATTAAGGCAAGCTGTATACTTCGTATGCATTTTCCCTAATGAAAAATATGATATTTATCAAGTCATTATGCAGGGGAAGATAGAAGGCAGCTGAGGCATAGGTAGAAAGAGATTATCTTGGCTGCTTAACCTCAGAAAAGGTCCAATGTTCAATGGTCGCCAACCTCGTCGCCAACAAAATTGTGTGTGCTATGATGCCAAAGTGTGTGCGCACGCACATCCGCACACCTTAGAGAGGACACTTTAATACCAAATGTATGTATGTGTGTCTAGCTGTCTCTAAACACCGTGGTCTTTTGGTGAACTACTTACCTATGTTCTTTGCAATCCTGGGCAGTGTAGCAGTCACGGTCTGCCTTGTTAGAGATTGTCCTCCGGCAATTCATCGTAGTACATTCGTTGTTTCCATCTCTCACAGCAAAGTAATACCATAAATAATTTAGAATTATTTGAACATGTAGCTTTATTATAATTCCACAATAATGTATTTCAGGTAGCAACAATAGTCACCGGCACCCAGTTAGTGATCGAAGGTACCCAACCACACGCCCCGTACAACCTGTCCGGCTCAGCCACCGAGTTTTCTGTGACGTTGAACTGGCTCCCAGGTTACTCCGGAGGCCCGGACTACAAGCAGGACTACACCATCTGGTACCGGGAGGCCGGCACATCCGAGTGGATCAAGATTCCAGTCACGCCCTCCGGAGCTACCTCAGTAACTATTATTTTTACACATTTTTCTTTCTTATTACACCGAGAATTAGAGAAGCGAGTTAAAACCAAACGAACTTATTAGTTTTGAACTAACTTTCTCAATTGATTAGATTTATGCAATTACATTTTTTTAAATAAACTAAACATTGTAATGGACACACATTGGGTTCTTTCATTAATACTATAGTTTCGAGAGGTGCAGTCCCTCTCATCATCAGGTGAGAACTGAACTAAATACATTTCATATTGACTTATTTGGGTAGAGGGGCGTCGGATGGAAAGGGAGAGTTTCGGTTGTTAATGGGAATATGGACATATGGACAGTTAGACAGAGGGTAGTGTTAGAGAACATGATGTTATTCATTTGTGTTTTCTCCAAAATGTGTGACACTGTTTTGTGACGTAACATAATGATGATATAATCCGATGTACAAAGTTTAGTTTATTGAATTTTTTTTAATTATCATATTACACCACAAAGTAAACACTATGTCAATTAATAAAAAATGTCACTATGTCAATTAATAAGATTTAAGTAAATTTTTAATAAAAAATTAAATATAATAAGATAAATACAATACTTTTATAATATTTAATACTATTTTTTAAATATAAATATCTAATCTGTTCATCAAAGATGTATCTTTCACCTGAGATTTAAGAATATTCCCAAGGTGTATCTTTAGCTTAAATTATGACACAGTATTATTCTCTTCTTCCAATCAATTTTAGACTCGTATGTGCAAACATTAGTGGCCTCCGCGAATCTGTTTCACGCCTTCATAACTTTGTATTTCTTGGAATTGTTTCATTTAATTTTTATAATTTTCTCAGGTAAATATCAACAGACTGTCACCCGGAACAACCTACGAGTTTGAAGTGATCGGTAAAAACACAATTGGTGAAGGGATGATGAGTAAAGCAATCACCATCAGGACTCTCGGTGAGAGTTTATTTCATCTAATTATTTTATTTGTTTCATCGAATTATGTTTTGTCACTGACAGTTTAATTCTTATAAAATAATTGATCGAATATGATGATCCATAAACATGGATATGTATATTAAAATAATATTTCTTTACAATGTTTTATTTACATATTTGTGCAATGTATATTTTTTGCTGTTTTTAAGATGAATAATTTCTTCTTTATAAATATCCACTAACCATCATTATGGTCAGTGTCCACGGAACGATTGATGAGAGATTATCTCGATATGAAAATCTCATCTGTAAACACGGACCATAATGATAACATTTAACACTCCTGCTGTACCTGTTAATAACTTTTATCATTCTGGTATTATATAACCAAACTCTTCCTGTTATAATATTTAATGTTGTAATATTAGTTTTGTATCGCTAACTTCTATAATATACATTATAATATATTATGAGCAGTTAATCCAATTAATGGCCTATTGGTAGATAATTTTTAAAGACTTACGTACTGATTAGTAGTATCTTATTTAATTGTCATCACGTATACACCCAGCAACATAATAAACACATTGTATCACTAGAGAGGAACATCACATTTTATAATAGCGCAAAAAATATCTTAAACCAGCAAAAGAAATCAGCGAAACCTTTTGATTTCTACTAGTTTATTGTTTTGTATACAGGGTGGCCCAAAAAAGTGAGAAGAACTCGTAACACATGAGTTAATTCAAAACATAATATAATTAATTATAATTCTTAATGTAATTTTTTGCACAATATTTGGCTAATCAGAAATCATCAAAACACCCCACAATGCATAATCTACTGCGTTTAAATCTGGGGTGTTCGGTGGCCACATACCTGGCTTGATGAAATTAACATTCTCATAACGAATAAAGTTGATTGTATTTCTGGCTGTATGAGATGGAGCTCAATGTCCAGTTATACTGTAATGTCTATCTATACTCCAGGCTTTCTTTTGAAACTCTTTTATCATTTTCCTAGCACCCCAACATTTTTCAATTCACAAATTTTTGATCAGAATACGGTCTTCTGCAGTGATTTTTGTCTTTCTGGGGAACAATTTGAAAAAATCAAATATAAACAATGGGAAAATTAATAATCAAAGATGGCGACCGGAAATTGTTGAAATAAAACGTAATATAGGCAAATAAATAAGTAAGTAAATTAGTAAACTATTTAAGCTATTATTGATATAGTTAAACTAATTTTGATGTAATTATATCACATTTTACAAAAAAAGTTCACTTTTTTTGGGCCACCCTGTATATTTACAATATTTTTTTTTTCTCTATAAATTACAAATTTATGAATTTTGGCAAATGTTGTGGTAAATGGGTACTTGCATATTTTAATTTTCCTCGTGACGATCAACTATATTCCACACTCAAGGTTATTGTGATAGATTCGTAGTCTGATTTTGTTTAAAATTATATATTAAAATATTGTTGTTGTATAATTTCATTTCAGCAAAGAAGGGTAACTAGGGAAGTGTGTGAAGGATGAGTAGAATATGTGCATTAAAAAGATATTAAAATGTTGTCAAACAATTTTAATGAAATGAATTAATACATATTAGTGATGGTAAACCGTTACGTGACTGTGATTATGTCGATGATTGGTAATTGAGATTTAACGATGATTGGTAACTAAGATTTAACTGTCAGAGACTTACTTTCTAGTGTACCAGTCATTGTTCGAAGGATTACGTTGATCAGTTATCAATCATAGTTACAATCTAATAAAATCATAGTCACAATAACAATTGAAATAACGGTTTAAATAATGATTTTATTATCACTAGTACATATGTATGTGGATTGAGAGATAAATGATAATTTTTGTGGTGGTCAGATGTAGGACTTCCCAGAAAAGTTGGACCGCAACCTCCCCCCACAGCAGCCGATGAGAAAGTGTTCCAACCTGCTCCCATCGACTCTGGTACTATCATAATAAGAACAGCACCATTTTTTATCTTCATTTCAGCAGCATGTTTTAATTTTTCGTTTAATCTTTTATAATCCCAAAAATTTTGTTTTTCGCTTTTTCGATTTTAAGATGTTTCCTGTCCAGTGATTTGTTTATATATTATATTGTAATTTGTAATTTAGGAAGACCTGAAGAGAGAATGTTCGGCTGAGATAAGATTTATTTTTAATATTGTGGCCCTACCCCGCATGCAAGATTCCTAAATAATTTGGTTGTATAGTGAACAGCGTCAGTTTTTAAAGCTGCTTAGAGGCCCACATTAATATTGTTACCAAATATGGATCAACGATCCATGCTGCCGAAATATGATATCTTAGAGGAGTAGCAGGAGTAACATTAATGGATCAAGCTGCGATAAGGGAAACTCTCGGCGTGAATCACCTACTTCTACATATAGAAAACTCTCAATTGAAGTGGCTTGGACATGTTTTGCGGCCAGTGGGTCACCCCAGACTAAGTTTGTGATGGCATATTGGACCTTGATTGATCATCGAATTATGAAATAATGCATAGAAGTATTTTGGGTTACCTCCGACGATACCTTCAAAGATAGCCTCCAACGATGATGAGGATGATAAAGATTTAGTAAATGACTGAAACGGTTATGTACGAGACGGATGAAGTTGTCTAAATTAAACACATCAAAACAAACATTTCTTGGAAAACTTTAAAAACTTTCAAGTGTATGTTAGAATATTCATGGGTATATAAAATGTGAAATTGTCTATGTAATGATAGAACTATATGAAGCTGTACTCGGCTATTATTTTATATACGTGTATGTACATGTTTTTATAGTTTTGAACCCAGCAACAATGCTATTTTTTCCTAATTATATTATTGCATGATATTAGTATAGATTAGAATTTTACATTGTGTATTTTAAACTTTGACTTACATACCTTTTTTCGTAATATTTCCGTTTTTTCACTAGATTTCTGTTTACTTAACAATGGAATGCTCGCCTTATTCGGTCGTAATGCTTGTTTCCGTGGAGACCAACCGGGATATTATTTTTACTTTGATTGCGTCTCCTAAAATAATTACAGACTCACTCACTCACTCCATCTTCATTAACACATTGAATTCTGACTTGTGATGTGTGGAATCACTTATTTTCCTTCCTCCTTCCTTGTGTACACTGGTTGATGATCGAACCATCGAACTGCAATGGAAAATCACAATTTGTTGTTTTTATTTTGATTCCAGAAATAATTGATTATACTAGTGTTATTATTTTTCCGACTGATTCCACAGGCGCCATCTTGTTACCCACGGTCTTGCGACCTAAAGGTACTGCATCATTTATCACTTTTCCACCTTTTTAAAATATTTTCTCACCCTTCACACCTCACTGCCGCCTTGCACCATCTCATCTGCTTCTGCTGTGAACTCCATGTATCAAATACTTTTGTGTAGACACCCTTTCATTTATATCAGTGTTATGTATCTGGGCATGTTTATAACAACAATTTCATACGCCTCATTTTTCAGTACTGACTAACATTTTTTGAAGGTAGGTACTCTTCACTTCTGTGCACAAATTATTATGAATTTGAATTAATTTACTTTGTTGGTATATCTACATTGAGGTTATGTAATATTTTTTGCTGTTAAAACTAACAATTGTCGGGTGAAACGCATGGGGATGATTTATCACAGTTTTATTGGAATATTATAATAATCAAATTCAATTAATTTGTTTTGAAAATAAAGTAATAGCAACCATTTGTGCGTGTGCTTTGTGAGTTGAGAATATTTTAACATTTTATATTATGTTAACATTATATTGTATCAATTATTTTCTTGTAGGTCCCAAACCTGGCCCTCCGCGAAATCTCACAGTGACCGAGATAAGCAATGGATTCCTTATAACATGGCAACAGCCTATAGAGAGGTCTAATCTGATTCAGTTTTACACCATCAAGTACAGAACCGATGCTCAGTGGAAGACCCTCAATAGGGGACAGATCCGCCCGGAGGAAACTAGCTATTTAGGTACCTGTTATACATTATTCGTTCTTTGTATACTTTAGTTCATGAAAACGTAGATAAACTAAGATAACTTGAAATATTTAAAATTAACCTTACTTTGTACTGCACACGCAATTCAGTATTATTTTTTCAAGACTATAATTTCTAGAAGTGTGGTCCCATCTATATAAATAATATGATTTAATTGATCATTTTTATTCACAAACTTGTTTTTTCTTAGTAAAAATATACTTTAATTTTTAATGTATTTTCAATTCAGATTTTTTCTTTTCAATTATGATATTGTTCATTGAAAAGAAAAAAAAATTAAATCATTGAAAAATTATGATAATCTCATTGTTATATTTGTTGTATTTAATCTGATCTTATATACCATTTATAAATAACTACAATATACATATTATTGAATACAATTGTAATTTTTGATCACGTGACTAATCTATTGAAAGATTACCTCAAAGTGTGTTTGTGATTGATTGCTTGTTTGTTTGGAAAATTTATTAAAATAGGATAATATTTCACCCGTAAAGTATTATTTATTCATTATTCATTTAAAAATATTTTTTTAAACTTTTTCTCAACTTGTTTGTGAATGGATGCATATCAGTGCTGCATTCTTCATTCAAGGTCAGATTGATATATTATGAGAATAATTCCATTATCTTATTATTTCTTCCTTATGCTTCCTAAGGAATATATAATGGGTGTTAACCTTTTAAATGCCATGAGCGCGTTAACATGCCAAGCTATGAGCCTGTTAATACGTACTTTTGAACCTTGTAAACTTGTCATATTTTTAAATCATTTTGCCATCTGTGAACAACAGATCCCAACTTTTAATAGATAAGTCCCTTAAAGCCTAGTGTTACCCTATGTGGTGTATTCCATTTCAAATATAGTCGGCTGTTAAAAGGTTAAGCAACAACAACTATCTACAAGAAGCTATTTTTAAGTTAATGGAATTACATACATGCTTCTAGAAATGTTTATGAAAAATAGACCTAGAAAATTAACATATTTATTGAATTTTGACCTTGGTGGAATTAGAATTTAAAGGTTAGTTCTCGCCATTGTCTATCACTTTATCATGACGTGTAATTAAAAAAACCAATGCTTATATTATATATGCAGTATAATTACTATTTTAATCAATATTAGAACCAAATTCAAATTAAATGTATTTATTAAAAAGATATACAAATAAAATCAATTTTATCGAAAAATATTGTTGTTGCTACCGGGATTCGAACCTGGATCTCTTCCAATCCGGGGAACATGCATTATCCGATTATGCTATACCAACACAATGGATTGATGAAAAAATTTTCAAACCTATAATATGTTACTCTTTTCAAATGAATACATCTATCGTTCCATTATTTGAAAACCATCTACTTTGTTTTTACGGAATCTCAAATACCTATGAGTAGACCGATAGTAGACGTCATAATTAACTACAACAATATTTTTCGATAAAATTGATTTTATATGTATATCTTTCTAATTAATACATTTAATTTGTATTTAAAATATCATAAAGCTATGTTCTGAATAATTACAACTTCACAATAAGATTGTGTTCTCCTTAATATTATTAGAACTGATACATAATGCAATTTTTTTGTTGTTATCGACTTGCAGTAAAGAATCTAGTGGGCGGCAGGACTTACTACTTCCGAGTGTTGGCCAACTCGGTGACCAGCTACGAGAGTTCGGAAGAAGTGAAGTTCCCCGTCCCGGCCCGGGTCAAGCACAAAGCCATCACAGCGGGAGTAGTGGGGGGAATCCTCTTCTTCATCGTGGCCATCATTCTGTCTGTGTGCGCCGTCAAGATATGTAACAAAAGAAAGAGAAGAAAACAGGAAAAGGGTGAGTGCCGGGGAACGGATATTGCCAGAGGTCGTATGTTTGACCTTTTGTAAATAAAAAAAATCAATTTAAAAATTGAAATATAGTCTACATCTCTGCATTGCATTTAAAGGTGGTGGGATTAATTTTGAATTAAACAAACTAACACATGCGTTAAATGCGTGTTTGTACCATATTGACGACAAAGAAGTTCATATCATTGCATTTCATTTGTTTTCGTGCGCATTTTATTTATTTATTTAATCTTCTTTTACTTATTAATAAAGTACTCTATTATAAAGTAAAATTTTGTATTCAAAAGGACCAAGAACAAATTTTGCTGTGATTTTTTTAAAATACATGTTATAGGACTAACAAATTTAATCAAATAATCAACGTAGTATGAATTGCGAAGGTGAGGCATTTCATTGTACTCTCATAGTTTTGTGAATGATAGATATATGTTTACATTTTTAAATAATACTATACTGCATGCTCTCATTACCATAGTCAATGGAACATATCTGTATTAAATCTTTTATATGTACTAATATTTATACAAATTAACCTTATGTGGTTCTTAATAAATAATTTAATTGAAAGGGATAATCTCTCATAGTGTGGATACTTTGTCAATATTAGGGCTGAAAATGTTCAAACTGTTTATGCATATGAGCTTTGATTCATTAAAAATAATATACCAAAATACAATAGTAAATTTGAATTGTTATCAATTTAATATAAATTTTTTAATGTTATTGATACACTTTCACTAGATCGTAACCAAAATATTATCCAGATAAATTATCAAAAATTTAATCTCTATACAGAATTTTTGGACACTGTTTGAATTTTTTCGACTTAAATTTAAATGGGTATCCACTATAAAATATTGTGGACTAAGGCTATAATTTTGTAATACACTAACTTATTGTTGTTTACTGTAAACATATTTATAAAAAATATGAAGTTATATTATGTTTATACCAACTGATGCTTCATTCAATTCCATAGATACAATTTTTACCTTTGTAATAAAAAGTTTAATTTATAAAAATGTAAATTATCTTAAATTTTATATGGAAATTTAGAAAATGTTTAATTCACATTTTAATGACATCCTGCAGCATTCTGCAAACATATAAAATTCCAGAAATTTTGTACTAGAACAATATCATTTCGTTTTCAACTGTGAAGTAATATTTTTGATTCCTACTGGTTTCAGGGTGACTTTAAAATAAAATTTATATATTTACATATGTATGTATATATTTTATAATAATGACATCGCTGATATTTCTGTTTTGAGATATCTAAAGAGAATCTTTCAGTACATAATTACATTTTCACAGCTACTATGACATCATATGCGCAGGGTTTTTAGGCTGTTATGCCACACTCATTAAATTCTGGTTGGTATATCCAACCAATTACAAATGAAGATTTTGTTTGCCTTCCCTACAGAAATATTCTTTTGCCTATAAAAATTCGTATAGAATTTGCCTTACAAGCCGTATTATAAAGCCTCCTATACCTTTTGCCACTTGTGCAATTGAAAACATACTACATTTTTATAAAATTGCTAAAATATTCACCTTGGAGAGTAATTCTAAACAATTTATGGTAGACTGTACCTATTGATAGATCTTGCAGCGGATTCTGGTGGATCCAATATCTTTAAACCAGCCACTTTTATAGTGCTGTACTGTTATTCATTCATTCATTATTAAATATAAATATATTTTTTATTTATTATCTTAGTTTAATAACCACAATTGAGTTTAAAAAACATCTACCGGTTTCGGAAAACACCTTTTCCTTCTTCAGGATATGTCAAAACTAACTAAAAATATAGCATTGTTTTTCTATTTATCCAGAATCTATTTTTAAATTTAAAAAAAAAAAAAAAAAAACAACAATTATTTAAAAAGTAAATTTAGTACCTAACTCAAATTGCTGCTCAATACAAATTTTAATATTGAATTGAATACAATTAAAAAAATAGCAGTTAATAATGGGTATAATACATGTTTGATAGACACTATTTTAAAAAATAAATTAAAAGAATATAATAATCAGTTTTTATATAAATCACAGATGAAACATAATGATAATAATGATAATTGGCGTAGGATTTTATACATAAATAACTTTTCGAAACAAATATCTAAACACCTACCACGAGATATTAGACCAGCATTTTACACAAATAATAGTATAGGAAATTTACTCATAAATTCTAAGGACAAGGATGATAAATTTAACAATTCTGGCGTCTATAAACTTAGTTGTAAGGATTGTGCTGCATTTTATGTTGGTAAAACGGGTAGAAATTTTAATATAAGAGTAAAGGAGCATTTGAGATGTTTGAACAATAGTGGGTTTTCAGAATTTTCTAATCATTTGATAGAAAATAGTCATGGTTTTGATAAAAAATTGGGATTGTCAATTTTGCATATAAACGGTGTAGGTCACAAATTAAATAATTTGGAATCGTTGGAGATAAATAAAGCATGTAAAAGTAATCAGGAAATTCTAAACAGCCAACTAAATTTAACTACGAGTCCTATTCTAAAATTTTTTCCTAAAAATTATTCGACTAAATTTGTATTGAGCAGCAATTTGAGTTAGGTACTAAATTTACTTTTTAAATAATTGTTGTTTTTTTTTTTTTTTTTTTAAATTTAAAAATAGATTCTGGATAAATAGAAAAACAATGCTATATTTTTAGTTAGTTTTGACATATCCTGAAGAAGGAAAAGGTGTTTTCCGAAACCGGTAGATGTTTTTTAAACTCAATTGTGGTTATTAAACTAAGATAATAAATAAAAAATATGAATCTTAACCACCAAGTTAATATTGCTAATTTTAAAAGTAAGAAATATAAATATGTTTTCATAGTTATAATTATCCTTTTTGGTATTTGACGATTATAATTATTTAAATGAAGGTATCAAGAAGGCGGAAAAGTTTTTGTTTATTTGTCACATTTCCACAGTCAATCAGTATAGATACTATACAATTCCAATATTGCAAGTACATATCTAAAGTCTTTATCATTTTTAAAAATGTATCAATTGAAAAATGAACTTTTGCAATGATTAAATAGGAATATGTTCCATTGCGTTAGCATCCGGCCCTTACATCAACCAGCATTCATTAGTTTTCATTTGTCATCCGCTTTCTTCTTAGTCGCAATATGGTGTGTTCTTACCCTGCGGAGAGCATGTGGCCCCTGGCTTATACAACTTGTTGTGTTGAACCCCTGACAGACGACATCACCATTAATATCCAGAAATCATTCGGTTACAGCATACAACATGGTAGCGTGCCGCATCACCGACTTGCGCAACGGCAACCCCAGCACTCAAGTGCCTTTCAAAAAGTAAGTTAAATCTAACATTATACTAATACAGTATCTTCATTTCTAGATGCAATTTTTTTATCTAAAATGTTAAATATTAAATAAATGCTTTGTAGCATTTCTACACTTCAATTATGTTTTGTGAAATGTATAGTTACATATTTAAATTCATATATCAATTTTTGCTTTTGATTGTGGTCATATCAATTGTTTTGAAAATGCCACACCATTATTGTGACTGTGATTGATATTCTTTTTTAAGGATGATAATTGGTAATTGTTCACTGAATTATGAACAATCAGTCACCAAACACAGTTACAGTTGAATACAAATCTAGTATCTTACTGACAATATGACATTATTTTACCACAGTCAACTGTACAAACTTTGATTCTAACATTTGATTTAATGTGTGTATATTTTGCGATGAATAATAAAGTTGTTAGTTATAGGAAAAAAATACTATGTTTTTAATCAGTGGTACCATCCTTATTTTTTAGCATCCGGTTTGCTGTTTTTTCTTTCTTTCAAATAAAAAAAATTGTCTGTTTTAACTAATTAAGTTATATATTTAAATCCACAACAATATATATAATTAAATTATATAAATAAATTATATAATTAAATCCAATTATTAAGTTATATAATTAAATCCATACAACACTAGACACAACAGAAAACCCAAGCACATTCAAATACGGGAAACAAAGTGAAATTGAAGAATATTCGTCATTTAATTTATGTCAGTCTTGTTTGTCAGTCAAGTCTGAAATTGACTTCTATGATTCGCTTACAAAATGTGTAGTACAACATAATATACAACATAATAATATGTATGAGGATGATAAAGCAATCTACAACTTGCGGTTGTAGTTTAAGTAACAAATTACATTTATTATTTGATATTTTTCTTTACTTGACCAATGCGAACCAACTGGATGACACCCCTATTCTATTCCACGTATCACTTAAATGTTCTTACTATTTTCAAACTAAGCTAAACGCTTGTACTGTGAAAATAGGACTTACCTGCCAGTCTCCTGGAACGAGGCGCGAACCCCCAACCACTAGATCACTAGACCAACAAGCTACTCAACATATATTTGCAATTATAATATGTTATACATTTTTAATGTGGTCCAATCTGTTTCTCCTCTTTTTCAATCGGATGCAATCTGGATGTAGAAAAACAGGTGATGATTAAAAAAATTCTTTATATATTTAATTGTAGGCTGATGGATACAGATGGAGTTATGTGAATTCCTCAATATCCATTTATAATGATTATTATATTGTATGATCATTTATCATAATAATAAAAATTAAATTAATGTATATATTTATAATTAATACATTAATTTAGTATTTAAAATATCACAGACCTATGTTCTGAATAATTACAACTTCACAATAAGAATGTGTTTTCCTTAATAATAAAAATTGCTTATGCTTATTTACTACTGCCTCACATCTAAGGCAGTAGCGATTTTATAGTCGTAATTGCACCGCTTTCCAAAATGCCCTTTGCAGTAAAATTCATTTAATTTTAACTTGAGGATACAAGTACTTGTCACGTCACATGGCTCAACATTTAGTCATACCACTTAGTGTACATTCATTTATTTATGTATTTCAACACTATTTAGTATGTATTAATTAAGGACACTTACTGTTACAATACTCTAAGGGTACCAGTTGCAAGTCAGCAACTTTAATTTTTATCATTTTTATAACTTTTAATGCAATTATCTTCTCATATAGCTTTAACGCGTTATTGATGTATTAAAAATCAAACTTAGCTCTTTTTTATGTAAATTGATCACTCAAAATTGGTATAGCTGCAAAGTCAGTCGCTTTTGCCTACCATCATTTATATTAAGATTAAACCAATAGCAGTCTTCTCTACTCTGAAATTTAAATGGCCGCCAGTATGGAAACAAGCTTGTTAATGATAGAAGATGTTACAATTATTATATGTTTTAAATCAGATTATAACAATTGTCGTTTATAATAATAAGTGCATTAACAAATACATACATTATTTTTAGAGTTCAACTAGTTTCCTCCTCTGTATTGAAAAAAAAAATGTTTATGAGTGTAATGGATTTATTTTTGATTTTAAACAATTATTTTCAGATTTAGAACGAGCGGAATATCAAGTGTGAGCGCCTGCCTGAAGTTCCTCATCAACTGGATCTGGCCTCGGGAAAGATGCTCCGGAGATCCCGAATACTGGAGGGCAGAGTATTGGCAGCGGGGACATCCCGGACTGGAGACCGAGGGCCCCGGCGGGCTGGGCAGCATTCACCGTGCCGCTGATGGCCGGTTCGTGCTACGATCTTCAATTGCCAGTCTGACTGACAGTAGCTCCGACGAAGGCGGTTTCTTGCCCCGCCGCGCCCGCGCTTCCTGGAGGAAACCCCTCGTAGGTTATCCTAGCCAACTGAGCCTTCGTTCCGAGGGTTCCGGCCAGAGCGCACGACTATTCTCCGGTTTCTTCTATCCTCCTGTACTCCTCCCGGCCGTGTACTCTCCTACCCCGAGGTTCCGAGCGTCCTCGCCCGCCGTATGGTCTCCTTGGTCTCCCGTGTACTTCAGCGACCTGAGCTCGGTGCGGCAGGCCAGCTCTGGGGACAGATCGTTTCCCACTCCTCCTACTTTTGTGCGCCTCCGTTCTGTGCACCAGCGTTACTCTCAGGAGCTGCCGTCACTGCGTGCTATACACGAAGAGACGCGCGCATTGCGCTCACCGTACTCCCCGCGCGCTGCGCGTTCACCTCGCCGCCTGGCCCGATCGGCGCCTGACCTAGCGCGCCGGCCTTCGCATGAGCCCTCCCCAGAGAGTCGCTCCTCTTCCAGCGGATTCGGCAGCAAGAATACCTCTCAGCAGAACCGCAGCAGTAGCTCCGGGGAGTGGCGGCCGCCACCGTATCGCCCTCCGCCGCCCCCGCCGCTATGGCTGGAACTGGCGTTGCTGTCGCCGCCTGAGGCCGGAGACGCGGGCTCGGTGGATGCGCACTACGAGTTCGACCCGGCCACTCCCACCCCCACCGCATCCACGCCTACGGAGCGCGCGCCGCCCGCGCCGCGCCCATCCCCCAGGGACATGGAGGCGCGAGTGCGGGCCATGAAGGAGGAGTTCTACCAGTTCAGAAGACGCCAGGCGCAGCGCCACCGCCCCCGCGACCTGCAGAGTGTCTGCTAGCCGACCCCTCATTAGTTAATGCACTGTAGACAGTCGACTGCGGGAAGAACGCCCGTAACAAAATTGTGATCTCGGACCTTGTAATTATTAATAGATCGAGTTTTAACGTTAAAATAAAACTATTATTTAATAATTGGTGAGCGATGGATCGACGAAGTTTATATAATAAATTATATTAGTGATGGAATGAAGTACTTAGATAAATATTCAATTTAAGTAAATAATGAAAACATGTTCTAAATTTCACGAAAACGAGTATCGAACTACAAAGACGTGTAATATTGATACTGCCGTAAATAATCCTAAGTAATATTATAATTCTACAATGCGTTTATTTTACACTTTATATAAATATATATACATATAATGTGTATATTATATGTGTGTGTATGTATATATAAATATGTATACATATAATATAGACATATAGCATCTTGGTCTGGAATTGATCCAGCTAATTGTAAAGGAGGAAAACAAATAATTCATTGTGAATTATCTATACAGGGACCCGTGCAGAATGCTCCTAATGGATAAAAGGAACAGTGTTTTACTGAAGGTGGTTATATTTCAAGTTGTAGCTCTCTTGTGCCTGAGATAACAGTAATAATAATTCATTTTGCAGTCTGTGAAGATAGTGACAGATTTCTTGAGCATTATTTTAATTGAACATTGTGAATAGTTTAAAAATATTCTACATTCTGTAACGTGTCTCGCACTGCTATTTGCGAAACGTATTAATGTTACACAATAATGAGCACTGCTCCTTTGTATCTATTAGAGCCTTGTATGTGCGTCACTGTATATGTAAGTATATAAATAAAACTCACAATTTATTGGATAAGTATGTAGTTATGAATTTATTACGAATATATCGATTTACACAAAGATTTATTGAAATAATATATTTATTGTGCAGATGTCATAAATTTTAGCAAAATATCTGTTATACGGTTTGAGAGACAGCGGAACAATTTTAATTTAGATTTGATTTCTAATTAATAAATTGGACTCGTATTCTAAAGCTCATGTGAACTTGTCCACACATCATAGGTAAGTAAGAACTAAATATTTCTATATGTATTTTATCCGACATGATGTACATTCTACTTTGTTTTATAATTTTAAGGAAACCGTTTTAATTTATTTATTGTTACTTTATACATTTATAAAATTGTATTTTGTTTATCTTCCTGTGGCTTTTATTCATTCTTTAAATTTGTGGAGTTTTGTATGAAGTTATCGATATTTGGTCATATGCGCAGATGTGTGTTAGCTTAAACTATCGTTATCGTTTTCTGATCTTCGTTATCGCGATATTCTTTCAGATGTCCGTGACACTAACAATGTTTTAATGTGACTCGAGTAAAGGTCTCTCCGATATTTGGGATCTACCTAATCCTGGACCATTTACCTTAACTCTGAGAAAATATTTTTGTCAATGTCTAAATTGTTTCGGAAAAAATCACAACACGAAATGTTATTCTCGACACTTAGAAGATAGCTAGAATGAAATGTCTAACATACATGGGCGTACGTGACGCATAATATTTACAACATTTATAATTGTATATAAAACATTAATATTAGATATATACACACACAAGGGTAGCCTTCGTGGTTGTCCTGAAATAATTCTAACGCTTTATAGCATGGGCGCGGACCTCGCCTGTGCTTTGTATTATATGACTGTAGGTATAAAACATTACATTAAATTATGTAGGTAGTGCGCTAAGCCTACGTTCGCTGTAGAATTACATAGTATTTAGAATTTCCATTTTACTTTTGAAAAGAGATTACATACATACACAGAAGATATAATCTAAACAATTTTGGTATTCAAACACCATCACTGTTTGCATATTACGTGTGATGATACATTTAAGTTTGTTTTTAATGTAAACTCATATAGATGGCAATTTGACAGGCAGATCTTGAAGATGCAACCATTTCCAACATATTTCATCATTGATTTATACGCAGCAATCATGATTTGATTTCGTATCGTAAGGAATGACGACCCTTAGGTAACGTCTTAATTACAAATATGAGTTTTTTTTATTGTTTAAATGCATTAAAATAATAACTCAAGTCAAGAATTGTGTTAGATACTTTTACATTTTATAAAGTTTTTTTTGGAATGGAAATATTTGCTGTATATTAATTTATATATTAAATTGTTTAAAAATTCCAAATATCCGAGCAGAATGATGTAATGAATAGATAATACCTGTAATGGATTGAATATCTATATTTTTTGTGAAGATGAATAATGAAATGTGTTGTGAAATGTTTATGTCTAAAATAATTTAGCACAAATTGATTCCAAGTGAGTGTACATAGCTCAAAATTAATATTTTATCACAGGAATCTTACCTGATCAATCTATCATCACTCACCGATATTGTACTGCTCATGAAATGCCTCACACAAACAATGAACTGCCAATTTTATAGCAATTATGGAAAATAAGTGTTTTAATGTTTTTTTTTTTTTTAACAAGGCATAGACAATTAGTAAGTGATGGTGGAAGAGGTAAGCAAATATTTGAAATAAAAGAAGCACAAGAAGTGACTGAATTATGAAAGCAAATTGCCAATATTGTAACCCTTAAATTGCCGTCTGTATTAAAATTTCAGATTTCATTTTGAGTAGAGCGTTGTTTTACTGAGACGTGTCGAGATTAAGACAAAGTGCTCACTGGAAAGTGTTACGTATGTGTAAAGATTAAAACAGTACAATTTATGTGAAATACCGATTGTAGCAATAAAACTTCACAATGTGAAATCTGAAAACAATTGTGACTTTCTTATGTAAGGTATATATAATTTCAAGTACAAATCGCCATAATTTTATGTGTTTGACTTTATTGAATAATGTTTTTATGTAGTTTGTTTTAATGACATTTTTATAATGTGGAACCATTGCCGACAAATTAATGTATTTTCTTTTGTACATTTTAAGTGATAGGTTGTATTTCTCGCCGATTATTGTTGAAATGTTTTTAAATGGCCGACTGAGCCTTTCTAATTGTTTAAAAAATATGCCGGGCGGCTGCTGTAAAACCATATGACACCGTGGATAATATATTCAATTGGTTCTGTAAGATTTCTTAACAAAAATTGTATTATTTGGATCATTACTATTTTTAAACCGCAATGTATAAATTATTCAAAATTATAATATAAACTTTGAAGTCTATTGAATAAATTTAACAAAATTTCACTTTGGGAAAGTGACAGGCGTGCATGTCAGCCATTCCGGTTAAAGATTGTGTCTAGATGTATTTTGAGGGCATATCTGACATTATATATTATGATAGTCATTAATAATTGTTTGAAATGGCTAAAAGTCAAAATGTTGAGTGCAATGTTTGATCCACTCAAAGCAGTTTTCAATTTGTGAATTGTCGACCATACTGTTCTGTCATTTATGTGAAAATTGCACCTGATATTCTTGTTTATACCGTGTTAAGTGTCGGATCACGACGCTTGACGATATGATTTCAGTCTCGCAGCGCTCTGGCGCACATGAATCCTGTCAAAGACTAATTGAAACATTACTGAAGTACCACAGGTAGAATATCCTGCACTCGCTCATTCATTACTGACTCAGACTTGGAAATATAAATAATGTTTGTTTTTCATTCTCATTTATTGCAGAGAATATTGATTAATTAAAAATTGTATTAACAACTGTGATTATATAAAATAAATCCTTTAACATAGTTAATACAAATTTGATGACGGATTTCAATCCTCAATACCGACATTAAAAGGTGAACATCAAACGTAATAATTTTTATAAATATTATCACATTATGAAATAATAAGAAATTTCCAAGTTCCGGTACATTATAAAGTAATATTCCTAGGGAAGAATTCGGCACGCCGATCTCGAGGATATAAGCGAATCGACACCTTGACTTTTGTATTAAATTTAGATTTTCAAATTTCAATAGCAATACATTAGTGGTTTACTCACCGGGTATGACGATAGCAGACTTGTATACAATACGACTAGCTGTAACATAACATAACATTAACAATCACATGTCTCACAGCCAAGATTTTGCCCGAATAAAATTTGAATCATAAGATAACGGCCTACTCTTATTTTATTCAAGTTATGTTTGCATGTGTAATATAAAAGAAAGCACTCTGAACTTTAATCCTCACTCCCGCCTTGACCCGAGACCGACCGCTCCGACCCCGCCCACCCCACCGTTCCAGCACTGCCGTTGGTTTATTAGTTTAGTAGACACTTTTAGTTTGTAAGTGTTGAAGTAATAGACGAAGCGGTTACTGTGTAACTGTGCTATGAAATTTAACTCAATACAATAATGTTGCCACAAGTATTCCATTCTTGTATTTTTTTATCGAATCCTTTCTTATCCTTCTAAAATCTGCACATTTTCATTTGATTCTTCTTCCTTTTCTCATATATTTTTCTACGCAAATTATTATCTGTACAATATGACGTGTGTATGGACTGAAGTAGAGAAAACACAAAACAAATCGGTACTAAGACAAAAGATTACATCTGTAAATCTTACTTTTGTCTATTGTCTCTTGTAAGGCTTCATTATTGTGTCGAAAGGAAGTTCAATTATACATCCAACTTACAAACCTTATATGTACATATCTTGTGTGCTCAATAATTATTTGATTAAAATATTTTCTTGATTAAGTAAAAATCTATATTAAGATCTATTGACTTTAGTATTGAAATACATACTAGTATAGAATTTTGAATCAAAAATATTATACAACTTCTTAATTTGAGCGCTTTTCAAGGATTATTTTTAATTTCTTTATTATCAATCCGATTATTATCCAGTTTTGATGAATTGTGAAGAACAAGATGAACAAGTGATATCATACTTCGATGGATGACTCAGTGCCCAACTGAGCAAAGACTAATTAATCAATACGTTGGAATATTTTTATTTCCATTCAATTATTATATTCAAATTTTAAAACTACGAGAGTTCAAAATAAAATAAAGTATATCATTTAGAACAAAATATAGCTGCTACTGGTTGATTGTTTCCAACTGGAAAAAGTAAATGTCTCTTTAAAAAAAGTAACATATAAAGATCAAATTATATGAGGTGGCTATAGTTTCATTGGAAAAGCACCCTGCCAGCAAAAGAAAGTTCTGTATTCATGTCCCGGTAGTAGGTATATTTTTTAATAGGTAAATTTTTTCTTTGTGTTCCAATTGATGCATCTAATTACATTTTGTGTAATTGCAACTTCACAAATAAAATGTAATTTCTTTTAAAATTAGCAATATTAACTTTGTGGTTAAAATTCATATTTTTTATTTATTATCTTTGTTTTATTAACCATTTGAATTGAGTTTAAATACATCTACCGGTTTCGAAAAATACCATTTTCTTCTTCAGGATGTCATAACTAACCAAAAATTTTGCATATAAACGGTGTTGGTCACAAATTAAATAATTTGGAATCGTTGGAGATAAATAAAGCATGTAAAACTAATCAGGAAATTGTAAACAGCCAACTAAATTTAACTACGAGTCCTATTCTAAAATTTTTTCCTAAAAATTATTCGACTAAATTTGTATTGAGCAGCAATTTGAGTAAGGTACTATATTTATTTTTTAAATAATTGTTTTTTTTTTTAATTTTTAAAAATTTTAAAAATAGATTCTGATGAAGGAACAATACTATATATTTTTGGTTAGTTATGACATCCTAAAGAAGAAAATGGTATTTTTCGAAACCGGTAGATGTATTTAAACTCAATTCAAGTGGTTAATAAAACAAAGATAATAAATAAAAAAATGTAATTTCATTGAAATTACATTTTTATAAATATAAAATATCAAACATTTTCAATAAATAATTTGATTCGATATCACTCCATCTCCGAAAACACAATTAATTTTGTGATACCGTGCATATAAAATAATCCTTCAATGCGTCCAGAAATATCTATCGCAACTTTCTATACAGAATATTGTGAGGTACTCTTGCTCTCTGCCTGCCCGAGCTCTCTGCCTGCCTGAGCTCTCTGTCCATTACCAGTGTTCGCTGATGATGGATCAAACTCGGGCTATGCTTAGTCTTATGGGCAGTTTGTGTTTGGCCGATTTTTTATTTTTCAGGCGTATTCAAGTATATGTTAAAAAATATTTTACAAATAAGGAATATTACTTTAAAAATAATTTTAATAAATTCAGATTCTCATAGTGATAACATATGCATATGCTATTTAAAAATAAAAAAAAGGAAAAATGAATTATAAAATTTGATCCAAAGATGGCGATGGTGCAGTGGTACTCGAAGTGGTATTCACAGGAGGTTTGCGATATCTCTGACGTACATCTATCAGAAAACTACACTACCTTGTAAACCTGAAAACTTTTTTCATCTCTCATTCTAGAACAATATATGGAACAGGTTTGTATGTATATATTTTATTATACAAGATACGAATATGTTAAACATGACTTATTTACAAAAAATAAAACAGTTTGTGGGTAGAGTAACACTAAATATTATATTCCTTGGTCTTGGTCCAATATTAAAGCTATTTTCAACATTCATATTATTACATAAATTATTGGGCATCGTTCAAACCATTCAAAACTTGGTACGTGTGTTGAAAGCATCTGCAAAATCGGTGAACTTCATCAAATTAATTTGGACCAGGTTACAACTCACCTAAAATTAAATATTATAAAATTTTAATGAGTGCATTTTATTTTTGTTATCTGAGACATTAATTTTGGTATTTATTCTTGAATAAAATAAATCTTTAAATAGATGGATAATAATACAAAAACGTGAAAAATATTTCTTTACAGTAGTCAAACAAGTTCAAATAATTGATTTGGTGTATTAGTTATATTTTTGGAATATTTCATTAATTTTTTACGTACTTTTATGCTATTCTAAAGTTAAGGTAAATTTCACTCATTCACATGAGACCTTTAGGACCTCTGCTATTTCCTTAGCAGCAATCCGGCGATCTTGCAAAACCAAGTTCATGACTTTTTTCGAATTACTGTTCTCGATGAACTTTCACTACGAAAATCGTCTACAATCCTGCCGCCTGCGTTTAAATTTGGCTGTTAATTATTTTACCATTGCATATGATGGAGCAGACCCTAACAATAATATTATCCATTTTACAAAAATATTAAATTCAAACAGCTGTCAAAAGTTATCGAAAATTCAGAATGATATTTGATGTCACCAGTAGAAAAAAATATTGAAATTATGTATTAATAACAAAAATAAATTAAGACTGGCCAGTGGCGTAACAAAAAAAATTGCTAGTATTATAGATGTCTCAGAAAGACGAAGCTATTATTTTTATATGGGAAGGTAAGTATGGAAATCTTGGGTTTTACAGGCTTACGACCTGTCATCGGCTGGCTTCACGTTCAGCAATTCTATCCATGCTCAACTATCATACCTATCAAATTTTTTAAAAGTATATATAGGTTATCATGTAGAAACCTTTCAATTTCTTTTTTTACAAACTACACTGTCACCATGGTTGAAAATTTAATATTCATTCTTATGTAACAGTATAAGTAGATGTCGCTGAAGCTGAGACTCTTTTTGACAGAAGTATGAAGCTGTATTCTTCAAGTGTACATATGAAAATTTATCTGAATTATTAACAGATATTCTAGAATACGCCTGAAAAGTCAGTATTTTTCAATCTTATCTTCTTATATAGACCATAATATTTTTTTTTTAATTAGCCCCCGATGCAGAATAAGACTTTGTTCCCAATGCAAAGTGGTAAGGGCCCTAAATATGAATTATATACAAGATAAAAGAATATTATTACTACAAACGCAGTAAATTATTCATTAAATTGTAAGAATAAAATTGTCTCAAAAAGAGCAGAACTTTTGCTTCTTGTAATAAATAACCACACTTTTATTGAAAAATATGTGTTTTTAGACATTTACTTGCACTCACAACTGAAAAACTGCTTCACTTTACGGCAACGGTCTTTCTAATACATACTAGGCACTTACTATTCACCTGAGAAAGGATTTTAAATTCCATTTCTTGGTGTGCTGGATTTTAATCATTAATAATCCACAAAGCGCAAACTTAGACTGGTACCATATTTTATGGCGCGGACGTTTCGGGCGCCGTATTGGCGTAGTTACACCACTGCAGATCGAGGCTCCGAATTTCCTGCGTTCCTCATAATATATAAGTATATGTTTATGTAAGTATGTATGGAAAAAGCGAAGAATATTCATTTCGTTCGCGCGTGCATAAAATAAAATACGTTGTTTGATTTTGCATATCTACGCTTTAAGAAATTATTCAAATTATATCAACATCTCAAAAAAAGAGTTTAAAAAAATACCAACAGCACAATGATGAACAATATAACATATTTTAAACACTGTCAGTTGGTTAGATTTGACATTTGATTAAGCCAACATTTTGAAACATAACTTCTAAAAAATTTACACCGATGGCGATGCAGTATTGAAATAAATTGAAAGGTTCATTTTGCCCTCTCTGAATCAATACAGACACTAAAAGTTTCGGTTGCATTAAGTGCAGTGGAGCGATGTCAAACGCTGCATTTTACGTGTATCTTAATTAACCGCTCGTCTCTGTGGAGCAAGTGGTCAGTGGTCACAAGTCACAGTTATTATTGAGCTTCCCACACGCATGCGACGCGATTTATCAAACTTATAAATGCATTACCATAATATCCATTTTAAATACGTATATCTCGCTGTCAAGACTACGACGGATTTCCGCTTTGCGACCTGATAAACATTATGATGAAAAGTAAGTGGGTACTGGTGGAAAACCTTGTAAACAAAATTAATTGATGGGAGAATCATCTCCTAAGAAAGGTAATATGAATATACCTAACAACATAGAAGTAATATAACACAGAAGTTTGTTGCTAAGGGTACATTTGCAGAAATAACTACGAGTAGGTACATGAAGATACATACTATCTTAGCAATCGTCATGCGTTTTTATTTGGAGAAAAACTGATAGGAACTTGAAGAGCAATATCTAATTACATAATTGCGCTTCGTCGCGTCACATCCTCCGTCACTATTAGTGTCCATTGCCAGTAAGAAAAAATATCGAAGTACCGAATATGTCGAACGTATTTTTAATATCTCTAGGTTAAGATTACTTAAATGTTTTCTCTTTTATATATTCAATTTGAAATGAAGTGTACATTGTCTTTATTACGAGTAAGAAAAAACATATCGTAGCGAAATCGTATGAACTTTACTGACTTTTTTTTGATAGATGACAGATGGTAAATAATGATCAATATGAACATATATATATGACAGATGGTCAATAATGACCATCTGTCATATATATGTTCATATTGTTTACGTTTGTTCAATAATTATTTAATGTTATCGTGCTCTGTTTTTTAAGTGGAATGACGAAGCATGATTAACGAGATATATTATATATAATTCAAAGTTTATATATAAGAATACCGTTTGTACAATTCCAGGGAGAGCAATACAGAATGCACTAGCAGAAAAGCATTCGGCTACGCGGCCAATAGTAATCGCTGCGCAGCCAGGCCTTTCGTAGGATCTATATTTCATCTGAAGAAATATAATACGGGTCCACAATGCACCATTGTTAAAGCAATATAATAAGGAATTTCCCAATTAAAATATATGAATTATGAAAGCCGCGACCGCACAGCGGTCACCACTGACCGCGTAGCAAGGGTACCTAATCAATCTATGTTCCAAACACATCATTTAGAGTAAGTATACCTAAGACAGGGACAATCATTGCTTCGAATTTGCATTTTAGTGAATTTAAAAATTTAAATGCAAAAATAACCCTCTCACAATGTAATATCAGAATGAGTTAAATGAAATACCCTCAAAATCACAATTGAGCCTTAGCCTCCTCAATAATTCTCCTGATTTTGACCACGTCCATCGATTTTTAAGACAGATATGTCTTTGAAGACATTACGTCGCCTCATCTTAGTTATGGCCTTCCCAATGCGTTTAAAAATGATTCTGGTGATCTTCTCCACGTGTCCCAATCACCGAAGTCTTCCTATTTTAATAAACCTTGAGACAACGTCATAATTTATTTTTTAAAACCGGTCCAACGAAAGTTGGAAAATTTTCCTTTCAAAAAAGACAAACTCATTCTTAAATCTTCATTAATTTAAAAAAATATTTATTATTGCTTCGATAGAAAAACAAACCAAAAAGTGTCATCTGAAGTATTCGCTGTTATTTGAGAAAACTAATTCGTTATTAGGTAATAACACAAAATTTGATCATTTATATACATTTGTTACGTACAAGAAACAAAACTGTAATGTAGGGGTGATTCGCCTGTTCAATTCTTGTAGCTCGGGCTGACGATGCCTACAGCGGTCCAAAATCGTAGTCCAGTGTGGCAGCCAAAAGTCGAGAAATCCAGAAGGTCCAGCAGCATAGCAAGGTCAAGGCAAGGTAACGAATAAATAAAAACACTGTCGATTCAAAGAACGCAACGGCGAGAATGATCTTCTATGGCCGCTGACGCGTTATTTATTGGATTCCCGCGCGGACTGAGCGTGCAAGGCCCCTCGTTTCCCACCGGGCCAATGGAAACGTCTTACAAGCCTCGCTCCGCCCCCATGCGGCCCGGCGCTGTCGCCGCCTGGCGACGACGAGCCGCAACTCTCGGCCCTATGCGGCACAGTACCGTTTTCATAAATATTTCATCTCGAGGGCGCTCCGCATAAACCATTTAATCCTACACGAGTATTTAAAATATTAAGATTTTGTGAAAAGGTGCGCTTTCAGTATTTTTTAAATAAAGTCTCTGATTCACTGTTCCTTATTACGGAAGGTAGAGTTCCACGCTTTTGGGCCTGCCATCGTAAATTCCCGTTCACTAAATGCAGTTTTCTGGTAATGGCTGATCAGCTCTACAGCCCTTCCTATAACTGAAATAGAGTCCGACTTGAGAGTTTGACGCCTACCGATCGAGTTCTGGGATGCAGAGCTCTTGAAGATGCAGAGGCGTCGTGTTATATGTCGTCTTGTACGTCAGCTAGCAAAACTTAAATTCTACTCCTCAGGAAGACTAGTACTCTAATGTAGTTCACCATCTTAAATCTTTTATACTATTGTACTACATGCAGGTAACGTGCCAACGTATGATGTTGTGCATTTTTACATTTATTATAAATACAAAAATATCGACTCATTTCGTATTACTGGTCATGGTCATATTTAGATGGCATATTTAGAATTTTGATTCAAACCTGATAGTGCAGGCAAATTCCCGATTTGGTTTTAAAAATAAAATAAGAGCCAAGACACAAACCACTTTGTTTATCGGCAGCCAGGTGCCATCACCGTTGTGCGTCACGATATATTATGATACAAAAACATTTTCAACATTGAAAAATGGGTTCTACGGAAATTATTCCTTGCAAAAGACTTCACCGATATACATTGATTTCTGCTGGTGTACATTGATTTTTGTATGTCAACGTTTTAACACTAAGATGATGTCTTATCTGGAAGATTCCAGAGAGTGATTTACGTCCGCTGCGTCATTTTTTGACAGTTTGTTTTCGTAAACTGACGCACTTGAAAAATAGTCTCCCTCTCGGACCCTAAATTGAAGGCCCCTGAGATTATGTGTGACGGGCCCACATGTGATTAGAGAAGGAATGGCTAATTGACAAATTGCCTCTGACCGCTACGAGCGCCTCTGTGCCGGATTACGACACTACTGCTGGGGTCGTTAGATATAGGTACATACCTCGTACACTCGAACCTCTTTTTGTGCGGTAGATGCGTTTTGCGAAAAGTCGCACAAAAAAAACTATGACTTGCATAGAAAAAGTGAAGATGCGTTCCATGAATTTTAAACGTTTTTGGTTATTGTTTTGATAACATTTTAAGCCCGCCATGTCAGAAACAATATTTATTTTAATTACAACAATCGTCGCTTTATTCTTTATTCGCAGCGATTTGCAATGTTGCTCGAAATCGTTCTCTTCTTCTCTCTTCGGTTGCAGACAATGGTTTGAATCAGCATCAATCTCACCATCCTTCTGTGTTGATTTATTTTTTCTAACAACATAATTAGTGATCAAAGTTTGTTCGGATTTTCTTGTTTCATTATCTAATTGTTTTTGCAGTTCTTTACATCCAGAAATACAATTGTTGAGCTCACGTTGAAACTTTATGGATCGTTCAGAATTCATATCATGAAAAATAAAATGATTTTCCAATTCATTGCAAAGTTGTAGACCTCGAATTATTTTTGCCATATGTGGAACTGAATTTTCTTCCATCTCGTCATCGTTTTCTGGTTCTTTGTCAGCATTCAAAGTTAAATCAATAATATCGTCGTTATTTATACAATTATCCATTAGTAATTCGTCGATATCATTTTGGTTAACGGTATCAACCCCTTCCCCGCCAAATAAATGCGCCAAAGCTGATATTTGAGCAATAGTTTCATCGACTGTAACACACCCAGCCCATATTGCTTTCAACCATGAATTATCGCAAAACTGAATAGAAACACACTTTAGAGAAGTTGAAGATCGCTGCGTTACTGAAACGTCGTGACACATTGTTCTGCGTGATTTATCACAAGCACACTGTTCGTAAACAATGTGCAGACATTTGACAGGGGGGAGCGATGATGCACGAATGCCCAATTTCCGCCGCGTTCTATTGGCAGCGGTCCACTTTTTAGCAAAACGAAGTCGTTTGAACTTTCCTGCCATGTACATATGTGACCAAAACACTGCCGCACGTGTTTTTGCACTTCGCCTTGAAATAAACTAGTGAAAACCTGGATTTTGTACGTAAAATATGAGAACTGCACGTTATTAAGTAGGTAATTAAAATTAAAAATATTTTTAAATCGTATTTAAAAAAACTGCGTTACTTCAAAATCGCACAAAAAAAGTCGCACAAAAAGAGGTTTGAGTGTACTACAGTATACAGTACGTACCTACAAAGTACAGTATACAGTGGATACCTACATAATACAGTATATACAAAGTATACTTACGTATATTTATTTATTCTTTATTTAAAGCATACACAAATGTATAAATCCTCTAATACAAACATTTAAATATCAATATTTCCCTTTTTATTAGTAACTATAACTTATTTTGCACATATTTACTTAGTTTAATTTTGAATTTATTTAATGTCTCCTCCTTTCTTACGTCATTTGGCATTTCACTGAAAATCTTCATCGCACTGTAGATTTAGCCTTCTTCCTGAATGGCAGCCTCATTATATCTCTTCCTCTTGTATGCAGGTATAAATAACAAGTATATTTTCTGTTTAAAGGTCATCATATTAAGTTGTTGGGCGTGCACATTGATTCGGATCTTTCAATGAATACACAAATCAGTAAAACTGTCAGTGCATGCTGACATCAACTGAGACAGATTAAAAATATTCGGAGACATCTTCCTCTTGAGACAGCCCGTCTACTCATTGTGGTGTCACGTGTGGACTATTGTAACAGCATCTATGCTGGTCTGCCAATGTTTCAGCTGGATATACCTATTGTAATTCATTCTAAATGCAGCAGCATGGATAATATATGGAGTTTCCAAATTCTCTAATATAACATCCCTTTTACATCGGCTACATTGGCTCTGATTCCCTGAAAGATTTGAATTTAAATTGTGCCCGTTGATGTAAAAGACGACACATAACATGGCGCCTCCGAATTTTCAAAAGCTTTGTATCCCAGATAATTTGAATTGTGGACGTCAAACTCTCAGGTCTAAATTTAGTGAACGGGCATTTGCGGTGACAGGCCCAAAAGTGTGAAACTCCTTTGCCCTCCGTCATAAGAAACAGTGCATCAGAGACTTTATTTAAGAAGGATCTAAAAGCGCACCTTTTCAAAAAATCATTTCCATAAGTGAAAATAACGACTTTTAATTTAAAAAAAACAAAGATAATTGTAGAACTATAAACAGTTAATGTGTAAAGCACCCTTGAGGTGAAAGTTTTTACAAAAATGGCGCTATACAAATTATCCAATATTATTATTATTAAGATTTATCAGCATTACCAGTGCCTACCAGAAATACTAGAATTATTCTACATATTACTGTAACAATACTGGGACGGTTGCTCAGTTTATTTCTTCATTACTCTAAAACTTGAGTAACTTGCTGATATATGGAATATAACATTACCGAAATACAAAAAAATCTTACATATTTGTTTGTTTATAACTGGCAGGTCAGAAGAACTAATTAGAGTTGCACGGTCGTACATAATCATTTTTTCATAAATATTTTAGTATAATGTAAGGTTATTATTGTTTTTATACATTATTATTAATGGTACACTGAAATTCATCAGAGTTTCAAATTTTGTATCTGATACTTAACATGATTCAAATAGTAGAAACACATTTTTTTTAAATGTTTAAAGTATACTAGGTTGCGATACATTCGTCTATATTAAATATTAATTGAAAACAAGATTATTAATTACGGTATGTATATTATTATTTTTCATATCATTTATTTTTTTATTATTGAATTTGATTAGTTTGCAATATTTCATTTTTATTTTATTTAATCTTTTATAGTATGTACTAAAAAGTTATAGATAAAAGGTATTTGTACCGTAAATAAGTAAATACATATTTTTCTCAAAGATTTATTTTGTTTCAGACATATATTTACATGTTTACTTTGTTTATATGCAATCTGCCATTCATTTTATCATTGGGTATACCAAAAACTATATAACATATTGAAATATAAATACATTTTATACCTATATACTTTGATAATAATGCCGAAATAAAGTCATAAATTAGCATATATACTGCGCAGCAAAAAGTATTCTAATTTTCAAATGCAATATACTGTCAAAGTAAAAACTCGATAAGAAGCAAATACGCAATGAAAAATTTGGATTAATATCCCATTACTCATTACCAGTGTAGATTTAGGTTATGCTGCTACCAATGGCATTATACAATCATATATAATATATGTACTTTCGTTTAACCAACGTCTTTGGACAAAATACATGCGTCGTTTATACGACCCTACCATGTATTTATATGTAATTTTAGAGTAATATTAATAGTGTTTTTAAAGTTTAAGTTTTAACGTAAAATAATACCTTCTTACACATATAAAAAATGTATGGATGTTTTAAAGAACACTTTCTATGATTGAACATGATTCATTTATTGTTTGAAAATCCTAAAGGAAATAAATATTTTTATTAAAGGTTAACGTAGGAAATAGTTCTGCCAATTGCTTTTTGTTTTTCCCAAATCAAAAACCAATCCATGCACCAAATTTAAAGAAGAATCGTGAAATCAACACGTTAAAAACAGTAAGATAGTAAAATTCGCGAATTAGCAAAAGAGGAAGTAGACACTTCAATGATGTGCACACCTTTCTAATGTTATTCTATTAAAAATTAGCATAGGTAACTACTCCATACAAAACGGATCAATCGAAAGAAATTTTCAATTCAGTAAATAACCAATTATATGACTAGGGTATAGAGAGTAATGTAAATAGCTCGATGCGCCAAATACACGAAAGCGCCATGGGTACAGCGGTGAGTTGTCGTGGTAATTTTTAGAACTAAGCAATAAAAGTCTTTACTGGTGCACAGATGGCGCTAATTGTAAAATAATGTTTTCTTTTATGCTTATCCAATTATTTAATTTATATTTGTTTCCCAGAATTTTTAATAATGCACAGCTTTTTTGCTTGTATTACCTTAATACCTATTTTACAAAGCAACAAAATCTCCGGAAGAAAGAAATTGTCCGAAGAGTAGTAGAAGAGTAGAATTGTACGAAGACTTGAACGACAACAATCAAGACGGCAGAATTTGTCGGATGAGTGAAGGGTCCAATCAAGAGAGCAAGCAAATTAGTGTCAAATGTCCCTAAGGCAGGAAATGAGTCATTTATTTTATTTCATATATTATATAATAACATATTATTAAAGTCGTTTGTAACATGAACTTAAATGTAATTCTCTAGTAAGCACATAGGTGTATACGAAAAATATAAAGTACATCCTCCTTTTAAAAGTTTACTGCATTTTAAACAAATAATAATATAAGGAAACTTATCATAAATTCAAAAGACAAAGATGGTGAAATCAACATTTCCGGTGTTTTTAAACATAGTTATAAAGATTGTACTGCTTTTTATATTGGATAAACATGTTGAAATTTTAACATAAGAGTCAAAGGGCATTTGAAAAGTTTAATGATTTTTTAGAAATTTCGAATAATTTATTGCATAAATTATATTTTTGATAACAATTTGGAATAATCTATTTTACATGTCAACAATGTTGGTCTTAAATTAAACAATTTAGATTCGTTAGAAATAAATAAAGCTTATAAACATCAATAATATATCACCATAATATCGTAAATAACAAACAAAATGTTTCCAGTAATTTTATTATCATTAAGGTCATTTTCCCATGACTTTCATCATATTTATTTTATATTTTGTGCAGTCAGGTAATGTATGAATTAGAAAAATATGTATATTAAATCAATTTTATCGAAAAATATTGTTGTTGCTACTGGGATTCGAACCTGGATTTCTTCCAATCCAACAATAAAAATATGTTGTCCTTAATAAGATACTGAAGTTATTTCTTAAAAAAATTCTAATAATTTTTAACCATTGAATTTTATAAAACAAAAGATGATAATTTTATGTTTTTATCACCCTGATGAAGGAAATTGATTTTTCTGGTACGGGTTGGTTTTAATATAAATTTAATATAAATTCGCGTTTTTTTTAATACGTGTTATTTTCTATTATGCAATAAATCGTAAATACTTCGACTACATCACGAGGTATCAAAATATGGTGGTTCAAAGTAAGATGGAAGTTCGTCGCTCGAGTGTCAGGTCACTCCAATGCTGACCAGATTCGGTGCACCATTCAGGTGACCCTCCGCTTATCCAGGACCTTTTTATGAGTAAAAGCTCCCATATCTATCCTACTCAATCGCCGTCAAAGTAGCATTTTTTTTTTCTCTACATTTATCTAATTAATTAAGCCTGGTTAGTAAAAATAGTGCTAAATTACTTTATTAAATAATTTAGTCATAACATAAATAAAATAAACTATACAAAATGTATATATAAATACGTAAATGACAATGTACACAAACATGGTGAGAGTACACCGTAGGACAGTGATATTTTATTTACACTCTATCCCGAATCGTTGTGAGAGTTGTTTACTCTCGTTTCGATTCGTCATAATTACATTTTTTTAAATTATTTTATTACACTCAGTCATTATTTTCATAATACCATCATAGGTTGGCTCCGGTATTATCGTACCAGAGTCATATCTGTACAATTTGACGTGAGACTCGTTATCACATTAAATTCAGAAGGCAGCCAGAAAGAAGCTATAGAAGTCGCCCCCAAATGGGGACGTAGACGTCACAGTTATGTGTTGCAGTCGCAGAACTCGGTCACAGTCCGGCAAAAATTCACCCTGTCCAGGTCGCAAGAGGTGCGAAAGAGAGCCAATAGAATGCTCCGTTAGGTCTCTTTAGCTACTGCTCTTCCCGGCATCGCCCATCCCAGCAACCCCCAATTAGAGACCACACCCTAAAAAACACCCGGAATGTCCGGGATTACTTTAATTTCTTAATATATCATCGTTCCGGGGGATCAGTGTAGGACAGTGATAGTAGAAAATAAAACAGCTTTAATCTAGACGCCAGCAGGCCACAACCGACAGGAAACTACCCTGGTGCAGCCTAAGGGGGGTGATAGATCTGGTGCTGCTTTCACGTCGTTGTAAGTCTTTCAGATACATTCTAAGATTGCACCAGAAACCGAGTCAAAAGGCGCCAACTAGCTCCCGGTGGCAGATCTTTTAATATATCACTATTATAATAATTTTCTTATTGCCGTCCACGTGTCGCGTGGCATTATATTTTCTTAAGATTACAAAAATTATAAATTCTCGATTATTCTTAATTATTATTGTGGGGTTATTTCTAGTCATTATCAATATCTGAACTTCTTGATGACGATTAAATTTGCAAGTTTAGGTCACCGCGAATTAGAACATCCGTAGGGTTAGGTCATTCGTGTTTTTAGAGTATTTGTAAGTTTAGATCATGTGTAAGTTTAGATCATGTGTAAGCTTAGATTATGTGTAATTATAATAGCGTTAAACAAAGGGAATCAATAAATTACTTATCTGAGATCATTTTAAGGTTTTGACGTAGATTATAATAGTGTTAAAGTTTTCCAAAAAATTTTAAATAAAAAGCACAGGGATTTTATAGAGGCCCAACCAGATCAAAAAAAATTAAATACCGGAAGGCTTCAATTAGTAAGTAATTAGCTAAAATGTCACAACTTAAAATATATATTTATTATTCACATATGATTACGTTTTTGAATACTAGGCAAATGTCTACAATCCGACTACCGACTTTATACTACATATAAAAAAGTTTTAATAGATGAAATTAAATAATGAAGACGAAAAAGGAATAATACACGATAAATATTAACCATTTTTCAAGGAAATAAATTAATAAAAATAAAATACATGATTATTGAATGCATCCCCTAATAAGAATGATCTTGAATTAAAAATTCCAAAGGGATATTTTATTAAAATTGAAAAATGAATTCGCTTCAATGCTTCGCATGTTCACGAAAGAATAAAAACTTGACTGAGAAAGCCCAGGCAATTTTTGACTTCGTCGATGTCTTGTCTCTGAATGTAGTCCGTGATCATAAGTTTAGTTAGTGTTTAGAAATGATTAAATTGGAATATGTAACAACCGAGTATTAAAATCTTTACTTATACCGAGTACTTTCTGTTATTTAAAAAAATAATTAATTATCAGAATTGTTAGCCAATTATTTTTACATAAATAAATTATTTACTGCTTGTATTTCGGCAGTATATACAATAGTCTTATTAACATTTCGAACCAACCGTATAGAACCGGATAAAAATTCTGCGCGCAAAGTGCCCACGGGACGAGTAGAAAAATTCAGTTTTTAATTAAATGCGCAGAGTTGGACATCAGACACACATTATCTGCCAAAGAAAACAAATTTAACATAAATACACTTTCCAAAAATTTCGTAATTATATCATTTTATTTATTTATTAACTCATCCCACTAAATCTTTCACACAAAGAAACTAAAATAAAAACACATTTGTATGTCCGTCAAATCGATTTCGCTCTCATTCGGTCAGATTGCATTAGTGATGGTAAAATCGTTATTTAAACTGTTATTGTGACTGTGATTATGTTCTATTGTAACGATGATTGATAACTGATTAACGTAATTCTTCGAGTAATGACTGGTACACTAGAAAGTAAGCCACCGACAGTTAAATCTTAGTACCAATCATCGACACAATCACAGTCACTTAACGGTTTACTATCACAAGTTGCAATACTGTTTATGGCAACATGACCCCCTCTACATTTTTTTTCTTGTATAAAAACTACCATTTGTTTCAAATTATATACAAATTCAAAATATTTGTCTCAGCACGGGCAAAGACCAGTGAGGCTAGCATCATGAGGACTATTGTGTATTGCAATGTTTTGTCAATGCCAAAGACAATGGTCGTGGCCCTTACCCATAGCAAGTTACGAAAACCTTATGGCGTAAAATATCTTAAATCTGTGACGATTTATAATTGAAGAATATAAACAAATTCAGCTAAGAAAATTGATAGCTCTTATATCATACAATTTTGATAATTGCAACATAGAAGTAATATTTCATGGGTCAGTTTCAATAAATCTGACATAACGAGTTTTACCCACCGACCGCAGAAATACTAATCGCTGCATTTAAATAAGCTAAATATATCTATTTGTTGGTTAACAAATGACAGAATCCATTTTATGAAAAATAATCGACAATGACAGTTATATTTTCAAAATGGCTGACTTGAATTACAGAAAGCGAAAATAAATCGAAATTTTAAATCGTAATTTGCAATTATTCGTCTCTGCTTCTGGATGTTTCTGCTGGCAGACGTTCAGACTCTGATCTAGTAGGCGATTCCGCGTGATTAACCGAGTTTAACTCCATAAAACGCCTCTCGATTCTGATGTTGACAGATGGAGTGGAGTCTCCGGGAGATGATTTCCCGCCATCAGTTAGTATGTGTCCGCGTTAGAGTTCGGGCCGGTGGCTAATTCACACGTTACTGTCATTCCAACCCGCTTACATCGTACTCATCGTCATAAACAACTAATTGTTATTTGAGTAGGGCAGTTATTATAGTTTCCATCGGAACGCCATCTTTAATTTTCTAAAAAAACGGATCTTTTGTGAAAATGTTGGTGATTGATTTTTTGTTGTTTTATACCGGTTAAAGTTTTTATGTAAAGTACATATAGTTATATTTCTAATGTATAAGGAAACAATTTGTTTGCATTTCTTCATTGTCAATATTTTTATACTACTTACCTATTATTAATTAATTGCCTAATTCCGCATAAATTTTTTTGTGTCTAAAATATTTATCGATTCAGTATGCGTTTTTTAAAATATTATTTTGTATCATTACAAGACATTTTTTTTAATTCGTATTATTTTTTAATTTTCCTAACTAATTATTTTCCAATTATTAGAAATTGATTTTGCATACTTTGTTAAATATTCGTATTATTTTATAATTTCTATTGGAAATTAAATGTACATATTTTGGAAGCAGGTAGATCAAGTGAAGTAACACAAACATTAATATTATTGAATTAAAATCAATTTCCTTAATAGAAACATCTACGAGACTATTTTCAGTTTAATGACATCAGTATCAGTTCAAAATCGTTTTTCCGAGTGATGTGTTCAACCCGAAGACCGGAGACTCGCTCAAGGACTGTGCTTAAAGCCTACCATCGGTGAACATAACGAGAGCTCGACGATCCTCGGGAGTTCCGTCAGATAATTGCGATGGCGCAGTCATCAGGCAGGATGTACTGGAACTTGGTGTGCTGCAGCCTGGTGGCGGGCCTGTGCGCGTGGGTGGGGGCCGGCGCCTTCGAGGGCCACGACGGCCCTCAGAGGCCCCCCACGTACGTCACCGCCAAAGTCGGGGGGCACGTCGCCTTCAACTGCGAGCTGGACTTCCCGCAGGACATAGAAATTCCTTACATCCTCAACTGGACTAAGGATGTGAGTATTAATTTATATTTTAGTGGTTAATATCAACGTTCATTTATTCGCCGCGTCTTTAAGAGAGGACGAGACGCAGTGGCGTAACTTAAATCAATGGACCCCAATTAGTAATGGTTAAATAAAATAGTCATTTAAACCGTTATTATAACTGCGATTATTGGTAACTGATTATTCGTCATTCTTCGAGCAATGACTGGTACACTGGAAAGTAAACCTCCAACAGTTAAATCTTAGTTATTAATCATCGTTAAATCTTAGTTACCAATCTCAATCTCAACCACAATCGCATAACAATTTACCATTAAGGCTTTAAAGCAAAATTGATGATAGACTCCCTGCATATGTATTGTACCTATATAAAATATACATTAAATAGTAAGAACAAAATTAGTTTTTTGTCTTCCACAATATGATTGTCTCTACGGTGATTTTTGTATTGCGGTGATGGTCTGGTCCCTAACCCGGCTTATTCGTGGAGTACCTACGGTACATCGAAAATGTTTTTTATGATTTTTAATTTTTTTAACTTAATTTTTTAAAAGTATCGGCACACAAATATATTGTAGAGCGCAAATTTTTTGACCCCCATTTTAAGTGGGCCTCGATGCGTAACTAAACCTCATCGATTTAGTTACGCCACTGGCAAGACGTGAACCGTTCGTATTCATCGAAATTCTTCATTCAGGGTTTGTCTCAAACGTTTCCGAATTGCCCTCGGGACATTTTGACTCCCCCAAGCCAGATAGAAAAAACTTCCCTTATATTGCTGAATACGTAATATTTGACAAAATATTACATATTATTTGCAAATTAATAAAAGAACGAAGCTTTCTTCTGATAATTAAAGCTATAATGGTACTGAAATAAATATACCTACCTAAAATCTAAGGATTTTTAACATACAATATTTTTTCGGAGAGCATTTTATTTAAAAATATATATTAACACAATCTGAACTTGAAATAAAATTCAAACAATGTTTGAAATAGTTTGAATTAGGGGGGGATGTGATATGCAGGGATGGTGCAATACGCTTGTTATATGGCTAATTTTTAAACATATTCACCCAAAATATGGCCTATGTTTTGTTGTTATAGACCATATTAACCAAAAATCCTTGAGTCAGTATCTACTTCATAGTCGCAAAAACCCATTCAAAAATAAGCGAACAAATAGATTCTATTGTATGGAGAGATAAGCAGATTTAAATGTTTTAGGTTGTAAATCGGATATCATCGCCAACAAAAGTAACACCGCAAATACGTAAACAGGATGAATGCATTGTTTATTTTTCAAATTCTATACGAACCATTCATTTGATTTTGACGTGCTTACTGGTTGGCCTATTTTAACCATTAGAATTATATTAACCTAGTGTTAAACCCCCTTGCGGGACGGGCGCCGAAAACGTACATAGGATGGTTGGCGCGCAGACAACATCTAGTTTGCGTTCTGCGTGACTAGTTACCATTCTATCTACGCCGTCTATTTAATGATGTTACTTTACTGAGCTCGCCATTTTTAATCTTGAAAACCGATAATAATGAAATAATCCAATAATAATATTACGGTTCCCCATCTACAACGACGACTTTCTGAATGTGGCTTCAGTAGTGTAATTATGACTGTACAGTGCTCGATTAAACGGCCAGGTCTGTGAGACGCGAGCATGATAAAAACGAACGTGCTTTTAATATTTCTAGATTAAGATTATTTAAATGTTTTTTCTTTTATATATTCAATAACAGTACATAAATATATATTTAATTTGAAATGAAGTATACATTGTCTTTATTAAGAGTAAGAAAAAACATACGTGACATCTGTCATATTTTCTTATCTATACTGTCTACCATAGAATTAAACACTTTCCGAAATGTCAAAACACCAATTTTTAACATTTAAAATTTTTTAGATACCTACGTGAAAAATGTTCTTGATTATGTAGTAAATTTATTTGTTCTGTTTTTTTTCAAACATTTTAAAACTAATTCTCATATGCAACACCTTTGTAACCCGTGTAATGAATTGTTGTAATTAAACGGCTTCTGTTTGTCAAATTATTCAGAATAATTAGACGTATGTATTTATGGTAACGTCTGTACGTACGTCTCGCGTCTCGACTCAATCTTCAATCCCGTGCAGTGGTTTCAGAGTGTATTACAAAATCAAAATCTCAACGCACATACACTAGGTACTGAGATTTATCTCAAGTAAATCTCCTAGACCTATCTCATCGTGTCTCATTCTGTTTACAGGGGTCTGACAATCAGAATTGATTAACATGTGGTTTTGCTTTAGTTTAGAAAATTAAGTGTTTTTATTTGATTTTCAAATATTTTTCATTGCTAATAAGGAAATTGATTTCAGTGCGTTTTTTTCAAAATAATATTTTTTTGAAGCTTGCATCAATATAAACATTTTTTAAGTATTTATAATACACTAACAAGTATTAATATTCAATTTTATTTTTTGCAAGCCAGTTGGCCGCTTCCTACTTCGCTAGGTACATGTAAAATACCTGTTTTGAGATAGGTAGCCATTAGATATCATTAGCTATTATAAGTAGGAAGTAAGGTAACAAATTAAATAGTAAAAAATAGAAAAATCAAAAAGGAGACAAGCAGAGAATAAGAAATAGGAACAAAGTAAAAATTTTGATACAGTCTAAAGACATGTCAAAAATAAAGAATAGAATATAGAGAACATTAAAGTAAGAGCATATTAAAGAAACGGAGTAAAATATGTTTAAAATAAGTAGATCAGAGTAGAGTAAAAAGAAGAACAGAGTAAAAACAAGGTAAAAAGCAAGATTAGAATATAAACAAGCAGGGAGCAGACAAAACATAGTCAGTGCGAGGTAGGATCTAAGGACAGAAAAGAATTATATAAAATGAGTAGCTTTGATCAACTTTAAGGACCTCTTCCAGCTGAGTCTTCCAATTTATTAAGTGACATTGTTAGGTGACCACCTTTAGAATGCGTATACACGTAAGTCTACATGCATCAGTCGTTTGTTGTTTCTTCCTTGTAGTCCACTTTTCTTGAGCTATTTTCATCTTGGAAACAGTGCGAAACTACAATAACATTCCAGAGTAGTAATGAGCTAACCTGTGATCGATTGGGGTTTGATAATCACCGTTACAAATCACGGTTTAATTCATCACCATTCCATACTAGTTTACTAGTCGGCGGTAATTTATAAATTGTAAAGTATTAGCTCGCGTCTCTAGCGCGCGTAGACTTTATGTAGATGCTCCTTTATTTAGAAGTAACCGGATTGAGTCCATAGTTAGCTGATGACATAAGGAGGCTGTCACGTGTGCGATTGTAAATTGGTCCTGATGGCTTACCTTGCTCGTCCGTCATTCATCGTCCCGAACAATCACCATATATATATTTACGTCTGTTCTTACGTGCCCGGAATTACTACGGATGACTGTCAAAACTTCTATAAATAGAGATTTATTCCACACTTCTCAAAGGGGTATTCCTTTAATTTTTCAGTTTGAAATTCGAGGTATGCGTATTTCATAACCTCTCAAGACGATACTGATACTTATTTTAACATCGATGTCACTTAAATATTAAATTGTGTTGTTTTTTTTTTACTTTAAAGAAAAGTAACCAAAAAAGGTTTTTTACATTCGTGACTGTCGGATTCGTTTTTTAATAGTCATTTTATAAATAAAATTATAATGTCTATTCGTCACAAGTGTCAAATTTCTTTGAAATTGTATTTAGATTTTTTTGTTTCGAAGGAATATTTTTTCAAAATAGTAAACAAAGAAATCTACTGTTCGACAAGTATTTGAAATAATTGGAATATTGCATACTGTTGATGATAAGATGATTTATATTAATATGAATTACAAGACGATTTAAATTTTACATTTACAGTTTATGTTTCATTTCCCTTATTTCCCTTTGCGCATATGTGCACACATTCTTTTACATATTAGTAATTTTTTTTCTCTCTTTTTTGTATATTTTCACGTTTACTTGCCTTGTACGTTACGTATTCTATTTGATTGCGTTTTGCCTTCAATGAGTTTTGGTTTTGTGAAAAGTAATTTGTTTACCAATTTGCCCTATAACAGGTGTAGCCGTAAATACTTCGATAGCTAGTTCTGGGTTTTCTATAGGTAATGTTGAATACAGTAATTCAATCCATGCAAATTCAAATTACACAAACCTTTGTGAACCTGTGCTGTTAGACGCAGACGTCGCTCTCCTTGTAGTCTGATGGTCATTAAATCTGACGGTCAGCCACCGAAAACCTTCTCACAACCGATAATCCGAAAATATATAATACAAAATGTTTTATTATCGCCGCCGTAAAAGTCCGTCCGAATCGCAAAAACTCTCTTTCCAGAAGCAGCTTGGCTTTTGTTTTCTGTTTTTAAATCCACACAAAAAGAACACACATATTCAAAATTTTATATCAGGCCTACCTATGGAAGCATAAAGGCGCGTAAACAACAGGCTTACCTAGTTGGGCAATTCATTTTAAAATGTGTGTTTAATATATATAATAAACTGTATTTTTTTTGTAGCTGTACAAATATTATAAATGTCTAAATAAATTAAATTAAAATAAAATATTGGCGTTGGATATCAAAATGTAATCGTGATATTGAACTAATATGAAAGACGATCTATCGAAGAAAAATGGACGCTCAGATTACAATAAAAATCCCTAATTCGATAAAGTAACGTATACTGGTTGGGGAAATGCTGATGGAATGTTAATTCATCACTTTCAAGAAAAATGTATGTACGTTTTGACATGTGTGTTGCCGTTGAAATTAATCTATAGAAAATTAAATAAATTATTGGAGTACATACCTAATTATAGCTAGTACATATGTGCAAAACAAGAAAGGCAAACAGATTAATTTGTATTAAAATTAGTAGTATTGAAACACAACAAAGACATTATCGTTTACGAAAAAAATAATGTCATCTTCGGTAATTATGGGTCTAAACCACTCAAATATTGATACAATTCGGACTAGACGATGATTAATAAATTGTAAAATTCTGAAAATATAAATTTAGCAACGATAATATTTATTTGATGCCGTCTTGTTAAAATTGATTTTTTGTCTTAAAAATATCGATTTAATGAATTACATATTCGACATTATTAAATACTACTTCTTTCTATCTATCTAGATGGCAGATAATTAAATATTTCTTTCCTTCCTTATTTTAAATGTGATTCAATGAATGAATGTAATGAGAAAAAGACAGAATTATGAATTACTCGTATTGCATATTTTCGGAAAATGTTCTCATTCAATGCAATTTGCGGTGACCTGAACAGGCAGAAATCTGCAATCAGGACAAGGTCCGAAAAGCATGGAACATGTGATAAAACTGACCACGAAAATTTAAACATTACGCGGCATGTTTGAATCCCCAAATGATGCCCGTCCTTTTTGGGAATTAACAATGTTTACATACAAAAAATTATTTTTTTACACACTTTATTATTATTATTTATTTTGCGATGCACTGTGTATCTATCTGCTTACTGCGATACTAAAGAGAAACACTAATATTCAATTCAATATTTGTAATAATATTTAGTACCTACATACGTGTTATATTAATATATGTGTGAGTCCTTGCATTATGATGATTGATAGAGATGTACATACCTCGTGACCCCGCCTCACCGACTTGCAATCGATATCGACTCGTCTCGGTTCTATTTCAATACCATGAAGTGATATCAACATCTACGAATTATTATTATAAATTTATTACGCATTTAATGATGACAACAACTTAAACGTTCATTTAAGCAAAAATATGTATATATATATATTTGAGTGTAAAATACTTAATTCTTAATATTTTATGCGTAAATACCTGACTATATTACGAGTAGAAAAAGTTCAAGGGATATGTACAAATCATGTACCGTTATGGAAAATATTATAAATATGAGATTTTTACAAAAGCATATAAAGCTTTAAGTCGTACTTCGAAATAAATATTTGCAAAATTGAACCATTATTATTATATTGTCTGCAAAAAAAATACTATTTATGGTCCTTTATGTATCGTTTTTAATATATAATATGGAATCAATAAAATATTTCAATTAATCGAAATAATGTGTATTTACCCCTAAAATATAATACACACAGAAAAAGTACATATATAAAAAACATTTTAATTTAAAAGATTTTTAAGGAACGATAATGTTCCTTAAAAATAAGAATGATCTTGAATTATGGAGGTGGCTTAGACACTTATATAAAAACACGATCAAAATCTATAATAGTATAACAGCGTCTCTAAAGTATTTTTCATTTCGGTTCATTCCTTGCACCTACGCAATGAGCAAGCGAGGGGCTGGGGAGGGGCGTATGCCGATCGCTAGCCACGTCATTGGGAATTCAGTCGCTATGGAGCGTGCTGTTCGTGAAATTTTCCCTGGAAAATTAATATCCCGACTTTTTCCTTTGGGGCTACCTTAAATCAAAAGTATTCAGTAACAATCCTCCCTCTCTGGACCGATTATAAATAAATGTCCGAGAAGAAATTGCAGCGATCACTGAAAATAAGTTCTTAGAAATTTTGCCTCCCGTTTAGAAGAGTGCCACAAATCACATTTAGAAAACATAATTTTGAAGAAATAAATCCCCAGGGACTGTACTTAAATGCAAAATAAACATTTTACAATTTTACAAAATTTATTAACTCATCAATATTATACGGAGAGAGAAAAAAATTGATCAAATTAGAACATAGGAATAAAAAAGATCTGTATCAAAATATTTCTTTATTTTTATTAAAGATCTTTAAACCTTTCTAGGACCTCTTTTTTAAAACACATTTATTCATTTTTATTCAGCAATTTTCTTATCCTATTTTGGGCCTTTTTGTTCTAAAATAACGCGCTCCTTCTTTACTCCTTCTTCTTATTGCGCCTTATTTGCTTAACGGAAGTTGGCTATCATCACTTTATTTACTGCCGCCCGGAAAAGCTCTACAGTATAGACTGAGCAATCCATTGCCTCGGGTTCTTCAGCTATGATGTTATCCTTCTTTCAGTGCCCCGACTTTCAGCAACCATTCCCTGAATTATAAGATGCACGATGTGATTATGTGTCCAATTAAAGTATTCAGATTTTAATCATTTTAAAAATCTCTGCTTCTTTATTTATTCGGACCGTAACATTTTCATTCGGAACTCTATCCATCCAGCTTATTTTAACCACTCTTCTGTACATCCACATCTCAAATGATTTAAACTTTAATTCAGTAAGTGTCCATGATGTTATTTTATTTTTAACACTATTCTATTAGCACAAAGAAGCTATATTTTAATCTGGAAAATCATCTTAATAACAAAATCATCAAAAATAACAGGTTTCAATACAGATTTATTACTGTAATCTTGGCTTTAGTCATAAGAAAACAATGTACATATATGTATATATATATAATATATTAGAATTTTCCGTAACTATGGAGTTTTATGGCGTACTAAATAAAAATTTTAAGTAATGCATATATAGTGGAACCTATATATGTCTATATTCGTCATTAATCCGTTGCTGAGGGCCTGACGAATAAAGAAACAGTTTTTCCCATAACAAATTACTGAAATTTGATTAATTCCTTCCCAGCCCCCAAAAATAGTACACAAATTAATAAATTGTATTTCAAAACTTTACCTTTACTGTGCTGAGGAGACATAATGATAGAAGCGAAAGAGAAGGAAAGTCACTAATATTTAGAATGAGACAATTTTAACATCACATAACTCTAATTCTGGTGGTGGTTTTCGCTTGCCGATTATTCAGTAGCACTCCATTTAACAAAGAACTTGCTCAATGTTGCCTGCTTCTGTCTGTTTTTTAAAACCTTCTTGAATTAGTCAATCATGTTACCATCGAGTCCATTTATGTTTTGGTTAACTATGGCAACATTTGTATGCCACTTTTCGACCATATTCTGCGTTTTAGCCCAGTAAGACAGCATTGCCGGGCGGTGAAAGGGACAAATATAGAAAATATAAACGAATATGGAAAAAATTGTTTGTTATCAAAATGTGACGAATATCGAACCAGACGAATATAGAGGTTCCACTGCATTGCCTTTATTCTTAAAAACTAGCTTTCCATGTCTGACATTGTCCGGCATTCAGATTTAGCTATAGTTTAGGCGATTTTGTTTTGCACAGGCCTAAAGAGTAACGATGTAAAATACAACATTTGGTCTAAGCAGGGAGAGGGTGAAATATCCAAGAAGTGGGGGATGACCACATTTTCTTCGAAATCCTAGAACGCAACTGAACAAAATTTAAATTATATTTAATATGATACATAATAGTCATTTTAATTTTTCGAAATTTTCTTATGAAACTTTGTGAAAGGCCATTTTAAATTATATTTAAAATAAAAACACTGTTTACTTTCACTAATTTTTTTATTTATTTTAACGTATTCAATTTATAAGTTTGAAAAAAGTAAGAGACACGCGTATTTTTAATTAAACTTAAAAAGTCAAATTATAATAAATATGATTATTGAGTTGTACTAGTTTGTGTAAGCATTATTATATGTTGCAGCTGTTTCGGCGGTTAAGGCCATTTTCAAACAGCGGATAAACCACGTACAATCGACTTATTTAACTGATTTTAGTTACCCCTTCCTCTATCCATGGGTAATTAGGTGGTTTCGGTGGAACTGATGAATATTAATATTATTAAGGAAAACACATTCTTATTGTGAAGTTGTAATTATTCAGAACAGACGGTCTGTGATATTTTAAATACTAAATTAATGTATTAATTATAAATATATACATATAAAATCAATTTTGTCGAAAAATATTGTTTTAGCGTCACCGGGATTCGAACCTGGATCTTCATTTCCAATCCGGGGAAGTGCACTACCTTTGTGCTATAACGCCAGTATTTTTCTTGGCAAATTTTCGAAACTATATGTTACATTTTTCAAATTAATACACCTGTCGTTCCATTATTGAAAGCCATCTACATTATTTTTACAGAATCTCAAATACCTTTGAGTAAACCGGATTGGAAATGAAGATCCAGGTTCGAATCCTGGTGACGCTAAAACAATATTTTTCGACAAAATTGATTTTATTTGTATATATTTATAATTAATACATTAATTTAGTATTTAGAATATTAATATACTAAATTAATGTATTAATTATAAATATATACATTAATTTAGTATTTAAAATATCACAGACCGTCTGTTCTGAATAATTACAACTTCATAATAAGAATATGTTTTCCTTAATAATATTAATATATTCCTTATTTTCAGAGGCACCACCTTATCATTAAAAATTTCCCATTAATATGTATAACATCTATATTTGATAATGGTTATGCAAAATTGTAATTTTTCCCGTTTCTGAAAATAATTAGTTGAAATATTGTGTAAATGCCTCTATTTATTTTATTTTAACTACCGAGATTACCCCATTGTGATTAGTTATTTGTTTAGTTATAGTTTGAACATATTAAGAAATGGGGAGAAGATAATTTTCTGTTGGTTATTGATTAAAGTTATATTTTGGTCATTCGTTATTTTGTTCTTTTCTAATTGTTAAAGCAAATTTAAACTAAAAAGTGTAACATATGGGTTCAAAAATTTGTCATCAAAAACACTGTCGTCGTAGCATAGTTGGTAATGCACCTTCCCCGGATTGGAAAAGAGATCCAGGTTCGAATCCCGGTAGCGCAACAACAATATTTTCGATAAAATTGATTTTATATTTATATCTTTATAATTAATCAATTTAATTAGTATTTAAAACGTCGCAGACATATGTTTTGAATAATTACAACTTCACAATAAGAATGTGTTCTCCTTGATAATGGAATATTAGATAGATTGATATAAGTCGCCTCACGATAGCTTACGTTAAGTTATGTTTAGATTAGTCACGGTACCAGATAGTAAACTGACAGCAGTTGACTGTATGCATGTGTGTCTTGTGTGAAGCCGTCATGGAATAGTGATGATTATATCATCCTCCTTTATTTTAACTCTACGAACTGTTGCCTGTACTTACTACCAAATTAAAAACCACGGTAGAGAATGCATCACACTGTTTTATTGTTCAATAGTGTAGACACACAGTAAGGACAAAACTCGGTCATAGTACAGGGTGAATATTATGTTCCAGGCCGATGTTGAAATTTCTCGCTAAATTTCAATCGTGCTCAGGCTGTGTGTGACATCTCACACACCAGCCTGTGTGTTGCTGGCCCAATCGACCCAATTCGACCCCCGAGAAGGTTTCCAACATGTGACGTTAGTGATCACCATTAATGGTTACGGCATTGCTTCTTGTACTCTGAAACAAATAGGTCCCCGATGATACCAAAGTAACTCTGCGTGAGTATAAAGGTCGTCAGTGTATCAATTGAAGATTTTCAGTACTCCAATAACGATTGTTTTGTTTATTAACCCTTCCCAAACCGTACAGCAACACAGGTCTACCATCATAATTAAACCTGCAGTATTTCGGTAAATACATGCAACATAAAATTCATATTTTTGATAATCCTAAAGTAAGTATTAGCGCTTAGGAATGACTAGTTAAAAATAGTAATTGTATAAAAACAATTATTTTTACAATTCAATCCGTTGTAAAATTAATACGTTGGTAAAAAATACCATTTGTGATATGAAAGACAGAGGTCACACACTATTTTATCAGTGAAAAGAATAACAAACATACAAATATAATTGTCTCTTTCTCATTAATTAAAGTAGAGAGATAAAAAGGAAGGACACATTGTATAGAACTTAATGAATGCTCTAAATTATGTTAATATTTAGAGTAAATTCGTGCCATTAATGGAATTTAAATATTTTTCTAACTGTTATTTACGGTTACACAAGTTAAATGTATGGTTGCGTTCGGGTATTTTATATCATGGCATGGTAAAGGTTAACAAAACACGCCATGTTATAATGAGCTACGTAGCTCATGATGATTTTTTTCCAAAACTTGGGGTCATCAATATTGAGCTGCAAAACATGTGTAATCCAGTTTTTTCAGCGTTAAGTACTTTAAAATAAATTGTAATTAACTATTCTCTACGATTATTAAATGTAAATTGGAAAATATTTTCCAAAATTAAAATGGCGGCCAAATAAAATCGGCCTGGAATATAATATTCACCCTGTGTGTGATTTTTGCATGTGTGTGAAGCTTGCGTGTGAACACTGAACTTCCATTAAGTTTCAAACAATATCATACTTGTGTCATTTGTTGTGTACATTTAAAGTTTACTTAAGGTGTATCAATTCCTAACAACCCAGTTTACTTGACGATGTTGTCTCAGGGCTCAGGATAAACTGAGATACCAGTACATAGCAAGTTGTGAAGAGGTTAATAAGAATAAAAAATCGAGTCTCGTGTGTCACGGTTACGTGTAAACACCACACGATTGTGAGTGTGTGACGTGTATAGTTGCGAACACGAAATGCGTGTCACATCAATATTCTTATTATTGTTAAACTGAGCTAAACGCTTGTGCTATGAAAATAGTACTAACTTGCTGATCTCCAGGAACGAGGCTCGAATCCCGACCTTTACGTGCTAGGAAATGTCTTTATCCGTATGTAGTCTTCAATTGGAGTAGTTATAGTATGTTTTGTGATGTTCTAGTTGTATAATGATCTATTGATATTTTATGTAATAAGACGTCATTGTGTTAAAAATATTTGCTGATTTAGAAAAAAATTGATGAATTTTAGACAAATCAACTGATTTGAAATGTTGCTCCGTAGGGTGAACAAATGTTTTTCTAGATATCACTCGTATTATCTATTATTACTATTAAGTGAGTTTTCTGATTCCCAACCATCGTGAAACAACTACATATTCTAAAATGTCTGCTAGTTTTGAATTCTTTAATCATTTACTTTGACATTTTGAAATCAGGAGTTACTGTTTATCGTCATACACGGAAGAATTGACAAGATATATAAATAAAAACTCGATATATTAAACAAATATATCACTAGGCGAGTGTCTTAATCACTAGACCAATAGTTCACCGAAGAATCCAGGAATTTTGCAGGGTGTGGCGATATGCTGGAAAAATAATAACAAACACAAAGACTTTTTTTTTTTTTTAAATTTTTTTTTATTAATATTAAAAATACATTATACAATTTGAATAATCATTTGTTTCTTCTCTATGAGAGTTAGACTCTTGTATAGAGAAGGAGTATGTACGAGTTAATTTATGTTTCAGTTAGTCTGTGTACGTATTTTTTTTACTTCAGTTACAAATTTATGATAGTCCGTAATTTTTCTAATTGTGATGGGAGATGTTAAAAAATTTGATGCCTTGATAAATATATTGATTTTGAGTTGCGGTATATTTTAGTTTTGTGATATCAATTTGATCTCCATATCTTGTAGATTGGAATTCGCTTCTAAAATTTAATTGATTTTTAATTTTGAAAATTTGAATTACTGAATTTTTTTTTAATGTCTACTATTTTTGGTACTTTAAAATCTGTGAAAAGTTGTATACTTGGGTAGTCTTTTTTAAAATTTTTATTATAATTTTTTGAGTGATTACTAATTGTGACATTGAAGTTTTATATGCACCCCCCCATTCAATAATACCGTATTGCAAATGTGACTGTACAAACGCGTAATATATTATTTTCAGATATCTAAGTGATAAGATGTTTCCGAGTCTAAAAAATATGTAGGCAGTTTTCCTTATTTTGTTTGTGAGATTAGTAATATGTTCTTTCATTTGAGATTGTTATCTATTATGATTCCAAGGTACTTGATACAGTCTTTTTCTTCAATTGATGAACATTGGTCACGAGAGTTTTCTCGAGTACAGGCTTTGGTGTGAATTTTAATATTAATTTCGGTGTTTTGTTTCTGTTAAATAGCAAATCGTATAAAGTATGTTTTATCGGTATTAATTGATAGTAAGTTATCATCCGTCCACTTTTTTATGGTATTAACATCCTCATTTGCCGATACATTAGCGTCAGTCCAAGTTTTTTCGTTAATTATTAGTACTGTATCGTCTGCATAAGATATTATTTTACCATGTAATTTGAGTTTAAATATATCATTAGAGTATATAATAAATAACAATATATGTCTTTATAATACATTATATTTATATACACAAAAAATTATATTTCTTAAACTACCTTTCATTTCCTACTAAACCTAATCTAATTAAAAAACACAAATTTGTCAGTAATTAGATCTCGGCTCCGTCCTTGCCAACATTTGGCATTTTATAATGTCATTTGTTAGAAAACTGTTGCTTATCATTGTACTTTGTGTAGGTAGATACTAGGGATGTGTAATAAACAATTAATTACATTTTTTAGGTAAGTACCGTGTAGGTACTGAAATCACAAAGAACGTATTTAAATTTTCGAACATGTGCATTTATTTCTAAAATGTCTATACTAGACGTGGGATAGAATACGTGCTTACTTGATCATCACATATTTTCCAAGATTATTCTAGAACGAAGTATTGGGGGAAGAGAGCGAGCTGTTGTTTACACCTTAAAAAACACTTTTGAAGTTGGCGATTGCGAAGATATCAAGAACCTCATCAAGCCACGTTTCAAAAGAAAAGAATGAAGATACTCACCTAGTAAATAATGCGACCACCGCTTTATATGTTGCGCCAATTTGTTGGAATTTCAACAAGACCTAAAAGTGTTCTGAAATAGGCCACAGAAATTGTCCGAGTGGCGTAGTGTTGCGTGGGACTCCCTCTCGTCAGCCGAGCTCCAGGAGATGTGATCCGCCACTTCCTGCTTAGCTGCTCCTCCTCCGTGCGGAGCGGGCGGGCCGAGTCATTACTGCCTAGAAAGTGTCGTCAGTCATTTGCATGAAATAAGTCTTCTGGTCCACGAGCGGACGCCGGACACACGTGGCAGGCGTGGCCCGCCGGCGGTCCTCGATACCCTAAAGTGGACGCCTTTTCAGCTTTTTTTACAAATATCTCCAGAAGTTTTGGAATAATCTTTTAAAGAGTGTTTCAAAGACATGCATTACAATATTTTTTGGTATTTAGAAAGATAGTAAAGGATGTTTTCCGAATTGACAACACTTTTTCCAGCGACAGCCAATATGACAGCTGACAGCTGATTTGTTCTCAGTTTGGTTTCCCAGTTTACCATGAATAGACTTACGCCAGAACAACACTTTTGCAAATTGTGCAATTTATTTCGAAAATCGTGGTTAAGTTCGCGAAACTTATTGTGCGCTACGTCCATTTTACGAATAACCATGCATCGTTTTCGCACCATGCATACTCTAATTGATAATACGCATCTGCAAAGACGTCGTACAGTGCGCACCGAAGAAGCTGTTGCTGCAGTGAAGCATAGTATCGAGGAGGACCCGAATGAGTCGATTCGCCATCGTGCACAGCAATTGAAGCTGTGTCCATCCACTTTATGGAAGGTTTTGCGGAAAGATCTTGGTTTGAGAACTTACAAGATCCAGCTCGTGCACACAGTGCACGTAACAATCAATTTATTGAAGGAAACATTCGATAAACGCATAATTTCGCGACTTGTGAATTGGCCTCCAAGATCGTGTGATTAACACTTTGGATTATTTTCTGTGAAGATATGTGAAGTCGATAGTCTACGCCGATAAACCAGAGACTATATACTTCTTGGCAGCTAACATTCATCGCGTTATTGCCGATATACGGCCCTAGTTGATCCAAAAAGTGGTTGAAAATTAGACTTCCAGATTGCGCTTTATTATGTCCACAAACGCGAAATCATATTTAAACACTAATGGTATAAAATTATTTTTCCAATAAAACCAATACCACGGCCATGTACCTTTAAAAAAACACCTTTATAAGGATTGATGGATCATTCACGCCGTGGTTTGACATTACAAATGGTGTTGAACAGGGTTATATATGAATAATTGTGTGAAAGAATTGGAATGTATGGATGTAGGAGCGAAAATAGGCGATTTGACTGAATGCTATTTGTTATAATGATATGGCAAATAATGAACCAGAATTACAGAGGCTAGTGAGTAGAATGTACGATGTATGCAAGGAAAGCGACCTTATTATGAATGTTAACAAGTCGAAAGTGATGGTTTTCGAGAAGGAGGAAAGCAAGATACCGTGCTAAATACTTGTAGTTAATGAGTGTTTGGAATAGATAGATGAGTTTGTGTATTTGGGAAGTATGTTTGATAGAAACGGAAAGACTATAAAAGATATTGAAAGGAGGGTGACTGCGGGGAATAAAGTGAACGGCGCTTTGAATGGAATTATAACTAATGGGAACTTGTCAACCGAGGCAAGAGTAGCGGTGCATGATGGAGTCCTGCTACCGACAATGGTGTATGGAAGTGAGGCCTGAAGCTGGCAGAAAAGGAACGAAAACAACTGAATGCACTGGAAATGAGATCACTTTGGCGTATACGTAGCAGATCCATTTATGACAAAGCAAAGAATGAAGAATTAAGGAAATAAATAAAGCTGATCTTAGTATATTGGTAAGATTAAGAAAGGATCACTTAGGTAGAACGTATGAATGAGGAGAAAATGGTAAGAAAGATACATAACGCAAGTGTTAATGGCACTAGAAATTGAGGACGTCCGCGGAAGGCGCGACCAGGTAAACCAGATATTAGAGGATGATCCTGTTAGAAGCCTCAATACAATCGGCGAGCTTGTATGAGAAGAAATATGAATGTGGATGAGACGAAAATTGTGTGTCAAGAGAGAGGAGTGTGGCGCTCTATCCTCTCTGCTGGCGCTTGGTCATTATCGCCGCTATTGCATTCATTGTTAGTGTCATTTTTCTTTTAAAAAATCCATTAGATTAGCAGATTAGCAAAAAATAATGATGAATATTAATATTTATTTACAATCTTTCCGTATTGTGCAATATATGTCACTGATGTCTAATAATTGTTAAAACTGCTAAAAATGATTCTTAGATATAATTACTCGATAATATTAGCATTGCAGTTCAGAATGGTTGTACACAAAATGACGTATTCACTTGGGATTTTAAGTTTTTTTTTAATTGTCCATATTATTTTATTTCTTTAAGTTTACTATATCCTTCGTGCTTATGGTTTTAATAACATTCTGACGATGATACATGTAATGTGTATATATTATCTACTAATATTTTGTTTTTTCTAACTGGAAATAAAGACAATGTACACTACGTGGTGCATTGTTAAAGGTATATAATAAAATATAGATTCCGCGGATGCCCTGGCCGTGCACCGGTCACAACAGCCGCCCGCAACAGCCAACAAACACAACGGCAACAACCGATTGCTTGCTTCGGTGCTAATTGCTAATTGGTGATAACATAATTATTTCTGTAATGCGACGTACATCACTTTTAATAAATTCAAATTTTTTATCATTTTTGAACTAAAAGTACGCAAACAAGTTTCAGTGTTTAAACATTTTATATCAATTACTAAATTTGAAAATCCCTTCCAGCACTGACCACAAGAATCAGTTCTGTTTATATTAAAAGAGTAACGTTTTTTTTTTTTTTTTTTTAATATTTTGACTGCGGTCATTTCGAAACAAGACAGTTGGTTAAGTAACAGAGACCAGACCAATTTTTTGTTAAAGTTTGATCGAAATTTGATAAGAACTACGGAAGTTATCATGTCTATAAAAACAGTCATATCCCATGTTTTTAAAAAAGCGAAAATGGTGCGATATGTACTCGTATTATTAATTCGAATCAGAACAATCAAAGATGCTATTGGGGCGATATCTATTTAAATTGTCGTGTTTGACTCAGTCATTTATCAATACCCAATTAACACAACAATTAAACAAAGATGTCTTTACTTGTTAAAATCAAGAAAAATCTCTAAATTAATAGCAATATGTAATTTGACAGTAGTCAGTTTTCAGCTGCGTAACTCCGTTGGCCTGTATCGCGTGTGACGTAACTCATGCATCATTCCGTTTCGTCCCTTCATGGGAGAGCGTACTTGATAGTTACTCCTTTAATGGCTGTCTTGTACCCATTGGTCTCTTTACTTTCGTACATGACACTTGATTATCTGTTTATGTTGTGATATACCTGTATTTCAAAATAAATAAAGATAGCACTTAAAAGGGCGCAGGAAGGTTTAAATTTAAATCTCTGTTCGTTTTCGCAATTTCTTACATTAGTTTTTTTTTTGGTCTTCTTTCTTTTGTGTTTATTAATTGTACATTTCGCGTTTCTGTAGAATTGTGAGTGGAACCAATAAAAGAAGTTGAAACTTCTACAACGGTTCCGGGAAAGGGTGGGTCCTCTCTTTCTAACGCCCCTTTATAACCCTTGTCGGGAAAACTGACAGCTATTAGCTGTCAGTTTTACGCGATATAAGGTTATAAAAACATCGCTTTAATAAAATGAAAATAATCTCATAACAGTTGCAGACCCCGGACTACGTGAGTCTTTGTGACTAGGCGTGGAAAACAGCAAATAAGGATAAATCGTTTTAGAAATAGACCGGAGTCAAATAACATATAATTAAGTAATAGTCGCAAAATACCGTCTAGGATTTCAGTAAAACATGTCCGTTGTCGCCTTCAGCATCCACGGTCCGCGCGCGACCCGGGCACAGATCACCAGGAAGGAAGGTCTTTGTCAATTATTCTTCTGTGGGCCGTTAATCCAATGACGGAATTTGGACCAGATCACTTTCGGATTAGCTCGGCGATTTAGTTTTTTTGTTTAATATCCCGCTGCGCGATAATATTAATCGTCTTGAATATTTTTATTATGTTTTTACACGTCTTAATAATTAAATTACATTTCATAACATAATTAAAATAAACAACATCTCGTGGACAGTACGACACGCGAATGCCTCGATCCTGCAACAAGTCCGACCGCAACAAGCCGAACAAATGATTCTTCTTTTCCTCGCCCACGTTATGCTTTAAAGTGACAGCTTAGAAGAGGAAATTATACTGGACATAACCTTGGTCGAAGAAGACTTAGAAGAGTGCCACAACGCTGCATCTGGCTAAAAAGACCTGGACCAGGCGACCTAGGATCTAAACTTACCGGGGTGCATTACGAACTAAATCTCATGTAAATGAGTTTACTATTTGTCAATAATACGAAGGAGGAAATAAGAATTAAAATAAATTACACGAATTACTTAGAAAGATTACAAAAAAATTGATTATTGAATTGACTATAAAATGTGATTTCATTTAAAAATAGAAACATTAAAGAAAATAACATTAACTTTGAATGAAACTGACAGATAATTATATGGTAAGTTAAAAAGGTGACAGATAAATAATAACACACGATTAATAATGGCTACCACACAAATCAGACCGAAGTGAATATAGGAAGAATTTATGTTGCGCATGCGCGCCAATTCAAAACATCAATCTTTGTCACTGGATCGATAATAATAATTGTTTGATTCTAACAGAAACTACGAAATTTATTATTCGTCTAACACGGGTTTGGCCTCCAGTTGGACAATTTAGAAGCTCTCAAAATAAAAAGGCAATAAATAATAGTACGCCAATTCTTAATAATCAAATTAATTTATCCATTAGCCCCATATTAGGTATGCTTCCTTTAAAATCAATTTAATATCCATCAACACTGTATTTTCCCATTCCTTAATGATCAGTTTATCTGTATACGTATTATGTCTCTCTCTTTCGCTTATAATTTTACATTCTGTCTTCCTTGATGTTTTATTTAAATTTATATGTATTGTGTCTCTCTCTTTCATATGTAATTTTATATTCTATCTCTCTCTTTACGTATATATAAGTGCACTTCTATTGTATTTATGATCAGTTTTAAATACGTCCTGTTGAAGCTTGAGATAGATTGGTTTCATACAAAGTTATTGTTATTTTATTTAATATAATATGTCAAACCACAAAGTGATTGCTTTCTACGAAAATATAAAAATAGAAAGATTTAGAAGTTTTGGAGATGTCTGGTATCGATCCTGGTACCAATATATATAAAGGTGAAAATAAAACACACGGTAAAATGTTTCGAAATTTTCTAACGCAGTTTACATGACAATTTTTAATGCGGTACTCGTTAAATAAATATCTTCTGTGTTAAAGCCGTTTACACCTGCTAGGGGATGGTTTTATCTTGGTATTGGTGAGCCTATCGCTAGAAACCTATCAGTCCGTTGTTCTCCCTAATAACATATTATAATCACTGAATACATTAACGTGTATTTCAATTCTTATGTTTTTTTTAACGTACTGCACTGCACGAGTGGTATAAATATACTTTAATTTACAATTTAGTTTTTAAACAATGTGCTTGTTTGGCATAGCGATAGGATTCTCGTCGTGTAACCGAGTGGTCTAGGCTTTGAACATGGTCAAACTTGCCCTGTTTTGTTCTGTATTTTTGATGCCATCAAGACGTGCGTTTCGCATTCTCTCCTCATTAATTCGTCCCATGTGACCAAACCACGTAAACGTCCCTTTTTAATCCTATTCACTATGCTAAGATCGGTTTTACATTAACTCCTAATTTGTTAATTCTCAAGGCCCGTGTCCACGGAAAGAGACACGATGAGATAATCTCTGAGATTTAATTGAGATACATGTAAATGCCATGAAATTTTGATTTGGAAGTAAAATCACCATAGATTCCTACAACTAAAATTATAAAAATATTTCATATTACTATGAGGCGTTAAATTACAAACATTATTTCCATTTTAACTGCTAGGGAGATTCAAAACCACCTAACTGACGAATACTAATGACATTTGACATTTGACGACGAGCGTAAAATACGGTGCGATGCGGCGAATCTCTGAATTATGGTATGTACACGGGGACTATGAAAATTGAGATTCCAAAGAAACTCATGGGAGCAAAATCTGTATCTCGGAGATTGTCTCGAGTCGAAAATCTTTTAAAATTGGTACTTGTGCCCTATTTCCATAGCATTCACGACTACTTTCGTTCCTCTTTTGTCAGGTCCACGTTTGACTTCCATACATCAGTATCGGTACCAGGACTCCATTGTATAAGTTTCCTTTTGAAATTAATGTCTGGTCACTAACCCAACATATTAGCGGGCGATAATATTTTCAGATGTTTTCGTAATACAATGAATGATTTAATTAATTTTGTAATTCCATTTCACGGATTTTGTAAATTAACCTTTACCATACCGTGATATGAAATACCCATATGCAGCCACGCTGTCAACTCGTGTTACCGTAAGAAATTTTTAACATTTTAAATGTGAAGAAAGCTTTTATTATTAAGGAAAACACATTCTTATTGTGAAGTTGTAATTATTCATAACATAGGTCTGTGATATTTTAAATACTAAATTAATGTATTAATTATAAATATATACATATAAAATCAATTTTGCGTCACCGGGATAATATTTTTCGACAAAATTGATTTTATATGTATATATTTATAATTAATACATGAATTTAGTATTTAAAAGCTTTTATTAGTTTAAATGGCAATAAAAATATTATTCCTATAAACTAACTCTAATTATTGAACATTAATTACGATAATGGGATCAATATCCTAATATAATTCGGAGCAGTCATCAAGTCTTATAGAATACTATCTTTTTTTTCTCTCTTCATTAAATTAGTGAGAAAGAGAGATCATATATTCATCTCTATTTGTCTTACCACAAATGGCATTATTTCCAGCATATTCATTTTACAACTGACTGAATTGAAAAATAATTATTTTTGTAGGATTCTCTTTACACAACTGGTTTTTCACTAATCAGTTCTAAGCATAAACATTTTCCTCAGAATTAACTAAAACATGAATTTTATGTTGCGTATATTAACCGAAATATTACAGTTTTAATTGAGGCGGTAGACCTATGTCACTGCATGGTTTTGGAAGGGTTAATACGTCCAAAATAAAAACGTATTGTATTGGATAGGTAATTACGCCTCCGCTTCCGACCGACGTTTGCCCTTTTGCGCAATTAGCTCGATACATATTTGGACACTTATAATTGTGCAAATATATTGAACAATACGCACAACGTAAAAATACGGTCCGTAGTGAGCGCCGTCGCGAGGGTGATATCATTACTGTGAACCCATCTCCCATTATAGAAGTATTTTTTTCAATTCTCGGATCATTTTACGGATTCCTTAATTGGTGGTTTCCGGGACTGGAGGCAAAACAATGAGCAACCATTGACCGTGGAAAAAGCGGTCGAATCAATTATTGCTGCACTCCTAGCGAAAAAGACTAGCCCGGCAATGTTTGTATTATAGAATAAAGCCGGCTCGGAAGAGCGTCCATCAATTAAGAGTGAATTAGTGGATGCTTGTCCGTTTTAATCTTCAGATTTGGTAAACGAGTCGCCTGGTGGCAGCTTCTCCTGCGTTAGTCATCGCACTCCATTCAGTCGGCATTCTTCTCTACTTTAATTAACGTTCATTTCGCTAGTTTTTTTTTTTTTTACTATGTACATGATACGTCTCAATTATCCGCGTTAAATTTCTTTAAATCACTGTTTATTTTAAATTAAAAATATACTATGTTTGTTATTAACGGACACAGAATAGTAAATAAATAGATATGATGCGAAGTATAAATCCAACGAAACATAAATCAAATAGATTATAACATATTTATGCAACAGTAAAAGCTCTTTGAAAATTAAATTTTTGTGTATGTATGTATGTATGTAAATGCTTATTATATTGTCAGCGTTTAAATTTTCGTTCCAATCGAGTCATATTTTTTTGAAAAGTCGCGGAGCTCTTTGATGGATTGAATTTCACCAAAATAATCACGTAGGTGGTGGCATTGGTGGCAATGTGAAAATTTTGGGACAAGGAATTTGCGTCAGTTCGTGTGCATTTATTTGGTGGTCTGTTCACAAAACAAGTTACAGACACGTTTTAAAGGTATACAAAATTTATATGTAGATATGTATGTACATGCTACAATCTTTTATTTTAAACATGCGCATACTCAGAATCAATGTTATATGTACTACATGTAGTATAAAAATTTTAATTTATTAATATACGTTTGCTTTATAAATTTTTTAATTCATTATGAGCATTAAAATAGGCTCACAGAAATTTTAATAAATCCAGGCTTGCTTCGTTTAATCTGGATCTAATGTTCATTCAACCAAAAATGATAGCACGACTCGTGGATGCTTCAATCCTGCAACTAATACAACCGCAACGAGCCCTATCTACAGCCGTAAACAAAAGATTTTTTTTAATTATGAGATAATGCTGGGCATAATAGGCTGGAGGGCGACCTAGAACATGGATGGCCAGAAACTAGACATGCGGGAGGAAAGAGGAAGGAAGTTAACATATCTACACGTAATGTTATAGAATATAAATGAAACGGCAGTGATGCGTTATGAAAGAGCTGCGTGCAACAAACATAGTCATCACCGTATCTAAAGAACAAATAGCCAACGAATAAAATTCAAACAACACAAAGAATTAGCCACGGCCGTGTACACGCCAGCGGGCGCACACAACGGCGCGTACCAAATGCCACAATGGACGTAATCAAATCAGCATAAAGCAATCAGCTAACGTATAAAGCCGCCGCTCCCCGAGCTTTCCGGTCTAATCCGAATGCATTCAGTCAGCAGTCACCAGTCAGCAGTCATTCATTGATGATGTTGACCCGTGGACAAATCTGTACGCGTGATGAAGCTTTGATTTAATTCATCCTATTGCAAGCTCGGTATTAGGGCGTGCGACGTGCGACGTGCGACTGTTGTATCCGCACTACTTTCTTAGCAGGTAGCTTGTCAAATACGCGCCTGAGACATACGAGTCCGATCATACAAAGGATGCATGCTTAATGTTTTATTAATGCTTAGATTAATCGTACTAGACAAAGAAAACATCATATTGTTTACATTTAAATCCAACAGGGGCGTGCATTGCATACAAGAAAAAAAGCGATGCATTACTAAAAATTCTGGGAAATAAACATAAATTTAATAAACACTTTGTCTATGACGTAATCCACGACTTTTGTCTAGAACTACTTGTAACAACTTCATGTGCATTCTTGTTGGCAAATTGCTAGCACTTTGGTCTTGAATGAACCTAACTTGTTCTTTCAATCCTTATAATAATTGTACTGAATTAAATATTCTTTTACTGAATCTGCGGATTTTCTGCATTTTTCAAACAAAGTCTGCTGTTTTCGAAAGGGACTAACCCTTACTAAAAACTCCGTAGAATAATATTTCTACATATTTGTTTTACTTGATAGACTGAAAGTTTTGTGTTCTTGGTGTATTTCAACCAATGATCCCATATTTCGGTGGTTGCGTAGATAAAATTCGTAGGTTATAATTTATCATCTGTCAAACGAGCGAATTCGCATTTTTCAGGATATTATGAAGTTAGATTATTACCAATATTAAATTAAATGTCAAAATATAAGAATTTCTGTTATTTTGGCTATGCTAAAATATAAAACCAGTTATTTAAAAAAATGCTTTCAAACACTGTAATGGAACATTTTAAATCCATATTATATATAAACATATTTTAAGCGAAATCGAAATCAGAGTACGGTACCGAGCAATAAAAGAACTTGCCTTTTTTCTATATATTCTAATTTGAAATTGACAGAATTGTTCTCAATATTAAATTAAGTTTTCATCCATAACTAAAAAAAAACACATAAAGTCGTTTTAGGGGGTTTTGGAATTAGGCGTTACATATTACAAATAGTTCTTATTTAATAACAATGTGACTAGACAACTAATGCAAAGGTCCATTAAATGAATACGATGACATTTCGTCTTCAACAGAAAATGACAGAATCGCTAATTTTGCATGACACGGGTTCGTGTAAAGATACAGAGCATCCAATTAGTCCGGCAGCAAAGTGATCTCACGACGACTGCAGCAATTAAGGTTTGCACCAGAAACCCTCGTCGGTGAAGCCACCGGATCCCGCGGCGGCAGATCTTTGCAGATTTCATCTGGGGCGAGGGGTGAAGCGGCTCGCAGCTTCCTCGGAGTCTTTTAGACAAATTACACCGTCAATTATTAAATTAAATTAATAGATGGATAAGCGAAGTGAAGAGTAATTAAGCGGTAATTGGGTAATCCTTTTCAAACTAATATCTTCTTGTTGATAACCAGGCTATTCATCTTAATTGAGAAGTATACTATTAATTAAACTCTTCATGCGGAATAGCACAATGGAGCTATTAGCCACGCTACACATAACACGTGCTAATACATATTATATTTAATTGCACGAATATTTGTCCATCTGGTAGTCAAGACCGTCCTTACTATAGACTCTACTCTCGAGAGTCGATAATCTCCATAAAAAAAAAACATTTTTTTAAATATTTTACAAGGTAGTAATAAGTTCGATCGAGATCACCCCCGCGTCCCAAATAATAATGAGTCAATATTTTTATAGTAATATAATATATTCGCGACTTTCGTTCGATGACGTATCTGCAATTTATCTAATTATTTAGTGCATTTAACAATACTTTGTGTAAGTAACTCGCATTCTTATATGAGTGAAGTAAAAGGGAATATTAAAAACAAATACCCACAATTCCTCAAAACTAGGGTCTTCAAGCAGTGCATTGACATTACTCGAGGACTGTGCAAATTGAAATGGCGAAAAGCCGGACACGTTTCCGAAGAATTAGCTGGGGTGGAGACCGCGAACGAGAAAAAGAAACGTTGCTTGCCCACCACATCGAAGGTTCGATGATACGCGGGGGGAAGCCGGAAGCAGCTGGATGCACAAAATGGTAGACTTAGTAGATGGTGATTTGTACACTTACAATAACGTATAATAGAGAAATACCACATTCATTATTTTCCTTTCGTATTTTCTTTTGTTGCTGACGTACCCACATTACCCATAATAATGGCCTATACACCTTTAGTAAATTCACTAAAACATATTTAATTTTTTTTTTAATTGTAGAAAACTTCCCTTTCCCGCATACTTTTCCACCATTTCGCACCGCACTCGAGACTCATGTTATCCTCTGCGAAAATACACAACTGGTAAACCCCTCACTGTTCCCTTAGAAACTTTCATCTCGCCAAAGAGAAAAACAACTAAAATCAACACCACTAAAAGGTCCATACCGTACATTCAAAATGTCAGCGTCGTATCGGCTGAAACCGTCGTTTCAAAAAATGGAATGTAATTGAAGGAAACATTACGAAAATAATGATAGTTGATCGCTTCCAATGGCACGCCCGACTATTAATTAATTGTACTAATCTCGCCACACCAAAATCAGTCGCCATTATCGAGAGATGTCATCGCACAGACGGCACCGTAGCGAGAGTTGAGGCGGACTGTACTATGATCCAATCAACTGATTTTTTTATAGCACTGCACAATGATGATAATTCAGTTTTTTTTTCTTATCAAGATTATAAGAGTATTCTGGTTATTTCACTTTGCACTTCGATATATCAAAATTCGGCAACTGCACACAAGACTGATGCACACATAGACTACTGCACGCAGTAAGATAATTACGTCCGTTGAACGGATAACGCAGCAGTAGAAAAATAATAAGCAGTGTCTGTATGTAGGCTACCGTGGGCAGTCAGAGGCTTGATGAGCATGTATTGTACCCTTATACTGTTAATACTCTGTATAAGATAAATAAACGCTACCCTCGGTAACACTCGGAGACGTCCCATGAGCGTAGGTAAGAAAGGCGGATCCTAAGGGCGGCGGAATATAAGTGTTATATCTAATAAAACTATTTAAATTATTGTCCCGAATGTAAAAACCAGAAAATACATCTTTAAGAACGCTTTAATAGTCAATTTATCAGAATCGTGCGAAAGTAATCCGACAAAAAATATGTTAGGAAAATATCAAAAATCTTATACTTACTTACTTACCATCACGCCGTTTCCCCATGGGGGTAGGCAGAGAGGATAGAGCGCCACACTCTTCTGTCCTGACATACAATTCTCGCCTCATCCACATTCATACATCTTGTCATACAAGCTCGCCGATTGTTGAAGCTTCTAACAGAACCATCAATTTGGTAAAAAGCGGCAACATTGAATTTTTGCCCAGGAAGGTAATGGACCCGGTCATAAAACAATACTATCTCATAGGGCATCATGAACTTAAACAACACATTTAGAGCTAAATTAAAAATAGTAGGAGCGGCAGCCTAAAATTTGCTTCTAGGGACATCACTTTACACACGAGTTAAATCTCCCACTAAAATATCTTCCGTGGACACGACTATAATACGTAGTGGCGTGCAGTAGGTATAGATTTAGGTTACGCTGTTACCGATTATATTATGCAATCAGATATAATATATGTATTTTCGTTTAACGAACAAATTTAGACAAAATAAATCCGTCGTTTATACGACCCTACCATGTTTTGTAATTTTAGAGTACTATTAGTGTTTTAAAAGTTTTAACGTAAAATAATAACTTCTTATCCATGATCAATTTATTGTTTGAAAATCCTTTAGGTAGTAACTAAAGGAAATAGTTATTTTTATTAAAAGTTATGTAGAAAATAGTTCTGCCAATTGCTTTTTGTTTTTCCCAAATCAAAAACCAATCCATGCACCTAATTTAAAGAACAATCATGAAATTAACATGTTAAAAACAGTAAGATAGTAAAATTTTCGAATTAGTAAAAGAAGAAGTAGACAATCAATCAATTCAATGATTTGCTTTATAATGTTATTCTGTTAAAAAAACAGCATAGGTAACGACTTCATACAAAACGGATCAACCGAAAGAAATTTTTAATTCAATAATAGCCATTTAGACGATTTAAGTCATTCAGTAGCATTAAGACAGAACAAGGTAATCTGAATAGGTCAATGCGACGAAACTACCAGAGAGCGCCATGGGTACAGCGGTGAGTTGTTGTGGTAGTTTTTAGAACTAAGCAATTAAAGTCTCTGCTGTACACAGATGGCGCTAATTGTTAAATAATGTTTTCGTTTATGTTATTCCAATTATTTAATTTATATTTGTTTCCAAGTATTTTTAATAAAGCACAGCTTTTTTGCTTGTATGCACTGCACGCCCCTGGTTATAATTGGTTATAGTATGTACTTTTCAAGATACATTCAGGGCACAGCTTGGTCTAGTTTTAATATACTTACGCCTATTATATTATACAGATATTGGGTACGCTTCCAGAATCTGGCGTGTTCTCACGCGTCACTCAATTATAGCACTTTACCTAATAAGTTCACAACATGCTGGAAACGGGCCATGGACTCATGAAGACAACTATCATTTGTGCAGTTGCACTTATGTTGAATATCTTCAAAATGTACGTCATTTATAACGCCAATTATAATTATAAGTGATGGCAAACTGTATGTGTGTGTAACTGTATTTGATTGTAACTAAAATTTAACCGTTGGATGTTTAGTTCTTAGTGTAGTGTATTGTAGGAGTTGATGACTTATTATTAGGAGTGTTGAAATTATTCAAATATATGTTTGACTCGAGATTGTGTCGGAAGGTTAAGATGCTGTGAGACAGAAGCTCCTAACTTCTTGTCTACGCGAGTAGAAAATTACGAATAATCGAAAACACTAGAACAGTTTAACCATCACTAACAATTAAAATATTACAATATTTTCAATGTTGAAATTATAATTTATCAAAAAATGGAAAATAATCTACCACAGCACAACTTTATTTAACCAAATAATAGAAACAAATACGCAATCGACTTATTTTTAAATGATGTTCCGGTGACACGCGTGTCGCCTGGAGACAGGTTGTATTCGAAGTCTCACTCTGGCGGCAATTATTTAAAAGTTTGCTTAAAATAATAAAGCGGTTTGTGACCTCGCTAAATTGAAAAAAACTGACTAGCCGGGAGTGCTGCGTCCCAAGAGAGAAAATTAGACCCTCACTCTACGACGACCGATTATCGAAGATAAGTCGATATTACCTTAATATAAATGTGCAAATATATACTAACGTACAACGACACTTAGTAGTGGCTACTTGAATTTCTACAGGAATATAATCAAGAACTAATAATCCATGCCGGAGGTCAGGAAAGAAGTTGGCTAATTGGGGAAAGGAGATACCATTATTTTGCGCAGACCCCAAAGAGTAATGATGTATGGAAAATTTGGCTCAGATAGGTGGAGGATAAGATATCCATCGGGATAAGGGGGGGGGATTAATTTATTTTCCTAAGGCTCCTAGAGTGCAACTAAGCTAAATTTGAAACGGGTAGCATTTAACATTATAATGAATAAATGCTTTTCGAGAAATTTGTAACCTTTACAAAAATAAGCACTATACCTTAATTAATTAACCTATTGTGATAAAATTTGGTACACGTATGCTGTGATAATGTAGCTACCACCTAAGCTTATTGAAAAAAAAATATTTTGAAACTTTTTTGATAAAATTACAAATGTCGGTATCACTCCATTTGAGCTCATTAGGGTTGCTAGCGATGTCCGTCCCCTAACTGTGTGATCCAGTCTATGAGACACCTGTATATACGTAAGCAGTGGTCTGGTAAGCTTTTTTTCACATTCATATTACGTAATGCATAATATAAACTAATCATTTTAAAAACACATTTGATTTTAACACAACGCAACTAATTAACATCGCGCGCAGTAATTAGTGGATCGAGCTAATCAAGGCAGATGACGTAGGATGACACGTGTTGTAAACGAGCGAGTGATCTACGCGGGATTTAATACAGTCACTCTTCTCTTAACGACCGATCATACTACCTACGTACGAGATGCCATCCGTCAGCAGGGAACAGATAAGATGTGCAGCGTCGTCTACCTCTAGTTCCAAGCGAGCAGCTGTCGAAATATGTTGATAACCTCGGGGAACATCCCGCTCCTTCCTAAAATTATAATCATATGTTGTGAGTACATTTGGTATTTTAATATCTGCCTTACTGGGCTTCGCCCGTGCTGAGGCAAACATTTTACATTTTCAATCAACAATCATGTTATACATAATTAGTTCGTCAACTTTTAATTTAGAATAAGAAAAAATCAAAAGAACGAAAAAATAAAAAGTGTAAATATTAAAATGTAATGTTATATTTGATCTTGAGAAATTGATAACCTACTTAAAATTTTTAAGGATTAATTTTCTACAAGTTTAAATAATACAGTACAATTTAATTTAACGCACAAACACACACACACACACACACACACACGCATTCACAGGCTGCTCACTCATTGGTGATGGATCTGAAGTCTTGACTCTGTATGTGTTCATGTTGAAGGGGTAACCATACTATGAACATTCATTCAGTCTGAGTTTTTTAGCCAGAATTTTATTGCGCCATTAAACTGTCTGTGTTGCTCAATCTTTTTTATGTATTTAGGGAGAGAATTATACAACATGGGTTCTATAAAAACATAGATTATTTGCCCGTATGCGGTGCACATCATAGAAATTCCTAAAGTATTCTCAGAGATTCTGGAATTTTTGGCATTTCCATGGAAACCCCATATGTCATTATTGATGAATGTGTAGTTTATAATGTTTTTAGCGTAGATCTAGATAATATCAATATATACAATCGTTATTTTAACCGTTATTGTGACTGATTATGTTCGATTGGTTCGTAATTCTTCGACCAATGACTGGCACCTTAAACTCCTACAGTTAAATCTTAGTTACCAGTCTTCGTAAAACCCTGTTACCAATCATAGTCACAATCAGTCACATAACTGTTTACCATCACTAATATATACCGAATACAAATCGCGACTGAATCGCTTTACCGGCCGGTAGACCGGAATTTTGTCGTCAAGTGAGGATTGGCTTGATGCACTATTCAACTAATTGAAGATTTGCTACGAAAATGGAGCTGGCTCTCATATTACACCTGGCGGCCGTATTGTGAAATTAATCGGTGATTCATTTTCTTTCGGAAGATGTATTACTGATGTCATTTCTGGGCAAGTTTGCTACTAAAATCTAATTGCGTTACATTGCATCCTCTAACATGTTCAATGTTGGTGTTCTTTTCTGGAGAAATCTGCTAGATGGCAGTATGATTTAATAAATAATAATAATGAATATTCATTTTTTTTTTTTTTTTACAATCTTTGCGCATTGTGCAATAGATGTCACTGATGTCTAATATTTGTCAAAATCTACTGTGAGTACTTCTTGGATATGAAATATCGTATTCGTCCGTATTACTTATGTTCTTTAAATTCAATATATTTTTCTTATTTATTCTTTTAATAACATTATGATGACGATAAACATATCAATTTAAGCTAGCTCTAAGTGTACTTTGTTTTTCTTACTGGAAATAAAGAGAGTACGCTAAGTGTTGCATGATTGTAGCAATATGTATATTAATAAGGGATTTCCGCATTGAAACAGATTCTACGGAAACTCTGGCCGCAGTACATATAATTCATGAATGCCACCGTGAAACAGATTCCGATTAATAAGAGTATTTTTTCAGCTTTCTCATAATTTTCGTAGGAAGCAATCACTTTGTGGTTTGACGTATTAGTTTAAATAAAACACAATCACTTTGTATAAAATCACGAATTTTATTAAACGCCAACCGGTTTCGCTTGACTCAAGCGTCGTCAGGGCGTATTTAAAAGTAAACACTAAATACGTTAAACTAGATAGTTTCTTTTTCATAATTGTTTTCTTGTTTATATCCCTTTTTGTTGTTAGTCTTCATCTGTTTGCTACTCGTATGTCTGAAACTTGCGGTGCACATTCCGTCGCCATTCTTCCCGGTCTAGAGCCATGTTGAACGCAGTTTTTAAAAAAACCTCATTTATTTGGTCTCAACTGTCCCCGTAATTACGAGACTTTCTTGAGACTTTCGCAGTTCCTTTTGGCAACTTGTTCAAGAATCTTCTCTCGCATGATATCGATAATGTTTCAGTATTGTATTGTATTGGAGGATAGAGACATGCAAATGTCCTTTCCTTCATTCCTTTTCAATGTCCATGTTTCCATTTCATAGTGCGCCATGGATAATAGGCCGATTTCTCCATATCTTTATCAGACTGGTCATCGCCGATTTTTGTAATCTATATAAATAAAATAACGATTAGCGTGAGATAAACTGCTACCTATGACTGAATGATTGGTGTTCGATTGTAACGGTAATTGATAGAATCTAAATGAACGAATTGCGCGATTTCCGAGATGCGCGTCCCGCGGAATGGAATACGACAATTCCGGTCGTAAATCGGAATCACCGCAAGGTATGGGAGGGAAGTAGGGAAACCTCGGTACAGGATGAGGTCGGTGAGGAGATAAGGGTCAGTGAATTTCGGGGAACCGGGTTTCGGAAAGACTGTTCGCCTTACCTTGTATATAACGCCTCTGTTATCCGTGCAGTCGCCGCCGAGATCACGCAAATGTCACAAGTTCACTCACGGCACACAAACAACAAACAACACGTGATCAAAACATAATACAGTGGAGCTGAAAGGTCCATGTCGCGAATGCTATCGAAATGTCGAGATTGAAAAATATCGGTCAAGTTGATGTCTGCTAGTGTCAAGGTCACAATTCACACTGACAAGACGAGCATTAGGAAATATATGGATGGGAATTTGGACGCGGAAATGTGTCAACAACAGTAGTCGCGGCTGAATTTAAATACGCGACAAAAGTGTGTTTTACGAATTCGGAACACAATTAATTTATAATATATTTGTGATTGCATCGAATTATGACTACGTTTCGTCTCGATATAAATATCGGGAATCACGTTATTATCACTATTCAATCGCCATTAATGATTACAACTTAAATATAACAGTGACTCGTGGTTCGTGATTTTTTCTGCGTCACTATTAAGGATTCGCTTAATCGGCCACCTTCCTGCGTCGTGCACACGTGCACGCCTACCTGTACACACGAACGTGTGAAGTCAACGACCTATAATTATTGTTGAACTTTGACATTGTGCAGTGGTACCAAGAACCAATAGTCGTGGAACATAACAAAAAATTAACCTGATGCGCGCGTGTCACTGCAATAATGTCGAAAGTAGAATTAAACAATTAGTACAAATGTAAAGCCCACAAAACCCAGCACGGTCAGTTATTCCGACGTTACCGTTATTATAAACTTCATCAAGATGTTGCCAGATTACAAATGCTATTTCTGCATTCTACTGTTATTATAACCACTTATATCTGAAAATTAACAGAGGATAGGCGCCACCACCATTATCCATATTCAGCGTAAGAGATCTAGCATTTGCGTTTAAACATCTGACAGCAAATGTGACAAGATATCTAACAAATAAATAGCAGGATAAAATTACATTGCTTTACAGAAATCGCTGGCACTCTTGTAGCAAAATTTAAAGATTTAATTGTTTACAACCAACCAGAACCAGGAAGAAACACAACCCGCCTGAGAAATGCTCCTTTAGGTATCTAGATTTTCTTCTTCCACTGGATCCGCAGGTCTTCTGGCTCTAGGAAACGTAATCTGTTGTTCCGCACGAAGTAGTCTCGAATTCACACTTCGTTGATGGCAAGTAGTGTGACACAACAAGCACAATAGCAAGATGTACAGGTTTCGGCACTCACAGCGAGAAACCGATCACTCAATAGTACATTATCAGCAGGGGCGCGCATACAAGCAAAAAATATGTGCATTACTAAAAATTCTGGGAAACAAATAGAAATTAAATAATTCGATTAACATAAACGAAAACATTATTTAACAATTAGCGCTATCTGTATACCAGTAGAGACGTTAATTGCTTTATTCTAAAGACTACCACGACAACTCACCGCTGTACCCATGGCGCTCTTTTGTATTCGCTGCAACAAACTATTTACTCTATTCTGTCTTTTAGCTAGTGAATTACTTGAGTCATATAATTGGTTATTTACTGAATTGAAAATTTCTTTTGGATGATCTGTTTTATATGGATTCGTCACATATGCTGTTTTTTAACAGAATAACATTAGAAAGGCTTACAACTGTGTGCAAATCATTGAAGTGTCTACTTCCTCTTTTACTAATTCGCGAATTTTACTATCTTACTATTTTTAACGTTTTGATTTGATTATCTTTCTTTAAATTTGCTGCATGGTTTGTTTTTTGATTTGGGAAAAACAAAAAGCAATTGGCAGAACTATTTCCTACGTTAACCTTTAATTTAAATAATTATTTCCTTTAGTTATTACGTGAAGGATTTTCAAACAAAAAATTAATCATGTTCAGTCATAGAAAGTATTCTTAAAAATGTCCATACATTTTTTATATGGGTAAGAAGGTATTATTTTACGTTAAAACTTAAACTTCAAAAACACTATTAATAGTACTCTAAAATTACAAATAAATACATGGTTTATTTTGTCTTAAGACGTTGGTTAAACGAAAGGACGTATATTGTATTAAATGTATTATATATGATTGTATAATATCATTGATAACAGCATAACCTAAATCTATACCTACTGCACGCCACTGGTAGTCACATGTGATGAATGTTTCTAGAAGGTTTAATGAACACATTCTGACACATTTATGTTGTATCATTAATCTGTTGATATAAAATTATAATATATGTAATGTATAATATAAAATTTAAATTTAAAAAATAAGGCTATACTTCTGTGTGATCATTGCAATAACTGCTCATTTTATTTTGTCCAGGGTCTGATGATATCTTCGTGGTACGAAGGATTTGTGTACTCTTCGGACGAATTTATGGGTCGCATCAGCCTTCTCAACGATGGCCACCGAGGGTTTGGAAAGGGATCCATCAACCTCACGTCCATAAGGGAGACGGACTCTGGATGGTTCGAGTGTCGAGTCATGTTTCCTAACAGATCCCCCATCATGAGAAATAACGGAACGTGGTTCCACTTAGAAGTTGAAGGTACTTTTTTAAATTACTTCATTTTCTGAAACATTTAGAATTTATTTATAACATATCATAAAAAAAATCTAGCAAATAAGTAATCGGCTGCTAGGCCCTGCGGGTGCCGATGGCCGCAATGCGACCATCGGTGACCGCTGCGCGTTCAAGGTCTCATCAGCTATCAAAAATTATATTATCATAACTGACAATTATTCACGGCAGTTTTAATTTTTTATCGTAATGCAATGCATAATAAAAGATAAAACATTTAACATCTCGCGACGCATTTGACAGTGCGATTACTAAACACACGTAAATATTACAAACTGTCAGCGTCGCATCATTTTTTGACCATAGAAAAAATTCGTACGATTTCATTTACGGCTTCTATGATATCATAGACAGCTCAAAATTCGTACGATTTCGCAATGTTTTGATTTACAATGTACACTTTATTTCAAATTGAAAACATGTAAGTAATCTTAACCTAGAAATATTAAAAACACATTATTTTGTGCCATGATCACGTCTCACAGACCTGACCGTTTAATCAAGCACTAAATAGCCACAATGCCACTACCAAAGCCGAAGCCGGCATCCATCCAGTCATAGATGTAGACGAGGAAGCGTAGTATTATTATGGATGTTGTAGACAATTTATAAAACATATATTCTTTAACTAATTAGTTAGATACTAGGGTGGTTAATAGAGCTATTGGCCGTGCCATTTCTAGTTCAAACCTCAAAAATAAGAATTTTACTCTCTGTTTCTTACTATGTTCCACATTATAAATTTCTTTTCTAATAGTCCCAATAATATTTGGGGAGCAATAATAAAATTTTCGCTCCTTTTCATTAAAATAATTGTAGCTTTGTTTGTATGTACTGCATACGAATACACTTAACTATCCAAAATTAAATTTTTAGACAAAATATAGGTATAGATTCATATTTAATTTAAGTTTAAATTAATTAACGACCAATTAGTGTATCATTCACCCCATAATGATTAATTAAATCAAATACAAAGAATGTACAATTTCCTTATAATATAATAATCAATGGAGTAGTTTCTCTTGGAGAAGATTTTATTTTTGTACCGATTGTACATGCCTCAGATACATGTATCATACCACCCCAACATATTGTTATGGTCCGAAAATTAAATTCATAAATTCAAATAAATATAATTATATTTAAAATTTCCTGTCTCCGCTTATATTTACCACTACCGAGAAACATAAATTAATGTGATATTTGTTTAATAATCTCTCAAATTCATTATTAATACTACCTTGCTACAAATTTCACCAGGGATAATAATTTTTTTAATAAAGTTAAATATTGATGTATAAATATAACGCAAAAAAAAAATCAGTGTTGAATAAATATATGATTATAAGTCATAAAGGATCGGTACTAGCGTCTCTAAAATCTTTTTGATTTCAAATAGATTTTTTTAAGGCCCTGCATCGACATAGTTGAAAAGTAATCTTTAAGTAAGTAAATTTTCCAACGCGTTATTTTTAACACAGTTTTTGTGATTAAAAATTGCCCGCTAAATAAACATAGTATTAAAAGCGAAATTGAATTAAAAAATAATTTATTCGCTATACTACTAAAAAATTTATCAGAGTGTAACACATAACAAACTTATGTATTATATATGCGTATTTGTGTGTGCGATATAGCCAAACTGAATATACAGAATTACAGAAATATGTATTATATTCGGAGATTCAATTCACTATACTACTGCATACTATAGATCGTGCTAATGCATCACTCCAAACTTCCCTAACAGCAGGATGCGAGGTGTTCAAGAGGCAATTTATTTGGGCGCGCTAATCACGAATACGAGTGATATTCGAAGACATACGGCGTATCCTGCCTCTGCTATTTAACCACACCAACTAAATCAAAATTTGATAAAAATATAGCTCTGAATTGTTGCGAACGCGCCACTGACCTGACTGATTATGACATTTATTGTAAAAAAATTCTTACAAATGTGTTTAGTTTGATTTCCCGTGTCCACGAATGAGATTTTTAAGAGAATCACTGAAATACGGATTTTGCTTGTATGAGATTCTTTGGCGACGTATTTCTCGTGTACACACCGTGTCTTAGAGATTCGCCGTGTTGCGCCTCGCTTCACGTTCGTCGTACGTCAAACATCATTGTCATTCAACGGGATGATTTTGAATCTCTCTAACAGCAGTTAAAACGGAATAAATCTTTGTAATTTAACGCCTTATAGTAATGTTTAATGACTTAACCTCAAACTTTTCAAAATATGAATTTTATGTTTTTGTGCGCATGAGCGAACGTCGTGAATACTAGTTTTTATATCTTCCTACCAATCTCAATCTGATCTCTGGGTGTCTTCAGATCAACATATTGTACACGGTATTGAGATTTACCTCAACATAATGTCTAAGATTATCTCATCGTGTCTCCCTCCGCGGACACAGGCCTCAAGAAACCGTGTCTCTCATACATAATATGTACGTGATATCTGGAGACATTTCACATATCTCTGGTCGTACTGATATGCTTCCAGGAGGAAACCTGATCAGGATCCCCCCCGTGAACCAGACGATTATGGAAGGCGAGGAGGCAAACTTCCAGTGCATGTCCAAGCAGGGCGTGACCTTCGTGAGGTGGTACAAAGACGGAACCCCCATCGAGTCGCTGTCCGGCCTGAGCAGCCGCTCGTCGTGGAACGCCGGCACCCTGACCATCAACCCCACGGACATGACGGACCTGGGCGAATACACGTGCGAGGTGTCTGACGTCGACAGCAACATCCAGACAGCCAAGGCTTCGCTGAATGTGCAGTGTTAGTATTTTGAAACAAATTTTACAAAAAAGCTATTTAATCTTAATAACTATTATAGATAATGGATACTTTTTAAATAACGTTTCTGTACTGTTATTCTGAACTGTTATCAACTGTTATACTAGTAAAGTAAGAAGAACAATAGATTGCAATTACTCCAGCAGTATTATCTAAATACTCTGTTGACGCAAGTCGAGTACCTACTCCCTGTGCATTTTGTCCTTCCAATATATCTTAATATACCTGTACCGCTCTGGCCAAATAATAACTTAGGGATTTCGCCGACGTGGGAACAAATTGCCACACGACAAACAGATAAACAGCTCCGAAAGTGCAGTGATATCTCGGTTTTTCACTAAAAAGGTGCGAGTCTACTGGAGGTGAAAACGACGTCCAACCCAGGACTTTAGAGCAAGGTAGGCCAGATCCATCTGCCATTAGTTTCCTTCCTAAATCCAATTCGGGTTGCGTCAACTAATCATTATTGTAATCGATACAGTCCACGGAATCTTATCCCACCATGAAAAAATGTAATATTTTAAGTTTAAAAAACAGACAGAAACTTGTGCAAAATCTGGCGAAACCAGTTTAATTGTCCAACCTGTTTGATATTAATAAATGTTCGTCGCGAGTGACACGGTCGCAACCCACAGGTTACGCTCTTCTATAGTGAGAATGTGTCGAGCTCTCAATGATTTTTTCACCGACAATGACATATTTTCTTTTTCATTACCAACCTTTAAAAACCTATTTAAAAATATTCTTCGATGCAATATGTAAATGATTTTTTCTTGTTTTTATTTTAGCGTTCATAACTTTTCACATTGTACTATACTTTTTCGTGTTTTTCTTTTAGCGTTCATAACTTTTCACATTGTACTATACTTTTTCGTGTTTTTCTTTTAGCGTTCATAACTTTTCACATTGTACTATACTTTTTCGTGTTTTTCTTTTCCATATGAAATATGTTAAGATTGAGTTCTTTGTCACCATTTTTTCTCTCTCCATATTCAATACCCTTGCCATCTGTGTTATTTTAAACAAACAAATGAATAATTTATGTATAATATTTTTTCTCAAAAACAAGAAACCCAGTAAGCCAAATCAAGTGAGCAGATTAAAATGTTCACTGGCGACTATTATTTATTCAACACTACACTAGGACATAGGTAGACAAAAATAAATGATTTCAATTTTATAATTAAATTATTATAAAGCGCGCCTCATTTCATTAACAAAAATTTTAATAATTCGATATATGTTATCAGTCTAATTTTTTATTGAGAGTAAAACAGTATATATGTTTTTAGATTATAGAGACTGTAATATTTATTTACAATTCGGACGAAGTTCAGATCGTCCTGAATATATCTAAATGTTTATTGCATTATATGATTGAAAAACTCTTAAGTGCGTCTTGGTAAATCCTTCAGTATCTTATTCGCTTCATATTTCTTCAATACTTATCTAATGTCTCCTCAGTTAAAGCGAAGGTCGTGTACACCCCTGGGAAGCTCTTCCTCCCTTACGGCCGTGCTGCGATTCTGGACTGTCACTTCAGGGCTAACCCGCCCCTGTCGAACCTGCGTTGGGAGAAGGATGGATTCCTGTTCGACCCGTACAATGTTCCTGGTGTCTTCTACAGGAGAAATGGCAGCCTTTACTTTAGCAAGGTGATGATCTTATCTTTATTTTCACATATTGTGTATCTAAAGAAATTATGTTGTTAAAGGAAAATCGATGAAAACACCGCCGTAATAATTATATTTACTGACAATTAAGTTCGAAGAAAAAAATATACTTGCAAAATTATCGAACATACTTATTCCAACGTTCAAACAGTATTAAAAGTCATTCTTCGTTAGGCTGTTTAGAGCACGCATCGTAATCCATTTCACATCCGCTCATGACTCCCGATGATGATCCTTTATATTTTTCTTGATTTTAGGAATGTTATGTCGCGGTGATTCAATTTTTGATGAAAAAGTCCTTCACAACCATGGCCGGAGCATTGCCCTGATGAAAGATCAACTTTTGTTCGCAATTCAAGCCAGACACGCCTCAGTTGCGCTCTTAACCGTTTCATCTCCAGATAAAATCCTGCATTGACAGTTTTCGAAGTAACTCTGAGACCGGCTTGTTGCCGAAGTCACAGTGTTGCCACGCCACACAATGCCCGCGAAAAATATTCTACGAACTTTATTGTCAGTCCTCGTGCACCAAACGAAACCCTCGATTTAGAACAACTGTTCCAGGTTGAGGAAGCCCACGCGGGCCAATACTCGTGCACCCCGTACAACGAGCTGGGTTCCATGGGTCCATCTCCCCCCATAAGCGTGATCGTCCAGAGACCTCCCACCTTCATCGTCACCCCGCACAGCCTGTACCTTCGCCGGCTAGGGGAGAGCATCAGCTTCCCTTGTGACGCGGTGGATAGCGAAGTCAACCACAGACCCACAATCATATGGACCAAGGTACGAGAAATCATAATTAACTCTCATTCTAATTTATAAAAATATTCTATTTATTATAATATTTTTATTTAATTTTTTTATTATTAAAGATCATCATACCTTTGAAATACTTAAGGTAAGCTACAAATAGCTGCCTAAAACGGTTTGAAACATGAAGGGTTAATACTACTTCTCAATGCTACCACAAAAATATTTTATATTTAAATTGAAGATATACCTACTCATTCATTCATAACTCATTTTAAGTATTTAAGTAAATTAAAGTAAAGATTTTTAAAGCCAAAGAATCGTGTGTTATATGCCAGCTGCATTCCTGACACTTACCTTATCAAATTAAATTCAATTCCTTATTGTGTTCGTTTGTATAGATTATTGCATTGTTTACATAGAGTTCCTCTTGGGATAATAAGGTCTCAGGACAAAGAGATGGGCGTTTATATTAACCAGCTAGGCCAATGCGCGCAATAAAAATGTTTAAGTTGGCCCTAAAAATCTAAAGATTTTAAATATCAAGACTTGGCGGTTTGAAGTAATTAGGTTTATTGAGTTTTAAATGTACAAATAACAATTCAACAAATAGACTTTCAGTTCTTTCTCGTTTGGATGTTAGATACGATCTGATCTCTAAAGGGTTGCGTTCTAGTTTATAAAGATAATTCTGGAGATATTTCTCCCATTAAATAATTTAGAAGATAATTAATATATATAGTTAATAATATAATTAATATATAGATAATAATAAGATAAGAGGTTCTGTACCGGGTAAACAAAGCAATAAATTAGATGATTTGAAATAATCATTTCATTGCACATCCGCTTACAGAAAGCATAAATAAGATTAGACAAAAGTATTAAAATAATGGTTCCAACACATAACTCTCCTCAAATCAAGAAAGGTTAAGGTTGACTAACTAGAAGAGAGGAATGTGGCTTCGGACTGTAGGTACATACATAACAATATGTTAAAAACATTTTACAGATAAAGAATTTTGCTTTAAATAATTTTCAAAAAAATCAAATTCTCATTAAGTTGACATGTATGCTGTTTCAAGGAAAAATGAATTATCAAATTTGGTCCATAAATGGCGATGGTGTAGTGATACTCGAATCGAGTCCACACATTAACATATGTACAACTTTCAAAAATTTGATAGACGTGGAGATTGATGGGGTGAGAATGGTGAACGTTATATGTATTTATATAATGTGATCACTTAAACCAGCCGAAGACAGGTCGTAAGCCCTGTAATTACCCCATATTTCTATATATTTTCCATTAAGTATATTAAAAATAGCTTCGTCTCTATAAGATATCCGATATTTATTTTCTAACCTACAAATTCGATACTACACTTGTGTGAAGCATGTTTCTCGTGTGATGCGTACTGGCGTACGTGTAAGCGGTTGATGAATTATTTAGCATTAAAGGTGATCGGAGTGGATTAACCAGACATGCTAAATGCTAACTCAATTAAGGATATGGAAAAGCTAAATTGCACAGAACAATATATTTGCCGAATATTTCAGCCTCAAGTGACCTACAGATGTCAAATGGCTTAATGAGAAATGTATGTATTTTGCGAAGTGCGTCACGGCTCATCGCTGGATCGACACGGGCTATATATTTGACACATGATATTGACACTGATAATGACGGCATTAGTCACAAACGTCACTAATGACTGCTAATCGCATGGCAGGTTGTGAGATCAATTTTTTTCGAAAACGGGTTGTTTGATAGGTATTAAAAAAATATTTACTTCTCGGTTGTACATTCCGTAGTAAACTCATTTTACTCTGCGATATCCGATAATAAAAACGAGAATCGATAGTTAAATGTGACGGCGTACTTTTCACAGCTGTTCCAAAAGTCAACTGACACATTGATACTTAGAAAGTTGCAGTGTAGGACAATGAATCATTCAATATCCCGCTATTTTAGTGATGACAGTTCGTCTGATAATGATCTCGTTGTTTAATATACATTATTACACATAATACGAAAAAATCTATAGATAATTCATAAAATACAGCATATTTCATGATTATTTGCCACACCTTTAGACATCTCCATCCTATGCCTTGATTACGTTTTATAAACAATGTCGTCTAAATGCCATCCGTTTCTCTCAAGACACTCTTGCAATCGGACTCTTAAATTTGTGAACACGCGAGAGCAAAGCGTTGGTTCACGGGAGATATTTTCTTATATGGCCTGAATTGTTCGAGGATTTGTTGCTGTAAACTCTCGACATAAGGTATCCCCACAAAAAAAAAGTCGCACGGTGTAAGGTCCGGTGACTGAGGTGCCCAGGGTAAGTCTCCGTGCTTGCTGATTAATTTATTAGGAAAAATTCCCCTCAGCTTCTCTATTAAAACTCTAGCTGTACGTGGAGTGATCCCATCTTGCTGAAATTCTGTTCTGTGGTTGAACCCGGGAAACAGCTGCGGTTGCGGTACCAAAAATTCGTCGATCATTCGGCAATTCACGTCAGCAGTGACTTTTTCTCGCTGGTTTAAAAAGTAAGGGTCAATTATCCTTCGGGCAAAAATTATACACAACACTATCGTTTTTGGACAATACAAACGTTTTAGATGGCGTTCCCTTGGGTTGGGGCACCAGTATCTCATGTTCTGTTTATTAACATAGCTATCGATATGAAAATATGCTTCGTCAGTAAATAATAGATTTCCAAGCGTTCGTGCTGTTCCAAAACGTTCCAGAATCGTTCTCGCTAAGATTTAACGTAAAGAATAGTCATTTTCGTTGAGAAACTGCACGATTTGCAGTTTGTATGGGTGAAAAAGTAATTTATTTTGCAAAATAACATGCACTGTTGATTTTTTTATTCCAGTACAGGCTGCAATCTTCCTTATCGATTTACGCGGATTGCGCATCATTTCACGTCGAACTTGAGTCACATGTTCTGGAGACGCTGCTGACGTTGATGATCCCGGAGGAGTTTGGTTAACCATTGTCTCTTCTTGTCTGAACTTTTGAACATAACACCAGATAAGTTGCGTGCTCGGCCCATCACTCACTTGTCGAATATAAAAGTGAGTAGAAAAAGCGCGACGCGCACGAACTAATGAATCATCGCACTTTAAATATTGCTCAACCGCGAACGCGCGGTGCGCTCCTGACCAGTGACTCATTGCGACTGACAAATCAGTAAATCACGCGCGTCGAACAATACCCCTCCCATTTACCTCACCCTGATACGACCAACTATAATTTAAACTTGAAATTTTTCCGCTGGACATCCAAAATAACCTTATTGATATCATTTACATTACAAATCATCCGTTTTCACAAAAGCTATCACAAAACTGTAGATCTGGTGTGTTTAAAAAAACCTAATGTTAAAATACCACGTCCAATCAATATTTTTTTAATTGATACCATCAAAAGTACAACGTTTCGATGAAGCCAGTTATTATATTTTATTTATTAATAAATAGGTCAGAGTGAACCGTGAAAGATTACAAATGACAGCTGTTGACGTGAAGATAGGAATGGCACCGTCATTGCTACCATTACAGTTCGCAAATAGCAACAATATCGCTGATAGTCTATAAAATGTTCATAACGCAAAATGAGAACATATTTGTCAAAAAACTTAATGGATACCACACCCGGACATTTATCTAAAACAAGGGTACTTGTACAAGTAATGAGACAATTCTAGAATACGAATGAACATAAATGCAAAAAGAGCCAACGGCACGCGGTGTTCCCAAGCGGTCACCCATCCAAGTACTGACCGCGCCCAATGTTGCTTAACTTCGGTGATCGGACGAGAACCGGTGCTTTCAACGTGGTATGGTCGTTGGCGAGCGCTAATATAAATATCACTCTTGAGTACGATACTTTATATTAGAGTTTTAATTCGAAATACGAATTGGCAAAATATGCAAAAAAGCCAACGGCACGCGGTGTTCCCAAGCGGTCACCCATCCAAGTACTGACCGCGCCCAATGTTGCTTAACTTCGGTGATCGGACGAGAACCGGTGCTTTCAACGTGGTATGGTCGTTGGCGAGCGAAGCGATAAATATCACTCCTAAGTACAGTACTTTATATTAGAGTTTTAATTCGAAATACGAATTGGCAAAATATGCAAAAAAGCCAACGGCACGCGGTGTTCCCAAGCGGTCACCCATCCAAGTACTGACCGCGCCCAATGTTGCTTAACTTCGGTGATCGGACGAGAACCGGTGCTTTCAACGTGGTATGGTCGTTGGCGAGCGAAGCGATAAATATCACTCCTAAGTACAGTACTTTATATTAGAGTTTTAATTCGAAATACGAATTGACAAAATGCAAAAAAAAGCCAACGGCACGCGGTGTTCCCAAGCGGTCACCCATCCAAGTACTGACCGCGCCCAATGTTGCTTAACTTCGGTGATCGGACGAGAACCGGTGCTTTCAACGTGGTATGGTCGTTGGCGATCGATGCGCTAAAAATTACTTTCAAATGTGGCGATAATTTATGTAAAGAGGTCATAATTCAAATTACGAATTGACAAAATGCAAAGAAACCAACCGCACGCGGTGTTCCCTAGCGATCCCCATCAAAGTATAAGCACCAAGTTAAGTGACTTGGCTCTGAATACCTCCCGATACTCCTGACGTTATGTTAGAAATATTGCTTATTCATTTAAATTTCACTGCACATTTTTACTTTTTTAAATTACGAATTATATTTATTTTTTTGTGTGGCTTAGGTGAAAATAAAAAAATGTATTTTCATAATTTAAATTTATAATCTTACATTTTAAGTATGTAGAGGAAACATAGGTCATCAATTATTTAAAAACTAAATTACAGAAACAATTATTATTTAATAAATAAATATCAGATATCTCATAGGGACGAAGCTATTTTTATATAATTTAATGGTAAATATAGGGTAATTACAGGACATGCCACCTGTCTTCGGCTGGCTTAAGTGATCATTTATATAAATATAACGTTCACCATTCTCATTTTTGGTACCGTTAGAAATAATAGAATTCTCAGTTCTCAGCTGAAATAATATCTGTACACTTTGGATAAAATCGATAGAACTTTGGTTATTTAGTGTGATCGCTGTCGATGTGAACTGCTCAAAGGTACGATAAAAAAGCTAAGAACAGAAACAGTGCAAAGTCCAATCTTGTAAAATATTACAACTGCCAGGGTAGATTTGCTACATAGTTTTATTACGCGATATAAAATAAAGAGGTCTGGCTCGATCCCTCATCTAATTTTACAATGCTATCTTTTGTTCTTGTTTTAATGCGGATGGGTGACCGGTTTTAATAAACTTGGATGGGTGACAGCTTGGGAACACCGCGTGCCGTTGACTTTTATGCATATTTTGTCAATTCGTATTTCGAATTAAAACTCTAATATAAAGTATCGTATTTAAGAGTGATATTTTTCATACTGATAGCCAACGACCATACCACGTTGAAAGCACCGGTTCTCGTCCGATCACCGAAGTTAAGCAACATTGGGCGCGGTCAGTACTTGGATGGGTGACCGCTTGGGAACACCGCGTGCCGTTGGCTTTTTTGCATTTTGTCAATTCGTATTTCGAATTAAAACTTTAATATAGTGTCTTACTTAAGAGTGATATTTGTCACACCGCCCGCCGACGACCATACCACGTTGAAAGCACCGGTTCTCGTCCGATCACCGAAGTTAAGCAACATTGGGCGCGGTCAGTACTTGGATGGGTGACCGCTTGGGAACACCGCGTGCCGTTGGCTTTTTTGCATATTTTGCCAATTCGTATTTCGAATTAAAACTCTAATATAAAGTATCGTATTTAAGAGTGATATTTGTCACACCGATCGCCAACGACCATACCACGTTGAAAGCACCGGTTCTCGTCCGATCACCGAAGTTAAGCAACATTGGGCGCGGTCACTACCGGTCTTTTATGTTCATTCATATTTCATACATCGATATTCGACTAACAGCTTTTCACTTCATTTGCGTACTTGAATTTATCAACCATCATATTTAAAATAATGACAATTTTGATAAATACATGAAAGGAATTTCTTAAAAAATAATTATTAAAAATGGTTTTTTATTAATAATACATATATATCCAATGTGTTCTCTCTTAAATCACCCCTACCCCTTTAAGGACCATAACCTTTAATACAATGGTAAGATTAAATTACAGTAAAATCCCGTTTATTCGAAGTTGAGGGGACCGAAAATCAAGAAAAAAATTCGAATAACGATTTAGGATAATGAATATAAAAATTTCAAAAATTCGTTTCTTTTTTACATACAAATTTTTTTCATAGCAACTCGAAGTAATTATATACACCTATATCCACACATTTAAAATTAACAAACAAGTTGTCAAAATACAGTGTAAGCAAATCACAATATTATTTTTAATAAAAACACTATTATAAAGGACTATCTTTTCGCGCCATTTTTAATAACGACATAATGGTCGAACTTGTCAGGCCGCCATTTCTCCGCTGAAGTTGGCGACAAAAGTTTCCAGCGCCTTTAAAACATTTATTTTGTGGTGGTCGCGGCGACATTGCCACTCGCCTTTCGACTTTAAAGTTCTTTCTGTTATGATGTTTAATATTGTCGACAACCTCATTAATGGGGTCACGAATTTTTCTGTTAATTTTGTTTTGGATAATATTTTTTGTCAATCTCTTGTATTAATTCGATTTTTAGCAATTGTCGGCGTTTTGTACGAGTTTCACATTAATTGTGTATTTTTCAGATTGCTGACATCTGACAAAAAAAATCGAATTAGGCGAAAAATAGATCGACAAATTCATCTGATAGGGTCCAAAAATAGCTTTGAATAACGATATTCGATTTATAAGTACAATTTAGTATGAAAACTCTCCAGAGGGACCATATTCTGCTCTAAAACTTCGACTTGCGGCGAATTTCGAATAAAGGGGGTATTACTGTATTATGTACTAAATACTGTTACAGAAATTTTATCGATTGGTGAAAAATTAAATGATACATAAAAAATTTATTACCTATATATATTATAATTGTCTCATATTTCATAACTGTGTCCTTGTCAGTGCAATGCTAGCCATGTGTCTCTATCACCATCCAGTTGTCTATAAGTGTCCGCATTCTCCTTGTGTTATTAGGTGAATATATTTTATCTTTTTCAATTATATAATATTTCTGAGGAAAACAAGGAAACTGAAGAGGGCAGGATATGCAGCGAGAGTAAATGTGTCCTGTAACATGCATAAAGCCTCACACAAGCCAACAGAATGGAGACTAAGGGGAATGCCAAGACGTAGATAAACTTTTGGGGGTTAGGGCGGTGGTTAAATGAAATAAATGTGATTGGGCATGTGGCGGTTTATTGTGGCATTAAGATAGAAACAATGGAGACATAGAATTAAAGAATGGATGAAGATGTAGAAGGTGCGTGTTGATTATGAAATGAAATGAAGCGAATTGGCGGTCTTGCTCGGCGCATGAGCCGGCAAGACCGCCGTTGTGAAACGATGAAACTGAAGAGACTCCCTAGCGGTGAATTCTCGAGCCAGGCTTGTAGCAGCAGCCGGCAGCGCTGTCGCTAGCGTCGATGCCGACTGAGATGGCGGCGGATTTAAATTCCGGTCGCTACAGGCTAATAATGTCAAGACAGACTTGCAAGAGGTAGGCGGGTGCCCAACAGACTGGACTGCAAAAGGGATGTCAAAGAATAAACGCTGTATTGAGGCTGCTATCATGGGCTTCCAAGTCCCATGAAGAAGCTTAAGAAAGAAGAAGAAAAATGTATTGCATCTCAAACTGTTCTTTCCATTATCCGCTTCGATTTTCGAATAAGTCAGCGATTTTCATGCATTCTCCTTAGAACCTTCTCATTTGTAATTCTTTTACTCCAGTTTATTATGAAGATTACGTCATTTCCTGATAATATTATTTTAATTGTCCTAGAAGGATGGCGCTCCCCTGCCACCGGACCGCCACCAGCTCCTGGGCGGAAACCTGACGATAGAGTCCATCGAGGAGTCGGATCGCGGACTGTACCAATGCTCTGCCAGCAATGAGGCCGCATCCGTGACTGCAGAGACGGAGCTAATGATAGACAACGTGCCGCCCCGCGCGCCCTACAACCTCAGCGCCACTCCTGGGGTCAGCTCCGTCACTCTACGATGGGTGCCAGCTACGAGTAGGCAATCACTTTCTTATCCCTCGGACGGCTCTAGTGAGTAACATCTTAATTACCTCATTGGATTAGTTTTGTCCTTTGAACTCTACGCATCTCGACACTCGACAGTCGGCCAGATGAACCTCGTTGTATTTTCCCTTCTGACTCACAGAGCAAGAAAGTTTCAACAACTGAGAACCAGGGATTGCAAAAGAATTAAGCGTAGACTATAAAATATCTCAGTATTTTCTGCAAGTAATTCGGTAAAAGAAAAAATAAATGGTTTTTAATGCATGTTTATATTTTGTTTGTTGTTTGGTAGTTTGTGGTAGATTGCGGTACTGCCAGCCATTTCTGCTAGCTAGAATCAGTTAAAAAATTAAAAGTTGGGTTAAAAGTTACCTTATTATTTAAAAATTTAATAACTTTTTGTATTCTACTTTTTCGTATAGAGATTTGTTCTATCAAGCTCGTTAATGACCATGAAAGATAATTCTAAAAATAACAAAATGTAGAAACATTTAAGACTAGGGTTATAATATGTTACATTTTTATAGTTAAAAAATTAAAAACATTGTAAAGAAGGAAAATATAAGTTATGCATCAAAAGTTATATGTAAATATAATAACAAAATAATTATTATTATGTACGTTATAGGGATATTTTACATAACATTGAGATTTTTTTAATGTTTTACATTAAAAAAATGCCATCTGAATGACCTAATTATCATCTTCATAAATGAGAGCCTCATCTGTAGCTAAATATTATGTAAAAGATAATAATTAAAATTCAAAAGATAATTTTAATGTATTGACAAAAATATCCATGCTATATAGTATATGAAAAATAGTAAACTTAATTTTTAAATGGTAAATTGACATTTGACCCCTGTATGTCTAAGAACTCGCGATGTTAGCAATACTCCAACGCTTCGTTTCAGCTATATATTCACACATGAACATCTTCAAAGAAATCTTAGAAAACCATAGTCTTGATAAAATATGTACTTTTGAAATTAGCAAAATTAACTTTGTGGTTAAAATCCGTATTTTTATTTGTTAACTTTGTTTTATTAACCACTTATTGAGTTTAAATACATCTACCGGTTTCGAAAAATACCATTTTCTTCTTAAGTATGTCATAACTATCTAAAAACATATATTATTGTTTCTTTACCAAAATCTATTTTTAAAAAAACAACAATTATTTAAAAAATAAATTTAGTACCTAATTCAAATTGTTACTTAATACAAATATACTTGAATAATTTTTTGGAAAAAATTTTAGAATGGGACTCGTAGTTAAATTTAGTTGGTTGTTTATAATTTTTTAATTAGTTTTACACGCTGTATTTAGATAAATAACTTTTCAAAACAAATATCTAAACACCAAATAATATTTAAATAATTGTTGTTTTTTTAAAAATAAATTCTGGTAAAGAAACAATAATATATATTTTTAGTTAGTATTGACATCCTGAAGAAGAAAATGGTATTTTTCAAAACCGGTAGATGTATTTAAACTCAATAAGCGGTTAATAAAACAAAGTTAACAAATAAAAATAAGATAAATTATGTTTCTATTTGATTATTTTAATCAATTCTAGATTAATTTTTTTTTCTTTTTGTATTTATTGAAAATTAATATTTTTATTTTTAAAAACTTTTACCGAATTACTGATACAATTACCATCACAAAATATTTGTGTATTTGCAATCCCTACCGAGAACTTGTTATTTTATTGTGATTAATGCCGTGACAAATACAAAATTTCTAGGTTCTTGGGATGACAGAGATAGGTCCAATTTCCGTCAATTACGGTGGTCAAATCTTCGCAGATAGTCTCAAGGATAATTGAGTGGCAGATATGATAAAGTGACAAAAATAATGTAATCAAAATGAAAAAGGGTTTGGGATTGAATCACGCGAGATGAGGCCGAGAAAGTATTAGAGGTTTTGAAAATAATTGGCTTCAAATTCTTTTCCTTCAACAAAAATTACTCTCGTGTTGATAAGGTTTTTGATTTGAAGATAGCAGAAAAGAATATTCTGATTAGTGTCTAATTAAGGCATTTTAAGAATATGAGTATGCTTAGCTCAGTGAAACGGAACAATGCCATGTCTGAGGAAGTAGTTTGCCGCACCTTTTTTATTCAGATAGATAAATGCAACGTTGCTAAAATAACTGTGTGTCTAAATAGAGTATTGATTAAATCAATTGATACAATTGGTTTGTACTCCCGGGTTCAGATAATGCCCGCCCTATGCTGGAGTACCAGGTGTGGTACCGCCTCGTTGACGTGACGGAATGGAGGACGGTTCGGGTATCTTCAGGCAGGACCACCGAGGCCACCATCTCCCACCTCAGTCCTGCGAAGGAGTACGAGTTCATGGTCTTCAGCCCTGATCGCTTCGGCGAAGGCATGTTCAGCAAGTCCATCAGGGTTTGGACTAAAGGTACGAAGATACGCTTAAAAATATTAGAAGTAAAAATCTGAAATGAAGAATCAGCCAACGATGAACGCAACTGAGAATTTAAATTGAGCAAAAAGGTGTTCAAGCGAGGGCTGGATGTGAAAACCGAGCTAGAATTGAGGTTTGACTCGAAGGAGACTGATTATTAGACAGATAGTTGTTGAAACATACAAAAACCAGCTGCTTTCTGCTTATATACATTGGCACTTGCAGGAGATTCGTTAATACACGCTTTACGCATAACATCATTTGCTGGCATAGAATAGTGTTTTACTCGGCGTACCACAGGGACGAGGAAGATGGTAAGCAGAAACAGACGAGTGTTGAACAGGCTGGAACCGGGCTGTTCAGGATTAAAGGGTACTGAACGAGTTACATTTCAATTGTAAACACTTGAACGCTTAAAACTAAATTATAAATGATTTTCTCTTATTAGGTCCAAATGATGAAGACAATTCAGCAACCGCAAACGAACCCCTCGGCTCCATGGTCCAAATGGGTCAGCCCAGAGATCTGGGGGTCCGCCTCACCACCGAAGGCTATCTACTGGAGTGGATGCCTCCACTTCACGGTAGAGACCTACTGAGGATATACATCGTCAAATGGTCCAGGGGAACTGAAGAATTCCTAATGGGGACAGCTGAGACCAAGAATAATTACTATATCAGTGAGTAGAATTTTTATACACCAATTCATGTATTTGTTGAAACGATGTGTAGATGTCAAACTCTTAATTTTCGCTTATTAGATTACAATGCAAATTATTTAATCAGTTGTGGCGAAGCGCTACTACTGGCATCATTAGATAACATCAAATACTACCTTAAAGAGGCGACCACCATTAAACCTACAATTGTAAGAGAATTTGTCACAAATGTATTCACACTTGATATGTGTGATGTTAGAGAAGAAAACTGCGCATTCCGTGGACCGAGGGAAGACGTGAACGTCTTCATCTTCCAGGAACCGGAAATAATCGAAAGACTGTCATTGTCATTCAGGAAAAGGATTCTCTCATACTTCGGACATGACAATAGTTTTGAGAAAATAGTCACTGTCAGACTGTAGGAGGGAAGAATAAGAGAGTGGCTTCTGTTAAGATGGTCAGACCAAATTAAAGGGATGACTGGCTCCTCACTAAGCACAACACGAATGGAAGTGGAGGGGAATATTTTGTGTAGTTCTATCGAACCGCAAACAAAACGAACATAAACAAGATATTGATACTTTTTTACTCAGTATTTTTCACAGTCAATTCATTGTAACTGATGATAACTATAGATGGAGTTAATGGTTTGGTGGGAAACAGACATAAGATTTGTAAATTTTGTTATTTCCAGTTTATGACTCATTTGTTACATTTACATCATTTTTAAATTCCTACAGCGAAAGCATGAGACAGTATGCCTTCTCTCTATAAATGCATGCTAAATACGGCTTATTTCTACTTGTTTTAATTTTGCATTTCCTAGGTGGTGAGTCATAAACTATAAATAATAAAAATAAACACACAAAATATAAACTGTGGTCGATTATGATTAATGAATTTAAAATTAGTGCAAATGCAAAAAGTGACGCATAAACTGGAAATAACGAAGTACTACTTACAATACAACATGACCAAATAAAAAACAACTATATTTTTGTCATCTGTTTCATCTTTAACCTTAATATTTAATGTATCTATTTAAATCAAATCATTGATATTATATTGAGTGATCTCATGTGATATAATGTTGATCTTTATTTCAAATACGAAATAAATGTATCAATTAGAAAGATATACACATAAAATCAATTTTATCGAAAAATATTGTTATTAGGAGAACACATTCTTATTGTGAAGTTGTAATTATTCAGAACATAAACAATACGTTCTCCTAATAATAATGTTGTATCAATGTGTCCAAAATTTAATAAAAATAAATTGATAATTCTGGTATCTGCTATCAGATTACTCAAAGGTATTTGAGATTCCGTAAAAATAAGGTAGATGGCTCTTTCAAATAATGAAACGATTAAATGTATTAATATCAAAAAGGTAACATATAGGTTCGAAAATTTGTCACTAAAAATATTGCATAGTTGGATAATGCACCTTCCCCGATTTGGAAAGAGATCCAGGTTTGAATCCCGGCGATGCAACAACAATATTTTTCGATAAAATTGATTTTATATGTATATAATTCTAATTAATATATTTATTTCATATTTAAAAATATTGTTGTTGCGATCGATGTATTAATTTGAAAAGTGTAACATATGGGTTTGAAAATTTGTCATAAAAAATAGTGCCTGCTGTAGCATAGTTGATTAATGCACCTTCCCCGAATTGGAAAGAGATCCAGGTTCGAATCCTGGTAGCAACAACAATATTTTTCAATAAAATTGATTTTATATATATATCTTTCTTTCTAATTAATACATTTAATTAGTATTTAAAATATCACAGACCATGTTTTGAATTATTACAACTTCACAATAAGAATGTATTCTACTTAATAATAACTTATATTTCACTATTTTTTTTTTTTAGTTTGCAAAATAAATAAAAATAAAAATGTATATTTCTAGTTGAGGACCTCGAAGAAGATGAAGTTTATCACTTCCAGGTGTTCGCTTTGTCAGTAAATGACCATCAAACTATGAGCTCCAAGGTATCCATCCACGTCCCAGCGTACGGAAGAATCAGGGCGGCAGTCGCTGGAGTGGCATGCGTGGTGTTACTCATACTGGCTGGTGCAGTCTTCTGGTTTTCCAGACATAAGCTCATTAAGAACCAAAATTCAGCGGAGAATGGGAATAAGTCCAAAGCCAACGGTGAACGTTGATTGCTGAAGAGGAATTTTAAATTATATCATGTTCTTTACACACAATTTTCCGTGCAAATATAAAGGTGTAAATACCGTGTAATATATAATATATTATTATTTTTCAATAAAAAATACTTAAAATCTAAAAATATATTTTATAATCTATCACGCAACTTAGCCATAGTTGATAGTAAACTAAAACAAACACTATACATTTCTACAATGAAAGAAATACATATTGAAATATTGCTCTCTGCATACTATTCATTGTATATACTGCAGTATTCCCTCCGAGCCACACAATACAATTTGCTCCGCGTATCAGTCTGACAAAATAAATACATTTTAAAACATCTCCCCAAATTACTCCGAAAGATTTATGACCCTGGACCACAATAATTGGTATTTACATCAACAAAAGGCATCTATGATCCATGGCATTCAAAATATTTTAGGAGTTCGGTACCTAATAAGGTATATTGTTTATTTTATTGGTAAGCTTAAAACCGCCCCTGAAATGTTTAGTTAATTTTAGACTTGCCGCTGCGTAGCGGCCACATTAGTTGCCCGCAGGTCCTAACGGCATAAAGCGATCGGCTGTCGCCAATTGCTTTCTGGTTTTTGCACTGATAGAGAAGCAATTGGCGATAACCGATATTATATAGTATTCTGTATCACTGTTCCTGGAATTGTACAAATGGTGTTTTTACGTATTAACTTTAAAATATGTGTATCCACTTAAAAACATTCTTGAACAATATGAACAAAACATTCATATTGTTATAATTTTACAGTTCTATCATACATAAGAAACTGACCATAGACGCTATGACCATGAGACATAGATGAGATGACAGGACGACAGATTCTAAATATATAGCCGTAATATGATTTGTCGGATATACATATATATTTACATACTGTTATTGACCATAGATAAGAGAGATGACATTAGACCTGGCCGTTTAATCCGTCATGACGTCCAAGACTCGCTAAACGTCCAGAAAGTCATAGAAATAGATGAAAATAAATGAGGAGACGTAATATATATATATATATATATATAATATATATTGCTTTTAAAATTAGCAATATTAACTTTTTGGTTAAAATTCAATTTGTTAGTTATGACATCCTGAAGAAGAAAATGGTATTTTTCGAAACTGGTAGATGTAAATATTTAAACTCAATTCAGTGGTTAATAAAACAAAGATAATTGATTGGAGACTTTTGTTTTAAGACATTGTGGAATTATAGTTTTGAGTTTATGTTTTAGTTTCCCTGCTGCTACCCATCCTGACTATGTGCATATATTTATTTATATCAATATGAAACATTTATCATATTAGGGTTGGACTGTGCCTGCCTCACTAGAAAAATTTGTGTTAAGACAGGCAAATTTTACAAGGCAATTAGTTACAAGTATACTAATATAAGAATGACATCCAACTTGTACAATTTAGCCAAGATATATTTATGTAGCTTTCCATAACCTAATCGTGTTGTTGTCAATCGATATTTGTATCAAAAGAATGTGCTTACATACCATTACCCTCGTCTTAAACATGTTCATTCGGACAACAGTAGTTTTGGAGATAATACAAATATTGATTAATTATTAACAAGTATACTATTACTTACAGAAGAAGTTATAAGTATTCATATTTGCGATTTCTCCAGGATAATTTTTGGCTAAAATATATTTTTTAACATCTGCTACTCTACCGCTTTTAAAATTTGTTGATGTTTATTTATTCATTGGCAAAACTAATAATTTTGTATTTATTAATGATTTTTAGCTTTTATACATATATAACAGTTATTTAAGTCTCTTAAGGAAGTCATATTTGTATTTATTTGATTGTATTTAGTTACATTTTATAAAAGTACATAATAATATAAGTTTGCGTATGATACATGTATGTGTAAATTGAAATGAATTAATAGAATTATAAGCCTCTACGTTAATATTTGTAAATAAATTTTAGTAGATTTAAGAATTTATATTTTAAGTATTCTATATGTGGAGTTTTGTGGGTTGTTTTGCAAATCCATGATCCATCATCATCATCATAAGTCATCTTCTATTCGCTACTGGATGAAGGCCTCTCCATGTGTCTCCCACTTTTATCTCTTCATTGTTATTCGCTGCTACATATTTCCACACGGTAGAGCAGCTTTTTCATTCCTCTCGAATACCATTGGATGGGTATATTTGTCCAATGATTGTCCAGTTTCGCCACACCATGGCGTCTCCTAGCGTATAATACTCAAAGGTATTTGAGATTTGTCGCAATATAAAAATGATTACTTTTTATAAATGGAACAACAGATGTTTGGACTGATCTGTAGTGGATGCTTACAATGACTTGTGCAACCCAGTCGGCTTCGACAGGATCAATCCCAATTTGTTAATTGACTCTTTGCACAAAAGGTTTAATTTACTGAAAGTGAATTAATAACAGACGTACCTGTGGTTTTGTCATGATGTTTTATTTGCTGCGATTGAACAGGCATACAATAAGGCGATAGACTTTAAGTTTAGTTACAAATTATATACTAATTTCGCAGTGCAAAACTAAACAATATTAGAGCTGTTAGCTGGAGCAGTCGCGAGAGAAGAATTCGAGATCCCACTTCTCATCACCGCCGGTGCCCACTGTCTGCCGACTGTCCTGTGAAGCTCCGCGATTCGGTATGAGGTGTGTTACTGCGCCTCGGCCAACCGTCGTCAGGTGACACTGGCAGTTCGCCTTAGATGTATCAATTTGAAAGTGCTTCAGCATGTAAGTTCTAAAATTTGTCCTCAACCTACTCAGTGGATGTGGCGAAACTGGATAACGGATTTCCGAGATAGAAAAAGGTCCAGGTTCGAATCCCAGTAGCAACTAAAATATTTTATAAATAAATAGATTTTTCTGTATATCTTTCTTATTGATTCATTTTAATTTGTATTAATATTGCAACATTATTTATATATATATATATCTTGTTAGTATACATACTTATTATTGACTTCCTAATGTTGCTAGAATATTATAATCACCCATGCAAATGATTAAAAAAAGCACATTGTCAAAACGAAAAAGTAATTTGTCAATTATCACAACATTAAATTTTCTTTTATTTCAGACATTTAAAATTAAACAAAATATATTTAAATATTATCTTACAATATGTACTTCCAATAGTCTATTTTCTTCAATGATGATTCACAAAATATATTTAAGATATATTTTGGCTTATAACAACAATATTATTTCAATAAATTACATAATATTTCTCCGATTATACCCTTGAAATGAAGCTGGAACTGTGTACAAGTAGCTAATACACCCGTTGCATGGGTAGAAAATATGTATTAACATCAAGTCCCTTTGAGAACCATCAAAGCTTCTAGAACCATTTATTTTCAATAACCTACATATCTATAATAATATTAAGTTATATAATTTCTTTATGTTTGTCCGCCCGTCCATTTTTGTCACATGGCAACATAAAACAATCAAGATTTGCTGTCAAACGTGGAACGTGGAACGATTATCACGTCAAATAATTACAAATTGTTTTGCTATTGTGTTTTCTTTGTTTGTACAATAAAATAAATATTAATTTCTCGTCAATTTTGACAGGTTATTTCTAATATTAAATAGAACAAAAGATCCCGAATACAATTTAAAATTTCCCCTGATACCTATATATTATTATTATAACCCTATTATATATTATTATAATGGTTAATGCAGTGGAAATGAGATCACTTAGACGTATTTGTGGCAAATCTATTTATGACAGAGTAAAGAATGAAGAAATAAGGAAAGAATATAGAGCTGATGTTAGTATAGTGGGTAAGATTAAGAAAGGATCACTTAAGCGGTTTGGTCATATAGAAAGGATGAATGAGAGAATGGTAAGAAAGATATATGACGCAAGTGTTGATGGAACCAGAAATAGAAGACGTCCGCGGAAGACTTGGCACAACCAGATAAACCAGATAATAGAGGATGGTTCTGTTAGAAGCCTCAACAATCGGCGAGCTTGTATGAATGTGGATGAGGCGAGAATTGTGTGTCAGGACAGAAGAGTGTGGCGCTCTATCCTCTCTGCCTACCCCCACGGGGAAACGGCGTGATGGTAAGTAAGTAAGTATAATGGTTAAAATTACTCAATTAAAAATAAATCTATAAAAATCTTTTCTCTCATTAAATATAACCTGGAGATATTAGGGATGATTTGTGAACAAACTGTACCCCTCCCCTTATTTGCAACCATTTTTATTAATTATGGTAAACCGTTACGTCACTTATTATGGCGATGATTGGTAACTAAGATTTAACTGTTGGTGGTTTACTTTCTAGTGTACCAGTCATTGCTCGAAGAATTACATTAATCAGTTATCAATCATCATTACAATCGAATACAACCAATCACAATAACGATTTTACAATCACTAACTATTATTTTATCTTGAAAAATAAAATAGTTGTGATATCTTTTGATTTAACGATCAAATAAAATAGGCTTCAGACCACATTGTTTCTTGATAATAAAACCAAAATAAATACGTAACTAATAAAATTAAAATTCAATCTGCCATTAAAAAAGAAGTAAAAATCTGCCATCGGGTTTTAAACCCGGGATCTTTTTTCCTTATGCGTTTTTTATATCGAAAAAATAATTTACCTTTTGCATTACCTCAGTGACATTTGCTTACGTCAAATATTTTTCATTAATGTAAATATATCATCATATTACGTTGTTGTATGTAATCCATTGTTATAAATAAAATCTATAGTAAATCATAATTGTTTAATTCATATTATTATTAAACTAAAAATCTACTAAAACAAAATACAATACATACAACAATACGAGTAAGAATCGACGCAGCGAGCGGCTTTGAGAGGAGGGACTATTATCCATACAAATTTCTACCGTACCGACACAGTTTTCTTTTGCACCGTTAGATGACGGTAAGATACACAATGGTCGCGCTTATATTTTGCGTTAATTTGAATTGAAAGTGCATCTCGAACAGAAATCATTGACGTCGCATTATTATAATTATTGGCGATTTTTTTTTTTTATAATTTTGCATTTCTCCACTAACCACATGTTGTAATATTATATTAAATATTAAAGAAAAAGAGAATTCTTGCCGGAGGTCAATAAGAGTTTATCGATACTTTATATTAGAATCTTAATTCGAAAAACGAATTGACAAAATGCAAAAAAAGCCAACGGCACGCGGTGTTCCCAAGCGGTCACCCATCCAAGTACTGACCGCGCCCAATGTTGCTTAACTTCGGTGATCGGACGAGAACCGGTGCTTTCAACGTGGTATGGTCGTTGGCAACCGCCTTGATAAATGTTACTCATAAATACGATACTTTATATTAGAGTTTTAATTCGAAATACGAATTGACAAAATATGCAAAAAAAGCCAACGGCACGCGGTGTTCCCAAGCGGTCACCCATCCAAGTACTGACCGCGCCCAATGTTGCTTAACTTCAGTGATCGGACGAGAACCGGTGCTTTCAACGTGGTATGGTCGTCGGTACTTTATATTAAGGTTTAATTCGAAATACGAATTGACAAAATGTAAAAAGGCCAATGGCACACTGTGTTCCCGAGCGGTCACCCATCCATATACTGATTGCGTCCAATGTTGCTAAATCCATGTCTAAATCATCTCAGTTACCCTTTCTTAAGTCTCTCTACCATGTTATATTCAGTTCTACACTCGCCCCTAATTTGTTCATTCACTCGATCGTGCATAGATTTTCCAATTACTATCAATATTAAATTAATAACATAGACCAGTAAGTGAATAGACATGAAATAAATATTTTAGTATTTATAGGCGATGGGTTTGGAACATTCTACGCACATTCTTGGTAGAAATATAAATCCTGTGGTTTATGACACTTTTATGCAATAGTAAAAGTTTCTTGCAAGTCAAATCGGGACCCCCCCCCCTCAAAAAATTAACAATATTAGAGGACTTAATTTTTCCCTTTCCCCAAAAAGTTTGTCTCGCTTGGGTTCGCATGTAGCTTCTACTTGATTTTTAATTTAAATTTCATAAGAAAATAAAATCAACTAATTTTGACTTTAATTATTTATTAATTGGAACAAGAACAGTAAAAAATAAACGAAAATGTAAACATATTATTTTTTAACGACTTTCATAGTCTGGTTTCGCTCTCGGATTCGATGGTACTGCGCAGGGCAGCAGCGAGACGTTTCCGAGCTGCCCGCGCATGAAATGTCAAAGGAGTACACTATTACCGTATTCATCTGAAAATTTTGAAAATCGGTACTTTTGGGCGTCCCGAAAGTTTCGTTCGGGACACTGGGACACGAGGCTTAAAACCGCTGACAATCTCGATTAATCGGGACGCCTGGCAACCCTACCGGTACATGTGACAAATACATCTATGACCGAGTAAAATGAATAAATTATGAGAAATTGTATAGTAATAAAGACACATGACGAAGTGTTGATGGTACCAGAACGTACGACCAGGTAAACCAGATACTGGAAGATGGTCCTGTTAGAAGCTTCGATAATCAACGACCTTGAATGAAATGATGTATGAATGTGGACAAGACGAGAATTTTGTGTCAGGACAGAAGAGTGTGGCGCTCTATCATCTCTGCCTACCCCCGCGGGGATACGGCGTGATGGTGAGTTAGTTAGTTACTAATTTAGTTTAGGTGGGTGCTGACTAAATTCCAATTTTATAAAAAGTTAAGAATTATTTATTTGCTCTTAACACTTTGTGCATACGTTAATATCTACGAGTCTCGCTTCACTAGCTGTGCGGGCCCGGTCATCTGAAAGATTATTTCAAATATTGTCATTGTTCGCGACTTGCCATGAGCTGGAAAATTGATAACTTCAACCCCTTTCTTCAAGGCAGGCAAATTTGTCAGGCTTCATATTGCAGATGTTACCATATTATTCTTCAGACACTACGCGTATAAAAAAGCCGAAAATGGAACGTTGTGTCAGAAGGAGTCGGAAGATAGCACACTGACACAAAACAAAGACAACTTGTGCTGTTTATTAAAATATGTGCATAACTAGAATTTCTGAGAAATAATTACCTACCTCGCAAATAATACTATGTATGTGATATTACATTTATATAATGCTGAGGGACGATTGTGTAATCAGTAGTAACTTTTTACTTTAGTAAAAAAGTTACTAAAGTAAATGTTTTTGCAAAACGGGTTGTTTGATCGTTGGTAAAAATATATTTTCTTCTCGAAAATACATCCCGTAGTAAACTCATTTTATTCTCCGATTTTCGATAGTAAAAACGAGAATCGATAGGTAAATATGTTCCAAAAGTCATCTGACACACATACTTTGAAAATTGCAGTATACGACAATTAATCATACTTTTAGTGATGAGAGTTCGTCTGATGATGATCTCGTTGTTTAATATACATTAGCACATAATACGAAAAAAAATTACCACCAAAGTGACAGATTTCGAACGCAGAGGCGAAAAAATCCACAGATATAGCATATTTCATGATTATTTGTCGCGCCTATATACATCTCATCTATGCTTTGGCAATAGTACATTTGACGTTCAAACAACCCGCAAACGATTTTAACCACGAGCGATAGTGAAAAGTTACCACTGATAAAGTTTACCACTGATCACACAACCGTCCATTAAACAATCGTTCTAAAATGGGCTACAAGTTTATTATAATATATTTATTTTATTATTATTTATTACGAATGTCTATCTATAAAATGAAAAACCAATAGTAGCGTAGTAATAGGTAATATTTAAAAAAAAACTACTTTTCTTAGTGAGTATAACAATAAATAATTATTTAACATTAGACTGTTACAACATTCACGGATCTGCACATCTACCCAGCAACATAGGCAATAGGTAGGTAGCTGACTCACGAGAGCCGTTAACAAAACCGGTTATACGCTTTGCAAAATGTTCCTTGAAAAGCAAGTTCATTCGAACCACGTTTTGCACCGTCTAGAATGTTATAGTTACGTAACCTAATCCAAAATCGATCACTTTATAAACCACATTATAGAAAGTTATACTTCACACATATCTGCATGAAATACGACGTAGTATTTCGTTTATCTCTGATTACTAAATGGAAAATTTTCCAAACTACACATGCGTAACTGTCGTGCGAGCGAGTTGTAAGAGCAGGTTTTGCGATGGTTGAAAAGTAAGAAAAGTTTGTTGGCACTTTGTATCCAAATCTCTATCTAGTTTCCTGTGTTAATAGTTCAATGAGTAAATAGTTTTGCTCTTTTTTAATGGAAGTCTTACACTTTTATAACCTCCGTAGCTACTTGTTAGTGTAAATCCGGCGGATCGTCTGGGAATATTGTGAGTCGGTCTGGGTACACGCGAACTCTGCGAGTGCATTCGAAGTGCGCGCGCACCCGAGAGGCATGGCATATCATGTGACCTTGGAATAACAAGGTGTCACGTGATATTTTGATGAAAATTAACTTTTCTGTATCTAAATTGTGACAATTATTTTTTAAAACTAATTAGACAAATCACTTAAAAGTAAAATCGAAAATATGACATGATAATGAGTTACCAACTACACTATGTTAACAAATTATTTAATTGTGTTCCTTCTATTTTATTTCTGCAGGAATTAAACATCAAGGATAGACCGCAACCGTTTGCCTGAGACGAATCCTTTAATTTTTTGAGCATCTTGCGAGAAGGGAAGATAGCTTGGAGAAGCTTGTTGACGAAGAGGAAGAGGTAGATCCCCCACCCATTAGACTGATCAAGTGAAAAATTCAACAACAACAACATCCCTAAGATCTGTCGAATACCGAGAAAAGTGGAGAAGCATAGTCAAGAGGACGGGAATTCATGGAAATCGCGATCCTCAGTCATGAGGGATCGACGTGGAAGACGATTTTATTTCCGGTGGTAACTATATATTATTTCTTTAGATTGTTTTATCTGTGTATCTTTCTCAGTGATTCATCTGAAATTCATTTTATTTATTAAAGAATTATGATCTAAAATTGCAACTATACAATAAAAATATGATTTGATTAAAAATATTATAATTTTCTCTTGAATATTTAAAAACTAGTCAAATTTCCCACTAGTTTAGAAGATAACAAGATATATAACAGTAACATCCCCGAAAACAAATTAAACTACAAAAAATTCCTCATATGACATCGGGTTGGATATACTTTTCTCGTCTACCGATTATAATGGCCTAAGTCCACAGATAAGATATTTATGAGATTTTCATCTCGAGATACTCTTGAGACAGGGTATAACATTACGTTATAGTACCTACCCGACGATAGTGCCCTCTATGGTTAACATGTCATAGCAATGGCAACACTGCTGCGCGAAAGGATCTTTATTTAAGCATTTCAGTCGACGAACAAGAGAAGCGCTATCTGCATTCTCGTGGAACGTATTTATTACAAACATGTTATTCCATATTTAAAAGTAAAGGTGAGGATAATTATATCTAATATTAGGCATTTGTGTTGTGTCGTGTTATATAAGTGTGTGTGTTATTGTATTTGTTTATTACAAGATGTAAATCTCTTCCTGAGAATGGATCTCCACGTTAAGATGCGCCATTTTTCGTACGATGCACCACTTCATCCGATTATGTGATGGCTCGTGTGAGAGTCCCGAAGGATTGCCCATGGACAGAATAGGATGACGATCATGATTCGGATCCATCCAGAAATAGAGAAACCTTTACTTTAGTATTTTACCGTGAACAACATCAACTTACAAGTAACTCAAATTTAATATTCATCTTGGAGCAAAAGCAAACCTTGTCCATTAAAATTCAACCTGCTGACCTGCTAAAGTGAAGTCAATTTTTTTTTCCACCTACCGGTGGTATTGTCAAATAGGAGTGATAGTTGATTTATTTCGCTGTGGTTAAACTAGAAGAATATATTCCATTTAATGATTCTGAATGGGGCTATGTTGTTTATTGAGATGTAATTTAACGGAGTAATTTTTCGTAAATAATTGGGCAACGTTTTATTTTCTCTTTGCTTATTTGTTTTAATTGTACAAATTTTTCTAGATCATAATGTTGATAAATTTCTCTTTGATTTTATTTATTTTCCCTTGAGAAGGACTGTTGAAGGCAGGTGGGAGATAGAATAGCCAATTCTGTTGATAGCCAATTCTGTTGACACTCTGTCACGTATGTCACAAGGGATTATGCTTCCACGAGAGAGATAACTCTCACCATGGTAGCATCATGTTTCGGAGAATGTCTGGCGCTTTTCTTCACACTTATTACAACGGTTAAAATATTATTAATTTCTGTAATCTAATGCTTCTGTTTATCTAATTTTTTAGAATGAATGGTTGTGATCAAGATGGCGTTTGTGCGCACGTTTGGCTGTCAGAATGCCATACACACTGTCAGTCGCACTAATCTCGTGTGGTGGTATCCGAATTTATCTCCTGATCAATACACAGCACTGAGATTTATTTCATCGTGTCTCATTCCGTGCTTGAAATAAAACCTGGAGCCACGAATGACAGAGAGTACGGAGGATACAATGACGAAATTTACAGCCTATATATTCAAGAATCCCAGACTACATGCTTCGACTGAGGTAGGCAGGACACCTACAACGGATGCCTGCTTGACGAATACCAAAAAAGACACTAAAAATCCAATGAGGAAAGAATTATTTAAATACCAACGCTCCGCTGAAGAGGCAATGTGAAGTGGTGATTAATTGTAAATGGGTAGCAGAAGTCGAAAAACCACTGAGGAGGCAGAAGCTCGATTTGGGCTATGGTATCGTAGAAGAAGAAGCGGAAAGAGTGGAAAGTAGTTGTCCCTAGGGCTTGCTATATTTTATGTAGTCATGTAGCGACAGGTTAACTTTTCATCGGCTGTTTTTGCTGTCAAAGATGTATGTCTGCTGTGAAAATTATCCCAGCTGTAATTCATTTCTTACTGTTATAGACGAGTACCATTTATATTGCAGAAGTATGACGTGTGCGGCGTGGAAAATCAACACAATTAGTTGGCGCGTGTGTGGGTGGGTGTAAAGAATTTTCCGCAATTAAAAAAATGGTTTACATAAACGGAAGATTTCGGAGGGAGTTGAAAAGCAGAAAATGGTTTATTTACACCGAAACCTAAATACTATATTGCAATGATTCCTATTTACCTCAGTAAACTGGGGGTTCATTTATTTTATCAGGCTCCTCTAAAACCATACAGAAATCAAACAGATTTTGGAAGGTCCCGTTACATCTCATGTTCTAAGCGATCTTAGCTACTCCCTCAATTGCTCATCAAATTGTCGAATAAGAATATAATACTGTATCTAAATAAAACTATGTTCGATAAATATGAATAAACATAAATGCAAAAAAAAAGCCAACGGCACGCGGTGTTCCCAAGCGGTCACCCATCCAAGTACTGACCGCGCCCAATGTTGCTTAACTTCGGTGATCGGACGAGAACCGGTGCTTTCAACGTGGTATGGTCGTTGGCGAGCGAGGTGATAAATATCACTCCTAAGTACAGTACTTTATATTAGAGTTTTAATTCGAAATACGAATTGACAAAATGCAAAAAAAAGCCAACGGCACGCGGTGTTCCCAAGCGGTCACCCATCCAAGTACTGACCGCGCCCAATGTTGCTTTAACTTCGGTGATCGGACGAGAACCGGTGTTTTCAACGTGGTATGGTCGTTGGCGAGCGAGGTGATAAATATCACTCCTAAGTACAGTACTTTATATTAGAGTTTTAATTCGAAATACGAATTGACAAAATGCAAAAAAAAGCCAACGGCACGCGGTGTTCCCAAGCGGTCACCCATCCAAGTACTGACCGCGCCCAATGTTGCTTTAACTTCGGTGATCGGACGAGAACCGGTGCTTTCAACGTGGTATGGTCGTTGGCGAGCGAGGTGATAAATATCACTCCTAAGTACAGTACTTTATATTAGAGTTTTAATTCGAAATACGAATTGACAAAATGCAAAAAAAAGCCAACGGCACGCGGTGTTCCCAAGCGGTCACCCATCCAAGTACTGACCGCGCCCAATGTTGCTTAACTTCGGTGATCGGACGAGAACCGGTGCTTTCAACGTGGTATGGTCGTTGGCGAGCGAGGTGATAAATATCACTCCTAAGTACAGTACTTTATATTAGAGTTTTAATTCGAAATACGAATTGACAAAATGCAAAAAAAAGCCAACGGCACGCGGTGTTCCCAAGCGGTCACCCATCCAAGTACTGACCGCGCCCAATGTTGCTTAACTTCGGTGATCGGACGAGAACCGGTGCTTTCAACGTGGTATGGTCGTTGGCGAGCGAGGTGATAAATATCACTCCTAAGTACAGTACTTTATATTAGAGTTTTAATTCGAAATACGAATTGACAAAATGCAAAAAAAAGCCAACGGCACGCGGTGTTCCCAAGCGGTCACCCCCCATCCAAGTACTGACCGCGCCCAATGTTGCTTAACTTCGGTGATCGGACGAGAACCGGTGCTTTCAACGTGGTATGGTCGTTGGAAAACGCCCTGATAAATACAATCATTATATTCTGTACTCTCTGTTCATTATTTCGGAGTATAAATGTACATAAATACACATGTACATACAAAAGCCGATCGGTCTCGTTATTAAGTTTGATGTATTCGACCGAATCTGTAGGGCATTGTTTGTCTTCAAACCATTACCTTTTAAATAAATCTAACATTACACATTCAAGTGTAAGCAAACTAGTTATTTATTCTACATAACTTAATATACTAAAATTTTTCGATAGATATTTAAAAAACATTTTCTTTATTAGAGAATTATTTCCATAAAACAACAACGAGCGCTGTGATGGTGGAACTTAATACAATGGAAACGATTCGAGTAAAATTGTATCACTCGTACAATATGACGAAAATTCAATGTTAGTTGTTGAAGTGCATTATAACATTTTGTTTTTTCACATTTTAATGGAACAAAAATTCCTTTCGTGTTGCATTTTTACAAAATCTGAAATTTCTCTTTTAAATTCTACGTATAGAAACATTAATTTTTTCGTATAATTTTGCCACTGGTCATCAATACTATGGGTTAGTGTTTGTTTAATGTCGTGTCGGCACTCGGCACGCGTCCATCCGTAGTTTTCATCACGCTAGGCGTGTGCACTATATTTTAGTGGTGGATACGTATTTAAATATTCAAGCTGCATGTGCCTAACCACTAATCAGTAAACTGAAATATATTATTGATCCCAAAAAATAGAAAATCATTGACTTCGAGCGGCTTTGAGGTCCTAAAGCAAAGATGTAAAATAATAGTAGGTCAATTTTGCAAATACACTCGGGTCTCTTTTTATGCGGTTTTGAAGTTATGCGGTTTATATTTCAAGAAGCTTTTTTTTTTTAAATAACTATTTTAAACCAATTTGACATGTTGAAAGGGTTAAAAATTCGGTGAATTTTGTCTGTATATACAAACACAGTCTGCGCCAGCATAATTCAGCCGAAACCAAGTGAAATTGGGCATGTCTGGACTCGTTTCTCCCCTCCATTGTTTTCAGAAATTATCAGTGAGCATTCGTCTATATATATATATATATATATATATATATATATATATATTATTAAGGAGAACACATTCTTCTTTTGAAGTTGTAATTATTAAGAACATTGGTCTGTGATATTTTAAATACAAATTATAAAAAAATCCGTGAAAAAAAAGTAGATGGCTTTCAAATAATGCAACGATAGATGTATTAATTTGAAAAGCGTAACATATGGGTTCGAAAACTTGTCGTCAATCCACTGTGTTAGTATAGCATAATCGGATAATACACGTTCCCCGGATTGGAAGAGATCCAGGTTCGAATCCCGGTAGCAACAATTATATTTTTCGATAAAATTGAGTAATAACTGAATAATTACAACTTCACAATAAGAATGTGTTCACCTTAATAGTAATAAATCTGACTAATTAATTAGATTGACGATATTAACTTGAACCATCGATAACGTTTCAAACAGAATCAAAGCAAATTAGTTATTTTAATTAATTAACATTTTTAACTACCATTCACCAGTGATTAGTTTAATTACTCACTTCCAGTGAATCCAATCCCAAGTTAAAATCCTTCCTGGATCAGTCTCGGGATTTGAAAATGCTAATTTTAGTTACACTTACAAAAAATGTCAAAAGTACACAAATATAAAACAATTTATTTAGATCAAGATGTCTCACAGAGACGAAGCTATTATTTTATATGAGAAGTATGGAAGTCTTAGACATTACAGGGTTTACGACCTGTCATCGGCTGGCTTAAGTGATCACTCTACACAATGAAAAGTTCACCTATTTACCCACGCTACCACATCTATCAAATTTTTGGAAGTTGTATATATTAAATCAAGATGGAACATTTCACTTATTTATTACCAATTATGCTGTCGCCATCTATTGACGATTTATTTTATTTATCATTTTTTAAAACAAAAATTTACGTAAATATAGTAGTAATGACTTACAAATAATAATTTGAATGTAAAAACTTTATTATTATGAATAATATGCCCGAAGTAATAGTAAAACATCGATTTACTATTACATCGAACATTTATTGTCTTGATCTAATTCTGATCATCTTCGTTTTCATCGTGTGTTCAAAGCTGAGCGTCGTGATCCTCTGATCTGTCTAGAATTGCGTGCACAATACTTCTCCTTTCCTTCTAGTTGATCACAGAATTTAAAGATGCTTCTTTATTTGGTCTCGTCTTTCATCTCTTTCAGGAGACCGGTCTACTTCCTTGCTTTCCTTAAACTGTCCCCGTGATCACGAGCTTCGCGGGACTGTCGTTATTCTTTCTGGCATCATGTCCAATGCGTGTAATAATCTTCCCCTGCGTGTTGTCGAAAGTCTTTCGGTAATCATTAATTCTCAGAGAATAGAGACATATGTGCGCCTCGCGATCCGCAGAATACATAGCCAGCACCACACCTCGAAGGCATCTGACATGCTAATTTTGGTATCCAGAAATGAATATAGAAAATTTCGGGATCCAAGTATCTCTGGCTTGCGCTATGGTCTGTAGCGGGGGATTTCCAACCGAATTGTATTATTGTAGTTTCTCACATTCGACTATTTTATTCTCGGTCGTAGTCTCTGGTCATGTTCCTGCTCAATTTACGCATCTGACAACGCGTCCTGTCCTCTGTTTTCTCGACTTCGGAGGAACTATAATGGGCTGTTTCTTTGATCTCCTTGAGTCAGTTAAGGTACGTATGCACTGGATTGTTATTCTAATCCGGGAGCGAAGCGCTTATTGTTCGCTATCCGAGAGATATGGATACGGTTATAATATTCGCGAAGATTTCTAGGTGTCGGAGGATGGATTGGTATGGAAGCGCTTGGGGCGATTTTAACTGGTCTAAGTTTTTTCGGAGAATTGTTTTCTTGTATACTCGGATGACCTTGCCTTGTTTCTCGAGAGGCACTAGATTTTGCATCCGTACAATACTATCGGCTTAATATGGTGACGTTGCAGATTCTGAACTTTGTCTGGACAGTTGTTGATGTTTGGACCCGGATAGTGTTTCATTTTTGTCTATTATAATATTTACAAACACTCGAAGGTTAAAGTTCTTCCTACACTCGTGTGCCGTCATATTTTATATAACTGATTTATTACCTTATTGTGGCACGAAATAAAAAATCTGGTTTTACAGGTGGTCACCATGCTGTGAGTGAATATATTCGAATCATAAGTTTTACTGAAAACCTGTTTAAGACCGGCACTTAAAAGTAACGTTACTTTGACCTTTGGAGTAAGTCTGCAATGCTTAAAAGATTGCTACTAAAATATTTAAATAATATTTATAAATATAGTCATTTTCCATGGTCGGCGTTGCGCGTGATTTTGATTTAGTTATTATTTTAAATAGTGGGCGGTGGAAGGAATTTCAAATGGTAGAAGGAGACCTTTTCGCAGGCCCAAAAGAATAATAATGTATGTAAAATTTGGTCCAGACAGAGGGATGGTGAGATGTCTGGGGGACTGGGGTGTGGTGACTATATTTCCCTCAGGAACTTAAGAGTGCGACTGAGCAAAATTTGATACGGAGGCAATCAAAATAATATACATTTATATCTGGGAACGGTACTTCTGTTTTTCGCAGGCTTCTAAAAAGTAATTTTTCTAAAGGATGATGCCAGGCGCTTGTTCTGGACGATAGCGACTGGAGCGTCTGACGCATTGTCATTTCCTGTTTTCGAGTTTTAGTTGACTGTTTTGTACAATCAAATAGTGTTTTTTTTTCTTTCGTCGAACAATAATAATGACTAATTCGAGGAAAATAAAATTTATCATTATGTAAATTCATTTTTTAATAAAATATACTTAATTTAAGTATCCAATTTGATTATAATCATTTTATAATTTTCATTCAATTTCAAATGATTGTTTTCATTATTTGAGGTCTTAAAAATGTCGATGTTTTTTGTGACATCCAGTACACTTGAACTTTCTCTCGTAATTTTACATTTAAATGCACCCCTCGTATTCTCCCTACCCCGTTAATGAAACCAAACACAAGCCCGTAGACTGTTCGCCAGGTTCTACTATTGGTATAGTGTTGGTAAAAAAACTACATAGATATTGTGTGTTCCGAGATTTCAGATGAAAATGTAATAAGTAAGTGTTTAAATGTTAATATAAGAATATATGTTTATTCGGCGGGTACTTCGGTAAAATTATGTCTTATACATCAGAATTTTTATATTTTTTCGTGATTATTATTAAATTATTTTGTCTGTGTGTACAGTCTATTTATGCTGTAAGTCTATGACAACTAACGTCCCATTTTGAACGGGGCCATCCCGTTTTTCGGTAGCCTATCCCGTTATCCCCAAGCACAGCTTAGGGACACCGAAATGTCCCCTTTCCAGAAAGAAAGCAACCCACGGTAACAATTTTTATAAAAAGTACGAAAAATAAAAACATCCGACGATAACGCCTAGTAGCGCGGCGATGACGGCATGCGCAGTACGTCACACACATATGTAAATCGGTAAGAAGCCTGCTAGCTCGCTCGCTTCTCTTAGACAGTTCGCGCATCTTTATTGACGACTGATTATTGTTTTTTTTTATCGAATTAGTCAATTTAAATTACGTGATCCCTTCGTTTGAACAATGCTTAAACGCACTAACTTAACTTATAAACTAAACAACCGTTTACAAAACAAAGAAGTATTCTATCGGACGTCAAATGTAAAAAGTATCGTACAGAATTTAGCTTAGCCTATAGAGTAAATGTCCCGTTTTGAGCTAAAGGTGTCCAGCGGAAAATTTTCAAGTTTGATATTAAATAAAATAAAAAACTACAATATTATTCTCATATTTTATTTATACAAAATGGAGTTTAACGATACTAATTTAATGTTTTATATAAACAATATCGTCTAAATGCCGTCTATTTCTCTCAAGACACTCTTGCAATCGGACTCTTAAATTTGCGAACACGCGAGAGCAAAACGTTGATTCAATGGCAGCAACTTTACGGCAGATATTCTCTTGTAGGGTCTGAATTGTTCGAGGATTGTCTCCGTAAACTCTCGACTTAAGGTATCCCCATAAAAAAAGGCGCACGGTGTAAGTTCCGGTGACCGAGGTACCCAGGGTATGTCTCCGTACATGCTGATTAATTTATTGGAAAAAATTCCCCTCAGCTTCTCCATTGAAACTTTAGCTGTTTGTGGAGTGACCCCGTCTTGCTGAAATTGTGTTCTGTCGTTGAACCCAGGAAACAGCTGCAGTTGCGATACCAAAAACTAGTCGATAATTCGGCAATACACGTCAGCAGTGATTCTCTCTCGCTGGTTAAAAAAATAAAATAATAATAAAATTATCCCTCGGGCAGAAATTGCACACCACACTGTCTTTTTGGACAATGCAAAATTTTTTTATGGTTTTTCCTTGGGTTGTCGGGACATCAGTATCTCATGTTCTGTTTATTAACATAGCCATCGATATGAAAATGTGCTTCGTCAATAAACAATATTTTTCCAAGCGTTCGTGCTGTTCCAAAACGTTCCAATATCGTTCTCGCTAAGGTTTCACGTAAACAATAGTCGTTTCCGTTGAGAAACTGCACGATTTGCAGTTTTTATGTGTGAAACAACGTTCACTGTTGATTTTTTTATTCCAGCACAGGCTGCAATCTTCCTTATCGATTTACGCGGATTGCGCATCATTTCACGTCGAACTTGAGCCACATGTTCTGGCGTCGCTGCTGTCGTTAGTGATTCCGGAGGAGTTTGGTTAACCATTGTCTCTTCTTGTCTGAACTTTTGAACACAACACTAGATAAGTTGCGTGCTCGGCCCATCACTTATTCGTCGAATATTAAAGTGAGTACAAAAAGCACGACGCGCACGAACCAATGAATCACCGCACTTCAAATATTACTCAACCGCAAACGCGCGGTACCCTTCCGACCAGTGACTCATTGCGACTGGCAAATCCGCAAATCACGCACGTCGAACAATACCTCTCCCACTGTGATGGTTTACGAGCAATTACAATTTAATCTTTAATTTTTTCCGTTGTACACCATATATTATAAAGATAATAATTTTATAATTTTTAGCTTTTAAAAAGTAAGACATTTGCTATTTGTCCATTTTATTAATACATATTATCCAGTTGTGGATAGTCCCCAACTGACCATAAATACGAGCGACGTCTACGTTGATGTTGCAGGTTTCCCTAACCAAATAAATCACTCCACACAAACCATTCGTTTCATTCTCACCATCGGACGCCCCCACACAGATAAAGTGTAGAACGCTTTTATATTTTTTAACTAAATTTTCTTCATCTCTTGGGAAATCTGTAGATTAATGCAAATTCACAAATGAACGTTAACTAACATATTTTACACTTTTATGAACCGGTGGCGGCAGGCAGAGAAAAGATGGCGTAACAAAAGTGTGAATCAATCTTTGACGTTATCGCTAGACGACGCTTCCTTGGCCCGGGGCCAAGATGGAAATACGCTTACACCTGTTTAAACTAAGGTAGATGAACCAATTTCAGCGCAGAGCTGAAATTAACATCGTTTGAAACACTTTTTGGGTTGTTTTGGGTATGAGTAGTAACAGAAACGCTCGTGCGTTAAGTTCAAGGCTATGCTATTTGAAAATGTTGGAACCTAAGGCAATAAACACTAAAAAGAACGGAAAGGAATATGTTCGATGCATGATCCTTTTGTTTTTCCCCGAGACATGACGCTGGAGGCGGATGTCTCTATCTTCTAGACGTTAAGGATTACAGAAAGACTGACAACATGCAGGAGAACCTTATTCGAAGCTCGTAATCCCAGGGATAGTTGAGGGAGCGAGAGCGAGTAAGAGGACGCTCTTCTGCAAGATTAATATTTTAGGGATTATCTCGCGGACTGTATGAAAGAAATAGGGAGGGAGAAACAGGATGACACAGTACTTTGAAAACTACCACTGACCTTTTGTAGTCCCGCCTCTCTCTCCACGTTCAATATGAAGTATCTCTCGACGGATGCTGGGAGTCACTTTTAAGACACTCGAAATTGATGTAGGAAGTACCATCGGCCACTTTGCACAGCGTACACAGGTTGTATTGCTTACAGGATGGCGACCACATTAGCACTGATGGACGAGTAGGTAGAACACGTATGTGTCTGGAAGTCTGAAGGGATCTATATAGGGATGGGGAACATCATTTCTCCAACAGAATAGACCAAATAAAGGAGTTAACAAAGTCCTCTTAAAATGCTATGATCAACCAGGAGGAACGAAGACATATTGTGTTCTAGGTTCCAGAAACTTAAGACGCTTAGTATTGAGCATACGATGAAGAAGACGAAGAAATTCATTAATCACAGTGTTTCCGAAAAACCTATTTTTTAGTATTGAAAGTATAATTTGTCAAAAGATCACAGTACAATGACGTCGTTCACCTCGAAACGACGACTTACTACGGTATGAATGGAACCTCGGGCTTTTCAGCAGTTTCATTAGAGTCTAGGTCTCAAGATGGAAAATGTTGGGTAGACCAGCTGACGGTGCGAGATAAAGGTTAACGTGATCGAACATACATTCTTCTTACACACACACTTCTTCTCCCGCTCAGGGAGTGTATTTTCTTAACAACGCCACCCCTAGGCTTGCCTTCTATGAAACTGTCACTTCATTATTTATGCAGTATAATTTAATAATTGATGTATTACATACACACACTGATTATTTCTTGTTTCTTGTTATAGTGTTCTGTCGTATAATTTCATATGTAAATTGACATTTTCTTTCTGTTATAAATTATTTTCTTGCTTTCTTGATGTACTATCTCTTTTTGTACGTAGAAAGGTGTAATTATAAAATTTTTCGTGCTTATATTTGTCCCTCAAATAAATTAGATTAATTTTTCTGGAGTATATATAATATATATATGTTTTCACTTTTGATTCGATGAATGGAATCGATGCATGAATTCAAACTCATAAAACGGTTGGCGAGTCCTTTTGGGCCCCTGTCATTACCACAGTACAACTTAATGCGATAAACGTGCACATTGCTTACTCCGATGTCACCTGGCGACAGATTGTATTCGGGGTCCTGCTTAATAAAGCTGTTTGTGTCTTGGCTAAATATACAGAAAGAAAATAAAATAGATCAGCACTTCAATTGATATATTAGTTAACTCTACCACGATGTCGATATTACCGCAATATAAATGTATACAACTGTAAGACAATAGATGTCGATTTTTCGTAATATAGTATTAGGTAAATCATTTAGACAGATACACAGAAAATTTATAAAATGGAACCCGAAACTTCATATTGCCGGTATTTATCATTTTCGGAAACACTGGCCGCGGCTGCGAAAGCAGTCGGCTTTGAATAATTTGACATATTACATACGATACGATAGTTATAAATATATAAACAGAAATCTGAAATGTACATATTTTAGACAGCATTGCTTCACGTGTACTTGCTTCAGTTCAAATTGCTTCAATCTTTTAGAGATTTCCTTTCACTCTGGTCATTGAACTCTCCGCTAGTACGTCCGACTCCCGACTCTTGACACCTTGGCAGAGCGCATTGTTCCACAAAGACAAAGCCTGTCTGTCTATTCGTCTGTCATATCAGAAATACTTATCGTCATTCGTCAACACTTTAAACTAAACGTATCAAGATACAAGATTATTCGGGAAATTATCTAAAAATCGTGTAGAAATCAAACACTTGTATCTTTGATCGATTTAATAATTTTGTTGCGCATCAGGTTTTGAAATGCTATAGATATCTTGAAATATTATTGAAATCAGACATTCCAATGGACTCGTGTCCACGGAAGAGATTTTTATAAGAATTTCGACTTGAGACAATCACTGAGATACGAATTTTCCTCCCGTGTTCCTTTCGTCAGTCGGGTGAATTCCAATTGGAAATAAATGCTTGTAAAAATCCTGCTGCTTGTTTAACTTTCAGAATAAATAGTTGTTAGTATCTATGGTTTTAAAAAACGTCTGCGCGCACGTTTCGTGTCTCGCTGTCAAATTCAACGTCGTGTACACGAGTTTTAGAGTTTCTGTCTAGTTATTCCAATATTAATCTAATCTCTGAGTTTATCTCTAGATCTAAATCTCATCACGCGTACACGGTACCTACCTACTGAGATTTATCCCATTGTAAAACAAAATGCAGCATGTAGCAAAAGATATTTGTAGCCCCTAATTCCAAAACCCCCTAAAACGACTTTATGCGTTTTTGAGTGAATGGATGATAATGTGTATATTTTGAAAGCAAATTTACAAAATGTTTATTGTTACATCACCACTTTTTAAAGATACAATTCTGTAATGTAATTTATTTTTTCTGTATATATCGTTCTGGCAGCTATACTGGATTTTAGATCACGTGATCATTAACAAGCATTGTGATTGAGTGATTTAATTTCAGGGGGAATACTAATTCATATTCTGTCTCCTTTGGGGTATTTTGGAACCAACCTGATTTTGAACCTGCAATATCAATCGATTTAAGTGGCTTTTATGCCAAACAATGTGCTCTGCATGTAGCTGACAAAAAAATCTACAAAACTGCATATTTTACTCTAATTATCCCAAATCCATGTTAGGAGGTTTTGGAATTAGGCGCTACATATCAAAAAATATTTGCGATAAGAAAATATTACAAATTTCAAACAAAAAAATGTGTAGAAATGAGTTTAGAAGCTTTTCGCATTCATTTTGTGTAATATTCTGCAGATATGTACAAGATACAGATTATTTAACAATTATTATGATATCATAGGTTACTCTGATCTTTTTGGAGATACTCGTATTACAAAACTAATGTCACGTTCGAAGTTGCCCCGTTATTATTTTAACCTCAACCACTTTAGTATTCAAGAACAACACCTACGGTGTCTATGGTTCATTTGAATTTTTCGCTCGGAGCTGTCAGAATTCCCAGCTTAGCTGCTGGGGCCAGCGAAGTCATTTCAACCCAAGATGTAACCGTAAGGATCCAATATGTAACCGAAGGGTAAATACTTTAATATTATTCGTTTGTTGTTTGTAATTTGTTTTAATCTAATCACACGGTGAACGATATTTTCAGGGAACGAGATTGTTTCCATTTATTTTACATTAATTCTTATTACATTATTTTTCTACAATTCTTTCTACCGATCCTTTTGCGTCGGCTTGGGATGCTGAGAAAACTAACTATGACGATGGGTCACTGAGATGTTCTACTTACGATGGAATGTGCACGGACGAGCATGTATTTAGAGGTTATGCCATTTTTTGTTACATTTTAAATCTCGTTGTCACCAGCCTGCCTGAAGAACGTCGAAGTCACGCTCAACCCGACGAACTTAGGATTATTTAATTTTGATTGTAATTTGTCCCAATTTAACCTGTGTTTTTTTGATTAGATTTTATTTGCTGACGTAAAACATCTTTTCATTTATCTCTCCCAGGTATTGATTATAAATTTTGTCAGTTTAGGGCGAAGGCAGAATATGGCAAATCAAGGTTGGTATGCGTTTTTGAGGTGAAGAACCCGCCGTTTTTGTGTACTCAGTAGATAAGAGGGTAAAACTCCGTTCTTTATCCTCACAAATAATTGTACTTTATGTTTTTGTTTTCGATTTTGAATCATCTTTCTCATTTCGTTTTGCATTTTTTAGTTATAATTATTTTGTTTTGAATACTTGGAATCATAGTTTAACACAGCTGTTTCTAGCCTAATGAGCTGAGTCAAAACATATTTGAATTTTTTGGCATTTCTTAAGCGGTGCTTTTAGAACGTTAATGTTGTAGAGAAACATTTAAAAATGGAGAGTGACGTGGCAACGATTACTTATTGTGGAAGTATATTTTAAAAGGAAGATTTCGTGCAATTTTGCACCTGGAAGAAAGTCAAGCTCAATGAATAGATGTATAAGGAAAATTCGCGACTTAGGGGAATGAAAAATCCATGTGTCATCCAGAAAAAACCCATGTTTGGTGCGGTGTGTAGGCTAGAGGAGTCATACATACATATTTATTTATTAACCGGGTTATTATAAAAACGTATTAATAAAAATATATAATGTGTGAAAAAGAATAAAATGGAAGTTGGGATAACCAGATTACGTTCTGTAGAATGCAGAACTGGAGAATGTAAATAAAACTTAATGTTGAATCGTGTTTATATGTGCATACACGTTATATTGCGGATGCCTGTCGTAGATTGATCTTAAAATCTTAACGTACGAGAAGACATTCCAGAACTGACTTACGTTCGCTCATTTTGTTTGAATATTTGATGTGAAATAAGCAACGTACTACTATCTGCTATCTCCTTAGATTGCGAGGAATAAAATACCACAATGTCATACTACAGGATGGGCACGAGGCATACCATAGACACACATATATATATATATATATACAAATACTTCTCCGACTCGCAAGCAGCTCTTGAATCCCTCTCTGCTAATGTGAAAGTTTGATTAGACAATGAGATAATCTGTTCTGTCAGAAGATGTCTATTTAATTTGGAAAGCAACAATAAACAAGTGTCATTCGTTTGGATTCCTGCACATAAGGGAATTCATGGAAATGAATGTGCCGATAAACTGGCCGACGAGGCCACTCTTACCCCAGTTTTCCCCTATCAATTCCATAACACAATGTACGACAGATTCAATATGGTAAAAAAATGTACGAATTGTATCTGGACTGTACAATGGATGGATCCAAATAATCATAAGGGTAATTGGCTTAAAATAATTCAAAGATCTATTCCCCGCACCCCATGGTTCTCCAAAAAGAAAGTCTCCAAAAGAACAATATCAAATATCTCTAGAGTGAGAATTGGGCATTGCCAGGTAGCCCCACATTTGTTCAGATTGAACTTCATAGATTCCCCAATGTGTGAGTGGGGTACCGAGGAGGACACCCTTAACCATATCTTATTTGCCTATCCATTGCGGATCACAGGTTTTATTCCCGGTTAACTTGTGTCATCTTATTTCTCTTAACTCGCCACATTTAATCTATATAATAGAAAATTTTTTGAACAACAATGGTATTGACTTGTAATGTAATATTTACTATTCTATAATGCTCTTGAGTGGTGGATTGTCTATTTAAAAGAAGAAGAATAAGAAGGACATATACCAAGATACCACTGTATTGAGAAAAATTATGACAATATTGTTTAGAAATCTCTCTAAAAATGGATTAATGATTAATATACTTTACATGATTGGGAATAATATTAATAATAATAAAAGTAAACTGTTTTTTTAAGAAGGCATCGATCACTATTTAAAGTTTAAAGTACTGTTAATGAAGGGTTTAAGAGCAAAACTGATTAACTTACGTTCAATAACAGGTGACGTGTTTCAAAACGATTAGCTCCAGCTACTGACAGTTTTACATTTTATTGGTAACTACTTTTGAAAACATGTTTGTATGTTTTAGAAAGACTTTATAAAAAAACAATTGTTAATCATATCTATGCGGACTTCTAACTGATATCTCCACACCCCTATTATTTATATTTATATATATTATTTTTAATATTATATTGGCTTCGTGACTATTGGTGGACGTTGCGTGGTTACTGGCGATATTTCAGCTAAAGCTATTTTTTAATGAGAAAAATACAATTTACTTTGGCTAATAATGTTATACCATCTACGCAAAGCGGTCGAGATATAATCAAAACTATTTCGCCCGGCTAAATTATTACCATCACAATGAACAACAGAGGCTCGTTGAGTCCTTATCTTAATTGAAATGTGGCCGGATGACGTAAAACACATCTGAGTAGGTATAACATTCCCAAGAAAAGTCCGGATCGTACTATTTGTGTTAAATTGATCAACGCCGCTTACGAAATACGAATATTATATACTTATTATTTTTATGAGTCGAAAATTGAGTACTTATTTATGCAATTATTAATTTATATTTTATTCCAAATTATATTATGAACATGGTCTAAGTTAAGAAATTGAAATTATTTTTTTTATCATATATTTCGCGTCACATTATTTTAAATTAATATAATATGATGGAAATTGTGACAATTGTGAAAAATTTAAAGCGTGTATATTCAGTGTCAGTTACGACGGTATTCCGATAGTGTTTATTTTAGATTAATAGAGTAGTAGAGTATTTTAGAGTAATAGAGTAGAGTAATTAGTAATAGAGTAAGTCATTTCAACCTAAATAAAAATATTTCCTTATAAGCTACATTTATGTGTGAAATAAATTATAAATCTAGTAAACAAAATAAATTTTGAAGTAATATAAGAAATGTTTTTTAATCAATTCAATCGCAAAAAAAAATATTATTTTTTTGTTCGATGATTTAGGGCTTAAAGCAAAGATGTAGAATAATAACGGAGCAATTTCGCAAATATTTATTTGGACGTGTGTAAACGTAAATCTGTAAAAATCTCATACAATAAGATTTTTACAGATTTTGTACATATTCTTTGAACATTTTCGACTTACAATTTAGTCAGGTATCCACACATACAATATTGTGGACTAGGTCTGTTACATCTTTATTTGATAATATTATTGACAATACATAATAAAATATATTGATTTTTTTTTTCATTATTCAAGTACATTTGGTATTTTAATATCAGCCTCACTGGGCTTCGCCCGTGCCGAGGCAAACATTTTACATTTTTAATTAACATCATATTACACATAATTAGTTTATCAACTATATATTATATTTAGAATAAGAAAGAAGAAAAAAGAAGGAAAAAATTAAAAGTACAAGTAATTAACAAAATATGTTGCAATATTTGATCTTGAGAAATTGAAAATTGAGAAGTTGGTTATAAATTTATAACCTACCTGAAATTTATAAGGATAATACACATTTTAACAAGCTTAAATAATATAGTACAATTTAATTTAAAACACATACACATGCACAGGCTGCTCACTCATTGGTGTTGGGTCTGAAGTGTTGACTCTGTATATGTTCATATTGAAGGGGTGACCATGTTATGAACATACATTCGGCCTGAGTTTTTTTAGCCAGAATTTTATTACGCCATTGAACTGTCTATGTTGCTCAATGTTTATTATGTATTTAGAGAGAGAATGATACAATTTGGGTTTTACAAAAACATAGCTTTTTTGCTCGTATATGGTGCATATCCTAGGAATTGTTAAATTGTTCTCCTCTGAGATTCTGGTATTTTTGGCATTTCCATGGAAAGCCCAGCTGTCCTTATTTATGAATTAGAAGTTAATAATATTTTTAGCGTAGATCTGGACAATCTCCAGTATCCCAGTATGGTTGAAAAGTATATTCGAGCTTGTTCTCATTGGTAATTTGAATATAACCTTAAGTAATTATTTTTCGTGCTGAAACCAGGGTTTTAGGACATTTCGTGCAATAGATTGATCATATTAGCATAATGTTTTGATTTGGTGTAATAGATAGATGATATTACCATAATGTTTTGATTTGGTGCAATAGATAGATGATATTATGATAATGTTTTGATTTGGTGCAATATAAATCCACGCTGAGCTCATTTCCATGAAAATTGTATGCAATCTTGGTCAGTAATGTCAGGAGTTCTATAATTGCCATAACGTAATATTCACTCGTGTGTCATTTTTTAACCCTTTATTTACCAAATTTTGAAAAAAGTGAAGTAGCTACCGCCCTTTTTTTATTGAAATAAGTGCACATATTTTGATGTAAAGAAAAAAATAATTTTGGAAGGTTGCCATCTGGTGGTAAAATAAAAAAAATGTGCTATATTGTACTGTAAAGTGCCGCCAGAATGAATTAATGGTTTTCGTGTCTATGAGGTTTATATTCATTTGGATTTCAGAGTTCCGCCAGTATATATAGGGTTAAAAGACGATCGTGATTGCCAGCTCTCGAGATCCGGTCTCGAAGGAAATACAATGATGCTTAACAAGGCACTTGTGATACAATACACCCTGTTGTAGAATTTTATTTCATGTGCACATTAGAAAAATATATGATATAATGAATTATACATACATATTTGAATAACTGATTCACCAGTGTATATTTACTTAAATAATGCTAGATTAAATACGGTATGGATTCCCTTAAGTAGTGAAATTTATATTATAAACTTATATTGAAAACCAATCCTAGGACTTCGTTTAAGCGTCACGTTTTCTGAATTGGATCTTGTAGTTTGAAGTTTCAACTTTAAAAAACTATATTAATAAATAGAAAAACATTTCTAAACATAAGAGCTTAAAATCATGAAACACGACGGTTATTTTAAATAATTACTTGCCTAGTTTGTTTTGAAAATCGTGTGTAGATGGTACAATATGTTCGTTGTGCAATTTCCTCTTCCTAGGTGAGCACATGGTATGTCAATTCCATGTCCCGCAGTTCCGCCGAGTACAACTTGTGTGTAGTCGTTGCGGGACATCCTGGACACCGGGATATATTGGTGTATATGAGAGACACGCTGGGTCTAGGTTTTCTGCCGGAAATTTTTACAAAAATATTAAGAGTTCAAAAATATGTCAAATAATGGTGATGCAACAACATTTTGGAAAGAAAAGACTCATTTTTTTTTGATATGGCGTTTAGTTTCTCAAAAACGATATCATGATTCAGCAATATTAAGTTTTGTAGAGTTTTCTAGGCTATGTTTCTGGCCGACTGATTAGGTTGACCACGGCTCCTGTAATAGAATCCGAAAACTTTGTCCAACGAGGTCAGAGGCACGCGGCATAATATCCCATGAAAATCTACGCAAAAGATTCAGAACAGTGTAGATTATATTTATGTTATGAATTGTAAATATTTTATTTATTCACTAATAAAGTCAACCGGGGACAATAAGGGCAAATCTTGTTTTGGCATCTGTGCGGTATTGCCCTGTTAATATGTTGGGCGCAATCCACCCTTCAAGAGTGATTTGTGATAACAGCTGCTCAGTAGCATCAAAAAATATCAACCAGGCGGCGATGAGTAGGACCGATATAGGAGCCCTGAGCTTATTGCATCGGTCCTGGGTAAGCAGTGGGTCCGCCCTCGCAGAACAGTGTAGAACATTTTAACATTTCTTTTTAATTACGCAATTGTTAGTGAAAATGATTATTTTTTATACCTCGATAATTACAGTATTTTTAACCGCACCTTTATATAACATTTTGGCAAATACCTTTCTGGCAACTAATACTTTACCCGTATCGCATCTAACCGTGTACTTGAATAGTGATTAATTGATTAAAACCCAAGGTTTCGCGATGAGTCAAGCTGTCCGGTCACTAGGCTTATGTAATTTGTATTGTTTCTTTTTCCGTACCAATTTCTCGCTACCGTGGGTGCAAGATGGGTGCACACGCACTCAGAATGTACGCAGTGTCCTCGGCTCGTAGCAGTTTGGAAAAGCGGCGATCGTTAAACTGTGGGCTAAAAATATATATTTTTAATTCTCGGAAGAGCCACCGAATAATACGAAATTAATGAAAATAGATTTATCCTATTAGATTGGTAGGAAAATAATTACGGGTTTTGTTTTCTGAATTAATTGATTTTTTACAATGAATGTGTCATTTCATTGTGTATCTTTTTGTGTGCATTTTTCGATTTTTCACATTGACTTCGGTTTTGACGTGCTTGTGGTCTAGTGGTTACAATAGTTGTCTAGTGACCCAGTGATCTGGTGGTCGGGAGTTCGAGCATCGTTTCAGAGAGCCATCGTGTTCATATTTATTATTATTTTTATAGCACAAGCATTGAGCTTAGCTTGAAACTAGTAAGAATATTGATGTGATTTATTAATACCTAAATGTTTCAATATATTACATTACGTTATAGTACTTACCTGCCGATAGTGCTCTCTATGGTTGACGGGTCATGGCAATGGCAACACTACTGCGCGAAAGGATTTTTATCTAAGCCTTTCCGTTGACGAAGCAGAGTAGTGCTGTCGACATCTCATAGAACGCAGTAATGGCAAACATGTGATTTAATATTTAATAGGAAGGGATGAAAATTCGTTCCTGAGAATGGACCTCCAAGTCATGAGTCGCCATTGTCTGGATGATGTACCACCACAGATGGTTTTGTAATGGCTCCGATGAGAGTCCTGGAGAATTCCCCATGGACAGAATAGGATGACGATCATGATTCAGAAATAGAGAAATCTTTACTTTAGTATTTTGCCGTAAACAACGTCAACTTATAAGTAACCCAAATTGAATATTCATCTTGGAGCAAAAGCAAACCTTGTCCATTGAAATTCAACCTGTTAAAGTGAAGTCAATTTTTTTTCCACCTACCGGTGGTATTGTCAAATAGGAGTGACAGTTGATTTATTTCGCTGTGGTTAAACTAGAAGAATATATTCCATTTAATGATTCTGAATGGGACTACGTTGTGTATTAAGATCTAATTTAACGGAGTGATTCTTCGTAAATAATTTGATAACGTTTTATTTTCTCTTTGCTCATTTGTTTTAATTGTATAAATTTTTCTAGATTACAATGTTGTAAAATTTCTCTTTGATTTTATTTGTTTTCCCTTGAGAATGACTGTTAAAGGCAAGTGGGAGATAGAATAGCCCATTCTGTTCATAGTACCTACAATCTCATGTTCTACCTTGGGCGAAACCAAGTCCATCGGGCACGTCACAATATTTAATATGTTACTGATTAATGTCTACGTTAATATATTACTATAAACTGTTACTATGCTGTACTCTTTGTTTCTTAACAAATATCACCAAAAAGCTCGTGTAGAGGAGTAATAAACATTTAATTTTGAACTAAAAAATTAATCTATACCGCATTCAAATGACGGTTTTATTAGCCCCGCGTTGCTTTACTTTGTTGAAAGGAACTGGCATGAGAGCACGCACTCCCATAACCATTCCGGGCAAGGGTGGGTCTTTATTGTACTATTGAATTAAATATGGAAAAAAGCAAATAATATAAATTTTTCTTTTGGGTTCAAAACGGGTGGCAAAGCAGCAGAAACTGCTCATAAACTAAAAGGTCTTTTTGGGGGTACTGTTGAAGAACCTACGCTAAAATGGTGGTTCCAAAAAATTTGTGCTAGCAACGAGACCCTTGAATATGAATAAAGTCGTGGTCATCCTTCATCAGTTGATAACAACGAACTCACATTTAAAAAATTATATACAAACGTTCAAATGCACTCAAACCCAGCTTTGTTCTGCAAACAATTTCTTTTGATATGCCAACAGCTATGGAAATTTGTTCTCCAAGATAGACATAATTATTGACTTGTTCAAGCTGAATTCCATTAACATAAATGAGTATCAACTCAACAAAGCAATTAATAATTATCTTTCAAGGGCACTTTGCATATAAACTGTTTAGTTCTACACTATTTTTGAATTTAAAATTGTTATTATATGAATATGGTTTTGTAAAAAGGAGCGTTTCCGTCTCTTTTTAAATAAAATCTCTTTAATAAATTCATTTACCGGTCATGCAAATACCATAATGAGAAATTTACAGAAATTGATTTGTTCAACATTAGCCTTACTAAGCTCAAAGAGTTCTTATGAACCACCACAATCTAAACTTTGGCCATTCAGTATACCTATAAAAACTCATGTTGCTCTCCCTTTACCGCAACGTTAGTTGCGACTTCCCCACCCTTCTCCCTCTTTCATCTAAACATACTTTGTATCCAAATATTTTGTGTGGATTTTTATTATTAGTATCGCATGTTAAATAATTATTATGTGTTCAATACAGGAACAAGAACCGTAGCAATCACGTTAGGGGTGGTTCGCCGGTTCATTCTGGGCTCTCGAACGTCGACGTCTGCAGCGGTGTGCAGTAGTCCAGGGGGGTCCAAGTCTTCGTCCAGTTGTAGCAGCCAAGTCGTAGAATATTACAGGTTCAGTCCAAATGTCGTAGCCAAAGTCGAACCCCAAGGAAAATCCAGATGTAATAGCAGAGGCCAAGCGGAGATAAATGAAACAGAGTTGTTTCAGAGAAGTCCAGCGGTGCAGAAGCGATCGAGGGAAGTGATTTTTGCAACCGCTGGACCGTTTATTTATCCTGGAGATTCATCTCCTGGGAGCATAAGGCTCCAGCCGGATGCTGGGACTAATCAGGGGGCGAAGACACTCCCCGCGCCACCCCGATTCGGTCCCGCGCCGACACCACCTGGCGGCCAGACTCCGCAACTTACTTCATTTTTTTGGTCGTCCCGTACGGGACGGCAGATTTCTTTTTGCGCTTGAAAAACGTCTCTTACAATTTCGTTCTGTAATCCTCAGGCATCGCGAGTACTTTTTTTATATAGAGTTTAGCTCTCCTCGCGATGCCTGATATATTTTACCTTGGGCGATGGCCCGGGAAATTAATTATTGCACCTTAAACCTAACGAATTCTGTTTTAACTATCTAAATGATTTTTAAGGTGCATAATATTATCTCCGGGCGATCGCCCTCCAAAAACTCTCTTTATTTAGATATCTCATGTGTTCAAAATAATTTTTTACAGCAAGATATAGTACAAAATAGCCAGCGAAACTTACGAACCCTACTATCCCCCCTCCACTCGGCCGGTCGCTGCGCGCAGAGGCGTCGGGATTCCAGCGGCGCGGGGTGCCGGGCGAAACCTTGCCGTGAATCGGCCAAGATAGGTTTTCCGCCCGGCGCTTTTCTTGAGCCGCGATTAGCGCGCTCCGCGGCCGCGTAGCTGTGCGGAACATTATGTTTATTACAATATGATTTTACTGTAAAAATCCCTTAATATAATAAAATAAAGTCCCACGCTTTTGAGCCTGCCACCACAAATGTCTGTTGATAATAGATAGTCGGTTCTACACCTACGAGGGCTGTATGATAAATACCCGTATTAGGGAAGGAAACCTGTTCTTTAATTTTTTTTATTTCATAACACATACTTTTTTAGGCCTATGTTTCGGCGATGACTTCCTCGTTTAACGTGAACCGTTTTTCACCAAGCCATTACAAGTTTGGAAACAAAAAGAAATTGCATGGGGCCTGAATCTGGAGAATAGGGTGGATAAGGCAGCAATTTATCGTGTAATTCGACCAGTTTTTCTATGGCAATTGCGGACGAGCGAGCTGATGCGCTGACACGTTGAAAGATCACTTTTTTCTTCGCCTAATGGAGACGTTTTGTCATCAATTCAACGTGATTGTTCTTCCCTTCTACAAATAGTCCATGAAGATGATGGCCTCGCGAATACCAAAAAACAGTGGCTATGATCTTTCCGGCCGATACAACTCTTCCTGCGGTTGAAGTAGAGGTTGTCCCGAGAGTCAGACGCGCCATGTTATGTGTCGCCTAATTATTCATCATTACGTTAGTGTTTTGAGACGTTTATCTTCAATTCACGTCTACATTATTTTTACATTCAACAGAAATAATTGCTTATTAAACTGAAAAGGTTGGGAACTCCTGGCAGGTGGTGCGTGCTGTGCCGATGCGTAGTTCGTTAGAAGCTCTTTATCTGCGTAGGAGCGCGGGATCAGTACTCGGTCCAGTACTACCGGTGACATTTAAGTTAAAGTATCAATTTGTAACACTACCAAAAGCTCAGGCTTAATATTTAATTTAATTCTAATGTATATAAGCAGTCGAAAAGGGAGGGAAATTTGTGACAGGATTTGGTAATGACGGTATTAGAATCCTCATATGCGAGGTGCTGCTAGTGATGTAATTCATCCAATAATAGACAAGAATAGTTGATATAATAGAATATGCCAAAAAAATAAAATGCTGAACAATTGTTGAACAAACGCAGTCACTCGGTGGTATCCGAAAGGAATCAAGAGGCCGACAGGCCTTAAAACCCACTGGACCGACGAAATCCACTAAAATATGTGACACTGAAAAATGGGGTATGCTTGGAGAGACCTTCATCCAACAGTAGATAGAAAACGACAATTGATAACGATGACAATTATGATATAGGTATGTCATTGTTAACGCACTTACAATATTTAAGAAAAATAAATGATTTATTGCAGGATCCAATAAAAGTTAGTGCTTATTCTAAATATATATATTGCTAGATGGCAGTACAGATTAGCAAAAATAATAAAGAATACTAATATTCATTTACGATCTTTCCGCATTGTGTAATAGATGTCACTGATGTCTAATATTTGTCAAAAACTACTGTGAATAATTTTTGAATACGAAATATCGTATTTATTATATTATAGTAAATTTTTTACCTACCCATATTATTTTATTTCTTTAAGTTCACTGTAGCTTTCTTGTTTGTGCTTTTAATAGCTGACGATAATCATATTAATTTAAGATAGCTCCAGGTGTATATATGTGTATGGCACGTATTATTTTATTAATATTAAAGTTTTTCTTACTTGAAATAAAGACAGAATATAGTACATGTTGCTTTTTTAAAGTAATATAATAAGAGATTTCCAATATAGACTCCCGCAAGGCTCAGCAGCAAGTTTAGTCGCGAAGAAGCCGCCGCAATAGCAAAATAGTATAACCCGTATCGGTCCACCGGGAACTATCCGCCCTTGATTTGTATCACGCACACGCCGCACAGGCAATGGTCTCCGTTGATATTATTTGGAGCGTATTAAAAGAAAGAGGGACTCGAAACTTTTCAACATAAATTAGGACGCGGGGGATAAATCAAATTATTCTCATTTACATTCTTGAAACTTTCTGGAATGCTCCGACAGTCGGTGAAAACAAGTCTCCGGAATGTTCCCGGCGGAGCGGCAGTTGACAGCTGGCATAACGCCACGGGGGTAACGACACGGCCAATATTATGTGAAACGCTTTTCGACTACATTTCGTTAAGAACACGGGAGCTAGAGATGTTAGCGCGACATTGATCGTGACATCTTGAGAAAAATATCAATTGACCGCAATTAGTACTCTATGGTTACAATAATCGCGAATCTCTGTGTGTGTATTACGTGTACAGGTCACTAGGAAGGAAATTTTACTACATTCATTTTAGACCTTTTAATAATAATAATTTCGCATATTATCCACGATAATTCAATTGTCACCTTTGTTCAATTTGTATAATTGGATGCCACTCTTAATGACAGATACCTCTCTCTATCCTTTGTCCTCCGCATCAAACTGGTTCCTGCAATCTTTTTTATGTCACCAGACCAGCGAGCTGATGGATAACCCACGTTTTGGTTTTCAATACCGAGTCATTCTCTCGGTTAAGTTGCCCAGACCTGTGTGAGTGTTTAGTCAGCCTCGATCAGGACAGGGAGGACGCACTGACTGACGAGCAGTTGGTTCTCTTCCCTGGCCGGTTAGGTCTGCCGGATTATGGTTCCGGAACCGTGAATTGTTATTTTGACTTTGATAAGCTCGCCGCATTATACCTAGTGATGAGAAAAAATGCTACTCTCGACTCACTGGTGTTATTGTGATAGTATTTAAAACAACACAGACCTATGTTCTGAATAATTACAACTTCACAATAATAATGTGTTCTCGTAATAAAATATAAATAATAAAAAAAATTGAATCAAAAATCACGATATTCCCAGATATTAATCACTGATAGTGAGTGTGACTCAAGATATCAGTGATTGACTCACGGTTCGTGATTTTGAGCTCATCCCTACCTGATTGTAAATATAATATGTGTGCACTTGTAGATGCTCTATCTTATAATCTATTATTTTATCATCTTTCTTTCTGTTATATTTCACTATTCTGTATTGCAATTTATTAATAAAGGTCGAACCCACCTTAAGGGAATAATAAACAGCAAATAAATGTAGCTTCGTAATTATAATCGGGATGCTTTACTGAGAAGAACTAATGTGAGAACACCAGCTGCTAAAACAGTTTCGGGGAATTGATGGGACTGTTCACTGATTTTGGTCCAGAAATCAGAAATTTTGGTTTCGGAGATATGTTGCATATTTACGAATGTTGCCCATCCTATCTGTTTTGATTTCAGTATTCCGTTATAGTTTAGCTAAGGTTTACATGGCTTTCCATAAACTTTTTTGTTCCTCAGAATTATCGTTTTCTTTAAAAATGTATTATTTTTATTGGATTAAATTTTCCCGAGGAAAGAGAATTGAGTTGAGCTCAGCTGGTGAGGACTAGTAGCATTAGAGCATTGTAAACAAACAGTAGCGAATTGTCTTTAAATACTTTTTACACACGCTAGAACGCAGTAAATATACTGATCTTCACCAGATACTTTTTTCCCACCGTTGTATTGATCAGAAGTATAAACTCACTAATCTAAACGTGAAGTCATTTGTGTGTACATGATATAACTTTTAGGTAACTAGTATTTACAACCTATTCTAAGATGTCGTTACAGAATTCGGTCTAATTAAACATTACAAATACTAAACCAACGTTTTGAAACGTAAAGAAAAAACGATTGAACGATTTAATTTTGAAAAACGATCGTTATGTGTAGTGTATCACGGATGCAGTTATAATCCGGCTGCGCCAATTGTGATGTATTTTTATGGTGCCAACCGTTGCACCAGAAGATTAGTTATTCTTCTGAAAAATGTCGTTGGATCGGTGACGTGAATCTGCTTCAGGTCACAATAAGTACAGTTTATAATATAAAACAATGATCTAACTGGGTTGACGACTAGAAGCGCAGAGATCTCCCGATCTTCCGCTCGCACACATATTTATACGATTTACCTACGCACGCAGACCTAATAACCCTTTTATTTAATAATCATATAACAAACCGTAAACATCACTTTATGAAATAATATTTATCAACATACAAATAACTACTTGCAATGGGCTGGGCGTATTTGTCGAAGATATAATGGAAGGGAAGATCAATAAGCCGTAAAGGCCTCGCACTGGTAGATTCTTCTTCTCTTCTGTGTTGATGTGAAAATAGTGGCGGGCACCAAATGAATGGAAAGGGCTGAAGTCAGAGACCTGTGGAAAATGATATTGCGTGATGCATGTTAGGCTCAGATGGTTTAAGGTATGAGAATACGGCCGCTCCATAGATCGGACTCGTATCGTAAACCACTAAACCAGTATCACAAAATTCTTCTTCTTCCACACCACTACACCCCAGGATGGGATTTGGCCTTCTCCACAAGTGCTCTCCGCCGACTCCTATCCCTGGCCATTCTTGTCCAGTCCCCGGACCCTCCCATCTTGTTCCAGTCCTGTTCCACACAGTCAGCTCACCTCTTTCTTGGCCTGCCTCTAGGCCGCTTCTACTAGGGCATCTACTCGGTCATGATCTTCGGTTTCCTGTCTTTCAACATGGCCAGCCCATCTTTCTTTCATAGTCTTTGGGACCTATAAAATCTTACAATTGTTTCTTGTTCAATTACATTTTCGTTTCAATTCATTTTTATTCTGTAAGTTTTATTTTATAGTGTAGGTCCATAAATTATTCTTAATATTTTACGCTAAAAGATTACTAAATTGTTCTTCGATTTGGGTTAGGCACGACACTTCACAACCATAAGTGACCACTGGTCTCGCAACTATGGCGGAGGATTGTTGATATAGAGATTGAGATAGTGTTGAATGATAATAATGGATATGATTACGCAGTTCATTATTTCGATCAAATACATCATAAGGTAAGTTATATTCTGATAATATTAGAAGGGAACACGTTCTTAGATCAGATCGATTCAGCATAAACTATATGTTTGATATGTTTCTCAGCAATTCGGGATGTGATCTATTTTCTACATTCCCCCACCTCCCCCTCTTCCATCTTCTGTTATTTTATTTAGTATTATTAATTTATACATAAATTTCTTTACACAGTTGCATTTATAATGCCAGTCTCACTAGACCACAACCGCGCTGTGACAAACATTTACACATTTTTATACGTAGTTGCTAGCTGCACATAATTTTAAAAATGAATTTTTTATTAGGAAAACACATTCTTATTGCGAAGTTGTAATTATTCAGAACAGACGGTCTTTGATATTTTAAATATATTAATTAGAAAGATATACATGTTAAATCAATTTTGTCGCAAAATATTGTTGTTGCGCCACCGGGATTCGAACCTGGATCTCTTTCCAAACCGGGGAAGGTGCATTATCCAACTATGCTACAGCGACGATATTTTTAGTGACAAATTTTCGAACCTATATGTTACCTTTTTGATATTAATACATTTAATCGTTCCATTATTTGAAAGAGCCATCTACCTTATTTTGATATAAAAATATATAAATTTGTTTGGATTTACTAAAACTTTAGAAATTGTAAATAATTACATTCTGTTTCACTTAAAATAAAACAAATTTAGATAAATCATTTAGAAATATAGGTACTCAAACAAATTTAAGCAACGAAAAAATACATTCATCATTGGAAATCAAATTTGGAACTTTATTTTCCGGTAAGCAACTTTACCAATTACGTTACAGTGACCATATATAAATTCGTATTTCATCTATCCTTTGCTTTGGAAGCGATCTATGTAATTACAGGTGGCGGCAGGACCTCATTAACAGAAAATATTTATTTAACTTAACTAATTACATATATAAATCACATTTTATTAAGAAGGCTACGATTTTTCAAAATATAGTTCCGTGAAATACTACGTGTGTGTTTGTAATTATTACAAAGCTTTTAAATATTATAACTTCACAAAATAAAAGTTAATTCATTTAAATTAACGTACTGTCACTACTTTACTTACCACTAAAAATTTTTTTTTTGCCATTTTTACAATATTTTTATAACATGAATTAAATATTTTACATTATTAAAATTACATTGTTTTTTTTTTCGCTCACCTCTCCAAAAAGAGACTAGCTCTTGTGCTTGAAGAGAGAGTTACACTATAATAATTTTATGTAGAGAGTTATACATTTGTAGTCTATAATTATTTATTGTCTATTTGTGTGCTTCTGAAGTGTTCTATAATATTATTTATTATCTAATCATGTGCTTCTGAAGTGTTCATTTAATTTCTTTCTAAGATAGTATGCATATGACATTAAGAAAAGTATATAATATAAAGAGTAATGTGTAATATAGTAGAGTTGGCATATTCAAGTACATCGTTATGGATCAGCTCGTTGTTTTAAGTTCTCATTTTATATTCAACATGTTACTTGTTCTTAGTAGCAGACATCAACTCTCGCTACAAACAGTGTTTCTTAATTAAATTTGCGGCAAAAACCTTTAACGTTTTACATACTAATACGAGCTGGTGATTATATAATTTATTGTTTTTATCTGTATTGAAAATAGCGAAGCCAGTTTCTAATAATTTACTACTGATAATACTTTTCTAAAAGCATTGTCCACAGAAGGCGAAACTATGAAATAATCTAAGAGATTTGGTCGAGTTACATCTCAATTAACATGTACACGTTTTGAGATTTTGATCTGGAGATGAACTCAGAGATCAACTTGAGATTGACAGAAAAAAAAAAAAATTAAACCAGTGAATACGACAAACGACACTTAAAACTACAATAGATCCGTACAACTATCTATTCTGAAACGTTATATTAGGCGTTAAATTACAAACATTTATTTCGTTTAACTGCTGTTGGGAAGATTCAAAATTACTCAACTGACGAATGACAATGATATTTGACGTTTTACATACGTGTTGAGCGTGAAGTAAAGCGCGAAACGGCGAATCTCTGAGACATTGTGTGTACACAGGGACTACTGAAGCAGAGAATTATCTCCAAAGAATCTCATGGGAGCAAAATCTGTATCTGAGATTGTCTCGAATCGAAAATCTCTTAAAAATCACATTCGCGAACATAGGCCATTAAACTAAAGTTATAACAAAAAAATATGCAGGTTACTCGTGAATAAGTTAAATTCTAAGATTATAATTATTGATGGTCGGACGGCGAGCATATAAGCAACGATCCTGTCGCCAGCTTTGGTGACGTCTCAAGGCACAGATATAACCTGAGAAGATCGATAGTTCGAGGAGAAATTCACTAATAGTTTATTCGGATGATCGGGTCAAATGAAAACAAATAATTTGGTTGCAGTGTCGGCGGCTCGCCTATAGAATGACCGGTAACCACAACTGCTTTAATAAAGCCAAGAACTAGAATCGCTTTACATGTCTCAAACGCATATATCATACCAGTCCAGCCTGTGTCCATTTATTTATATAATTATAATAAAAGTGAAAAACAATTATTATTGATTATGTCAACAATCATTATTGATTATGTAAAGTAACATAAAGAAATATTTATTAAGAAACAGTGAAAAAATTATAATTAAAGGAGAAAGATAAATGCCTTAAATTAGGTATATTAAAATATTTGTAAAAAAAATGTTATTCTGTTCTGCCAGTTATAAATAAATATGTTAGAATTTTTTTGAATTTCGGTAATGTTGTATTCAATACATCAGTAACATCCGCGTGCTCATTACTCAAGTTTCGTATTCTGTCTATGATCATTGTATTTTGTTTTACTCTGCTCAAATATTGTCTGAAACAGTGTTCAGTCTACAGAGTCTACAAAGATGCCAACCTGCAACCTGGTTGGAGTCCACAAAGATACACTAACCTGCAACCTCGTAGGAATCTACAAAGATATATCCGTAACAAGGTTCTGGTTCATTACTCTCCCTTCCTGCGATCCTCCGATAAAATGAACAGAAATTTTCTTACTCTAATTTATGCGCGCTATTTCTATATTTATATTTTTAACATTCTGGGGGAACCTCCGATAAAAGAAAATAATGTTATAATGATTTTGGTTTTTTCACGGTGGACCGATTTTTTACATTCCAATTCGTCTTCGGATTTCTGCTTTAGATTCTCTATATTCTGAATTGAGAGCACATGGGGATATAAACTCGTCAACATCTTCGTAATCCTTTAAGAAGGTGTTCCTTGTTAAGAGTTTCGAATCGATCGAATCTCAACTTCCGCTCTTCGGAGTAGCTCAGAAATTTCGTTATTGGCCATTATCGTTGTATCTTCTGCGAATCTTATGTTGAACATCCTACCAAAACCATCTTCCTACCCATCTAGTATTTTCCTTATTATGTATTCTCCAGAAATGTTGAAAACATTAGGAGTACATTAGGATACAGCCTCTCTGTACTTGGAACGGTTCTGATAGGAAGTTAACTACTCTCACATTCGCCTCATTTTGTATTTTGTAAATAAAAAACTACCTTTTTGAAAACTATTGGAGCAATACTGTTCGAACGGTGCTTGACTTTTGAATAGATAGTAATTGCTTTGTCCAAATTTCTACGAATTTTAACATTCTTTGATATTCGGGTCGTAAAATCTAGTCTACGAGCTTCTTTCGAGTTCGAGTTCCTTTACAGTTAACTTCTTGACAATCTCATGACAAATCAATTTCTTTATACACGCGTCTCTCTTCTTGTTAAAGGAGATTATTCTCAATATATAGATGACATAAAGAGACGAAGCTATTATTTTACATGGGAAGTATGGAAATCTCGGGCATTACAGAGCTATCGCTTTACACAATGTGACTTTCACCTACTTACCCATGCTACCACATCTATAAAATTTTTGGAAGTCGTATCATGTTGGAACATTTCACTTATTTATTACCAACTATGCTATCGCCATCTATGAATTTTTTTGAAAATTTGATATTCATTATCATGCAACAGTATAGATGTCACTGAGGCTGAGACTTTTTGTCTGAAGTGTGGTGCTATATCTCAATAATTGGTTCCTACAAAGATTTGAAGATACTCAAAATACTGAGATTCTTCTCGCTCATCTCTTTTGAAGAGGAGTTATTTTGGCCTTTTTTATAAAAACTTTCCTCTCTGGCGAGGATTACGTAAAAAATAACGTCCTTTTATATTTATGTGATATTGGAAGTAGATTAACTGTCTTCCATTTTGTTTGAACGCGCCACATGATTTTTTGTGTTATTCGAATAAAGCCGTATTGTATTATACGCGCAAGTATATAATAGTGCAACAGTTCCCATACGCGAGTAACAACATTCAACAAGCGGATAATAATATTATTTTGTAATACCTATACAGAACAATCGCTTTTCATAATATTATTCCATATTTCCGCTTAAACGATACTCGGTGTGTGACGCGGTGTATGCAGTGCTGACGTGCTGATAGTACAATATTAATGTACCCATTCAATCCATTACAATAGGACTCCACTCTCATCAATGATAGATTCTTAACCACTGGCGTAACTAAAATAATAATTAAAATTCTCACTTCTGGGAAAGAATTAGAAGATTCATTATAATACTGATTTTTATAAAATATAACAGGGTGGCCCAAAAAAAGTGAAAATATTTCTTAAAATATGATATAATTACATCAAATTATTAGTTTAACCATATCAACAATAGCTTAAATAGCTTACTAATTTACCTACGTTACGTCTTATTTCAACAATTTACTTTCCTATTAACTTTCCTATTGTTTATATTATACTTGGTTTTTTCAAATTGTTGCCCAGAATGACAAAAATCACTATGGAAGACCGTATTCTGATGAAAAATTTGCGAATTGAAAAACGTCAGGGTGCTAGGGAAATGATCAAAGAGTTTCAAAACAAAGCCTGGAGTATAGCTAGACATTACAGCATAACTGGACATTACAGCAGGACGGAGCTCCATCTGACACAGCCAGAAATACAATCAACTTTCTTCGTGAGAATGTTAATTTCATCGAGCCAGACATGTGGCTACCGAACAGTCCAGATTTAATCCCAGTAGATGATGCAATATGAGGGTATTTTGATGATTTCTAATTAGCTAAATATTGTGGAAAAAAATTACATTAAGAATTATAATTAATTATATTATGTTTTGAAATAACTCATGTGTTACGAGATATTCTCACTTTTTTGGGCCACCCTGTATACAACTCTATTATTATTCCTCATAAACTACTACAGCAGCATTTTATTATTGGCTAATGAAGAAGAAATGCAACAATTATCAGTACAGCAAAATAAAGCACTGTGAAATAATAGATGCACTCGGTTCAGTACAATGTTACCTTACTGAATATAACTTTTAAACCGAAAATATATTTCAATTTTAAGGTGTTTATTTTTAGAATTCTCACAAAAAAATATCGGTAGAATTTATATGAAAAATTGAGGTACGAGCATCGTACAAGAGGAAGAGACAGAATGATACCGCCATTCGGAAGAAGGCTAAATATCAAAAATCGGTGATGTACAGTGCGGTGAAGATTTTCAATGAAATGCCAAATGATATGAGAACAGAAGAGAATTAGTTAATTGAATGTTGGTATTAAGTGACCGTGTAAATTGAAGACATGGCTAAAGAAATAGCGTATAACGGATTATGAGTGGAGCAAAATATAATCCGCTGTTAAAATAAAACGTTTTACCATCTTCATTGTCACTAGTGATGAGCAGAAATGCTACTCTTGACTCACGGGCGTGATTGTGATTGGTATCAATAATATCAGTGATTGAAAACTATGACTGTGATCACTATTTCATTGCTGCACAAAAGAAAGACCGAGCGTAATATTTACGCTCAAATTAAAGTTAAAAATATATTCTAGCGTAATTAATAAATAAAAAATTAATTTTAATATCATCACGAAGAGAATGAAATCTATTTATAAAATAAAAGTGTATTTTTTGGATCAAATTCCCAACATTGTTTTACACATATTTATGTGTCAAAATTTTCAAATGTCTTATTATAATATATTAAATATTATAATTATAATTATTAAATATATTAAAATTATTCCAGCGTGATCAGGTTTTTTTTAACCCGATTAAAAATAATACATATTATATTATACATTAAAGTTACGATATAAATATAACGTTATAAAAAATAAAACCAAGGAAAATATAAATAAATAAAAATGAAAAGTTCACACATATATATATATATATATAAATTTAAACAAAATAGAAATATTACGCATATAAATACTTAAGTTACGGCCATTATTGTATCTGTAGCTATTTTGTAGGCGTTGTCATTCTCTGGTCAGGGAACCGGCTTTCCATGAGGGCGCCGCTTGCCCCAGAGAGTACAAAAATTTTCTAACACACTATTCTTATTATTGGAGGACCCGCTAAATGAATATATAATTTTTTTTATTTTTATTATTTCGACCAAATATGTACCTTAATATTTGTTTTATCCAGCTCGTTAGATTAAACTATATAATGCAGTCAGCCAAATAACGTAACCACGTAAAAATATATACTGTGACAAAGGACAGAGATCTTCTGGAAAGACGCCGTGGAAACATCTAGAAGTTTTCAGAAACCGATGTTGTGACTTATAGCGACGGCTAAAGAAGTTGCCGAAGAAGCTGGCTTCAGGAAATTTGATGTATTCAGTAAATGCGCGAGATCTTGAGCGATAGTTTAATGATCGTGGAAGTGCCGCAAGAATCAAGTAAAATTCGTATGTGCGTGAAAGGAACGGATATATCACCGAGTCACGTTTTTTTTATCATCCGCCATTTTGAAATATCATGGCGAAAAGGGCCGGCTTAGCCGAGATATTTACAAGGTAAATTTTGCATAATAGTTGATAGAAATCTGACAAGAACCACGGAAGTTATCGTGTCCAAAAAATCCGTGATGTCCCGTATATAAATAATTATACGGGTGTAACGCGCACAGTTCACAATATTTTATGGGTGTATGTAACGACCAAATTACATCCACAAATTCTGTACTGTTACGGATAATATCATTGTACGACATTTTCACAAAATCTACGAAATAAATATTTGCGAAATTGAACCATTATTATTCCATACCTTTGCTTTGCATGTAACAAAATATAGTCTGGTCGCTCAGAGTTCGATGACCTTATATTTTTTTTAATTTAATGCATAATTTGGAATCGATGAAATATTTCAATTAATAAATAATCGAACAAATATAACCTTTTTAAATTTAAATCTCTCACATGGTTGAAATTATGCACTCGCAGTTTGAATATTTTCGAAACATATTTTTAATACAGATGAATATTATGTTCCAGGCCGATTTTATTTAGCTGTCATTTTGATATGACAGATATTGGTCAATTTATATTTAGTTATCGTAAAGAACAATTGATTACAATTTATTATTGAGTATATAATGCTACAATAATGTGTTAAAATTATTAAAACATGTTATCTAAATAATACTGACAATACTGTAACCATTAATGATGATCACTATCGTCACATGTTAGAAAACTTTTTAGTTTGCAAAATTTGTGGTTTCAACAGAACGGTGCCACCTCACACGCAGCCCTTGAACACGAGCTAAGCTTGAAATTTTGCTATAAATTTTTCCCGGCCGTATGTCAAAAAGTGATGATGTCGACTGGCCTCCTCGATCACCTGATTTGACGGCTTCCGAATATTTTCTGTGGGGGTACTTTAAAGGAAAGGTCTACGCCAATAAGCAACAATAATTTCGATGCTACAGGACCATATTTGAAATGAAATTGCTGAATTAACATGCAAAGTGTCCGAGAATGTTATGAAAAATATGGTTAAAAGAGCACGCGTTTGTGCCACTGCCAATGGCGGCCATTTGGCCAATATCATAATTTATACATAATTGTAATAAATTAAGTAATTTATAAATAAAAACAAAATTAAAATAATTTGTTATTTTTTCTAGTTATTAAAAAACAATATCGACCTGGAACATAATATTCATCCCTAAAATATTGTACGCTATGTATTTTACACCTAATATTGTTATTGGACTATTATTTAGAGGATTTTTTGTTGTAATTTGCAAAAAAAAAATAATTATTCTTCAAATGCGATGCTCATATCATCATCTTGCCATGGAACAGTTAATATATTTGCTAGCAGGAAAAATTCCTACGTTTCCACTATTTTGGTGTTTTTTTATATACCTATTTCATATATATATATATATATATATATATATATATATATATATACCTTATTTCAAATTAAATAAATGTTATCGATTATATAAAAGAGAGAATACATAACTAATCTTAACTTAGATATATAATACTAAAAATACGTTTGATATGCTTATATAAGACACACGATCTCGTTATTTCAGTATTTTTTCTTACTAGCAATGTACGTTAAGATAATATAATCAAGGATATTCCTGTAGTATTAATAAAGAATTTAATTATGTTAACAAATATGTTACATTTTTTATTATTACGCACGTCTTTAAATGCTCGTTCAAATATAAAATTCATCAAAAACACCGATGTTCTTCCCTAATAACAGTTCCTATTGATATTGTGTCAGGCTGTCTACTGGCGACAGACCCCTCTCGGCTTTCATTATTCACAAGTCGACGGAAAACTCCAAACTCCATGGCTTCCAGGGTGAGTGCAATACTCCCGACTACTCGTGTCGTTTCATGCGCACCTCTGTAGGTTTCCCAACCTGTACGCTGTACGCTATACGTGTGTATAGTGTAATTCAACGGAAAATCCTGCCTTGGGGTGACAACGCGTCCCTTCTTCCAGACGTATTGTTAACGAAACCAAATTATTACATATTTTTATTTTTCTTTTTATTCATATAACATTATTTTTTGTATGAAGCAACATTAGCGGTGCATTATAGAGTTCTAGTGTCAACACTAGTGATAATGATAATGCGGTCGCTTAAGCGCATGTCTGGTAATCTATGTTCGATAAAGTGAGGAATTAACAAATTAGGGGCTGATGGTAGCATTGTATAAAGAAAAGGTTTTTGTGTGGAAATGCCATTTACGGTCACCAGTTTAGGGAGAGTGTATTTTGTTAATGACTACATTTTGTGGGAGTAAAGACCGGCGTTCTACCCTCTCACCGGCTAGCCAGTGGCGAACACAAGATCCGCGGGTTCTTTACACACACCCACCTCATTTTGTCACACTCTGCCTTCATCCTAAACTGCGAAAAATTTATCTGGAGGTGATAAATAAAAATATGTTATTCGTTATAAAAAGGCATCTAATCATAAAAAGAAGCATGAACAAAGGAAACAAAATATAGATACAATCCACATTAACAAATCCTAATTTCGTCGGGTTGGGCGCGAGTTTCACTAGATGGCATCACTCCGGTCCATGCCCGTCCTGGCAACCCATCTCATTGGCCTATCATCGTAGATGATCCCCAGCATCCAGACCGACGCAACTGGATTCGTATGCGGAATTGTAGAAAATCACATTGCCCGAGGTTGTAATGTGAACTGAAGGCGAAGAAATCAAAGTTACGCTGGATTGCTCACAGTTACATGTTAGAAACGCTGGCCGCGGCCATTGAACCGCGCAAGTTTGAGAGCTCTGTTCGATGATTTCAAAAAGAAAACGAACCATAGACGGTGACCGTTTTTATATAACCTTGAAAACGGATCGCGATACCAACGTAGGGGCAATTATTTGTGATTTCGAGGTGTTTGGTAATAAAACAAGTGACACTAATTTGTAATGTCACAATGTTGTCTAAATATGTAGGTTATGTCTGTGAGAGCTGGATGCCTCATATATTTCACCCAGCGTGCACATGTTTATTTGATAATATTCACGGAGGTGTATTTTGTATGTGTGGCCTGAGCAGGATGAAGAAGAGATACAGTTAAGAAATATGCAAAGAAAAATTTTACCCAAAAACGTTTGCTGGAGATCTTAACTGGAAGGCAGTAGCGATAGCAATGATGTTCACGAGTAGGTCTTCTTTGGTTTCGGGCGCATGTTATTGGTACCAGATGTCGATTATTGCGGTGTCGGTACGTGCCGGAGTGTTTTTGCGGCTGTGATGGTAAGCTTGTTATTTATTGACAATTTTACGTTCTCTTTATCACGCATTGAAAAGAAACGGAAATTGAGTGCTTAAACCAAACGGACTATTTTTAATAGGCCCGGCGATAGACAGGTTGGGGCCAGGTATTCTGATAATGATCACCTTCCCTAGATATGTTCAAAGTGGCACTATCACATTACGAGCTCTGGTCGAAATACAAGTAAATGAAGTACTACCGTCTACAAATTCAATATAACAACTCATACAGAATACTGTTCAGGTTGGCCCGTTATTGTAGCGCAACTACAATGTTTGCTGAAGGCTGTGTGCATGGATTCACACCGACTTGCTGGTGTAAAACTGGCTTTAGGCCCACTTAATTAATACATATTCACGAAATATGGATTGTCCCATGAAGTCAACAATCAGACCCTCTATATTTCAATATATAGAAAGATCTCTACTTGGCTTGGACACGTCTTCCGAATGCCAGAAGAACGATTAATAAGACTATCATGGCAACTGAGAGGGTCGCCGCAGGCTACCGGGATAAACAGCAAACAAAGATTTTATGAATAGAAGATTCCACAGTTTTGTGTTTTTAAATCATTGAATTAATATTGTCTATTGAAATGAGACGAGCAATAATGCTAGTTAAAATAAAATGAATATTTTTTCAAAATCAAAAATAAGTTTTTTTTATCAAAATTTAGTCACCTGTCCGAGCCTCCACAACTCTTTATAAAGCGGCAGCTCAGTGCGAAAACGCTCGAACAAAATTACAAAGTACCGCTTCGCACCTATACGCGCGATCGCCCGTCTCTGTCTCGCTTGCGATATCAGAAGGGAGCGGAAACAGCCGAGGATCCTCCGTTTAAAAAATACTCCGTCGCGCCAAACTCAATCGAGACGCGCCTGGGACATCTGCAATGCGCGCTACACCGCGGGAGAGGGACGCGGCCGTACGCCAGACGGCGACCGAGAACGAGGGTAAAATCGATGCGGGAAAGAGACGTCCGAAGCGCTGCCGTCTCGCTTTCCGCCGGTGCGCGTGCACGCAGAAAGCACTCGGATAATATTTTAGCATCACGTTTCTACACTGCGAGTATTTTACTATTCAGTAGGGTTTCGGTAATCCGATATTTCTTTTTATTATATTAAAGAATTTTTGTAAATTAATATTGTTTGGTTAAAAAGATTCTAAATTAAATTTTCTATCTTCTGCTTTGTCCTCGCTTTATCTACGGTCTTTTGTTCTGTTCAAATCTTTAAGATCGTGACTGATTGGAGCGTCCGCGGTTTTATGAATCATTAGCGGTCCACGAGGGGGAGTTGGGGAGCGATAGGAGAGAGGTCCGATTGTTGTGCGCAAGCGCTAAAGTCTAAACAGTGGAAGGGTGATATGTCCGGGTGGGTTACTCTATTTTCCTCAGGGTCCTAGAATGCAACTGTACAAAATTTAGAATGGTTCATTCTGTGGCCAATAGAAGAAGGAGAATTCTGCTCTCAACCATGTCTCTGCCTCGACCCTCAGTTCACGCTCGTCACGTGCCTACGTTATATTGAATCTTCCCAACAGCAAAACTTTACGTTATACTTAAAATATAATAAATCTTTGTTATTCTACGTCTTATGTTAATGTCAAAGTTGAATAACTCATATCTAACTTTCAGAAAAGATAATTATAGGCAAACAAGCAAAAAATCGGTGCATTGCTAAAAATTCTGGTAAACAAATATAAATCAAATAATTAGATTAACATAAAAGAAAACATTATTTTACAATTAGCGCCATTTGTGTAGCAGTAGATACTTTATTGCTTAGTTATAAAAACTATCACGAGAATTCACCGCTGTACCCATGGCACTCTTTTGTATTCGCCGTATCTAGCTATTCACATTACTATCTTCTGTCTTTAAGCTAGTGAATTACTCATGTCATATAAATGGCTATTTACTGAATTGAAAATTCCTTTTGGTTGATCCGTTTTGTATGGAGTCGTTACCTATGCTGTTTTTTAACAGAATAACATTGGAAAGGCTTACAACTGTGTGCAAATCATTGAAGTGTCTACTTCCTCTTTTACTAATTCGCGATTTTTACTATCTTACTGTTTTTTACGTGTTGATTTCATGATTGTTCTTTAAATTTGGTGCGTGGATTTACGCTAACGCTAACCTTTAATAAAAATAATTATTTCGTTTAGATATTACGTTAAGGATTTTAAAACAATAAATGAATCATGTTCAGTCATAGAAAGTGTTCTTAAAAACCTACATACATTTTTTATATGGGTAAGACGGTACATGGTAGGGTAAACATAAATACATGGTAGTATCCATATACAAGTACATATATTATATATGATTTTATAATGTCATTGGTAACAGCATAACCTAAATCTATACCTACTGCACGCCACTGATTATAGGGATCTGTGGTAGTTTTAGTTGACGTATCAAATCTCACTGTCAGATTAAACGTCGCATACACTGGTTTAACTGTTTATCTCTTTCTTTCTGAGTTTATCTCCATATCGAAATCATGCGCTCATCACGTGAGCATGGTATTGAGATGTATCTCAACTAAAGTTTGTCTCATCGTGCCTCCTTCCGTGGACATGGCCCTTTATACACGCAGATCACGAATGTAATATTCAATTAGCAAGCGAAACTAATGAAGTATCATCACTTTAAACGAGTATGACTTGTAATTAAATCACTTTCAATCATTTAGACTTGATTGATATCGCGAGAAATCAAAACTACTTAATATCTAATAAAATTAATTTGTATATATAATTAAATTTACAATGTTGGTATTTAAAACAGAATTATAAAATGTATTCCTTTAATGTTATATTTTTTCTTTATCAAATAACATAATATTTTTGTGTTTACTTTTCCCTCTATTTACACACATAAACTGATGTAATGTTGTTTGTTGACATGACATTAAATAACAAATAAATAATGTGTCGCGTATTGCAAAATAATGTTCGCTAAACAAAACTTTTAATTTGTTTTCCAACATTACACATAGCAGGATATCAGGAAGTGCTTGTTAAATGGCGACAGTCGCGCGGCCACGGACAGTATTTCCGGAAATGATGAAACAGGAAAATAATTGTTTGTCCATTATCTAGTGAGATGCACAATTATAAGAAACTGCCAACAGCAAACTAGCTCCGTCGGAAACACTGTTATGAATTTAATAATAAAATAAAACTTATTTTTCAGTATTGAAAATATTAATTATATTCAATTATGCGAAATTGTACACAACAATACAATTTCACTGAACCAATTGACGCAAAAAAATATTCAATCAGATGTGTCATCAAAATAAAATTAAAATGTATTATTATTTAACGAAGAGACGCCGAGTGGCTCCGATACACTATAATTGTGGTTAAGTAGCACTATGTGTCGGATAGTATCCAGTTTTTAATCTGTATTTATTGATACATCATGAATTTACTTTTAGATAATTATAGATTTTTGTGTACAGATATCATTGCAATCTGACTTGATGAAGACGAGTTCCGCATGTTCAAGAGTCGTGTTTAAACTGACAGGAAGAATGAGTATGAAGCTTGGCGCAAAAAAGCAGATTGCAGGCATTTGAAAAGATGCATAAGATATACGATCCAATATGTGTTCACTAGGGGTTTTGTGTGCTCAACTTTTTCTATTTCCGGGACTCGAAAGTTGACTGTCCAAATTTTTAAGTCTCGAGAATTCCCAGAAATCGAGACCATGAATATTATTTAATTTAAAAGAAAAATATTGTAATAAATATTACAGTTCAGTAGCTATTATCTGAACATAAAAAAACACACATTAATATTAATTTATGAAAACAAATAAAAACTGTTTGATTCATAATGTGGTAGTAGTTTTTAAAAATGAAATTTGGTTCATATATATATACTGAATACAAAAACACATACATCTATAAAAATCACAAAACACAACAATTTAAAAAATAAAATAAAAAACATACAAAATAGGACAATTAATACAGAAACACATCGGAAGGCAAAAATGTGTGAATTTGGTCCCCTAATAAAGTTTTTCAAAAGATAACATGTGATCTTAAAGTTAAAAGAAAGATTACGTATTACAAGGAAATACAATTCCCTGTTTGAACAAACCGACAAAACCATTTCCTTCAGATTTTCTTTGTTAGTAGTAAATATCTCTGGACTATTTTCTCCTTAATGCGAATCTTAATGGGTGACCGTATAATCTATGAAAACTTTCCATTTAAAAATAATATATATGTATGTGTATTTATACACGCACCGCTCGTCGCTGGGCCACTACCTGCTGCCTGACAATGATCAGATGGGGTTAATTCAAATTGTTTAAAATAGAAAGAGTCTCGAATTTTTTTTACAGTATCCTTAGTGATAACCTAACCTTAAAATGAAGGAGGTCAAAGAACTTGTGCTTCGGGAACGGTACGACGTTCCAGATATCCTAAGGAAGGTGAAAATAAGGAGGCTGTAGTGGGCGAGATAGAAGTTCAAGATGTAGATGGACAGATAATGCCAAGGCGAACGTGCAAGAGGAAAGCGAGAACCCTGCAGATTGGACCACAACGGTGATGTTAAGCTGTCAAGGGATGTAGTGACTGCGGTCAAGGACTGGATGCATCCAATGCTTTGCATTGGGGCCCACGTTAGATAGGGAACCATAAAGTTCACGCTATACAATCCATTTGACATCGATATTTGTATCTAAAATCTATCACAGCAAGAAATGGAAGTATAAAGATTAAAAAATTGCGACTCACGTGTATTACGTAAACGTATGAAAATATTATCAATGTATATCCCGCTAATTTGTAAAGTTGAGGACTTAGTTAAAGGCCATCAATGTAAGGAAAAAATCACCCTAAAGAAAAGCGAGTGTTTTTTTATAAGTGCCTGAATTTGAACTGTAAATCCAGATAGATAGAATCATAATGAATTGTACAATCTCTGGATCGCACGTCCCGTGGAATGGAATACGATAATTTCGGTCGTAATTCGGAATCACCGCAGGGTAGGGGAGGAAGTAGGGAAACGTGGTACAGAATGATGGGGTAGGGGTTCTAGTCGAAGGACCAGTGAATTTCGGGGACAGGGATTCGGATGGACTGCTCGCCTTACCTTATATATGACGCCTCCGTAATCCCTGCAGTCGCCGCCGAGATCACACAAAATGGGACGCGGATGAGCCAATCTCCGATCCCAATTGAATACGGCGATGTCACAAATTCACATGAGGCACACAAACAATAAGTGATCAAAACACAATATCACAAGTTCACACGAGGCACGCAAACAATAAGTGATCAAAACTCAATATCACAAAATACAGTGCTGGTACACTGAAGGTATACACGAACAAATATCGGTCAAGTTGACGTCTGCTGGCGTCAAGGTCACATTTCACACTAAAAAGACGAGTATGAGGAAATGTATGGATGGGAATTTGGACGCGGAAATGTGTCAATAACAACGATCGCGGTTGATTCGAAAAGACGCGCCTAAAAACACGAAGACATACTAATTTTGTTTTTAATATTTAATGGATAAATCACGTATTGCTAATATTTGTATATCTTATATACAATATTCATTTAGGGGGCCCTTTTCCCATTCTGCATTGGGGACCACTTTTGTAGTTACGGCACTGACTGAATGATCACAGTGAACAACCTTAGACTACCTTATATGTCGAATATATGCCTTACTTGTAGTCACTTTACATGCCATTGTATGCCTTAGCTATATTACATTACCTCTATCCTTGAATAACTGATTTCCTATGTTATCTATGTGTATTATCTGTGCTTATATACTTCACTGTATATATACTATTGTAACACTATTCACCCAACTACACCCGATTCCTTCAATAAATTTGTTTTCTCAAATCGTTATGCTTTTTTCCATGACGTTAATTATAAATTTAATAAAATATAGGTACAACTAGACTCATGGCTGTTCGTTGAGAGTTGAGAGTAACCGCTCCCATAACAGTTCTGGGTAAGGGGTGGGTCGTTTCTGTCGTAAAAGACTCTCTAATCCCTAGAGAACGTAAAACAAAAATAACGACAATAATAAGGTTGTTGGTTTACAAAAAGATGTGGTTAAAACGGGACAAAAATATTCAAAAATGTGCTAAAAAAGTGTCACTTTTGAAACATTGGTTTATCACAGTTTTCAAGAGTTGTTGAAGATAGGTAATTACGTAAATTTAAATATCAAAATAAGAATGTTTCGCATATTTTTTAAACGTAGATGATACTGTCCTGTGTGGTGCGTGTTCACCAACGGTATGTATGTGTCACGTCAATCTATTACGAGGAGACTTTTGTTCTGGTAGGGCTCTCGTGCCATCCCCGTGTCCTCACTCCTCGGTTGATCATCCACCACGTGCTTGCGTAAGTGCCAAATTAAATATGACCTTATGAGTTTCACAGTCCATTAACCTAATATAATAGTTTCCCTAAAAATACACAACTGAGTGACTGAAATTTTCTTTACATAATCCATAATAATATAGTGCTTCCCCATCTTTTATCTATGACTTTCTGGATGTATTGGACGCATTGGACTCGAAGTTAGTGTCATTTGCCAGTAAGGAAAAATTCAACATGTTTTTAATATCGTTAAGATTACTTAATTACATAAATTGCTTTTGGCAAGTACATATATTGAGTATCTGTCATCCTGTCATCTCATCTGTGCCTCGTGGTCATATTGTGTAGCACTATATGGTCGCAGTTACTTTCCTTACCTATGGTAGCACTGTCAAATGCGACCATAGTCAAACGTGAAATTTTAATGTTTTAAGAATGTCTTTAAGTGGATATAGTATATATCTCGAAGTTGATTCGTAAGAACGCCGTTTGTACGGTTATGGCCGATTTCTTTTTGCTGCTAGGACCTGCGGGCGGGTATTGTGGCCGTTTCGAGGCCATGCGACATGAGGCTGCGCGGCCAGCACTTCCGTAAATTTTTTATTTCATCTAGATTCTATTGAGACAGACCTTGACTGTGCAGCGGTCACTATTGGCTATTGGCCATTATCTGCTAGTTATATTATACCGCAATACACCAATAGCTGTGGAATACACTATTTTATTAGCAAAGACACAAACCGCTTTATTATTTTTCCAAATAATCGTCAATCGCTGCCGATAATGCCTGGCGACGAGACTGTATAACAAGATATGTAACAATACAAATTTTAAATGATTCTAAATATAATTGTATGTACACAACGTAAAGACACATGGTGCCCGCGGGCTGCCAGTAAATTATATCTTATATGTACATATATACATACGTACGTACATTTTTACACGCAGTCTAAAAATTGTCATATGTTTTCATTCGCCCACATTAGTGCGGTTATGCTAAGCCGTTCTGGCAGCCAAATCCACAAAACGGTGGACAAAATACACAATCGACTCCAATTTACAGCTTTTCACATAAAACAAAGCCTGGATTTAAATGGCCGTATTTCAGAACCATGAAAAGGCCTTTTGTGCGGAACTAAACGAGAATATTGGAAAATAATTCAATCCGAGTTCTATTACTTATTGGTGTATTCTTAATCAATTTAAAGGATATGTGTCTTCATTTATTTCACAATAAGAAATAGAAGAATTCCATAATGTACGAAGAAGATATAGCAAAACTTTTGTTAATTTCGAGGTCTGTTTAAGATTCAACAAATATTTTATTCATTTACACAGGCGATTGCCTACCTGTATGAAGGAAGTTGTGGTTGTGTAAGAATTAGTGGTCATTCGCATCATGATTTGATATTACAAGGCTGCGTAATAACATTTGTAGTATTCTCAAAACATAAAATAAATATGAATTAAATTAATTAGAAAGATATAAAATCAATTTTATCAAAAAATATTGTTGTTGCGCCACCAGGATTCGAACCTGTATCTCTTTCTAAACCGGAGAAGGTGCATTATTCAACTATGCTACAGCGCAATCTTTTAGCGACAAATTTTCGAATCTTTTTGATATTAATGCATTTAATAATCGTTCCATTATTTGAAAGAGCCATCTACCTTATTTTTACGAAATTTCAAATACCTTTGAGTAATCTGATAGCAGACGCCAGAATTATTAATTCATTTTTATTAAATTTGGGCACATTCATTTATTAATTAATACATTTAATTAATATTTAAAATATCACAGACCGTCTGTTCTGAATAATTACAACTTCACAATAAGAATGTGTTCTCCTAATAAACATAAAATAAGTTAATTGTGAGAGAATATTAAAAAATCTTGGTAAATAAATATTATTAATTATAATTTGTGGTACTTCTAAGTACGGTCAGATCTTACACGAAGTGTATAAAAATATTAAAAAATAGCATAGTATAAAAGATAGGAAAGAAATATTCTAAAACATTAAAATAGTAGTTGAAAATTTAAGAAAAAAAATTAAGTCAAAATAACTATTAATAATCCCAAAGAACACAAACGTGTCAAACCTAATCTTGTAACAATGCGCAACTGACATTTCACCCGCCACAGTGTTGACATAATAAAAAAATAACTAATGTTAATTAGTCTAAATAAATCGAGTTGACTATTATTTATGTAGACTTAGTAGTATCGTTAGAGATTTGACACTACAGTAAGATATATATCTAGAGAAAGTTAATGGTACTTTAAAGTACCGTCGGGGTAGAAAGGGTTAATAAAAAATGTTTATTTTGCATTAAAGTACAGTCCCTGGGAATTTATTGCTTAAAAATTATGTTTTCTAAATGTGATCCGTTGTTTCTAAACGGGAGGCAAAATTTCTGAGAACTGCTCGGCACGTATTCGCCGTGATCGCTGCCATTTGTTCTCGGATATTTTTTTAAATTAGTCCATAAAGGAAGGATTATCACTGTATACTTTTGATTTAAGGAAGCCCCATTGGTGTCAAGTCGGGGCTACATGGAGGCCAGTTTATGTTACCTCGTGGGGTTATCAATTTTCCAGGGAAATTTCACGAACACACTTTATAACGACTGAATTTCTAAAAACGCGGCTAGCGTTCGCCATACCCCCCGTCCATCTCCCACTCGTTTCGTTGATATAACGAATGAACCAAAGTGAAAAAGACTTTTGGGACACACTGCACATCTCCTTTTTAACTAAATTAATATTCTAGTATTTATATTAAAACTATTATGTATTATAAATAATTATTGTTAAAACTTATATAATAATAATATTTAGGAAAACACATTCTTATTGTGAAGTTGTAATTATTCAGAACAGACGGTCTGTGATATTTTTAAATACTAAATTAATGTATTAATTATAAATATATACATATAAAATCAATTTTGTCGAAAAATATTGTTATTAATTTGAAAAAATGTAATATATAGGTTCGAAAATTTGTCATGAAAAATACTGGCGTTATAACACAATTGGTAGTGTTCTTCCCCGGATTGGAAATAGAGATCCAGGTTCGAATCCCGGTGACGCAAAAACAATATTTTTCGACAAAATTGATTTTATATTTATATATTTATAATTATTACATTAATTTAACAATAATAGTTACCTGTGATATTTCAATTAGAATTAGAATAAAATTCCTATTAAATATACATTTCTAAATGAATTATTTGCTTTTATGGCTGTAATCAGTTCGGATAAACGAGGTTGTTTGATAAAAAAAGTTCCCACAGTAAGTTCTCATTATCTATGGCAGAATGGCGGACTTCCGGAGTTGGGTCAGCGCAGTATAAAAGAGTTCTAGTCAGGTGGGCCAAAAATTCTCACATCAGCTGATTTAATATATCCCAGCCGGGTCAAGAAACTGCTTGAGTTTTACACAACATTAGTAAAAAAGTATTAATCACTTCCATGGTCAATAATTTGCATTCAAACTGATCAATTCCCGTTAATAATAATTTTGAAAATATTGAATTTTAATTTCTTGGCGAGTGCATGATTCATAAAAAAATCGCTATTATTTTAGAGATCATAACTAGCGTGCAGATTTTTAACTCATTAGCCTGCCAGATTTCTGAGATGCTGCGGTGGTGATTTAGTTTGATTGTGATGATGGCGGAATATAGGCTTTAGAATTGCTTATCATATAAAAGTAATTCGTTATTATCTAAATATCAATACAGAGAGAGGGAGAGAAGAATCGAGTCTATACATACTGTATTGCATGGTATTGCAAGACCTAGCTCGTTTATTAATTTTTTTGCTCGTCTTGCAAAACACTCGCAATCCAAGGTTTTACTGTATACATTTGAATGTCAATCTATTTTCTACATAATTCTACATCTTTTGACTGATCTGAACCAAATTTTGCATTAGGACCATGTGCTAAACTTAGGTAACCTTCCCCCTCCCTTATGACCGTCACATCCCCTCCTCAAGATATTGATATTGTGAAGATATTGTGTGTGCATTATTGAATGCCATCGATTCGAAATATTGCTCAGTTGCATTCTAGGATTGCACTCCCCGGAAATCTCATCCACTATACGCCTGTACCAAATATTTTATTCGTTATTCTTTAGTCTAGTCCCCACCACCTTTTTTAAAAACAATAACCAAATATGAAACCCGGTCAACGCCGGATACCGACTGCTAGTTTTTTCATAAAACTAATTTACAGTAAACAAAAAAAAATATTGTACGATATTTAATTTATGATTCTTGGAAAAAACTGTAATAAATATTTCTTTTATAAATGTACAATCTAAATTCTATTGCTGCCAAATCTGAAAAAAATAACTAAAATTCAGAACATTACACGTTCTAGGATAATAGGTAACAAACGCCTTTTCTATTCTAACACCAAACAATATTTCGTGTCGATCGTTTTGTATCTTTGTACGAAGAGCGTTAGATTTAGTCGCGCAGTCGACATCTCTTCAACCGCAGCGTCCATACAATCCGCTCCCAAATCGCGTCTCCGACACCAGTCGACGAAGAGATCCCAGTCGGGACGGTAGCGGATTGCGGCTGCTGGTCGGATTTCCCAAAGAGTCTTTGTTTGGCGTTGGCCGAAAATCGCGGCAGTGTTTTCGGCGGTCGTGCACATCCATCGGAGATTTCAGCGAATTTTTCGAACTATATTCTGTTTTATAAAAAACCGTTTGGATATTTATTTTATTCGCGCGAGTGTTTTTGACAGACTTTGTGTTTAGTGCACACCGAATACGGGATAGTCAGCTAGGTATGTACCGTGTCATTCTATGTTAATATGCTGCTGGATATCGTAAATCGTGAGTCATTCACGCCGTTGTTTGAAATGAACCGGAGTTATAACTAAAAGAAGAAGAAAAAACGATTACGGCACCGATGTTTGATTTTTTATCCTAAATGCGGTACTTATTCTAGAAATAGCCATTCATGCTATTAAAATCTTGTGCATTTTACTTGATACATATAAACGTTTTTTCTGATTTATTTATTTCTGAAAATAAAGTATATAAGTATGACAGTGTATATGTAAACACGTATAACATAAAAATTCTGTAAAAATTGTACACAGATTCATATACACATCTTCAACTGCAAGTCTCGACAATTTTTAAAGAAAATGATTTGATCAGAAAGCTTTTAGGATGAAGATATTATGATTTTTGATTACGTAGCGATTTTATAGACATTACTCTATTGGATTTTTTTGTATACATCTAAATGTGTAGGTACTTGAAATTAATTTAGCATTGTTCCAATCTGAAATTTAAATCTATTCTTCAATCTGTCTTACATTTGAGCTCAGAAAGGACACGTATAATCTAAATTGAAATAGTAATGCTAATTCCTGTAGACTAATGACAATCGTGCAGAAATATTGCCCCACTAGAGATTTAGAAAAAATACACACATTAAACTATAAAATACAATTTTCTGTCGCGAATATCTCATTTCATTGCAAGGTCCATCGCAAGTTATCATCAGGGCTAACGTCGCTGAAGATTTACTGTGTAGTAATGTCCATATCGCGACTAAAATTTCAGAAGAGTCCTGAAAATTTCATACAAACGAAAGGAATTCTGAAAGGTCTTGAAAATCTGAACATTTTATTTGATTCATTAAATAATTGATACGATCTAATCTCTGAGACACATATTTAAGGAAGGGTTTTACATTAATTGTATCAAATACAGATAATGTTAACAATCCTGATTTTATTCGATAATCTATGAAAATCTAAATAATGTTATCTTTATATAGTATTACTTGTAAAAATTGTTAAATCTGAAATGCACTGCAATTAACAACTTACAATTAATACGTTCATTCAGAAAAATTCGGAAAACCGAACCTCGGTATGAGATACTAAAATAGTCTACAATATCTTTATTTATACTAGTTTCTTACAAAGTTCAACTATTTTTTAAATTAATTTAATTACTTTTATTAAAATTTATATGTATAATAAAGTATAAATTAAGGCATTAGATTTTATGACAATTTTATAACACAGTCTATTAGAGGGTAGCAAGACGACACCGCGCTTGCTCAGCATGCGAGAGGTACTCGGCGCCTATAAAGTATTTTTGGTCACAAAAGCATTTTTCAAATCAAAAACCTGGTTATCTTGATACAGGTAAAGGTGAAAATAAAACACGACGTGAAATATATAAATAATAAACGTATAAAAATATTCGATATTTTCTAACTCAGTTTCCTTGACAGATTTTACTAGAATAGACATATTCTACGTTTAAGATCATGTATACCTGCACCACAATGACCTCTTACGTTTTATTACTATTATCACGCAGATCTTAATCCCTATTCCATCTTCCCTTCCCTTTTCATTTCCCTTCTTTTTTCTTATTTAATAATATTATTAAATATTATCTCATATTTATTTCTCCAGTTCCCTCGGGAAATATTTCACTCTTCCTTTTGTCATTTATTTTTTTCTTCTCCCAATCCTAATTTGTACAATTTTCTCGTAGAGTTTTTGGAGGGAGTATCTTTCTTTTTTTGATTTTCCTGTCAATGTAATCTAGAGAAAACATATAATTGGCTTAATTTTATTTATTGTATTACTGATAAGCTGTATGTATTCCAAATAAAATAAAACAAATATAGAGAATCCTTCATAGAATATTGCAGATTTTTCTGTAAAAGTTTCACAGCAATACCGGTATTTTACATGCATGATAGATTATTACGAAAATTATGTTAAACTGAAGAAGCTCGAAGTATAAAATATTCACCGCAAAATAATAATGAATAAAAAGCATTATAAGTATATTTAGGTATGACAAAGCATTTAATTAAAAAGCGTGACAGTACCTGGCCGTGCTGGGCGTTATTAACGATTGTGTACGTGATATATTACGTTCTTAGTTTCCATGCCAATAATGGTGGAACAACATCTTAGCTCGAATGAGAAAAAATAATGGGTCGTATTTGTTTGTTATCTTAAAGGAACCATTCAGTGAATCCGGAGACATCTGGAAAAAAATAGCTCAATTTTATTATTTTATTTGTTTTTCCCGTTATCCAATATATTCCGGATTTCTTGGTATTTTTGTCCGCACGCACCTCCTAATCGATTATTTATTAATACGTTTCTTTGGTACATTTCAAGGGATACCGTCTTTTATAATTTCGTTCCCAAGGTCACTTTTACGGCCAGAAACAGATGAAAGCTTATATAATCTCGTCATGCCGAAATGATTTTCTATGAATAAATTAATTAATATCTGTCTCAGGGGTAAACTGCCAATATATTAACGAGGGGTTGGCGCCGTCTTAGTGGTTCGGGGGTTTACTTTAGACAATCGGTTGGGACTTTTGAAAATGTGAATTATTTAACGAGGAATTGTGGAAAGTATTTTGTTTCGTGACACTGACGATATTGTCTACGGAAATATTACATTCTCTTAATTTTGCAAGCGCTGATCCAAATCAAATTTATAATAACTGGGGCATGCATCCCCCCTATTTGTCATAGCTGACTGTTCCCGCTTTTCTCGTTTTCCTTCCTAATTATTTAGTCAATGTACTTCTGTCTCGGTTTCTGTCATCTTCTTCTATTCGCCCATTTTTATTTCTCCTTTTCTAATAATTCATCGACTGTAGCTTATTTTATCTCCTGCAATATATCTTAAATATTTTCAATTAATTCTATTTAATAATTCCCTACTTTCATGATATTAATATTTTTTTAATTTTCTGACCGATTTTCAAAGTTAAAACGTGTAATTATTTTTCTTGACGTTTCAAGACTAATTTTTAACATAAGTTATAGGCAGGGGCGTACAGTGCATAAAAGCATAAAAGCTGTGCATTAATGAAAATTTAAAAAAACAAATATAAATTAAATAATCCATTGGTATGTTTATAAACGGACGATTTATACAATTACGCTATCGCCACCTGTATACTTTTACTTTTTTTTTAACAGAATAATATTTTAAAGATTGACTTACGGCTGTGTGAAAATCATTGAAGTGAATACTTTCTCTTTTACTAATTCGCGAATTTTACTATCTTACTGTCGTTACCGTGTTGTTTTCACGATCGTTCTTTGCATTCGAGGAGCATTATGGATTTGTTTTCGATTTGGGAAAAACAAAAAAAAATAGCACAACTATTTTCTACGTTAACTTAACCTTAAATAAAAATAATAATTTGCTTTAGTTATTACATGAAGGATTTTCAAACAGTAAAATAATCAGGTTCAATAACAAAAAGTGTTCTAAAAAGCGTCCATTCATTTTTATATTGAATTTTATATGGGTAAGAAGGTTAAAACTTTGTATTAAAACTTAACCGTACTAAAAAATTACAAATAAATTAATAGTAGTGTCGTATAAACGACGGACTCTTTTTACTTAAAGACGTTGATTAAAGGAAAGTTCATAATCCTATGTACAAATACATTAAATATTATATATGATTGTGTAATATCATTTGTAACAGCATAACCTAAATCTATACCTTCTGCACGCCACTGGTTATAGGCAGGGTTCAAGATTTTCAAACAAAAAAAAGAACTTCTCAATGCTCGTATCAAAGAAGGATACAAATCATCACGGTATTCATAAATATTTATTAATTTTTTTAAATTTCAAAACGTCCGTTTTATGTTATAATAAATTATACTCGAGTACATTCTTACATCTTGTAAGCGTAAAGTTATATCAATTTACATTTTTCATAGAAGACTCTTCCATATTCCGTTTTATTTTGCACAAGCGTCACTTTTCAAAGAAATAATTTTCTTGCCAACTGGCTCGATCCTTGGAAAATATATATTTGTCAGCGTTCACTACCGTGAAATGTTTCATTCTTTTTTTTCAAATTAACTAATTGTATGTCATCGGTGACCGCTATACGGGTGATTCCTGTATTGCAAATTCCGTAATTTCGATTAAGGTTATTATTCATACAATCTTCACGTATGCAGTTCGCAATAGCAACAAGCGTAAAATAGACGCTCCGAGAAGGATGTTACGCATCCCGTTGACGGCACAACGCTCGAATGTCTCAACCCAACAATGAACAAAAGATTCTTACAATTTTTTAGCCACATTGTGTGTTTTAGAAACATCCTCGGGCCGAAGAAGACCAGAATGCCAGCGGTGGATAGATACTAGGGGTCGCAATACCGGCCCCTTTTACCAAAACCGGTATTTTCGATATTGAAGTTTTACTAATACCGAAATCCCGATATTTTCGATATTTAAATTTTACGAATACCGGAATTCCAATATTGAAGTATTATGAATAATGGAATCCCGATATTTTCAATACTGAAGTTTTACGAATACCGGAATCCCGATATTTTCGATATTGAAGTATTATGAATGTCGGAATCCCGATATTTTCGATATTGAAGTATCATGAATACCGGAATCCCGATATTTTCGATATTGAAGTATTATGAATACCGGAATCCCGATATTTTCAATACTGAAGTTTTACGAATACCGCAATTCCGATATTTGCGATATTTAGTGAAGCTTTCGTCGAGATTAGAGGTGACAATTTATCAATGAAATAAAAACATTCAGAAAAAATCACATTAAATTTTTAATAAGCTTTTAACAATAACACAAATGTCTAACTTCGACTTCTAATCAAACGAACAAAAAGAATAATCCTAATATTTAAATTTAAATAGTTTCATTAATCAAATATTAATTAAAATAATTAGTGTTTTTCTTAATCTTTGGTCAAATTTAAATAACGAGATCGTAAAAATGACAACGTGTCTAATGTTAGATCGCAAATGGTTACAAAAGTAACATTTAGTTACCAGTCCTGCACGTTCACGCTGCGACTCACGTCATCTATACACGCACGATATAATAACAAAACTAATCACAACGCCTGCTTTACAAATGAATCGCAGATCATAGATCTAGTCTGTCACTCGCATCGACAGCTAGCGCAGTTGAGACACGTGGTGTGAGGGGTTCGCACATCGCATCAATTATTGATATGTCTTACTTTAAATACGACATGGAAACTAAGAAAAACGATTTATATTTTTTAAATATGAAATACCGAAAAGTTCAAAAATCCCGGTTTTCATAAATCCAATCCGAGCATCCGTTTTAGTCTGGTATCCCGGTATTTTTGAGAGTCGGGATCCTAGATTGCGACCCCTAATAGGTACGTTGCATCTGGCTGGAGATACCCTGGAATCAGTTGTGAGGGCGACCTGGGACCGGGACTTGTGGAGTCGCATTACGGGCCGAGTCTCATCTGATTGAGGTCACTATATGTCAATAATGATATGAAGGAAGAAAGAAGAAGATTATTATTAATATACAAGCATCCGTTCACGGCGTTGTTCAAAATTTGAAAAGAGGGTTAAAAGGATAGCGGGATTGCCATTGTTTTGCGTGGACCCTAAAGAGAAACAACCATCCCCCAAGGCAAGGGAGTGGTTTAACGACTGAGGGGTAGGTCGTGAAATTATATTTACTCGGAGTATTAGAGTGTAACTAAGTAAAATTTGGTACGAATTATTTTATATTTTGCTTTGAATCCCTGAGAGTAAGTATTCAAAATTTGACAGACGTAGATTTACTTTTGTAAAAATAATACTATCTATATATTTGTATCTTGATAGATATGAAGTGGCGACGCCGACTTTCAGTCATACACTTAAGTCACCTTTTCATGTCTCTAATCGTTTATTTTAGTCTCACTCCGTCTCGGCTTTCAATCGATCACTTTTCCGGCTTTTCATCCTCTAAGGCTTTGGGTACCGGAAGATCGAAAATAGAATCGAAGGCTAGAGCGGGGTACAAAGTGACCACGTTCAAATTAGCGGTTTAATTAAGTATTATGGTTTGAGCATGTTCTATTATATTTTTAATTAAATATTTTGTGAACAAGATACTACTAAACTTACCGTCATTTTATAAGAAATCGTAGTACTTTGAAGTGTCATCACTCACAAGCGTCCTGCCATCGGGAGCTGCGCGAGCAGAATGACGCAGCCGGACGTGTCGCGTTCGCGAACACACCGCGCACGTGCATGTCCTAAGTCAGCGAAGAGATCTAAGATGACACTCATCCAAACACATACGTCATGTCTGCCGTTACCTAATAAGGGGAATTAACTTATAAAATGGTCCCGATTGTTTATGGAAAACATAATTTTCTCTACTTTTTACTGTCTCACTATACATTGTTGTATTTTTTTTGCGCGTTGCATTCTTTGGGATATTTATAAGAATTACAATGAATACCAGCTAAATATCATTAATATTGAATAAATAGTTCTAGAAATAAGATTTTTGGGGTTATGTTGTGCCCCGTTCCGGAACGCGGGTGGTCTACTCTTTCTTCTACATTTTCACCGACAATGAATTCTCTACTCAGACAACGAAGTTTGCATTCCAATAAATACAATATTTTTGACTACGCGTGGGGCGGGTGGGGTGACCAGGAGAGAGTACCCACATGTTGCGCAGGGTCCTAAAGTGCATTGCATCGCACATAATTACGTGTTCGCGGAAGAGGCGCCATATAATTGATATGATAAGACACGTGTCAGTTATTTAAAAGTATAATTATCAGCGTGGCGCCAAAAAACCCGTGGGATAGATTTTAGGAACACGAAGACTATTATTCTTAGTAAAACGTCACAGCGTCGGCTTGTTACTGAGTAGATACTTGCAAATATGACTATATGTATTGTTATGAATCTAAATAAAAACTGTATTTCTGAGTATTTTGCAGGCGGAAAGCCATTCTCGATCGTGTCGTGTCGCCGTGGTTTACCGATATTGAACATCTTTTGTGTTTCATTTCTTTCGACCTCATAATCATCATCATGATCGCCGGTTGAGAGAAGCTGAGATCGGCGAACCACCCTTGTCTACGTTCTTGTTTCCAGTACGGACAAGCATTTACGCAAAAAAAAATAATGAATCGGTCAAAGGTTGTAAGATTGTATAGAGAGCAGACAGACTGATTCAATTTTATATTCACATAATGTACGGACTTTTGGTTAATATTTTTATTTTTCTGAAAACTACAGACGCGGAAGTGTTCACGTAGGTACACTCGACGAAAAGCATTAAAAAAATGACCGGTTTAATTTCCATATTTTGGTTATCTTTATGAACATTTATAATTTAAACATATCGTAGGTTTATGAATTTGATGAATATAACTCGGTATCAGATAGTGGTTAATTTGTCAATTGTTTTTAAAACTGGTGTAATTCAATCACTATGATGCGTGTGCACGGATTAGACTTGTCTCATTATAATGTTGAGCGCAAAGTGAACTACGACTCATTGCGATTGTATTTTGTACTCAAAGTAATTTTTTTGTACGCAACTGATACATACCGACAAATCTCTGAGATGACAGAGATCAAAGTCTCATCCGTGTACACATGTCATTAGATGATTTATTTCTCAAAATAATATTTTTTCCTTGTACCACTATTTTTCATATCTGTCATATATAACTTTTTATGTTTTATTAAATAATACATGCATAAATAATTTTTATTTTATTTAAGTGATTAAGTGAAATGTCAATTTCCTTTGAAATATTCATTAAATGGACATTAAACATATTTTTTAATATTATATATTATTTTACAAATAGCAAATATTTAAAATTATTAACACAATAAATAATCAAGTATAGAACGTCTATATCAATATGTAATACTGAAAATTCGTTAACAGTAACAAAAGATTTTTGATTATGAGCCTTCGAGATGCCGTTCTGAATTTATTTTACTTTATAAAAATAAGTTCATTATGTAAAATGGAAATTCAAACTGTGAATTTTCACCCGTCATAAGACGAGCGTGGTATGTTTAATATTATTTTTTAAATCACAAATACTTTGTTATTATTAATTTAAAATTATTCTAAAGTCTTTTCACTTTTAAATCTTCGTATTCTATCTATCTACCTGTCTCTTGCGCTTTGCTTCTTTTGCTGAAAAATAAGTATCACTGTGCTTCCATTCATAAAAGACTTTATTCTATTTTTAAATGTGGCCAAATCGGGCGTAGGTCATCCCATTCTGGGGCAAATAACCTTCCAAAGTTGCCAAGAAGATAAGTCTCGGTAGTCATTCCTCTGGTATTCGTAAGACGTGTCCAAGCCACCTGTAACGAGGTATTTCAATGTGTAGAAGAAATAGGGGCTCTAGACGGTAGAGTTAACTGCATGACAGCAAAATACCATAGTCAGAAATTAACAGAAATTGACTTTTTCAACATTACCTTTACTACGCTTAAGGGATCTTTTTATGAACCACCACAATCTCAATTTTAGCAATAGTTGCAGCCTTTTTCCCACCTTCTTTCTTTTTTTTATCTTCTGCACTTAAACATACGTATGTACCTAAACATTTCTGTGGATTTTCGTAAATAGTATCACATGTTAAATATTTATTACGTTAGTTCTATTAATAAAGTAAAATAAAATAACCTCAGAAAGCGGCTCAGTGTCCAAAATGCCGGACTTGCGTAAGATAAAACAGCGTACTGCAATTTAGTCGCATTTTCGATGGCACCAAATGAATTTTTTAAAAATTTATTTAATCTTAATATAGTACACACATAAGCACTCCTTATATATGCTCTAATATATCTTAAGTCCACTTTAAAATTGTTCTTCATATACACCTATTATATAGTAATAAGTGTAATTCTATCTACTACTTGTAATTCTAATTAATTGTACAATTGCTTGTAAACTATGCCCGTCTCGACACAGAAATTCTCTAGTGAGACGGGCACAGTCCAAACAGATTTGTACGTTGTATTAAGATTAAAGTATTTTCTTTTACTAAAACTTATCTTTTATATATTTAGTCAGTTTCATTTTAAATCTATTCAATTTCTCTTCCTTTCTTACATTTTCGGGCATTTCATTAAAAAATTTCATCGCACGATGTCTGAGATTTGATCTCCCTCCTGAATAGCAGTCTAACCCTCCCCCTTGTACGATGCTCGTGCTCATGTTGATTTGCTTCAATTTTTCGTGTGAATTCCGTTGATATTTTCTTATTGATGATTTTGTAAATAAATACCATTGTATTAAAATATATTTTCTGCTTAAAGGTCATCATATTCAGATCTTTCAGCGTCGCACTGATCCAAGTATATATTTTATTCTTGCAATCATGTGATTGTGTTTCTTTTACTTCTCTCGACGCTGTAACCGCGTGACGTACAGTTTTACTCTAAAAATACCACCGATCAATATCTCCTTCCGTCTTCTACTAATTAATAATAATTGGTGGTCGTTAAGAGGTCGTCTTAATTAGAATTCTAACAACGATGAATGGACTTAAGGGTCGCTTCCAGAGAAAAGAGCAGCTGACACTCAAATTTCAGACACTACGCTAAAATGTTTAAGGTTTTTATGATCCCGTGCCCACGAATGAGATTTTCGACTGGAGTCAATCTGTGAGATTGTCAAAAATGTCATAATATAAAGGGCTTTATTAACATATTTATACAATTCTTTAACCCTTCCCTGACCATGGTCTATCGGGCCCTCTGCAATATTTGCGCGTAATTATGCGCTATACAAAATTGATATTTTAGCTAATCCTAAGTAAAACGTTAACGCTTAGAATTGAAGTTAAAAACCAATTATGTAAAGCGAATTCTACATAAATTATTATTTTTTAATTCAATAAAATGTAAAATTGTTACATTGGAAAACATACTATTTGTAAGCCTGGTGTTGTGTTTATGTGTGTTTGATTACGAAATGTAAGAAAATTCGATGTTGTTGGATATGCGTGTGACGCGCTAGTTTGCGTTCTTTGGTCGACATATCTGAGTACATACTCTGTTTTTAGTATTGTACATATGTAATTGATATCTGTCCTATATGTATGTTGATAATACTGTATTAAAGTATTTTAACGAATAAAAAATGCCAACTTGCCCCAAAATAGCATTGCCCAGTGATTAATATAATTATGTAATGTTTTATGTATGTATGTAATGTAAATAAATAAATCAAATCACTATTTTAGTTGTCTTCTTTTTCTTCTTCTTATGCCCTATCCGTTTAACGGACGTTGACTATCATGTTGGCTTTGTTTACTGCGGCCCGGAAAAGCTCTACAGAAGACTGACCAATTTATGATCCCAAGTTCTTCAGCCATGATGTTCTCCTTATTCAAGGGCCCCAATTTCCAGCAATTTTTCTCTGCATTAAGAGGTGCAAGATCGCGTACTTCCTGAAGTTTTCAAATTTGTATTATTTCATCCGAACATCTTCATTCGTAATTCTATCCGTTCAATTTATTTTGACCATGCTTCAAGTCGCCTTATCATATCTTCGGTTAGTGTCCATGCTCCCATCCCATAGAATAATATCGAGAACGCATAGCATCTGACCATTTGCATTCGTAATCTATAGTTGATATCATAACTGAATAACATCTTTTTCATGCGGATAAGAGGTGCACGAGCTTGTTTAATGTGGCATTTGATTTCAACAGTAGGATCCCATCTTTCATTTATATTAAATAAAAAGAGATATGGAGGAAGGTCGTGTTGAGTGTGACTTGATTAGTACTTCAATTATATTACTATATTTATCATTTTTAAGTGTCAATATTTATAACAAATATACGACATTAACTTTTATTTTAAGCCAATAAAAACATTTTTTTCACTTAAAATGCTAAAAAAATGTAATTTCGTACGGTAACACGAGTTGACAGCATAACTGCGTACGGATATTTTCCATCACGGTGTGGTAAAGGTTAAGCAGTTTATGCGCAAGAGTCGATACTATCATATTTACCTTCTGGACAGTTTATGACCGTTTGTGAGTGAACATTAATTAAATTATTTAAAGCTGTAGTTGGATCTTAGTGAAGAGATAAAATGCTACTCCAATGGCGTGAGATGTAATCTGTGTTGGATAGTATCAGTGAAAAAACATAAAATAAGAAATTAGCTTCTAAATAGTATTTATTGCAGTGGCGGATCAATAAAGTCGCGCAAGTCGCAATAGCGGGGGGGCCCCGCTTTCCAAAGAGCGTCCGAATCTCAGAAATCTACGGAAAAAGTAAAGTAAAAGTAGATTTTCAACTCGAGACAATCTCTAAGATACGGATTATACTCTGGTGAAATTTTTTGAGATAACTCTGTGTTCGTAATCCCCGTGTACATACTAAGTCTCAAAAATTCACTTCACGCCCGTTGCACGTCAAATGTCATTGTCGTTTGTCAGTTGAGTGATTTTGAACAGTTGATATACAAAATAATTTAAATTCGGAGAAAACACTAATTAACAACATAAAATTCCCTAACACTTCGCCTTTACTGTCCACATAATCTTCTCAAATCCCGTCCCATTGCCAGAATAAACTACAATACTGTGTTTAGCTTAGTTATCACCTGATGATGAGAGGGATTGCTTCTCGAAACTAGTAGTGAAAATAACCCAACGTGTGTGTAATACAAAGTTTTGTTGCGTAAATTAAAATGTTACACCACAAAGTAACCGCCGTGTCAATTAATGAACAAAAGGCATTTTTTAATTATTAATATATATATTTTTTTAATTTTGTTGGAGAGATTCACTCAATAGACGAAAGTGACATACTTATATTCGAGGTACAATAAGCATGAAGTGAAGCGTGTGATAAAATAAATATCTAGCTCTACATAACTAACTAAATTTACACGGTAGACTGCGAAAGACAAGAGTCAAACAGTCTCATGGGAGATATATTGTAATTTATCTTAATTCAAAGAAGTTGCCATATTACACCTATACGTAGACGAGAAACGAGTATTGAAAACGCGAGAAAACATCTTGAAAAAATATCACCCTCACAACTAACATACATCTTCTACCTCATCAATACTTAACGCAACATAGAAAAGGTGAGTTTTACATCAGCCATATTTGCGATGCTTTTAAATACGTTGAGAAAAAATATTATTGATCTTCATAAGGCGGTGAATAAATCAAAGGTGCTTACTGAATTGGATTCTTACGAACTTTTTTTACGCGTTCGTATTAACTTTGTCAATGGCGCCGCGCGGGCGTACAGAAAGAATGTTAATCTTAAAACTTCTGGATGGCAAATGGTTTTCCGATAATGAGAAGTGGTAGCAAAGACACCCTCCAAGTGTTTAAGTGAATCGTCTCATCTCGAGCTTCCCTGAACACACATCGTCACAATCCGGGCACCATTAATCTCAGAAGTAAAAGACTGTTGTGGCTTGCTAAGTTGTACACGTAATGTAATTAAAATTTTCATTTACAATATCGTCACGAAATATTCTCTTAGAAACTATTGTATAATCCACGTCGGTCCCTCGTGACTGAGGATCGCGATCTTCGTGAACTCTCGCCCTCTTAACCTTTACCATGCCGTGATATAAAATACTCATACGCAGCCATGCTGTCAACTCGTGTTACCGTAAAAAATTAGAGTTCTATTAGTTATTATTATTATTAAAAAATGGTTAATGCCATAAATTTACTATAAATATTAAGCATTAAATATATAAAATATAATATATAATTCGGAGCATTCATCACGTCTTGTATAGAAGATTGCATTACATAATATAACCTTCCTTTTTATCTATCTTTCTTTAATTGTATTTGTATGTTTGTTATTCTTTTCATTGTGAAATTATTATGTGATTTATTTCTGTCTTCACACAAATGGTATTTTTATCAACGTCTCTTACAACGGATTGAATTTAAAGATAATTATTTTTATAGAATTCGCCTTACATACTTGATTTTACACCAGTCATTTCCAAGCGTAAATAATTTCCTTTAATTTGACTACAATATGAATTGCATGTTGTGTGTATTTACATAAATATTAGAGGTTTCATTAGAGCTGTAGACCTGTGTTACTGCATGGTTTGGGATGGGTTAACTATGCTCTTAACAAGCTTCTTCAAGCTATCTTTCCCTCTTCGTTTCAGGCAAATGGTTGATGTTTAATTCCTGCAGAATGGAGACATTCGCGCATCTCGCAGTCCACGGGAAACGCAACGTGTGTCTCCAGCACCACATTTCAAAGGCATCAATCCATCTTCTCTCTTGTCATACCAATTCCCCATGGCATACCAAGTATCAACATAATAATTAGAAATGACGTTCCCTGTAAACAATTCGCGACTCGCAAACTTTGTCAATCATGTGCTATTGACAAAGTTTTCGCTTCGCGCAGTATGCGGCAATTCGACGGTAGAGTACTGCCAGATTAATTGTGTATTAGATCGGCCAGTTCGCTGATCGTTCGTAGTGATAAATTAATGCATGTATAGATGAGCTGATAAACAATAGTCACTTAACTGCGCTAGTTAGTGGCATATCTGTCGATCGTCGTCGCGGGTGTGGGTTATTATGGTATTATTATACTCATAGGGAAAATTTGGTGGCACACTAGGAAGTCATCCGCAGCACACTGTTCGAAAAAAGATACTTGTATATATATATATATATATATATAGTAATATTTAGTTTGGTTCGGATAAGTATGTATTTGGCACGGGAAAGGTTAAGCACGTACGTAGGTAATTTTTAAAATTAATTTGCTGAAAATTGAGTAATGGAAAAAACCTAGTATTTCATATATTACATATATTGTTACGTTGTGCGCTAGCACCGGTGGATAGAATACCAGCGCACCACGCCGCCGGCTAGTCCCTGTCTGTAAGTAAGGTAATGTGTGGTGTCGGTATGCCTGTCTCGGAAAAATAGGAATGGTCTCAGACAATAACAACACTTGATTTCAACACATTATTTAATCTTTAATCACATAAAACATAATAACCCGACATTGTAAGGACGATAACTGTCTGACATCTTCTTTCTTCATGTTAAACCCTCCTCCTAGTGAGGACACCGATGTTACCGATTTAGCATACCTCGATTTCTACTCAGTTTATCGCGGCTTTGGTCCAGTTCCGTACCAAAAGTGATCTCCGGTTGCCATCTGGTCACTGTAGAGTCCGTCGAGCCCATCCGTCTGCCATCGCTTCCAGGCAGTCTCCCCGCCAGTCCCAGAGAAGAAATTGTTCTCACGCACGGGTAGATCGAGGCTTCGACTCCCTTGGATCCACGCGCCTCATTCAATCTCCTGTTTGCGATGTCTTTTCGCCATTTTTCGCCTCCGCCGCGCGCTCGCACCGAAGTCCCCCTTTCTCCTAAAACCTTCTCCAGCACCGGCCGCGTTTACCCGGATCGGTAGATAGCGCTTTGTGTTCTCGCGCATTTTTTGAAATGTCACAATATTTTTTTTTCAAAAAAAAAACTAGATCGTATTACTGACTCAATATTATAAATTTTCTTCTTTTTTCTCCTTCTCTTAATTTTGTTTTTTTTACTCCTTCAATAAATGAGATAGTTGTATTCTACTGGTGGAAATATGAGGAGGAAAAGGCACTTACTGGCTGGTTCGTTGGTTTCATTTCCATCACAAGTTACGAGCGTCGCAGCATGTATTGATTACGTTCGCGAAAGGGTTATCAAGTATAAATTAGCGACGTTGTGAAGCCGTAGAGCATTTGATGCACACTGAACTTGCTGCAGTTGGTAGATTTTTTGAATTACTGCAATATCTTCTTTCTTCTTTGAGCTTAAGGATGGGTAATAGGAAAGAAGGGGAAGGTTACAATTTAATGTGGTAAATAACGCGTTGTTATGTGATAATTAAGTGCCATGCATGAAGGAACAGCTCGAACACCTAAAATTATTAGAATTAAATTAATTAATTTTAAATACCAATTAAATGTATTCATTAGAAAGACATACATATAAAATCAATTTTATCGAAAAATATTGTTGTTGCGCTACCGGGATTCGAACCTGAATTTCTTTCCAAACCGGGGAAGGAGCATTATCCAACTATGCTACAGCGACCGAACTTATGACGACAAGTTTTGGAACCCATATGTTACACTTTTTCAAATTAATACATCTATCGTTCCATTATTTGAAAGCCATCTACTCAAAGGTATTTGAGATTCCGTAAAAACAAAGTAGTTTATTTCCAACTCATGTTGTAGTCGGCTAGATCTTGGCTCTGTTTTTTGACTTATTTATATCGAGGACTCTTCTTATTTTATAATTCATTTTAAAAAACACCACTCACTGTATAAACCACTTTGATCGGTTTATCGTCGCGTATCTTCGTCGGGTCTGACGCACACTAACTGATCCATAAAATAAAACATGCAACATCAATTGTCGGGCGAAGGCTGGCCTCGGTCGCGGTGCGAGCAGGGGGAGGAGATGACGTCATTGAAATGGAAAATATATTTTAAGGAAAACTTACATCTCTTAATCGCTTTCATTAAAACGGGGGAAATATGTCATCTGTTTTTGTGGTTTAAAATATGTACCCTAATTTCCATCACGCGTGGGTCTGACCTGTAGATATGGATATTTTTCCCTCGGGAAACACTAATTTGTTCATGGAAATGTCTAACGTTTTTACACTTTCCGGGCAATTTGCTTATTTGGTGTAGAAATATATTTTTTATTTTTTAACATATTATATTGTAATAAATGACACCCTTAGGTATCATTTATTACAATATAATATGTTCATACTAATAACCTACACCCACCGTGTGCCCTCTTTTTTTGTATGTAGAATTATATTTCTAACAATATTTTCAAATAATAATTGCACTATTAGTACCTCGTCTCCACTCTCGTCATATTCAGATGGCCCTACTACCAGATACCGGCTCAGAAAGATTTATATCCAGAGAGTTGAACTATCACGTCGTACTGAGAAAAATTTTGATGTCAGGTTTTGTAGTATGCGAGAAGGTCATCGGGCTGTTAGGTAATGGTCGGCAATTCTAGAAAATACCCGAACGTAAAGGGCGTTACTTACAATAACGCAATAAGTCAATTTTCACAAAACAACGAATCACGTACATTTATTGTATTTTCACACTAATTTTGTTTATTTATTAAGATCGATATTTATATGTTTTTTTTTGTTTCAAAATGATGCATTATCATTCTTTGAGATGTGTTTAATCGTTTTAAAATCGTCAAAGATAATATAACGTTAAAAGTCGTTATATATTTTTAATTACTGAATTTACTAGTTTAATGAAAACGACCAAGTTTGTAGGAATTCGTTACTAAATTAGACAGAATTAGATTTGCTGGGTAGAGGGTAGTTACGGAAACAAATGTTTCCGTAAAATAAATACTTTGTAATTCACGTAGAATTTCTCCAATTACAAACTGGAAAAATAAAAGTACGCCGTTAAATGATTTAAGGCCGGTATAGCTAATTCACAGAATAATTTCTACATTAACAGCCTACGTGCACACCAGACAGTACGATTCTTATATTGAAAAGTAGAAATAAGTAGAATTTAGAGTATGAAATAATTACAATAAATTAGATTTTTCATTTCATTTACTAGTTACCACTAAAAATTACCAATTTATTGTAATACTGCCTTTTGATAGGTTTCATATTTAATAATTTTATAAGATATCTTTACTAGAATAGACAAATATCTATCCAGCACAGCTCTCATCACAGTCGACGATTATCTAGAGGATGCGTTTCTTTACAATGAACATTTAAACTGTCAAAGAAATTTACATTTAAAAATCTCTTGAACTCTTTTGATACTAAATTATCAATATTATTTTTATTTATTAACTTATTAACGCTCTTATGGACTTTTACAAAATAGGTTCGGTATAAAATTTTTTTAAAAAAACTCATGAGCAGCTACGCACTGGCATGGAATACATATATAAAAATAGAATAGAAAAATAGAAAATTAAAAATAAAAAATAAGCAAAAATAATTTTAAAATTATTAAAATATGAATTAAATATATTAATTAGAAAGATATACATATAAAATCAATTTTATCGAAAAATATTGTTGTTGCGCTACCGGGATTCGAACCTGAATCTCTTTCCAAACCGGGGAAGGAGCATTATCTAACTATGCTACAGCGGCAGTACTTTTGATGACAAATTTTCGAACTTATATGTTACACTTTTTCAAATGAATACATCTATCATTCCATTATTTGAAAGCCATCTACTTTGTTTTTACGGAATCCCGGTGGCGCAACAACAACATTTTTCGATAAAATTAATTTTATATGTATATCTTTCTAATTAATATTTAAAATATCACAAACCGTCTGTTCTGAATAATTACAATTTCACAATAAGAATGTGTTCCCCTAATAATTAAAATTATTATATTATTTGGCAAAGTGTTTTGTAGTGTATCCCTGTAGTATTTATAGTTTTTAGCATCCATTTAACATTTTCCTTTTTTTAAATTCATAAAATCTCATTAGTTAACCAGTATTATGGGAAACTGTGAACCTTTAGTTTGTAGAGGGCCAAGCCACGTTTTTGTTGAGCTCCACCACAGTTAACGAGTTTTCCTAATGAATTTAAATGCAATAAATTGTTAGCACAAAATGAAAATACTGATTCTTTACTTTATTTTTCATTTCACTTCTTATCAAATGTAAAAATTCAGTTGGAACAGTATTTTCGCAAAGTTTTCTTCCTCCATCTGACGATACATAGAAGAGTTATTCTTTGAAATGTTTTAAACAAATATATATATATTGATATTGAATTACCAATTAGGCCTATTGATTGCAGCTTCCCGTAGCACTATTTTCTTTGAATCCTTTGGAAAGCTAGGGAACAAGATAATTTTTACTAAATATACTAATTTAAAAAAAATATTTTAATAATTTATATTTTTCGACAATATAATTTTTTCCATTCCATTTGTTGTTTGGAAGTTCAACTAGAATAAAAGCATACTAGTTATTTTTATCCAAATAATTGCTTTATTTTCATTATTCAATGATGTACTCTATATTAATTTTTAGTAATTATTAATTAAAAGTTTTGGACTTAAGGCGTTTCTGTGATGGGAGCCGATATTAATGTTTGGGAAAAATTAAAACTTTAAAAATACTTCTTACCGGTGAAATTCAATATCACTTAATGCTTTTTATAATGTATTATTGTTTAATGAACACAATTTGACAGCGCGAGTTATCAATTTGAGTAATTAGACTACTTAAAAAGCGCACTTTGTTTTAATAATGACAGCCAAGCGTCACCAGCGAAAGGCGGGAGATGACTAATCGACGTGTCCGTACGAATTTCGTGAAATCACTGTTGAAGCTTCAAATCACCGCAATTGTTTTGACTCTTGTACTATAACCTCATTGTACCAGCCATAGACTCAAGGTACTGGATGCGTGCAACAGCGACACGCGTCACCTCAAACTTCGTAATAAGTTGGCTTCAATAAATTTAAAGGCAACAGTAAGTAGTTTCAATCCATAGTACTTGCCCGCCTGTTACGTCACTATTCACAATCCAAATATGTCATTTTCTCTGCGATGCGAGCTCGTGGGTGGCGGTTGATCTATGGGGCAGCCGTACCCTCACACCTAAAACCTTCTGACCGCCCCATTTGAGCCTAACGCGCCACTCATCTCATGGCATACATCTCCCCATACATTCAAATGACATTGTTACAGTACCTTCCTTCTAGTATGGAATTAACCAATTTAAAAAACGAAAAAAATTGTTTAGACGCCATCTACAAATAAATATTAAAAGTTATAAAGTCTAGTATTTCATTTTAAATTACTGAATAGCAGGAAAGTTTTGAGCTAACATATAAACAACTTTATGAAATATTTGATCATATACCTCGTTCCTTGGTCATATGATTGTGAGCCTGTGGTAGACCTCGCTGTCCACCGCGTTACGAGGAAAGCTGATGCTCTACCCTAACCAGCGAAGGTATAGATTATACGGGGGATGATGAAAGTGAAATGAGTCTGGACGATCATGGTTTTAGGGGGAGATGCGCCCACGGAACAAGTATTGACATGTGTGGACCTGCTTCAACCTGGAATATTTATTTTAAATCGAGAGACTAAATATTTCAGTAAAATATAATACGAGTATGTAGTTATATTCTGATTATTTGTGTAATCATTGTACCCGGATGCCAGCCGGCTGAAATAAAGAATTCTATTGTTAGACGCGTGTTTGATGTTGTCGGATATTGTTTTTTGTTTAATTAATTCCAATCATTTCGAAACATTCGCTGCGTCGCGGACAGTAGCGGCGCGTTCACTGCTGGGTGCACTGTTCTTTAGCATTATGCGTCATTTTAATTGTTTAAATCGCATTCACTGAATATAATTTAGAATAATTAAGCTTGTATTCATTTATTTGATCCTTCCGATCAATTATAAAAATTATGACATCAAAATATATTAATATTTTATTATTTCGACCATACAATCAACACGGGATAAATAAGATCAGTAAGATTTAAATTTAGTCCATGTTGACGCAAGTCGAGTACCTACTCCGTCTGCATTTGTTCTTCTAATATAAATCTTAATATATACCTTAATATACCCGCTCTGGCCAACCGATGACTTAGGGATTTTGCTGAAGGGGGAATAGATTGCACTTCTGACGCCAAACTGTCAAGATCTTGTTATTCTTTTGCCGTCCGAGAGCAGCGCCGTGCGTAACGCTCGGACCGCGTAAAAGCTGTGTTCTCAACAGTTCCGGAAGTACAGTGATATCTCGGTTCTTTACCCTTGAACATCGAAGAACCCTTGCTGATCAAATACTTCTCTTCAAACTACTGCAAGGCCATATTGACTGTCCCAGTCAATTAGAATTAATATCTCCTCACGTATCATCCGGCAATTCGTACTCTTCCACATTCCCAGAAGTAGAACAACTTGTGTACAAAATTCATTCATTCAAATATAGAGTAAAACAAGATGCAATTTGATAACATATAAATACAACGTAAAACTTTGCTCAATGTTTGAAAAATAAAAAAGAATAAGTAAAGTAAGAGTAAATAATATACAAATATGAAGTAAGAGTGTGTAAAATAAATTCTCTAGAGAGAAAAGTAGAAAATGCAATATTCAATATATTGGTACTGTTATAGCACTTTTTAACTCAAATTTGGACTTGAGTTCTTGGGCGTAATTTCTCCCCATTTCGTGGAACCAGAACTGCACTTTTATTAAAAAATAAAAAAAGAGTAAAATTGAGTATTTTTGAAAACAAAAACATCAATACTTTTATTTTCGTAGTCCAATTAACACTTAAAAGTTTTTTCCTCCTGTCAAAACATTTGAAATATGAGACTACCCCTGCATAAACACTGTATATCGATTTTGGGCAGACCTGCGTTATGAATGCCACAACGTTGTATATCTTAGGCATCCGATGGTGTATTAAATAAATAAAATACTATTACACACATTTTCCAGGTGGACGCCAGACGCTCCGTCTATAAATAAATCAACATTTGTAAAAACTAATATGCTGACCTCACATACATTAATATTTCATATATTGTAATTTTTTAATTCACATACATTAAAATGTACAGGTGGCCCAAAAAAGTGAGAACTTTTCGTAAAATGTGATATAATTACATCAAAATTAGTTTAACTATATCAACAATAGCTTAAATAGTTTACTAACTTACTTACTTACCTATATTACGTTTTATTTCGACAATTTCCGGTCGCCATCTTTGATTATTAATTTTCCCATTGTTTATATTCGTTTTTTTAAAATTGTTGCCCAGAATGACAAAAATCACCGCAGAAGACCGTATTCTGATCAAAAATTTGTGAATTGAAAAACGTTGGGATGCTAGGAAAATGATCAAAGAGTTTCAAAACAAAGACTGGAGTATAACTAGACATTACAGCATAACTGGACGTAACAGCAGGACGGAGCTCCATCTCACACAGCCAGAAATACAATCAACTTTTTTCGTCGTGAGAATGTTAATTTCATCGAGCCAGACGTGCGGCCACCGAACAGCTCAGATTTAAACCCAGTAGATTATTCAATATGGGGGTGTTTTGATGATTTCTGATTAGCTAAATATTGTGCAAAGAAATGACATTAAGAATTATAACTATTTGTATTATGTTTTGAGATAACTCATGTGTTACGAGATGTTCTCAGTTTTTTTGGGCCACCCACTGTATATTGTAATTTACAAATAAAACAAAGTTAGGGAAATTCGCCGTCACTTCTGGTTTCCGCCTATATTTCTATGTGACTCACCTTAATGAATGGTTTAGGCAAATCGTCGGGTATTACAGGAAATTTAATTCCATTAAAAAATAATCTTTGGAGTGTGTCTGTGAACGCTTCCTTCAATAGAATTGCGTGAGGCTGGTTATTCAAGCCACCGAGCACAACCGTGGGGCAGGTTTGCTTTCGCGGAACCACCCTTTTAAAGGAGAAGTGGCACTTCGTATCCCGTAAGAAATGTCGAGTTGGGGTTAAACCGTGACAGTGCAGAACCGGATTAAGGATGTCGGGATTATTAGGAATAAACTCTACACTTACATATTTATGAAAAAAAAAATTAAGCCAATCTTGGATTCTCTCTTGTATTTTTATTACATTATCATCATCATCTCAGACAGTATGAATAGCAGAAGTCAAATTTTCAGGTCAACCGCAGGAAGGGTTGTAGAACCGACCAGCCGTTGCCAGAAGTCTAAGCTTAGTGAACGTGTATTTAATATGGCAGGTCTAAAAGCGTGGAACTTTGCCCTCCGTCATAAGAAACAGTGCATCGGAGACTTTATTTAAAAAGATACTAAAACGCACCTTTATAAAAAAATCATTTCCATAAGTTCAAATCACAAGTATTAATTTTAAATATAAAGATAGTGTAGGAGTATAAACAGTTTACGTGCAAAGCGCCCTTAAAGTGAATTTTTTTACGAAAATGGCGCTAAAAATGTATCCAATTAATTATTATTATTATTTATCATTATCATAATCAGCTGTTTTAAATTCACCTTTCTCTGTCCATCGTTATTCACTGCCACGAATTTCCGCTGAGATCGATGATTTCAACAGTTCAGCGGGTTTTAGGGCGGGCAGTCGGCCTCTTGATTTCTCACTGGATGGTTGCGTTTGTCCAACGTTTATCCGTTTGCCTGCTCCTTGTCATCTTATATTTATGGCGTAATCTATTATATCGAGCTTTCTTGTCAGTTACTTTATCGTCTAGATAGCTCTTTTCATATCTTTTCGCGTTATTGGATTTATTTGTTGAGCACTAGAAGTACGAATAAGTATGCATTGGTTGAGCATTTTCCGATGTCACTTCAAATGTTCAGGCGTCCGAGAGCATCTCCAAACTCCAAACTCCAGCCCAATTTTGTTACGACTACAATTTCGTTGGACACGCCTCTTAAATTTCTCTCGGTAACATTTCGTTATTTTTACATTAATACTTACTAAGTTTGACATTTTAAATTCTCGGGAGTTTTTTCTTTCTGTTTTGCTTTGTTGAGTGGGACCTTTGGATATGCTTCTTATTGAAATTTGTTGTCATTGTCGACCTATTCGATCACGTTTTTATCAATATCTATTTTGCGTCGCGATGTGCGTCATCCGGTCTTCATTGTCTGCGCGGTCTCTTCACAATTGTCTTTCTGTCCCATCTTACGATATCCTCCATGTCGTTCGTTTTTCTTATACCTGTTGAATAATCTGAGTTTATTCTTCTTGGAGCGAAGATTTCTTATTTTTGATGTTATTAAAGCTGATTTGATTCTGCTGATATGTGTTCTCTGTATTTTTTTTACGGAATGGAAGCTTGGATACTTACCGAAGAAATGATAAGACGACTTGAATCATTCGAGAAGTGAAGATCTACAGGAGAATGTTCAAAATAAGCTGGATGGATAGAGTTACAAATGGAAGTGTTATGATTCAGACGAATAAAGAAAATTAAGTATTTAAAATAATAAAAATGTGAAATCTTCAATATCTCGAACATGTGATGAGACATCCAGAGAAGTATCATATCTTACGTCTCATCATCGAGAACATCTTGACTGAAGAACTTGAGGCAATGGCTCGGTCAATCTAACAAACTCATGAGTGCCAATATGAAAAAGTGCGAGAAGAAGGTACCTGCTTTTGATTATCGGTTCAATTATTATTAATAAATGCTTTCTTGCGCTTCGCGAGACTCGGGTCCTGCAACAGAATAGACCATAATTCGGCCCTGCGCCAATGTCTAGCGAGGTATTCACAGGCGACGACCGTTCCCCCATCCCCGAATGGTCTGGTTCAACTTCGGACCTCGAGTGTAATAAATTCTGCCAGGGGTTCAATTCAATTCAACATTTAAACCGAGCCTTTTCTGATCCAAGATACGAAAAACCTTTTTCCGAGAATCAAATATCCAATAAGACTAGGCACGGTTTTAATTAACTAGTACAAAAAACTTATTATTTTTTATGTGTATATATATTTTTATAAATTTCAGATTCGTTTATAGCGTACGCGTGCGTGCGCCCAGGGCCTAACGTGACTGAATACTTCTCTGGGAGTTGGTTATGTTTTACGTCTATTTTTTTATAAATGGGCTCGTTGCATGTTCCATGACTACGGTATACACTAATATTCCTTTTTCATGTTAAATATCTCAAAATGCTAACGAACCTATTCGGGTTATTTTTAAGAAATTGTTCTACAGTATCTAACCGCTAATTTAATTTCGAATTTGTACAGCGGATGGGAAGAGATCGCGGATAGAAGTTATAAAATGAGTGAACTACTCGTGTGTTTTATGCAGGAGTACACCGAGAATATGGTTTCATGTCCTTGAACTTTGTGTAGATATTCATCATCCACGTCGGTACTTGATGACCAAGGATCGCGATCTCCAAGAACTCCCTCTCGACTACAGACCTTAGGGCTGTAACCAGAAATGTGCCTGTTGCATTCGGTCGGTCACCACAACAATAAGCTTTTCCAAGCTATCTTCCCTTCTCGCAAGATGCCCAAAAATTGAAGGATTCCTCACAGGTAAATGGTTGAGTGTCTCTCCTTGATGTTTAATTTCTGTAGAATGGATATCCTGTACGATTGACGAAGTTTTCGCTTCATACGGCGCGTCGGTAAAACCGGGCTCCGGAGGAATATGGAGGTGAGAGGTGGCGGAGATTAAGAGTAAGATCACCGCGGTGGACTCAGAGATGGATGGTCCCGGTCCACCTGCGGGTTGAGGAGAGACCCCGCTGCAACGAGCAAGGAGACGGCATGCGAGCGATGGCCGATGGATGGGCGTTATGGACCGTCGACGTTGAGACGAGATGGTGTCCGGTCTATCTCCTGGAGTAACAGATGAATCCCGGCGCAGGCGCGTGGCGATCCATGCTCTCAGCTGCATCGCCACCCCGCGGCCGCGTTGGCTGATGATATCAATAGATAAAATAGATAAGAGTAAATAAATAAAAGTGACTTGACCTGAAGAAGAAAGATCTAAAGAATATTTTTCGTGCATCCAATGTCGGGATTAATTGTGTTTTGTGAAAATCAGAATACCGTTGAATCAATTATCATACCATCCGAGATAGCTGGCGACACCAGAACACACACTGGAGGACCCAGAATGAACTAGATCGGTGGCGGCCCCTATACCTTTCTACCCTCTAGGGCCCAAAAGCACTGTAACAACACGCAAGAGAAGAATTCTTACATATTATGTCTTGAACGTGGACGTGGACGTGAAGAAACGATGAGAGTGTCGAGAAGCTCGCGATCGCAGTACAGGACAGGGCAAGAGAACGGTCTCTTACTAGATGGATACAAGGGTGGTATGATAATAGGGAAGGACACGCATTTTTTCTCAAAATTTCTTCTTTCATCAAAAACGGATATTCGGCTACGCTTGAATTCGTTAAACCAATATCTGATGGTAGACATCGAAGGTGCATATTCCTTATAAACAGGACGCAACTTCACTTTGATTACCTCACACGTCTTCCCATTCAAAAAAAGGAATCAAATCACTGACCAATATTGCTCTTTTTCCATGGTTGCAAACAATCACAATCTTGCCCACTCACAAAACTATATATGTGATACACATTTTGGTGTCTCTCTTGCAGTATTGTCTTCTTAGATTTTACAATTATATTTTTCTTTCTTTTTATTAGAAGCATTTAAAATATATAGAAATCCTCAGAATTCCAATGAATAAGGTTGTCCCTTTTCATCGCATGCAAATAAAATGGTATAGCTGTCCTCCGTTAAAGTTATAAATACAAGTTGTTGAGTTAAATTTTTAGATTGATAATGCCCTTACAAGGCGAAGCGCGTCTCAAGTAAATTTAACGAGTAGAATCAAAAAACAAGTATTTTGTTTTCACATATGTGATTATGAAGTTCTATAAACTTACCACGGAAACAGTGAAAACAAAATTACTTGATAAATCTGTCTGAAATAGACAGGCGTCGTTCGAAAGATGGTGTTATACGATGATATACCGATTTTGCATCAGTGGCGCCATCTGTCGTTAAACACAGATACAGATCTTATAGAAGTCTTCTTCAAACGCTACTATCAACGTGGTTTTACCGGGAGGAATGGAGACGGATTGTGCACCAAGTTGCAGATAATTCAGGGGACATACGATAAATAAATTTTACTAAAAAGTCCCTGAAAACAATGTTAATCTACGGAGCATTCGCGACTATCCGAAAGAAACAGAGATGTCGGGCTCGAGAATCTAACAAATCTTCATTATTTCAATTCAATGTTTTTCGTTTGTAAGGATTGAATTTATGTTTTATGTACTGGAACGAGTTACGGCGAAATATAATACAATACTCTACTTCCTAATCTGGAGAATGATGACAAAATAATAGCAACACACACCACTCGGTAATGTGCCCGATCGTGACTCCAAATTCATTTAACTTCTTGCGGCAAAATAACGACCAATAAAAACAGAGGAGAAAATAACTACACCATAGGAAAGTTTGTCAAAGGAAAATCGACCGCATATTGAGGAATGACTTGCGGTTTGGGTTTACCGCTATACGTAATTATATTACTGAATATTTCGTGTATATTATGCAGGTCGTGCGTTCAGTTTAGCGTTAGCGACCCGAGCGAGAGGCTAGGCCAGAGGGAGATAAACTCGCACGTCTACCGGCCGTATTAAAAAAAATCACATAATAAAAACAATTAACTGGTATTTTGAGTACATGCCTGATCGTTCTGATCGTTAAGCCTGTGTGTTATATATTCATTTAGATATTTGGATGGATTAGAAGGATGGTGAATGTGGAATGATAATTTGCTCCCAAATCGGCTTTAAATTCATGTTTGTATGTAATTCATCTTGTTTTACTTGATAGGAAGACGCAGGTATTCAGACAGTGGCGTGAGTAATTTAAACAACGGTAATTACATGATTATTATTACATATTATATGGTTGAATGCAAATACGGAGATCGATGTGTAACACTTCGTTGTTGACAGGTTCAGGAATGGCAGAAGAGTGATGTTGCTAGCTCGGGTAGATCGGTGATATGACGTCGCCCGTTGTCGGTAGACGCCACACATCGCACCTTTGCGCCATGCAGTGGTGTCGTGCCAATTTTTTTAAGAACCGGTTTATTGTTTTCTTTCCTTTCAAATATTTAGCATAAATCTAAACATCATTTTTATCCTATAAATCATAGGTTTTGTTATTAAACATATGTAATTAATTGCTAAATTAAAGTCCGGTGGTAAGCCAAAGTCCACAGCAGTTGGATTCAAGGTTGAAGCTGATATTTTGGAACAGGTTGTAATACAAACTCTCAAACTGTTTTAGGAAAAAATACATGTTTAATATTTGTTGCAAATTGAACTATTTTAATTTTAATATTTTAGATTATTTAACTGTGTTTTTAACAAATGAATGAGTTGTATTTAATACACCAACCGGTTTCAGAAAATACTATTGCTTTCATCAGGATGTATATAATGTAACTCATTAAGTTAACAAGGAAACAAAGTTAAATAATATATTGTTTGTTTTCGACTATTTTATCTATTAGCTATCTTATAAATAGCGATAAAAAATATATACTAGAAAAATTCCAAGCGCTTTCACATGCAAATAAATTGGAATTGAAGAATTTTCGTCATTCAATTTTGACATCTTTATATTACTTTATAATCAAAATTTGAAAATCTCAAACATAAATCTCTGGTTTCTAAGTAAGATTAGTGACTATATATTGCAGATATCTAAGATTAGACTCATATTGTCAAACTAAGCATATTGCGATAAAAAACTCTTTCCGGAAATTTTTTGAACACCCCTCGCTAAATTTCTGAGATAACAAGATTTACACACCTTAAGGACCTTAAGTTTAACCCTCAGCTGATTTTCTCCGACGTGGAGTGTGTCAATATCCGAAGTGATGTGGCTTAATAATGAAAGAGCTCATGCGGCAAGCGCAATCAGAGGCCGGTTGGTTCAGGTCCCGGGATCACTGGAAGATGAAATACAGAGCCGGCGCTAGACTTTTTACCGCCCTAGTAAAACTTGAAGTGATCTTAAAAAAACCTCTGTAAACAATTTCTAATTCGTGACAAGCAGCTAAAATGCAGGACGTACCCAAGGTCAGTGTAGTGTAGTACAGGTGAATATTATGTTACAGGCCAATGTTGTTTTCAAATAACTAGAAAACGAAAAACAATATCTTAATTTGGGTTTTATTTATAAATTCTATGATTTATTACAATTATGTACGGATTATGCGGATTACTCTAGCAGCGGCACAAATGCGAGCTCTTTTAACCATATTTTTTATAACATTCTTACACACTTTGCGTGTAATTTCAGCAATTTCACGTAGAATTGTTGTTGGTTTATCGGCGTAGATCTTTCCCTCTAAGTACCCCCACAAAAAATAGTTGGGAGCTATCAAATCATGTGATCGAGGAGGCCTGTCAATATTACCACTTTTTGACATTATGCGGCCGGGAATTTTTTTTTACAAATTTCAAGCATAGCTCAGTGGTACTGTTTTGTTGAAACCGCATGTGTTGCAGGTCCAACCGACCAAATTCGTCCACCAAGAAGTATTCCAACATGTAACGATAGCGATCACCATTAATGGTTACCGTATTGCCTTTTGCATTCTGAAAGAAATAGGGTTCAATGATTCCGCGTTGGATGCTGCTAAACAAATTGTAATCTAACTCTTCTCTACGACTACCAAATGCGAACTGACAAATGTCTGCAAAACCAAAATAGTAGCCAAACAAAATCGGCCTGGAACATAATATTCACTTGTAGTATTCAATTTCTTTGTTTACAACATATTCAAAAGGGACTATTATATTAATAATACGACGAGTACAATTAAGTACAAAAACATATTAATTATTTATCCAGTAATGTCACACAAGATTTAATATGATTTTTTATCAATTTATAACTAGATAAACTCCTTTCTCCACTAGCAATACTAACTGGAATTATGAATATATTTAAAGCAATATATAATTGCATATATCGGTATTAATTTATTAAGTAATATACATTTTAAAACGTTGTTCGGATGGTTTCAGCAAACTGGAAATTAATAACTACTAATTCTAATAACTACTAATTCTAATAACTAATAGTTCAATAACATCAATATCTTTTTATTGTTATCAAAATGGGGCTGATCAGGCTGGCATTTTGAAACTTGCCCAAGGGCGTCCCATTTCCGAGGGACATTCTGGACACTAGTTCTGACTACAAATTACTACTTTATTATGTTATTTATTGGATTATTTATTCTCAGATTATTCCTGAATTACACAATTATCGTTATGCAATTTTGTTTTTGAATTTTTTACGAGAGCACCCTCTCAATTTCGCGAATTTCTCAAAGCGAGCGCTAGCTCAGCCTGTGCGTGACGTCGACGCTCATGAAATAACCTATACTTTATGTAATAATAAGTTGAAAAAGGACATTAATTTATTAGAAAGATAACGACTACCGAATCGATTGTCCGATTGAACACCGGCACTATACTGATCAATACTGATCTATTATATGATAAACCAATTACTCAGAAATAAGTTAAATCAAGTTTCAAAAATTTTGACTAATATTTATTGTACTCAGATACTCAATTCATTAACAAATTAACAGATAACCCAACACATTACAATCTGAGATTATTGATTATGACAACGGACGTGACAGCTAAATTCGTGATAAAAATTTCTTTGTATCACTATTATAGAGTTAGTATTTGTGTATATAAAAGTAACGTGTAGATAAGAAAACAGAAAAGAGTGTTGCTGTAATAGCTGAGTACGTCAATAAAATGAAATGAAAGGAGGGACAATCGTTGGACGATGCAGTCGTCCAATCCGAATAATATCAAGAGAAGCCGATAGATATGCCTAAATCATCAAATTTTTCGGAAATTCGTGGCACCGAATAATAATGGACAAATGGACAGAGAAAAGTGGGAGATGCTTGGGGAGGCTTTCATCCAAGAGTGGATAGGAAACGGCTATTAGTGATTATGATGATGCAATGTGTATTATTTATTTAATTCTTAACATAAACACTCCTATATATGGTCTAATATAAACAAGATTAAAGTCTTTTCTTTCACTGAAACTTATCTTTTACATATTTGGGCAGTTTAATTTTAAATCTATTCAATTTCTCCTCCTTTCTTATGTTTTCTGGCATTTCATTAAAAATCTTCATCGCACTATACATCATCCACTTCTAAGATTTGGCTTTCTTCCTGAATGGCAGTCTCAGTCTATCCCTTCCTAACTTAAATTCGGTTCTCCACAAATCTTCGCGCAAGTCACTCCTTGAATGAATCTTTGTGATGAGCATCGTGGTTTCTTGATCTGGTCTCCATTCCTCCCGGTCTTGAGTCATGTTGATTGCAGCATTTAATGAATATCTTGTTAACTCTTATTTGGTCTATGTGTCTAGATCACTTAGATCATCTTTTGCTCTCTTTCCCTCAACTGTTCCAGTGATGACGAGTTTCATTGTTTTTTTCTGACAATCTTTTTCCAGCGTGATGTCGAAAGTCTTTCGGTAATGGATGACCGTGTGTGGTGTGGTGTGGGGTGACTCGTGCATCATTGTGTTTCGTCAGTGTCCCGTCATAGGAGAGCGTACTTGATAGTTAGTCCTTTAATGGCTGTCTTGTACTTGCTCTGTTTTCGCAATCTCTTACATTAGCTTTTGTTTTTTTTTTATCTCCTTTTGTGTTTATTGATTGGGTGAGTACCCCCTTATAGCGTCCCTTTATTAACTCCTGGAAGACCCGCCTACAGCACCACATCTTGAAGCCATTCTACATGTCATTTTTCTTCTTACTTCAATGTTCCATGTTCCCATTCCATACGGTGACTGGTCATCACCGGTGACGCTGGGATAATAATAACAATTAATTTGAAAAATACTGTACGCAATGAAATACAACGACTACATTAAACAAAACATTTGAAGTTCTACAATAATTACCACCAAACAACCTCGAACCGGAATGCAGCGAGGCTGTCATTTACATCAAAAACGAGATAAGAGTCCATATTTGCTTTGCAGCTACTCCTGATATTATAAAATATAGAACTAATCGACTGCATTTATTCATTTATTTATTCAGTATCGTTATATCTGAACACTCAAGCCTATTTTTCCTCATAAATAGTATCCCAATGTAGATTTATCATCATAATTATCCTCAGCATCATATTATTTTACGTTGTATAACATTGTAACGAATAAACCGCCTAATATGAGATGTTCATTTTTTATTATTGCTTAATACCTGTTAAATATTTTTTTTCTCTCTAAGTGCTATGTACTAAATACATACTTACCTACTTTTAATTAGTCTTCATAATTTTTTTTCATTACTTCCAAGAAACCTGCAATTTGACTTATGTTCAAAGAAATTTTCTTACGTCCAAAGTAATTTTCTTAATTGTATTGCCAATGGTCAATATTTAAAATAAATCAATTTTGGTAAAACTCGCCTTGCATGTTTCGTATTCTATTTGATTGTGTTTTGCCTTCAATGAGTTATTCGGTTTTGTGAAATGTAATGCTTTTGTTTGCCAATTTGTCCTAAAACAGGCTGGCCTAGTTATATATGTAACAAATTGTCTTTTTTTTAGCTGTGCAATGCTTATATGTTATAAAATAAATAAAAAATTCGCAGATATTTGATAATTATTATTATGCGGAATTGAATTTGACAGTAGTAAATTAAACATTTTTTACCACGGGTGATGGTAAAAATTTATGCTACTGATAACAAAACCAGTCATAAATTTTCGATGTTTGATTTCAACGTTGTCTTCTGATAACAAGTCTTTCTTACTACTTGTAATACCAAATAAAAAGGAATTAATTAATTCAATTATCGTCCACATTTTGTCTCGCGCGTCTCTAATAAGTGGTACTTAATTACTCTATAACGATTGAAACTTTAATACTGAACACGTCAATTACAAAACCATTTTGATCTCGCACATTGCGTGCCTGAATGTAATATAGCGGTCGATCCAACCGACAGTAGTGTAACGTAGTTGCTACAAACCCCGATAGGTATTTTCTTGCAACCTGCGGAACCTTCGTGTCACCAACACGTGGAAAAATCCACACGATTCGTTCCGTGTCGGGTCTCTGTTGCTGAAAAGCCTTTAATAACCCTGCTAATAATAATTCCGTACTACTGAACGCAGTCTACCTAAATATTAAACATTTCAACCCTCCTTTGGGGTGGTCAAATTTTCCTCGTAACTCTAATAGTGTGTGATATGGGGCCATTGTGGTTTACTGTGTAAAAGTATTATTACTCACTAATGGGATGAAAAAAAAATCCTTGTACTCATATTCAAATCATTATTTGTATTACTTACCTGTATTTAATTTAATAACCGCTACCTTACTAAAAACTGTTTTTTTTAATACTAACCCCTACAGTCACGCCATTTCTCTGCAGGGGATAGAGAGAATTGATCGCCACACTTTTTTGTCCGGGCATACCGTCTGACAACTCCTTCCCCTTCGTCTAATAGGAAATCGAAGGAATTTGGGAGAGGAACAGGGGGGCTGAAGGACCAACCATAATCAGGAAGAAACATGACCGACTCGAGAAATGCTCATTTAAGAATCTTGATTTTCTTCTTCCACTGGATTCACATATCTTCTGGCTTCAGGAAACTACACTTCGCTGATAGCGAGAAATGAGATGACACGCGTTATACACAATAATAATATGAAAGCACTAATCCGAGAAACCGATTACACACATTGGCATCTCGCTGACCTGTCTTCCAAATTCATTTGCTGTAAACACAATGGTATGGAATACTGGCGTATAGGTAATTGACTGCTGAACTCAAATCGAGCTTTGTCAAGCTATCGTCGCTGCCAATAAAGCTTCTTTTTCATTTCCAGGCTCAAAAGTCACTAATTTCTGATTTGGCGTATGCACAGAATGTCTAGTCACAACATGAGAACAATCGTGCATTTTTGATTCAAGAAGTCTTCACGTGTTTATATATCGTATATGTCCGGTTTAGCGGTAAGGCACTCGCCAAGTGACTAAGCGCTCATAACAAAAAGCGTTTAACGTGTTTTGAAAATAGTAAGAATACGATGTGTCATGATTTTTATGTACTTACACATCTTTATTTAAAAATAATAATTCGTTTACCATATTTTAAATAAAGTTCCTAATCAAATATAAATATTTAATAGAGATATTATTTTTATATAGATTATTTAACTTAATTAGTTATTTTAATACACCAATGACATCCTGACGAAGTTGTTGATGTATTAAAATAATTAATTAAGTGGTTAAAAACAATATAAAATGAACATTAACCACAAAGTTGAATCTGCAAATATTAAAAATATATTATTTTTACGTTTGAAAAATTACATAATTATATTAAAACTAGTGTTTAAAACCTGTCTTAGGACTATTATTGACAAGTGAGGATCTTAATTGTGTGATCGTATCAGAAGGTTTTGTCTAAAGCGCCTATCTTCTAGTCTCACGCGTGTTGATGTATGTCGCAGTGTATATGAATGTGCATGTAAGTAAATAATAAAACCAATATTATATTTAACTAGTATAAAGTTATTTGCGCGTATGAAGTTGAAGACTGGAGTGGCTCGCTCGAGATGTCGACGAAAAAACGATCTGCGGAGAAGTGATCGGCTAGCTCCTAGGACTCGCCCGTCACGACGTACTGGCATCTGTTTATTGATCAGGTGAGTCTTTACACGGCCATGTCTGTGGGGCGCGTGCAGAGCTACTAAAGTCACAATTTAAGTACCTAATAACTTATCTACATATTTCCATAGGATATTTTAAAAATTACTGTCAGTAGATATGAACTTGGTTGCTTTCTATTAGAAAAATGTACCTTCAGAAAAAAAAGCTGACGTAGTCACCCCATGGTGATTGATATTTCACTCCGTTATAATGTTAATTAGGTGATATTAATTCATTTTCTTTCATATTTATTATATATATAAGTGTGGCGCATATAGCAACATTTCGTGCGACACACCTACCTAGTGAACAATATTTTTTACGCACTCTCACCGTATCAGAAATTCTAAAAAATCCAAGAAATGTGATTATTTCAATTAATTTATATATTCTACTGATTCCAAATTATATATTAAATACAAAAAAATTAAAAGTCATCGAATTTCGAGCGGTCAGACTATTTTTCGTTACATAATTTAGGGTATGAAGCAAAGATATAGAATAATAATGTGTTAATTTTGCAACATTTTCCTATCGTAATTTAGTCGGGTCATAAAATGTTGCACACACCCTGTATATATTTTAATAAATGTTTATTTTTACAGAGACCATAATGAAAAATGTGTTATTTTTGGAATAGAGTCTGGCTCTAGATCAGCTGTTGATTCTTAAATGGAATACGGGAACAAATGAACACATTTTTTTGCAAAAGTGACAGATGGTTTGTTTATATCCGATTGCTTTATGCAACGTATACTCTGTTGTGTCGTCATTGACAGTAGTTGCTGTTCTCATTTAATACTTGTAATATTACGTATTGATATTTTACAATATTATATATATCGAAGCTTAAGGTCAAACAGAGGTAATATAATCGCCATCACTAATTATTATTAATCTCTTGCTCGCTAATGCAACTGAGATAAAATAAAGTCTTGTCTAGAAATGATGAATAGTAATTTTAACTGTCATTATCTACCATTAGACCTTCGTATGGATGTATTTAAAATCGCGCAGCTGTCATTTTATGGGTGATTATTTCTCATTATATGCAAATTTATAAGTAAATGACATTTTGTTGAAAACTATTTATATAGGTCTGTTACATACGGAATAAAGACTGTATTTCCGTTTTTCATGTGCTGGCTTTGTCATTTTTCATATGATTTTTTAAAATTTAATGATAATTTATGCAGTAGAGAGATGTAGGTTTATATATATAAAAGATTATTTTCTTGGGGAACCCGCGTCAAGTAATCCTGAGAAGGACTTTTATTCTCCCGATGTTTTGAGTAAATATCATTACTCATTCTCAAGACCCTTTCATCCTGAATCCTGCTCTAAACTGATGAGTAAACTTGACCGTTTGAAGCAAGAGCCAAAATGAAAATGAGTCAAAATCATAGTAGGTGCTTATATATTATTAGTTAACTGTATCTAATGGTACTTGCAATTTAAACCCCCAGAAAATAATTCGTTATCCGTGAAAACCTTAAATATAGCACACATATAACGAAGAAATATTTATTATTATTTTGATTCAGACCCGCTTTCATACAACTCCTCACTGTTACAGTGAGCTCGCTTCACTGATATAACGTACAAAAATATTGTTAACAAGTGAACAAAATTCACTACACGGTCTAAAAACCCTAATTTTTGAAAACTCATAAAATCGATTCCTTATTGTTTACGATTCCTTTCAGGTTTGTGAATTCTTAAAAATGGGTGTTTATTTTGTGTGCGTAAGTTATGTGTGGTAAGTTTTATGTGGTAAGTTTTGTGTGGTAGTAAGTTTTAAATTTTAAAACAGCAGTATTTTGAATTTTGTTGAGAAATAATGTGATTGAATTTAGTAATTTACTAATGTTTTTGTTTATACAATTATAGTTTTTTTGATTTTTCATATGTATTTGACTTGCTTTTAATTTTATTGGATATTGAATATTTGTTGTAATAACGAGTAAAAGTTATAATGAGTAAATTTAGTTGGTCTCTCCATACTCGTTATACCGAGTCCGTCTATATATATATATAGACGGACCTAATATATATATATATATATATATATATATATATATATTAGGTAGAAAAGAATCAGGATGTACTAGGTCAATGAATAAAAATCAGGTTGTTGCTATACGACAGATTTATAAATATCCAGTGTGCCTTATTAAGACAGATTTATTATCTACGAGTATGTGTTGTCCATGTGTTTTTTACTCAGCCCATGTGGTAAAATAGATCATTACTTATGTATATGAAATACAAAATAATTTTATTTAACTGTCCACGTGGACTGTGTATGAACCTGCGCGTTAAAGCATTTTCGTAGTAAATAGTAGAGGTATTATTTTGAATATATTATTTACTTCATCCACGTGTTCCTCATTTGGCCGTTGGCGCGGTAAACTAAAATAACATATGTTAATGTGCATCCGTTTTAGGTAGAATATTTCATCTTGTTTAAACACGTTCGTAACAAGATACGTAGATTGAATCTGAAGCTGCGTACACTTAAATGGACCAGGATCCTCCAGAACTCCATCACGACTCGGGTAGGAATAAAAGAATTTATAAAACACCTCTCCAAGAGTTTTTATGCTGAACTCCCACAGCACCGGAACCCCACGATAAATGTTCTGTTAACCTATAACATAACGGCCTCCTCCCATATTAAACGTCCCAAAATCGTCCCTCTTTAGAGGTTATCTCCTGCCCCAGCTAGCGGCCCCTGCATCATTGCAGTAATAATAAACACAGCCCATTTTTGCCAACGCGTCCATAAGGCATACATCATGATGAAAGAGCAAGGGGTCCAAATGGACCCGTTACTTTGAATGAAATTATACAAAAGTCTGATGTTAATATTAAACTGCTATTGTTCAACATAACACATTTTACAACTGTATTTATAAATGCTGTTTTTTCTGCCTTTAATTTTAAATTAGTATTCTACTGATAATAAATACCATTTTGACTATTGACAATTGGTTTCTTTTACTTCCAGATCCACCGCCATGTCTGCGAGCAGTCCGTGAACACGAAAAACAAACAAAACATTAAATTAATAAAATATTTGAAATTAAAAATGATAAAACCCGTGATATTATAGCACCGTATCTGCGGATACACCACGTGCGAGATAAACCAAGTTCTGTCAGTGTTGTGAAGTGTGACATCGCCGGACCAGCGACATGGCCGAGAGCAAAGATATTCAGATCGTGATAGGCTCCGGGTCGGCCGCGGGCGACAGGGGGGGGAGGGTGGCCTACGCCCCTCGCATCCGCTCCCCCCCGCCCCATGAACATCTCAACAATGGCGGGCTTTTACAGTAAGTACCATTCCCGTTTTTTCCGCGACATACCATTGTTGTTTAGCATCGTGACCCTCTTATAACGCCGCAGTCTTTTTGTGTAATCATAGTTCCCCACCCCTCATGTCTTCTGTTGCTCGCAGGACTACTCTTTGTCAGGTTGTTCTTCTGCGATTCTCTCTTCCTTGTTCACTTGTCGGACCGACATAGTGATCTCTTGATGATCAAAACTGGTCCTATCTTTTCATCAAGTCTTCATTCCCTTCGGTGCCTCATGTTTAAGGATCGTGATCCTACTACAATATAGCAGTCTTTTGTGTAATCAAAGTTCTCCATCCTTTGTGGTCCTTGTCAGTTTTTCTTCTGGTGATTCCGATATGCAATTCTCCCTTCATTGTCTAAACTCGTCTTCCTGTCGGACCGACATTGTGATCTCTTGCATCATCTACGTCGGTCCCTCATGACAGCATCGTGATCTCCGTGACCTCTCAACATGCTTCTTCTCTTCTCGCGAGATGCACAAAAAATTAAAGGTTTCTGTCCTCTTGCAATACCCAGTTTTATGGTGACCAAAGCTCTGTAATTAATTATTTGACGTACAACCAAATGTAATCAATCACGCTAAGCCTTGTGCTGGGGTGGGGTGGCGCAGCCCCGCGACCCTTGAATTTACAAGGTTGTAGGGCTTGGGAAAATTAATAGCTGGCACACCACACGACGGCGATTTGTCACCATTGCGATAAAACTTAGTCTGTATATATGTAGGAAATGTAATTGAATCCAGAGCAGGGGCGTGCACTCTATAAAAAGCTGTGCATAGCTATACTTTCTTGCGAAATATATCTAAATTACATATTTATTTGATATAGTACAAATATAAATGATGAATTATTTGAGTCCACGCGCAAATAATTCAAAGTTAGTGCTTTACTATTGTAGAAAAGTTGAAGTGCTTGACGAGTTGACGTGCCCAGAGATCTAGAGGTTCGAAGCTCGTTCCAGAAAATCTTGCAAGTTAGTCCTATTTTCATAGCACAAGGGTTTAGTTTAGTTTGAACATAGTAACATTATTTATGTGACTCGTATTATTAACTACGCATTTTTATTTTAAAAAAAATCTAGTCATCTATTGAAAGAATTTGGAAATAACATATATAGCCGTGCATGTGTTTCGCATATTTTTTTCAAAATCATAGTTATTATGTTATCGTTATCGCTTGATTCCTCAACAGTGTAGTAGTTAGTATCCCCGCCGGTTGCGTGGGAGACCGGAGCTCGGTTCTCAACCGAGGAAATTTTTATTTTTATTTAATTAATTTAATCGAATTTGTGTCTTTTTTTCTTACTAGAATTTTATAAAGTTGTAAAATAAAAAGAATGAGAATGATAAAAACGTATTTCTTTAACGTGTAATTGAAAAAGTCTCTCATTTGTAACGCTATCACGCGAAAATGAAGTGCCTGCAAATAATAAATTACTCCAACCCCTGCAGTCAAGCGGGGGTTGTTTAGCATTAAGTAATGAGAAAACAAAGAGTTTATTAACATATTTATACATACCTTTAAGCAGTTTATGCGCAGGAGTTAATATCCTTCTCCTTCTGAGCACTTTATGACCGCTTGTGGGTGAAAATTAATTCAACTATTTAAAGCAGTAATTGCTTCTCAGTGGATGTTAGCGAACACTACTCTACTGGTGTGAGGTGTAATCGGTGTTAGATGATACCTGTGATTGAAAACTGTGATTGTGATCACAGTTTATGGTAACATCGCAATCATTCATTATTCTTCAACGGTTTCGTGGGATCCGAAAATCCAGGACCGCAGTCACAACGGAGCGCCATCCATCCTCACCTACCAGGCGCGGTGGCTTCATACATGCTTTGTGTTCTAGACATAAAAAAACTTTAGACTTAAAGTTTCTAGCCGAAAACAGCACTCGACATACATCTATGAATCGCGTAAACACGTAGATACTAGCAACAGTGGATTCTATCATTCGTTCCGTATCCGAAAAGTTTGAAAGTATTCGATTTTCGCGCGTACGCATTCAGTTTCGCCTGTCAAGGTCTTCGAATACTGTAAACGCATTCGTTAAGGCGATCGTCTACTAAAGCGGCGGATGGATTTCAGAATTTAACGTAGTTTTTTGGCGGGATGAAGGGAACACTTAACCATTCCATTTCTATCCGTAGCGTTGCCGACCTGCTGAGAGGCCTGGCAAAACAATTTCGTTCAACGGGCGGTGCGCGGAGACGACAAAAATATTGTATTTTAAATTTTAAAATTTTTATTGCTTCCTTACAAATTTTATTTTATTTTTGATTTCTTGTTTTGCTGGATTAAACTTGTGTATAGCTGAATAAGGTAAAACATTCTACAGGTTAATCAATTTTTATAAATTGATTTAATAGTTATCAAAAAAATTAAGACACATTTATAAGAAAATGCATAAATATAGTTTCTTGAATATTAAAAAAAAAACAATAGAAGGCTAAAAAACATTTGGAAACATGACATAAGCATTCCGTATGCAAGTGTATATTACATATGTGCATATATATATGTATATCTCTTCTACGTCAGATCGTGTTTTTTGTAGATGATTTCCTTGGCCAACGTTTCAGCATAGTAACACGTGCCATTGTCAGGGCGTTGTCTCAAAAAAATAAGGTATGATACTCAACTATGTGAGATTTATATTTATGTGATACGGTTATATCGTACTTTTTTGCAAGATATACAAATCAACGAGCAAACCCTTGACAATGGCTCGTGTCATCGTGCAAAACGTTTGCCTAGGTTCAATGTATATGCAACTGGCGTCTCTTTTGAGTTAGATCCCACTCTTTGTATCAGGTTTCTATATCTTCCTGCATTTGTTAGTTGCAAATGACTTTACCTCCATCAATGGGTTGATTTATTAAAGAAACCATATACGAAGAACGCAAAAGAGACGCCAGTTGCATACACCAGTGCTCGCAGAAACCTTAAATTAAACATACGCATATATATATATATATATATATATATATATATATATATATATATATATATATATATATATATATTTTAGTTTGGGGAGGAGCAGCAAAAACAATATTGGAGTCGGCTAAAAAAACACAAAAGACAATTCTCAAGGTAATAATTGGTCGTCCCTTTAGATATCCGTCAGATTTTATATTTAAAGAGTATAATGTCCTAGATATAAGACAAATTTTTATGTTGAGACTCGTTTAATATTTCCATGCTAACAACAACTCACCTCAAGCAATAAATCATGGACACACCACAAGACAAACAACGAACATTTACACGCCAATTCCGAGAGCAACAACGACATTTTATCAAAGATTCTACATGTTCTTAGCTCTGAAACTATACAACACACTCAGTACCAACAAGAAATCGTTTAATTCTAATAAGATTACACAAATACGGACCCAATATATGATCCAATCAGATAGAGATGAATCAGAAGCATGGCTGTCCAACATTCTAACATAAGTTATACAATACCTACATTAATAATTCAATAGTCCTACAACACTCCCACTACATATTTTTATTTTTTATTTTCTTGTACATATTTTTTTTTATTTCTCATTTTATTCCTGTTGATGATTTAAATAACACAACAACAGTACGAAAAAAAGGCTACTTTAACACAGACTTCAGTCTAGTAAAGTAGTCAGAAAAACTGTATATATCAGAGGTGAAGTCTACTCCATCCCACACAATAAACTAATTGTGTCTTATGTTAATTATGTTATAATATATTCACCTCTGTTAGAAGAAAAATATGTAAGTCATCTAATAAATAAATAAAATAATATATAAAAAACTTAAAACTATTTAAAGTCCCCTCATATAATTCTGCTAAACGTACATCCAACTAAATGCGTATAATGGTTACTAATATTCTTAGAAAATTTTCAAAACATTATCACATGACTTTTGTATGTGAAATTTAAAGTTCCTCCATAACATGTTTTAAATACCTTTTTATAGGGTCAGTGTAATAAAAAGTTAGGTAAATGTGTTAATTTTTTGAGAGTACTCTTAATAATTAACTTGATATTTTATTAACAATTTTGTATCACAAATGAAACATTTCAAATAACAATAATGATAGAATTCTTACATACTTTTAAATTAAGAAATACTAATTTAAATTGATACATTAACGGATCTAACCTAATCCTGAAGTTTACAATTTACTAACTTTGAGGCATCTAGAGTATGACTACATTACTTTTAAGAAATCAGGTTCATCTATAAATAGTCCATTTCCAAAACAAACAAAAAAATATTTTCTTTTACTAACTTTTCATATCCTGATTTGGTTTAGTAATGTATTATTATATAAAAAATATACGTCCACTTAAAATATATGGAACTTATTGAATAAATTAAAATTTGATAACTTTCCATAGAAAAATGTGATATAACATGCAAGAGAAGTTGAAGTTGAAAATTTGTCGATTTTTTACGATTCTGACGTAGTGTAATTGACTATCTTACTTTCCCGGATAGGAAGAGATCCTGGTTCAATTCCCGGTGACATTTAAAATATTTTTTCGATAGATTGAGTTTATCTTTATGTATTTTTTTCTAATTGATGCATTTAATTTGTATTAAAAAAAATTACAACGTCACAAATAATATTTCTCTTCTTTTCAAAATAAATCTCTTCTCTTTAAAATAAAATAAAAGTATTTAATTTAGTTCAATTTACACCTGAAGATGGACAGCTCTTCCCGAAACTAGTAGTGATATTAAATCAAAAATTGTGTGTGTGTGTGTAGTATAAAGTAAATATAAAAATTATATATTTTTAAAATTATAATTTCTTTTTTGTGTTTTTTTGATTTTTTCGATTTTTTTTTGTTATGCCCCTGAGTTGCTAACAACGTCATTTATTGATGGGGAGTGCCTTGATCCGTGCACTCTTGAATAGACAAGTTTTATCACGCAGGTCTGAACAGGTGGGTTCAGATAAAAAATGACAGTGGACTTAGAATAACGAGAAGCGAGTCTTACACCGGACCACGACGTGCACGTTTGTTGAAAGATTACATAAAGGATGTCTAGCGGAAAATTTTCAAGTTTAATATTAAATTTTTTAAAAAAGTACTATGTTATTCTCATATTTTATTTATACAAAATGGAGTTTAACGATGCAGATTTTACCTTTTATAAACAATATCGTCTAAATGCCGTCCATTTCTCTCAAGACACTCTTGCAATCGGACTCTTAAATTTGCGAACACGCGAGAGCAAAGCGACGGTTCACTGGCAGCAACTTCACGACGGATGTTTTCTTGTAGGGCCTGAATTGTTCGAGGATTGTTGCTGTAAACTCTCGGCTTAAGATATCTCCACAAAAAAAAGTCGCAAGATGTAAGGTCCGGTGACCGAGGTGCCCAGGGAATGTCTCCGTACTTGCTGATTTATTTATTGGGAAAAATTCCCCTCAGTTTCTCCATTGAAACTAACTGCATGGAGTGGAATAAGGGCCAATTATCCCTCGGGCAGAAATTGCACACCACACTGTCGTTTTTGAACAATGCAAACGTTTTTGATGGCGTTCCCTCGAGTTGTTGGGGCACCAGTATCTCATGTTCTGTTTATTAACATAGCCATCGATATGAAAATGTGCTTCGTCAGTAAACAATATGTTTCCAAGTGTGCGTGCTGTTCCAGCATCGTTCTCGCTAAGGTTTCTCGTAAAGCATAGTTATTTTCGTTGAGAAACTGCACGATTTGCAGTATGTATGGGTGAAACTGTAGTTTATTTTTAAAAATAACGTGCATTGTTGATTTTTTTATTCCAGTACAGGCTGCAATCTTCCTTATCGATTTACACGGATTGCGCATAATTTCACGTCGAACATGTTCACATGTTCTGGCGTCGCTGCTGACGTTAATGGTCCCGGAGGAGTTTGGTTAATCATTGTCCCTTCTTGTCTGACCTTTTGAACCCAACACCAGATTAGTTGCGTGCTCGGCCCATCACTTACTCGTACGAACGCGCGGTGCGCTCCCGACCAGTGACTCATTGCGACTGGCAAATCCGCAAATCACCTACCTCACCGTGATGGTTTACGAGCAATTACAATTTAATGTTGAAATTTTTCTGCTGAACATCCTATATTATAATAAACAGATAACTTAATACAGTGCATTCTATATTTTTATATGGTGTGGAATCATGGACCCTAAAGGCAAGAGAGAGAAGACAGATTGATGGACATATGCCTCCATTCTACAAGAATTAAACATCAAAGACAGACCCTCAACCATTTGCCTGAGACAAATCCTTCAATTTTTTGAGCATCTTGCGAGAAGGGAAGATAGTTGGGAGAAGCTTGTAGGCTACGTCGATGTACGAAGAGGACGACAAAGATACCCTACCCATTGGAAAAGGCAACAGGTACTTATCTGATGAGAGCCCAAAGGTCTGCAGGATGCTGAGAAAAGTGGAGGAGCATAGTCAAGAGGGCGGGAGTTCATGGAGATCGCGTTCCTCAGTCATTATGGACCGACGTGGAAGTCCATTCAGTCTACGTTCGTAGACGTTCGTTCGAGAGCTAACTGTTGTACTTACAACGGTGGAATGAATTTAATTATATGGCGATTTTATTTACGTGCGGTTTGTTTTGCGGAAAGCTCTATCACTGAAATATTGATTATTGAGACTGACCGCACAGTGGTCACCAATTTCCGCGTAGCAGCAAGCAATCGGCTATCTCCGATACAACAAGTAACAGAACAGTTTTGCTTATCGATTTTCGATTCTCGTTGCAGGAAGTTCCTCGGCGCCCGTTTTATTAGTTGGTGTCTATTTTTGGACTCGTCTGATTTTTAACACTTTGTTTGGAAATGTAACGTATTATTTATTATAAAGGTGTCTCAGTCAGTCTGGCTTCAAAGGCCACTATTAATCGAAAATATTTTTTATAATTTTGATAGACGTTTATGATTTCATTAATCACTTGAAAACTTTTGAGCGATGATGGTTGAACTATTGGATCGATTCGTAACTAAGCGCTTCCTTTTTTTTGATAAACCGTTTCCTTTTATTGGAATCTATTTAAATTGCATACAGCAGGTAGTTATGATATGAAGGAGTACTTTATTTGTAAACATCGTTATATAAAATTACTAACTTGATATAATAGGTGTTCCACTGGTTGGGCATTAGATGTGACGTTGGTTCTCCTTGCCCAATCATCATATTATCAATATATCGTTAGTCACTGAGAAGAAGGCGGCGATGAAAATCAATAGTCAATAATTATGTACATATTTACAATTTATCAAATTAATTTGACGAGAAAAGAAAAACCTTAGGATAAGTTCTTAATCTAACTTAATTATAATCTTAACTTAATCTTAAATCTATCTTAATTACTCCGTCGGATACTGCTGGGGGCGACGTCCGAACCGCGATGTAACGGAAGTGGACGGACGGAGCTCGATCGCCGTCGTGTCCACTCTTGACTCGTCTTCGTCGGTAGCGGGCTTCCATCGCCGTCGCTATTGCGGTGGTCGACTGCCATTGCCGACCCGTTTTCATGGGCGGCGGTGCCATTCCTCTTTATAGTCTGCGCCACTGGCAACCGATAGCTTAGGTGCCAGCTGGATCGGGCGCCTCTAGCCTCGTTCTGCCTTCGTTGTTTCCTGGTACTGGCCGGTCTCGGCCGCTGGTCGCCAACCATCCGATGACTCACTTCGGATTTCCATTCCACTCAACTTCCGATTTTTACCGGGATTTTTGCTATCACGGGCGGTCTACAACTGTTCCCTTGTATTCCGTGTTTCACCTCCTTCTTTAACTCAGATCTTGTTCTGATGCTGGCCGATCTCGAGCGCTGGTCGCCAGCCATCCGATGGCTGACGGTGGATATTCAACTCAAAAGTTTTAAACTTTTTTTCTAAGTCCAACTAATTTAAGTTCTGATTCCAAGTGATCTTAACTGAGTGAATGATTCCAAGTCTGCCTGATCCTAAGTAAAAGTCCTTGATTCTTCGCCGCGTCCGGCCTTTTAAGTACCTTAGGGCGTGTCCTCAACACGTCCTTCGGTCCATCCCTTAGACAGTGATTGGGTGCATTCTTTTACTCAAAAACAGAAGCATTTTACGGCTTTGTACCCGGATTAGCTGGAAAATTCCTTGTGTTAATAAATAGTTTGGGATCTCCCGTACGAGATTTGAAACTCTTTTATTCAGCTAGCTAATTGTGACCGTCGTAAATGCATATTTTCCCAGCCATATATTAATATCCGAAAGGTACGTCGCCGACAGTATACAGTCAATATTAAATGCATTTCTTGGGGTTGGACCGTCATAAAATGTCCCGTAGATCCCCCAAGAAAGCAAACACGTTCATTTAATCTTAATTATTTACACGGTCCTGTTACCCATGCAAATCCCTTAAAGGAATGCACCGCGTTCGAATTAGCCGTTAAGTGCTCCTTTCTTTGTTAATAATATGGAGAAATTCGCGTCACATTAATCGCCGGGCACATCAAAACTTTAATGTTCAAAATGGATACTTTAAAAATGTTATTACATATCTATGCAATATTTTTTTTATAACTAGACCTCTAATCTATTGACTGGCCTCTATCTACTGTGAATATATATCACACTTTTCCTAGATTCTACTGGATTAACAAATTCAAGACATTTTTTCGCTCACTCGAATCAAAAGTGTAATTTAATAGTAATAAGCACTCCCATTACTCAGGATTGTTTCATGAAATATTTACGACTCTGTACTTGAATATAAAAGTAAATTATTACAATTTCATTCCCAGTTAATGTCAGCGTTCTATGAACACGTCCGCCATACCCAACTGACACTTTCTTTCTTTCAAGTGTATATATTAAATTCACTTAGTGTACACATTTGAATTTGAATTGTTTTAAGAGTACAGATGCTTTGTTATTGCGATGCGATTATGTACATTGTTATCGCTGTCTATTATTAAATCTAAGGTTTGGTAAATATGTGTACATATTTTTAATCAAAACTGCTCGTCACATTCCATTCTTGGATTTGTTTGTCGAAATTTCTCCAGGATAGAAATTTCTAATTTTTTAACATAGAATATGTTTACTCTTCCGTACCCCAATAAAATTTGTTATAAAAACAGTATTAGAAAATTTCGTAATATTTTTATATTCTCACTCTAACCTTGAGGTATATTTTTACTTTTACTGGTACCTCTCGCGTGCTAAGCTAGTGCTTTGCCATCTTAAGTACTCCTCCAATCAAAATATCATATGGTATCAAAATATATGCAACCGGTTATAGAAATTTGTTATTCTAGATATCATCAAAAATATCTTGGAGACGCCTAGTATCGATCCCGGCACCTTTAACTTAAGCCAATAGTCTGCCATCACAACTCCGCGTATCAAATTATCGTAAAGTTTTTTTTTTATTTATTAAGGAGAACACAGTTTTGATGTGAAGTTGCATTTTCAGAACATTGTTCTGTGATTTTAAAATACAAATTAAATTAATCAACTAGAAAGATGTACAGAAAAAATCTGTCGAAAAGATATTTAATTGCTACCGGGATTCGTTTACATGTGTAGCCATAATTAACCACTTGTTCAAGTTGGGTAATGAACTAAATATATATGTAAGGGAAATTTATTTAATACTTTTGTTATACGACTCCCATTGAATTTAATGAAGTCAATTTATTTTTATAAAAGGTGTTTTTTTTTAGAGATATAGAAAATTGAAATGAAATAAAATACATAAAAAGGGTGGTATTGGCTGCATTGGAAAGATAGTTTTATACCATTAGTGTTTAAATATGATTTCGCGCATATGAGCGCCGCGGTTGGCTCGAATAAAACGCAATCTGAAAATCCAACATTTTTTCGATACAGCTGGGGATGTATATCTGTAATAACACGACGAATGTTGGCTTCCAAGTCGTCTATCGTCTCTGGTTTATCGGTGTAGACTAGCGAATTCACATATCACCGCAGAATATAATCCAAAGGTGTTAAATCACACGATCTTTGAGGCCATTTTAGAGGTTATGCGCTCATCGAATAAATTGATTGTGTCGCGCGCTGTGTGGCACGTTTTGCCGTCTAATTGAAACCACAGCTCTTCCACATTAATGCCATTCAATTGGGGAACGAAAACGTCAGTAATGATGGATCTATTGCTGTGCACGATGGCGAATCGACTTATTCGGGTCCTCCTCAATATTACTTACTCTCCACTGCAGCAACAGCTTCTTCGGTGCGCAATGCGGATGCAGATTATCGTAGTGTTAGAGTATGCGTGGTGCGAAAACAATCCATGCTTATCCGAATTACTTACTCGGATGGACGATTATGTCGACCGACGTAGCGCACGATAAGTTTCGCGAACTGAATCACGATTTTAGAAATAAATTCGTACAATTTGCTAGCGTTGTTCTGGCGTAAGTCCATTCATGGTGAAATGGCAAACCAAAATGAACACAAATCAGTTATCAGCTGTCAAATTGGCTGTCGCTGGAAAAAGTATTGTCAATTCGAAAAATAAACCTCTAAAAAAATCACCCTTTATAAGAACATTCTCATCTTATCGCGATTGCTTAGGTTATGTTTCTCGGTACAGAATGATACCGCTGATTCTCAGACAGATTAAGATTTGACACTGGACCTAAACAGTCTCACATGACAAATGATATGTGGATTAATATCTGTATGTCTTGATATGTCTCGAAGAACGCAGACGATGACGGTCGTAAAATACTGAAAATTGCGCGGGAATGTTTGTTAAAATCAATAGGTCGTATCACCATGGTTACCCGGTGAAAATTTATAGATGTTGGCTATCGGCGGAATGTACCATTTTGACATTGAATATGTTCAATGGCTGGCGTCTTGTGAAAATCTCTTATGCGCGTACGTTATATTTTAACATAAATTAGTTGTTCAGTATAGAAAAAGACTGTATTTCCTTGTTATCGTTATCTTTTCAGGTGCCGGTTTTTTCAATTTTTGTATGATTTTAACTGACTGATAATGTTTGTAGAGAGATTATGTATTATTATTTATAAATAAAAATTCGTCAAACACGTTAGATTTATTCCGGAGAACTGCTCCTAAAATATATACCGCGAACGAAAGTTATACAGTGTCTAAGAACAGATGTTCTTAGGTACTGTATTGCTTTCTTTGCGTGAAACATGGTACTACAGCGTGTACTTTGTTTTTTTTTGCTGTTAAACATGTCACATACGAAGGTTTGTACATAGTGCACCATGTACTAGTTTGTTAGTGGCTAGTATATTTTGTGTGTATATATGTGTGAACTTTTTACTTTTTATTAACTTTTTTTTATTTATTAATATTTTCTTTGGTTTTTTTTTTCATAGCATTATATTCATTTCATAACCTTAACATAATACGTATTATCTCTATGGCGAATCGGGTTAAAAAAAAACATGTTCACGCTGGAATAAACACATTATTATTTTTATTATATGAGGGGTGAATGATACGTTTGAAATGTGAAATATAGTATAAACAATAAAACGTATGTTCCATTTACAACTACCGCACAGAAGCACACGAGCGCGTAGGTTCCAAGGTGCCTACGATAAGACAGTTAGTTTACGGTAGGCGCGTATTACACGTTCGATATAATTTCCCATCCATCCACGAATGATATAATTTCGTTTTTGAATTGTGATATCATTGTAGGCAAGGAGAGAAATTGATTGAGAAAAAGTAGATTAATATTGTACATTGCGTTGGAGATCTCACTGATCGGACAGGGATATTTAAGTATATTTGTAAGAGGACTCCAGTTTATGTTAATGTCATTAGGTCTCCGATGAATTTTTACAAAATTTTAAAAAATTCCATTAAACTAATTCTACGCAGGGGTGGTTTTATACATGTAACCGGTTTTTGTCTTTTAAAGTGGCGAACACAGTGGTTTTCGTCTGGATCATAGAGTTGCTATCACGGACCACCAAATAAATAGACATGAACTAACGCAAATTTCTTGTCCCAAAATGTTCATTTTGGTGGCACCCGCGTGAACACTTCGGTGCCACTCGCGCAATCAAAGAGCTCCGCGACTTTTTTTTGTAATATGCATTAATGTAAAAAATACGTCTTGTGTAACACAATGATTTAATTTTCGAAGAGTAAATAGTTTTACTGTTGCGTAAGTGTGTCCTGATCTATCAGCTTTATGTTTCGTTGGATAAATGTGTGCAGAAAGCCTCTCGTCCCGCAAATAATATTCTAAACCCCTCTCCTATATGTACACTTCATATCGCGTCTATTAATTTACTAGTCTGCGGTTGCTGCGCTTTATTGATATCTTGTCGTGCGCCAGTTCTCGAGAGAAGGATGCGGGTGAGACCTTTCATTCCGTCTATTCACGGGCCACTGATTGGGAATCGGGAAATAAATTGGGTTTTTCTCCAACGCTCGAATTATTTCAGAGTATGTGACAAAAATTAAATTTCCTTCGGAAAACTAAACTATTTTGTATTTTTTGTTTTTGTTTGTTTATTTGTTATATAAAACAAAAATACTACAAGTTGTATATTAATAACGGTAAAATTGTGAAAAGTTAATTTTTTATGCTTATGAATGACCCGATGTACATCAAAATATAATACCGTAAATTCTTCTTATAATTTGCATAAATTGCTTTCCTTTAAAATTAAAACAACTATTGACATATATTGTATATACAAGCGTGTATATATATAAAAATATATTGTTACGTCATGCGCTGTCACCAGAGGATGGAATGCCAGCGCACCACGCCACCGGCTAGACTCAGTCTGTGGGTCAATAAAGTTTGGTGTCGGAATGCCTATCTCAGATGTATGAGGGAGGTCTCAGACAATAATAACACTAGATTTCAACACATTATTTACACTTTAATCACATATAACATAACAACCCGACATTCTACGCACGATAACTGTCTTTGACACCTTCTTTCTTCATTTTAAACTCCTTCTAGTGAGGACACTAATATTGCTGATTCAGCACACCTCGATCTCCACCCTGTTGGTGGAGATCGAGGTGTGCTGTTGGCCTTGGTCTCTCTGAAGTGATCTCATCCTCCAGAATATTACCCCGAAGCCATCTGGTCCCTGTGGAGTCTCTCCTTACACGATTTACACGGGCAGAACAAGGCCCAAATCTCTTGTTCTGCCGCGAAAATAGTCCTCCAATTGTCGATCTCCGTCGCCAATACTCTAATTCGGCGGAGCGCCGATCGGCGCTCGCCACACGCACCTCTCAGCTCGGGCGCTCGTCATCAAGTCCCCCGCTACCTTCCTCCGACCTCTCTCTCCACGGCCGCGCCTACTCACATCGATAGATGGCGCCCTCGGTCTTGGCGCGTATATTTGAAATGTCACAATATATTGCATCCCATTTCCCTCTCCCCCTTACCCTTTCCACTTTATATGTTGAGTGTAAAAACACTTTGTTTATCAATTTGTTAAAACGTGCTATTCTTTAGTTTATTACGTAGCTACTATTTATTAGCTTGTATTATACTTTTTCTTGTTTAATTCCGAAGAAACTTCACTGGTATTATTTTTTTATATCAGTTATTATTATTGTACTGTTTGTTTTTCAGAAAAATAAAAATAAAATACACAATCGGAATAGAGCTAGTTCAATAATTATTCAATAGATATTCACATAATTAGAGGCGAAGGAATAATCTCAGAGGAAAGGTTAACTACGTTAGGAAAATATTCCGGTAAAATTCTTTAATAAAAATAAATCTACACAGGACATAATAAAATTTCCTCATTTCAGTTTGTCCGTGTCATACAACATAAAATATATTGAATGCAAACGAAGAAATACTAATCTTATCGCGTCAAAATAAGAAATTATTGTATTTTCGATGATTTTTTAAATAAATTATAAATATATTATTAATTCTCATTATTGACGAGTTATCTCAAGTCATATAACGTCCGTGTTGCACAGTGATATAAAACCAAACATATTGACAGGTGTTCGTTTCGCATGGCAACATAAGATAATCAAGATTATTAACGATTTATTTTTAGTCACAGCATAATGATTCCTTGTTACAGATACGTCCTACTACTGCTACAGGAATTTTAAAAAATCTGCCCGTATAGAAAATTGTGTCTTAAAACGAGCTATTGACCTTTACAATCCAATTTAATAAAGAACTATTGTAGATTTCATTACTGTGTAATATATTAAATGTCTGCTCATCTTAATCGTTTCTGCTTTTTTATTTTTTATCAATCCCCATTTTACATTTGTTTATAGCTCAAATAAAGTATTACTCATATAATGTAATTAAAAGATTTTAATACATTGTGAGTAGGTTAAATTATTTAATATTAAACAAATATACATGCCATATACAGAGTGAATATTATGTTCCAGGCCGATGTTGTTTCGTTCATCAAAATTTCAAGCGTAGCTCGGGCTGTGTGTGAGGTGGCACCGTCCCGTTGAAACTGCTTGTGTTAATAAATAAATTAACTTAACGATAAATTTTTACAGCATTTCCTCTTGCACGCTGAAAGAAATAGGGCCCGATGATTCTGCTTGCACACGTGGTGTACCGCATGTATGTAAAGGTCGATTTTTATTGCCCTAATGAGGGCTGTTTTGTTTATTATGATTTTTTTCCAAAAGTCGAACGATTATTTAGATAAAATGTTTTAATGGCTTCGACACGTTATTGAGGCGTCAGGTGCTCCATAATAAATTATAATCGAGTACTCTCTAAGACAACCAAATGCGAACTAACAAACGTCTGGCAAACAAAATCAGTCTTGCACATAATGTACAACCTGTATCGTGTACATGTATTTTCAGTACAGTGGATGTTGCCACCCAACTAGTTAATATGTTACAAGCTATTTTTAAATTTCCATCCAAGTATGTAAATGTGGGAGAGCTTGTACGTTGCAAAATGTGTTGTAACACGAGGCGTTCTCTAATTACGCAAATTGCTTAAATTATTCTGAAAACACGCGAATTGTTATGTATGGATTTTCAAGCAAAGTCCTCTCGAAAGCCTTGGAGATTATTGAACCTCGAAGAAAAAAGTTACAAATTTTAAAATTATATAATATATTTAAAATGTGCGAGTCACGTAAGTAGGATGTGCGATGTACCCACGTGTGCGATAAAAAATTTGACATCCATGTTATAATTGCGTTTGGTACCGTCGGATATGTATATGTTAGTTTCCATTACCAGTAAAAAAAAATACTAAATTAGCGAATGCGTTTTTAATATCTCTAGGTTAAGATTACTTAAATTTTTTCTTTTTTAAATATTCATATAGTTGCGATATCGTATGAATTTTTCAGACTGGCTAGGTCGTTGACTATCCGTCATCTCGCATAGTCAATCGTCTGTCAAATATATGTAGTTGTTTCAGTAATTATTTATTGTAAACATGATCTCAGTATTTTCAAGAATGTCTTTAAGTGGAATGACGAAGAGTAATTAATTAGGTATTGTAGCATAGTCGACGGTATTAAAGAAGTTAGTGGAATGTATGAGTGAGAAGAAAATAGTCAATCAAATGTATGAAGAGTCTCGGAGGCAACAGAAACTGAGAACGTGGCACGACCAGGTAATACTAAAGAATGATTATTGTAGTAGTAGACAAGCGTGCATGAGAAGATCTATACAAAAGTGTGAGATGTTATATCTTTGTTACCTACCCACTATAGAGAAATGGCCTAATGGCAAGTTAGGTAGCCTTTATATACCTACTAATGAAATTATTATTAAACGATAACAATATATTATTACTAGCAGAAAAGTTGCTAGGCCCTGCGAGCGGTTATGCGGAAATCCCTTATTATATTTGCTAAAACAGCTTTCAAACTGAAATATAAATTCTACCATCTGCAGGTTACCACTAGCGGCCTCAATAGCTGCCCGCAGGGCCTATCTGCTTTTTTGCTAGTTATGATGAATGTTAGAAAATTGAAAATGATGGTATGGTTCAGAACAGCGCTGTCCAACTAGAAACTCGCCGATTTTTGCGGTCCGCAAATCATTCTATCAGATCGAGCCGTAAATGACTTCCGGTGCAGGTAGGTAGAATCTATTGTTTGCGCTTACTCATTATGGGTCAATTGAACAAATGAGTTTCACTAAATAGATATGGGTTCTGTTAGTCTTTTGACAACTGTTTTGTGTGGTGCACGTTACATTAAAATATTTATTCTAACTTAAAAACCTTCAGTACTGAAGAGCAAATCAATCAGACTGTCGAAAACTTCTTCCAGTCCAAACTCACCAAATTTGATGAGGAAGAAATTGATAAGCTGCCAGTAAATTGGGAGGTCATACATAATAGTGGTGAATACATAATAGATTAATACTAGCAGATAAGCCATCGGCTCCTTACTGCTAAGCTCCGCATGGCCGTCGGGCGGACAGGGTCTCATCGGCTATCGACGATTGCTTGCTGCTATGCCCAGCGGGCGGCTAGTGGTTTGCTTCTACGAACAAAAATTAATATGTAATAATTTGACAGTTCAACCATAAATAAGAAACTGTGAAACATAGATGAGATGACAGGATGACAGATGCTCAATATATTTGCCAGTCGTAATACGATTTTGCGTATATATATTTCAGTACTGTTATTGAATGTATAAAAGAGAAAACATTTAAGTAATCTTATTCTAGAGATATTAAAAACAAGTTATTTTGTGCCATGATCGCGTCTCACAGACTTGTACGTTTAAGCGAGCACAAAACGGACATAATGACACCGCTGAAGCCGGCATCCAGAAAGTCACAGCTTAGATGGGGAATCGTAATATTATTATTGATAATTTTATTATTTATGATTTGACCTAAGTAAATTTTTACATAAAAAATTTAATAAATATATGTATTCCAACTAATGTATTTTTTGACTGAAACTCACAAGAGTACTACCCGATGGAATTCGGACATAAATATAAAATATTGACATATGTATATAATAACTACGGCTATAATGCTCCAGTTAAATATATTTATTTTGATCTTTTTTATTATTTTTACTTTGTCTTTTTCATATAAATAAAATAGATTTTGAGGTGACACGAATTGACCTTTCAATTAAGTACCTACCTACGTTATTTTTGATTCGCGAAATGTTTGCAGAATAAATTGTCCCGGGGCTAAGAGAAGCCGGACGCCGCTGGTCTAGAAGGATCGTTCTCTTGTGTTTGTTTAGAAAGGTTGGAAGAGACTGTTACTTGGCCAATGTGTTCGATAGAAACGGAAAGGTCGAGAAGTATACGAAAGGAAGGATGAATGGGTGTAAATGGTACATCGAAAGCTGTGTACTCGTGTTACATTGAGCCATTAAATATGTTAATATAAAGGTTAAGTTAACTTGAGAAGGAAACTGGTTACGTAGAAGTATTATAAGTAAGGAGATGCTAATTTAATTCAAGAAATTATTCTCGCGAAGAGGAAAAAAATAGTACCTATATTGTGTGAGATTTTATGCGAGAACTATGTATGATAAATAGCAAAATACGATGCCCAATTAGTTGTTAGCAATATAATTATATGAGCATACAATAATATAATGAATTCGGTAAAAATAATACAGAGAACAATTATCAAAGTCATATTTTAAAAAAAAATCTACTTTTTCAACCCAAACACTTTTTGCAAAATTCCCAGTTCCCAAAATAGAAAACATTTACGAAAAAATCTAAATTATATAAAGAAAATAACTTTAAAATACCTAAATGTAACACCAAACACTATCAGCAAAATTTTATATATTTAGGGATAAAAAATTTCAATTGCCTCCCTATACAAATTAAAGATATAAAAGAGCTTAGAAAGAAATTAAATGAACACTTCAGAAGCACATGATAAGAAAAAAAAATATAGAACACTTCAGAAGCGCACAAATAGACAATAAATTATTATAGACTACAAATGCATAACTATCTATATAAAATTATTTCAGTGTAACTCCCTCTTCAAGCACAAGAGCTAGTTTCTTTTTTGGAGAGGTGAGCGAATAAAAATATGTAATTTTAATAATGTAAAATACTTCACTCATATTATAAAAAAATTGAAAAAATGTCAAATAAATAAAAAATGTATTGAATACCAATTTAATATATTAATCATAAATATATACATATAAAATCAATTTTGTCGAAAAACCTGGACCTCTATTTCCAATCCGGGGAAGTACACTACCAATTGTGTTATAGCGCCAGTATTTTTCATGCCAGGTTCGAATCCCGGTAGCGCAAAAACAATATTTTTCGACAAAATTGATTTTATATGTATATATGTATTTATAATTAATACATTAAATTAGTATTTAAAACATCACAGACCGTCTGTTCAAAATAATTACAACTTCACAATAAGAATGTGTTCTCCTTAATAAAAAATGTATTACTAGCAAAAAGCAAACGATGGCGGCTACGAGACCATGGCCAGTGTTTCCATAAAATTAACTTTTAAATACTGAAATTATAACTTGCTATCAAACAACGGTACAACTTGACTTAATTAGACATATTATTTCAATTATTCAACGTACCGTACGTAACAATGTACCGTTCGGGCGATGACGCGATGAGCTTCCACAGCCAATGACTAACTGGACAGATTATAATCTCGGGTCTCTTTCCGCTGGGTTTTTATCGGCATTACTGAAAAAAGTGGTTTGTGTCCTGGCTAAATATACACAGTGAAAATGAAAGTTGTCAACAGGATTCGCACTCATGTTCCCGGAGGGAATCTGATTTATAGTCAAAAGCCATAATCAACCCCTAAAACAGTTTCGAGAAGTTGGTGGACCTGGACACTTCGTTCAAAATACAACGAATGACAGCGTGCTCTCAAGTCTGTAATGTATTTTACGCCATTTTCGAGATCTTCCGTGTATTCTAATGTATCTCGACCGGAAAGTCAATTTTACAGCATAACCTCAAATAATGCAAATGAAATATTCCAAAAGGATCTAGGTAAGGAAGCAGTATTTAAAAAAAAGATTGAGTCATTATACTCAGATGCATATCCATTCGAGTACCGACTAGGTCAACTAGAACTAATCTCACATTCAGTCTTCCACGTTGTAACAACAATGCTAAACATAACTTATCATTATTTCAACGTACATTTCAATGAATTAGACATTTTCAATACTTCAGTTACCTCAATGAAATCAAAATACGATATAATAAACCTTACTGGCCTTCATTTTTATTATTAATACACAGATTTTATTCCCTAACCCATTTTCCTTCCTCTTCACCCTCCTGTTCTCCCTGGAAAATTTTCTTCTTTTTAATTATTATCAATCTTCTTTTTATATATTTATTTTATTTTATATTTAATCTCTCCTTTCTCTTATTTTTACTATTTTTTTTGTTCCTGAAAAAAGTTTCCACTATTTTTATAGTTTTATATGCAGCGTATAATTAATTTCTTATTACTAAAGTCTTAATATACTATATTGTATCAATTTAATACGTCTTATTCGAATTATTGTCCTATTGGTTTAATTTTTTTGTTACACTTTTATAATAATTTTATTTTTTACATCGATTAGTTGTTCGTTTTCCAAATAAAATACTTTTTGACCAACCGATCGGTCGTCTGAACGGGGTCCAATTTCTTAGCGTTCCATTTTCTGGCCAACCCTGTGAGCGAGTCGGGGGCCTAAATCCTATTACGAGGGTATCTCCGCCGGGAGCCGACCGGACGGACCCTCAGAAGTGCCGTGACCCCAGGCGGGCCGTCGGAGCCAGTGTCGGGAGCCCGGCCTCGACCTTCACAGAACGGGAGATTACAATACTATTTGTGCTGATTAATTCCTAGTTTCATAATCTCTTCGGTCGTTTGGCTTCACACCTGCGGTTCCATATTATTATTATTAATATTACCCGAATCTCTGAGAACAATTTAGCAATTCCTAGGATTTGCACTTAATACGGACAAAAAAGATATATTTTTGTAGCACTCAAAATGTATAATTCTACTTTATTGTAAAACTAAGATAATAAATAAAAAATATGTATAATTCTCTTCCTAAATACATAAAAAATGTTATTAAGGAAAACACATTCTTATTGTGAAGTTGTAATTATTCAGAACAGACGGTCTGTGATATTTTAAATACTAAATTAATGTATTAATTATAAATATATACATATAAAATCAATTTTGTCGAAAAATATTGTTTTAGCGTCACCGGGATTCGAAATTTTGTCAAGAAAAATACTGGCGTTATAGCACAAAGGTAGTGCACTTCCCCGGATTGTAAATGAAGATCCAGGTTCGAATCCCGGTGACGCTAAAACAATATTTTTCGACAAAATTGATTTTATATGTATATATTTATAATTAATACATTAATTTAGTATATAAAAAATATTGAATAACACACACAGTTCTAGCTAAAAGCTCAGACCGAACGTATATTCATAGCATAGTCACCCCTTCAATATGAACACATACAGAGTCAAGATATCAGATACAACACCAATGAGTGAGGAATGAGTATTATCTTTACAAATTTGTAGGTTATAAATTTCTCAAGATCAAATGCTGCATCGTATTTTGTCACTCGACCTTCTTATTTTTGCTTCTTTCTTATTCTAAATTTATAGTTGATAAACTAATTATGTATATGATTAAAAATGTAAAAAGATTGCCTCAGCACGAGCGAAGCCCAGTATGGCAGACAATAAATACGACATGTGCTTACAACATATGATATCAAATAAATATATCCATATATTTATTTATTTTGTTTTATGTCAGTCTATCTTTGTTTAATCTAACCTAATTAATACATTATTAGTTAATAATGCGGAGACGAGCAGTTTTATAATTTTTACACATTATACATACAGGCGCGTATTGGGTACTTTCATTATTAAAATTGATTTTTTTTTCCCAAAAACTGTGCAATGGATCTTAGTATAGTTACACATAAAGTGAAAAATTTATAAAATAATATTTAGCTATATTTAAGTATTTAGTCATTGTTTTCGCATAATTATCATCTCTAGACGAGCTTTTCAGCTAGTTGTTTCAAATGTGAAACGCACGGTAGAATATCCCAGAAAACCGTTCGTAAAAACCTGAGTACATTTTTAATTATCATTATTTTTAACAACGAACATTTTAAATTATGTTTAACTTATAATATTTTTAATTACACGGCGGAATAGCCCTGAAAACTCTACAGTAAAGTAACACAGAAGATTTTTTTATGGTCATTTTTTAAATTTATTTTGATAAATATGATTATTCGTATGTCGGCGAGCAATAATTTAAATAATCAAATCACAGATCATCATTCAGACACCGATCGTACAATCAAACCAGTGGCGGATCAACTTATAAATAATATTCATTCATGGATTGCAACGTGCCAAAGTTATTTTACAAATTGTGCTCCGCTTTTAAATGGTCGAAGGTTAATTCTAAATTCTACCTACCTGGCACGCCTCCACCACGATTTATCGCCAACGCTAATGCCGAGGGTTTTGGAAACTAACCAACCCTTAATTCCGCCCCTCCAGAAATAATTTAACTGGACATAAATAATTATAATTAGGTAGGCAATAAATAATATGAAAATAAAAATAATTTTATGAATATTAATAACATTTTTTTTTTAAATTGACACGCTTCATTAAAATCGTTGTATCATAATTCTAAAACAGGCGTGAAGGACGTACATAGGACATAATTAATTTTTTTCTCCTATCTGCAGCGATTCAGCATTATATTTTTCTCAATTTAAAATTTCTAACAAGTGATAAACTTTTTTGTTTTCTATACAAAAATAAACATTCAAAACCGAACACAACCACCTAATTCGTAAATCATTGACACTTTAATCCAATGTAATGTATCCATCTCTTTTCGAAGTTCCCTACACATGACATATCTACGTTATGTAATAAAATCACCGTCGTTTACTTCGTTCTAACAATAAGATTTTATAAAAAATATAATTGAATTATATTGATCCTTATTCATTTATAATATTTTTTAAAACTCGTTACATGTCTCCGACATATGTTTCATACCACCCCTGCATAAATTAAATCAAGTAAATAAATTTAAAATCTTCTTGACGGATACGAATGAGGTGTGAAAATCGACGTTTTCAAATATCTTAAGCACTTTATTAATACTAGCTCGTCATAAAGTTCACCAGGGGTAACTATTTATTTTAAATATCTACAATAATATATAAAATTATTCTAAATAATAAAATTTGAAGTTAAGAATCTACACATATCAAAAATATAAATCAATGAATTAAATTGTAATATAAAAAAATTGTATTGTATATTTATTTGACATTTTGACACCACGGTCTATTAGGAATTTTGTTAAGTTGACAAAGCGTTGGGTTAGTACGTGAGAGGTACTGGTTCGATACTCTGTGCCTCCAATATATATTTGATTTCAAAAAAGTTTCGGAGGCGATCGCTATTGATCCCGCTATGAATGAAGGTGAACATAAAACACAAGGTAAAAGTGAGAGTATATAAAAATAGAATGAAATTCTAGCATAATTTTCTTGAGTAATTTTGCTGGGCACCAGCTGAATAAACAATTTGTGTTAAAATATAGTCTGCATTGTTTTTTTCTCGTATATAAAAACTGTTTAATGTGAAGGTTGCGACATAAAATGTGTGCATCTTCCTGACCTCTGCCAGGAATCAGGAGCCAGGAGCCAGGAGCCAGCCGGCTCGCTCGGACCAAAGTAGAGGGTGTGACCCTAATCCTGAGACAGAAGCCATCTCCGTCTTCCTCCCTCGGACCAGCCCGAGCCGCGCGGGCGGGGCGGATCGATGGAAGGCCCCACCGCTGGGTCTCCCCTGACCTCGGCCACCTCGAGGGGCGCGCGGTCGGATATTTCAACTACCCCCCGCCGACGGTTTTCCGCACTTTAAAAAAAGGCTTTTCGGATGTAGCGGAACTTCGCGCGAAAGTGAAACATCTTTACCGGCGTCTATGTAAAAATCTCACACGATTAAAACTCGTTCACTGAAAGGAAATTACGAAGTTATGACGTCGGCCACATCTGGCGCTGGCCTGGACTGCAAATACTTTATTCTTCTTCGCCTTATCCCGTTTATTTGGGGTCGGCTTCTTCAATCGATTGTTATCAGTTCTCTTGACTTATATTTAGTACCTCTACCTGCAATAATACTACACTAGCATTTTACCCGTTCTAAGATACAATGATGAAGGAAGTTGTTGAATATCGCAAAAGAAGAAAAAACTGCGGAAGAATTTTATTTAACTTCACAATTTTTAAAATCAATAATGTATCGTAAATGTAGATACATACGAAGATGGGCGGAATTTTAAAAGAGCTTAATCTAGTAGTAAAAAGCATAAAATGTTACATAAATATATTTAGCGAACTACCCCTAAAAAATTTACCCTGGTGTTCCACACACATTTCTTTTAATCATGTTGTCTCGTAAGTCTTTTCATTTTTTTTAAAATACGCGCATAATGCACTCCTTTAATCATCTTTTTTTTTTTTTAGAGGTTTTTCGGTGTTTTGACAACTAAATACACAACTAAATAAATAATTGAAGATGAACATTTTTAACTTTATTAACTTTGTTTTATTAACCACTTAATGAATTAAAATACATCTACCGGTTTCGAAAAATATCATTATCTTCTTCAGGATGTCAATAACTAATCAAAAACATATGTTATTATTTCCTTAACAGAATCTATATTTAAAAAAATAATAATTATAAAAATATACATTTATTAATATTCTAGTAATTTTGTATCATCATTGTTACTTCCGTCACGATGTATACTGGTCCCTGTCTGGCTATCCTTTCGACGGATGGCCAAGGAGTGCAAATTCGAGTGTCAAAGGGTCAACATGGTTGGCTTGGTTCCGCCGAGACAGATTATCGCAGTACCTTACTGGACCTGGAAACCGAATTCGACAGCACCTGACCCCCTCCGAAGTTCAGTGAAACCTTCTTCCTTTAGTGCGAGTCGAGAAAGGTGCAAAGTGGCGTCCAGCTCATGAGATTGAAATCAAGGTGAGACCAGATTCCTTCTGCCTTTATGCCTTTCTTGATCCAAATCGGGTTGGGTCAAACAAACAATAGCCGGCAGAGATACAGTCCACCATGGATTGTATTTTACGTTGTAATTGGTTTAGATATATACTACTTATATGTACAAGTATATATCATATTTCATTGTCAATGGACAATTCATACCTAATATAGTATTTGTAAGCTACGATGGTAAAGGCATTATAGTAAACGCATGCAATGAGCATATTTTTAATGTAACTCATCTATTATAACCATTCATGCTCTGCTTAATATAAATTATAATAAAATAAATTAAACAAGTTCGGGTGAACCGGTTTTCGAAAATCATACACGGATATTTTTGTTTCACATAACGAAAATTACCATTTCAGAGCATTCCTAAAGCCAGTTCAGCGAATCCTTCCAGGTGACTACTATATGGCGACACGCTACAGCCCTTCAACAAACATTGTACTCGATACATTTTACTACACACCTTTGACCTATTTAACCTTTTATAACCGACAGATCTCTTCGTGACCCTCCCTTATAGATAGTTCCATACAAACATATTAAACTACAATTTAAACAAAGAATGAACAAAAATACGTCACACGTCTCAGATATGTGTACCGTACCACCAAATACTCCTGTGTGACAGGCTGGGATTCTAATCACTGCACTGCCGACAGATACGAATGAGATGTCAAAATGGACGCTCACAAATACCTTAAGTCGAGTCGGAGATCTTTATAATATCAAAAATATAATATTTCATTCAACTACAAATATTAAAATATCTTTAATTATATTACCATAAAAATGCAAGTTACCGCCACCACGTGTCGTTGTACGATAGTGTATATTTATAGTATGTATAGTAAATATCGATAATTTGTCGGTCGTGTCTGGGAGTGCTAAATTATCTAACTTTATCTCTGGTGACACATGATCAAATCCCCATCTGACCAATTTTTTAACGTCTATTTTTACTATAGCTAAGATGTAAACCGCTTTATTTGAAAGCAGGCTTTCAAAAATCCGGAATTCTGAATGTAATCCCGTCACCTGGTGGCCATGTTTCGTCGCAATGGTGGATTACGTTATTATTTTAAGAATCGGGTATATGTTTTCATTAATCAGTTAAGTTAAAACGGCCACTACCTAGTATAATTATGAAACGTATTGAATTTTTTTATTGAACGCGCGCCTTCTGTGCACACTCTAAGATGATATGATCTATGTGACGCCATGTTTAGCATGACATGTTAATAAACAAATGTTTTTTTAAATTTATTTCCATTATTGCTCTTGTTGGCTTTTATTTACATTACAATAATAATTCATTTAATTTAAATATAACTGTACAGTAACTGTTTGAATAAAACATAATTTGAATAGGTATAATTCAAGTACAAAATATAGGTATAATTCAAGTACAAATACGTCAACGAAATTCAAGTCTAACTTGTTAGCGAGCCGATTCATCCGTATTATTGGCGAGTTAATAGCATTATTATTTATGTGTGTTCCTACAGTACTGACATTTCATGTTTGAGTTGGTACTTTATATGAAACCATTTGTGTCAACTCAGGGTAGTCCAACATGCTATTGATAATTATATATAATGAAAATACTATATGCTTATGTTTAAAGTATGAAATGGATGGACGCAGAAATGTGACCATCCTATAGGTATAAACTATAAGGATATATAGGGCGTCAATTTCAAGATAATATTGTAATTGCTCGTAAACCATCAGGGTGAGGTAAGCGGGAGGGATATTGTTCGACACGCGTGATTTGCGGATTTGTCAGTCTCAATGAGTAACTGGTCAGGAGTGCACCGCGCGTTCGCGGTTGAGAAATAATTAAAGTTCGGTGATACATTGCGCTTTTTTCATTGATTCAGTGCGCGTCGCGCTTTTTGTTCACTTTAATATTCGACGAGTTAGTGATGGGCCGAGCATTCAACTGATTATCTGGTGTTGGGTTCAAAGTTCAGACAAGAAGAGAAAATGGTTAACCAAACTCCTCCAGGGCCATCAACGTCAGCAGCGACACCAGACATGTGGCTCAAGTTCGACGTGAAATTATGCGCAATCCGCGTAAATCGATAAGGAAGATTGCAGCCTGTGCTGGATTAAAAAATCAACAGTGCACGTTATTTTGAAAAAAGTAACTACAGTTTCACCCATACAAACTGCAAATCGTGCAGATTCTCAGCGAAAATCACTATTCTTTACGTGAAACCTTAGCGAGAACGATGCTGGAACGTTTTGGAACAGCACGAACTCTTGGAAATATATTGTAGTTTTTTTATTTTATTTAACTTGAAAATTTCCCGCTGGGCACCTTTACAAACAAAAACAGCTTTATACCGCGATATTAATATTTTTGATTTACAAATGTTAATATTGCTGATTTTGTCAAATTTTTTAGATTTAGACGATACTTCTGCAAGATGACATTACATCTTCTGGATGCATCCAAATTGTTCGGCTTATATACAATTTTAAAATTTAAATCACGATTTAAAACAGGAGCGAGAATTACATAACAAACTGGCTAAATGTACTGAGCGGTTATTTTGTCTGGTGACTTTTTTGAATGGGGAAAACTTATTGAATTAAGAATGCTATCTTTGCTTCCAAAGAATACTTTAAAAAGGTTTTTTTCTATTATACGAGGTGTAGAATAATTTTAGTAAATTTTTACAAGATTGTAATAATAATGTGACGCGAGACAAAATGTCACATTAAAAATAAAAGAAAGATTTATTTAACACGTGGGAGTTGCACGTGTGGGTTCTAAATAATGTACCGCGTACCTACATACGTCACCCATAGCTCTTACGCTACCGGCGGCGGCGGCGGCGTTCTAGGAGACGGGCGGACGCCGTTATCGAGCCGCTGGCGTCGGCGTCACGGGCGTTGCCGTCGCCGTGTGTATAACCTTGTTTATAAAGATTAATTTCCGAAATATGAAAAGGTTTTCACCGGAAAGCCTCGCGCTTCAGGAGTTGAATTTAAATTTTGTATTGTATTTATTTTAGACTAACTTATAGAAAACGAATCCCGGCAATATTCATGATATGAAGCGTCTGATGGAGATAGTGATGTGTGCGAGCACGTTTTCACGCACAGCTTCAATGTTTTCATTTGAGCATCGTTCAGGATGTCGTTAAGGTGTTCATATATCACATGCAGAGCCTGTTTCTTCAAATTTTGCTGGTTTCTTTAAATACTGGATTGTTAATTAATGATGGTCGCTTAATAGGTGAAAAGTACACACAATGTTCTGTCACTACTTACTGTCTATTATCTGTTCTATTTCGCAATGGCATGTACATCTAGTTAGCATCGTCGGTAACAGCATAACCTAAGTTTATGCCTACTGCTCGCCACTGCCACGTACAATTACAATTTAATAATTAATCATGGCCAGACCACAAATATTTATAATTAATATATAGTAATGTGACACCACGTTTTCATTAAAAAAAATTGTTAGAAATTTTTTATCGCCTCGTAAGACAATGGCATATAGAATATTTGTGTCAATCTCAGAATATTTTTATCACAGGCAAGGTAAATTTAGCAGTACACGCAGAACGTAACGTAGACCTTATAAAGGTTTTTTCCTGCTGGCAGTATTCTACCGAAAATGTATAAGGGAATAGTTTTCTTTTATCGACTTTATTTGACTTATTTATAGGTCGGTAAGCACGTACTTTCATTATCTCATTTTTTGCCGCATAGAACTAAAATATTAAACGTAAAAATATTTTTACTGTCGGACTGCAATGGCCTCAATAAACGGTATATATTTAATCATAATTAAAAACTCGCCGTTCACTATAATAACGAACGAATGTCGTGGTGGTTGTATTACGGTGTGTGTCGTGGAACTATTTGAAAGTGAGAAATTTGACGTTATAATTAGACTTGAATTGATGTTAAACAGTTAAAGTTCGTAATAGGATATATATATATATATATATATATATATATATATATATATGTATATATGTATATATGTATATTTCCTTTTCTCCCAACTTAGTGTGAAAGATGTTTCTCTGTGTAAAGAGATGTTTGAGGTTATGTGATATAATATATAATTACCTGGAATCCATGCGGCTAGCTCTCATCAGCATGGGATTCTCTTTCTGTAAACGGGGGTTGGGTTACCAGAATGTGGTTTGATGGAAAGTACTTCTATGAAAGAACAGAATGTAATGCTAAGACAAAGGTTTATTATTAGAAATGACAATACAATATATTCATCAGTTATTTTTTATTATTTTTTTAATTTATTTTTTTATTTTATTAAGGAATTTTGACAGTAACGTATTGTAATAAACATAATAACTATTTAACATGCGATAGTAATAATAAAAATCCACAAAAAATATTTAGATACATAAATGTTTAGATGAAAGAAGGAGAAGGGTGGGGAGGTTGCAACTAACGTTGCGGTAGCGAGAGCAACATGAGTTTTTATAAGTATAGCGAATGGCCAAAGTTTAGATTGAAGTGGTTCATAAGAAGAACCCTTTGAGCGTAGTAAGGCTAATGTTGAACAAGTCAATTTCTGTAAATTTCTCACTATGGTATTTGCATGACCGGTGAATGAATGAATTTTGTATGTAAGATGTTCTACTTCTGGGAATGTGGAAGAGTACGGATTGCGGGGTTGATCTAGATGGCACATGGAGAGATATTAATTCCAATTGGCTGGGACATTCAATATGGCCTCGCAGTAGTTTGAAGAGAAGTATTAGGTCAGCACATGTTCGTCAATGTTCTGGGGTCTTCATATTTTGGAAGTTTGCTGCATCTAAATAGGAGCCGAATGATAGATTAGCTCTAACATTCCGATGTTGAATAAACCTATTTTGTATTCGTTCTAATCTCGCAATATATTAGGCGTGCATAAGATGATGGAACTCAGATTACAAATATGAACAGTACAGCAGTTATATAGTCTTTTCAGTGAGTTCTTAATAACAAAACCAAAGAACAGATATATAGTTCTGTGGGAAGGTTGGTTGTTGTCAATTAAAAACCATTCTTATCCAAACTTGTTTATTCTTTTTGGGGAGAAACCACTGAGAGCAAGAAACAACACAGAATACATAAAGACAATGGAAAAACGATGCACGGTTAGTGGAAGGTGAGAGGCGGGATGTGCATCTGCGGTCCGATCGGTTCGGGTACTGGGCGCAGATTCTTTCGCAGACCGCCTCCTCTGGTGCATGTGTCGGTGCACATCTGTGGTGCATGTGTGTCATGCCCGCCGAGCGGCGCAGTCCGGCCTTCCTCGAACGCTCCCGCTTTGTTCGCGTGGGATGGCGCAGTACCGAGAAATGACAGAACGAAGAACATCTGGACGATGCGCGTGAGCCGCTACAGTTCCGTCAGTCCAGATCTTAAAAGTAATACCACATGACAAGGGTCCATTTTTCCAGAGAATGACTGTACTAGATGGATGTCATAGACCCCTGTGCGGACCTCAATGTACTCAGACGTGCTGAGATGAACCAAGGAAACACAATTTATAGGTCCCAGAATAAATACTTCAGTTTGCACAATGGATTACACACAAGATGATATAGTGGTGACGGTGAGTGGTGGTGAAGGTGAGGAGTCAGCGTAGTGGATGCTAGGAAGGCTCAGAAAAGCTGTAGCAGCAGTGCACAGGTGGGAAGGGAACATATGCAGAAGGCAATGTAAAGCGGCGGATTTTGTCGGACGCGTCAGATGACGTGTCGCGTGGCTGATGAAATGCGAGTTTAACCTAGGGATTACCCGATGATATCCTGTGATGTAGTTACAGTCGGATGTTTGCAGAATACGTACCTCGTGGTGCCGATACAAAATGGCGCGTCCGTGGAATGTTCGTGATTCCAACAGCTGGCGAGTCAGAAACTGATGTATACGCGAGCACAAAATAAGATGGTCACAAAACAAAGTGGTAAAATCAATAACAAGGATTTTAACTTCACTAGATCTTCGTATAACTCTTAATATCGAGACTGGCGAGATAAATCTTACATAGGGACGGAGCCGCGACACAGTCTCAACGGGGTCTGGAGGAGGTCTATGCAAGCGGAGGAAGCAGACATCTAACAGGATTTTTTTCTATGTAGAGTGTCCGACGGATGACTAGACTCAAACTATGACACTTGTCTATGAGAGAACTTTATGCTATAGAAATAAACCTACGACATTGAGTTTAAAGAATATTATATTTTATTATTTCTCTGACATATTATAACTTCTATAATTTAAGAATTATGTGAGGAGAGACGGACAGGTACACCGCGTATGTACGTAAGATCAGATCGCATTGTTTCTTCTAACTAGTTCCATATAGCAGTGTTGGAAAAATAAGTACATTACTTTTGCTACTAAGTAAATTTAAAATATTTCCCGTTTTATGATTCCCTGCATACGTACACCATTCTTACTTGTATTTGAATTATTTTTGATTTCAAAACAGCGGTCTTTTTGTTGACAAATCAGACTGGTTAACTAACTTAGCCGAGATATTTATAAGGTCAATTTTTTATATAAGTTTGATTGAAATCAGAAAATAACTACGGGAGTTATCGTGTTCACAAAATCTGTTACATTCCATATGTATAGACAAACTTTTTAATAGAGGGTTTTGTTTTTGTTTTGTTTTTTTTTTTTTAAAAAAATAGAGATGCGTACACGGAATACATGTCACATCAATATTCTTACTATTTTCAAACTAAGCTAAATGTTTGTGCTATGAAAATAGGACTAACTTGCTGGTGTCCTGGAACGAGGCGCGAACCCCCGACCCCCGAGGGTGGTTTCGTGTAATCTCCTGATCATGATCGAATAAAGTGTTTTGTAATTTTCTGGAAGTAACGTTAGAAGACCTGTAAAAGATAGTATTTTTTATCGAAATCTATCATTGTCATTATCGCATTGCAACGTAAAATAAATGTGTCGCACAGCAACGTAAAACAAGAATATATTAATAGCTGTCTGTCTCATAATTAAAACAAAACTTGGTGTCAATTCAATTACGAGAAAGTGTGCAGATATCGCGTCAAACAGAGTAAAATATTTACTGTGCGTATTAATTTCTTTAGAGATTAAAAAATATTATTTCTTTTCGGGTTCCTAGTTACCTATATTATAATAACGTATAGTTTCCTACCTATATTATTACATATTTATCTTCATCACTCTTCGTTGTTACGTTGGCGTTGTGTGGGCGTCGCGTCGGTGTTGCGTCGGCGTAGGGTCGGCGTTGCGTTGGCGTCGGGTCATACATCATTGACGTTAAATTTTTTTAATTTCAATTCACTATGTATATTTAAATGTCTTGCGGGCGGTATTTGTGAAAAATATTTTTATACTAATTCTACCTGCGCCGTCCAACCAGAGTCGGCCCAGAAAATTGCGGGACTGCATGCAAAGTAAGCTCTATTTATTTATACTTACACGAAAGGGTAGAAAATGGAAAATGGGCCCGAGTATTGCCCGAATAGACCCATTTTTATATCACAAAAATCTATTTATTTATTTAAAACATCAATACATTCAAACCGGTTGACGTATATTAAATTTCGTGGTTTCATACAAAATTATTTGTATTTTATTTAATATAATTAGATTGTAGGTAGATCAAGGAGTAGCTCCGAATGCTCTCGACCCATCTATATTCATCATCTGGCTATTGATCCTTTCAGAGCAAAAATATTGTCATCATTGGACGTACGCAATAGATCAATCTTAGATTATTGTAATAAATGAGTTGCATCACTTTCTGAATGTATCACAAATAACACAAATAGCATTATTTCTAAATATTTAAATAATAAGATTATCCACTATCTACTTGATTTACTTCGGGACCAATCAAACGAGCAAAAGCGCAAATTTACGTCTGTAGCCGTCGCACCTGGCTCAGGCTGTTATTCTTTGTACATCGATTGTCTTGGCGTATAGAGATGTGTCCCGTCCATTGTTATTGCTTAATAGCGTGCTTGTTGATGATGACCTAAACCGTTATTTTAACTGTGATTGTCACTTAAATGTGTTCGATTATAGTGATGATTGATAACTGATTGTTCGTAATTCTGAGGTAATCACTGGTACACTAGACATCAAATCATCGTTACAATCGAATACCAATCACACAATCACAATAAATGTAGTTGTGTGTAATCATCGTCACTAGTAGTTGTGCATAATCATCGTCACTGCGTTAGTTGACTCGCCCTATTTATTAGAAAAAATAACTTTAAACTGTCCCACACACCCAACACGATCAAATAATCTTTTTTACCCAAATTTTGGCAGAATCAATTACATAAAAAATTGTTTTGTGATCCGCTCTGCGTCAAAATTTAATGCCGTAAATTCTTCTAATAACTTAGACATTTTCAACGATAAATTGCTTTCCTTTAAAATGAAACTACGCCAACTTTTCAATAACTGTTAACATAAATTGTATATATTGCATTCCATTTCCCTCCCTTCCATACCCTTTCCACTGTGTATGTTCTGTTTAAAAACACTTTTGTTTCTTTTTTCAGTTATTTTTTTTTAAGATGTACTATTTTTAAGTTTGTTATGTGTAGGTTTATTGTAATGTAAAAGTCTTTTTGTTTGTATTTTTAGTTTCTTATGTTCTAGTTATTTAATTCCGAAAAAATTTCACTGGTGTTATTTTTATACATTATGCTATTATCAGTTATTGTTTTTATACCGTTTGTTTCTCAAAAATAAAATGAAAATTTAAAAAAAAAACTAGTTGTTGTGCATAATCATCTTTTTTGTTTATGTTGTGTCATATTCAGTTATTATTCAAACAGCAAATATTCCCTTATTTCGTTGTGATATTTCGTTAACCTACAATTTGCGTCAAATACCGAACATGCTTCTCCCTGAAAAAACATACTTGCGCGTACGTAGAGACATCGAAACACAAGTTTTATTGATCTTGTAAAAGCGTAATACGCTCCGCCCACGTTCAATCCGCCTCTGTATTTGTACGCACGTGGGTAGAATTATTTGATTAGTTTTCCGACGCCCTACGCGTCAATCAATATTTGACATTTAAAATTACAATATACCCATTTGACCCCTCTTTGAATTACCCTTTGTTGTTTACACACCGGTGTACCACGAAATGGCACATGACGTCACTCGGGCTAAATGACACAGTTCAGTTACTTGCATTCCGCCACCGCGGTAGTCGCACTACCGCGGACGTGCCGGCGGCGCCGGCAAGTCACAAGTGGTACCAATTTCGCGCAGGGGGTCGGGTTGCAATCCCCCGGGGTCAATTGGCAATAAATGTGCCATCTCAGATTCGGCGGGAATATTAATCAACTCCTGATCAATGATGGATAGCCGTCTGTACTGAAGCTGGTTAGCAATTTGTGAATTTCTACCGGATTGTGAACAAGTTACGTGCCTTCAATACGTATAATAGATGTGACATTTACCCCCCTTTTCTCTTCTCGCCTCAAATGAGCCTCACCTCAAATTAATTTATTTACGGTACAAAGACCTTTTACATATGACTTTTTAGTACATACTATGTGTTCCGAATTCGTAAAATACTTTTGGCGCGTCTTTTCGATTCAGCTGTGACCACTGTTATTGACACATTTCCGTCCTATAATTTACTAATGCTCGTCTTGTCAGTGTGAATTGTGACCTTGACGCCAGCAGACGTCAACTTGACCGATGTTTGTTCGATCTCGCCATCGTGATAGCATTCGCGGTGTGGACCAGCACCAGCGCTGTATTTTGTGATATTATGTTTTGATCGCGTATTGTTTGTTGTTTGTGTGCCGTGGGTGAACTTGTGACATCGCCGTATTCAATTGGGATCGGAGATCGGCTCATCCGCGTGCCATTTGTGTGCCGGTTCCCCGAAATTAACTGGTCTTTCGACTAGAACCCCTATTAGGGCATCGACCTCATCCGTGATTCCGATTTACGTTTGGAAACGTCGTATTCCATTCCGCGGGACGCGCGTCTCGGAGATTGCGCAATTTGTTCATTTTGATTTTATCGATCCGGATTAACAGTTCGAATTCACTATGTAATAAGATTAAATTAACTAAAAACAAAAAAATAAATTGATAAACATTGCAAACAAATCAAATTAATAATGAGAAATAAACAAGATATGAAAAATAATAATATAATAGGCGTATGCATTAATTCATGCGTTTTTTTTTCAAAAATTAAGGCTTTATTGTGAAAAAATGGTTATACACTCAATGATCAAAGTATTGTCCATCGGAAGCTACAACATTTGTCCATCTTTCTGGCAGTTTGTGGATTCCATCCCAAAAGAACTTCTCCGGCTTGGTGGTGAAGAACGAATCAAGCCAATTTTTGATACCCTGTTCTGAAGTGAAGCGTATTCCGGTGAGGGCATTCTGCATTGATCTGAACAAGTAGTAATCAGAAGGGGCTATGTCTGGGCTATAAGGCGGGTGAGGTAGAACTTCCCACCCACTGTTCTCCAAATAGTTTTGAACCGGTCTTGAAACATGTGGCCGAGCGTTGTCATGATGGAAAATTATGGATTCGTGTCTGGTTGCATATTCTGGTCGTTTTTCCGCAATCGCTCTCTTCAAAAGAATTAATTGTGTTCGGTAGAGGTCCCATTTGATCGTCTGACCCGATTTCAACAGCTCATAATACAACACACCCTTCTGATCCCACCAGAGACACAACACAGAGCATGTCTTCTAAGTTGAAATCGCCACTTCTAAACCGTGCAAACCACTTCTGGCACGTTCTTTCAGCTAGAGCATGGTTACCATAAACCTCTACTAAAATACGATGACTTTCGGTAGCACTTTTCTTCATGTTAAAGTAATGAAGAAGAACTCCCCGCAAAAACACTTTTTCTGGCACAAAGTTCGACATGTTCAAATGAATAGAAAAAAATGTTGTTTACACTTCAATCAAATGACATATACTGAAAAAGACGCGCAATGACAGTAGCTTTCAAATGAATATAGTCACGGATGAACACGGCGCGAAATAATACTAGTAACGCCCTCTCTTAGAAAACCGCATAAATTAATGCATACTCCCAATACATAATGTAATTAAGGTCATCATTAAGGTTTAAAAATAAAATCCCTAAATGTAACACCAAACACTATCAGCAAAATTTTATATATTTAGGGATAAAAAATTTCAATAGCCTCCCTACACTAATTAAAGAAATAAAGGATATAAAAGAGTTTAAAAAGAAACTAAATGAACACTTCAAAAACACATAATTGGAAAATAAACAATATTACAGAACACTTCAGAAGCACACAAATGGACAATGAATAGAATATGTAAGGTATTATATAAAATTATTGTAGAGTAACTCCCTCTCCAAGCACAAGAGCTGGTCTCTTTTTTTGAGAGGTAAGCGAAAGAAAAACCATGTATATATATAACCATATGTATGTATATAACCATATGTATGTATGTAACCATCTATTTAAAAATTGAATTTATTTTGCCATTGTATTTTTGCTAAATTAAATTTTTAAAAAATAAATAAATAACAATCTTGTCTTCAATTTATATTTAATACAGACGAATATATCGCAGCATTTAAAAAAAAAGCTTTTATACTATTTTAATCATACTAAGTATCAGGTTCGAATGTTATTAAAAGTAATAAAAAACAATAAAGGAGACAGAGAAGAGAAAAATATGGTAAATGCCTTCCATTTTGCTAAAATATTTATGAAAGAATAACGCTGTATTATGGTGTGTTGGTTTCTAATTAGTTCTTCTGATCTGACGGTTAACAAATATGTAAGATTTTTTATTTATTTCTGTAATGTTATATTTTATACATCACCAACTCGTTATCGTACTCGTTATCCAAGTTTTGAATTCTGTGTAATGGAGAATTAAACTGAGCAACCGTCCCAGCATTGTTACAGTAATATGGTAAAATAATTCCAACATTTCTGTCAGGTACATGAATGTTAATTAGCCGCAATAAATCAGGGCTATCAATTTTATGAAGCAAAATTTTAAATAGACATATTAGATTAAAAATAAATAATAATAATAATGTAAATAAAAATTAATAACACATGTTTAAACTTCTTCGAACTTGGCGACCGTGTTGCAGTATTTTGATTTATCCTGTATAAGACCACCGACACTTTGGACATTAAACCACTTTTTTGACTTACTTATGCATCTTAATATATCTTCATTAGTAATGTGATCATATCGAGCCCTACCGGTGGCCGTTTACTGGTATGGCAATGTTTTTATTATTTGGTTCTTAAAATTACACACCGTGTTACAAACTTAGAAGGAACATTGTTTACAACTCAATTGTTCATTCCTATTGTACTCTAAAATCGTTTATCCATATGTAATATAGAAGAGAAAACTGTAAACTATGAAGGGAAGCCGCAAGGTATGTTTTAACTAACTGACGGAACAGAATTAATCGAGATCTCAGCTTAATAAGCTTTGTAGATTTAGATAATTAATGCACGTTTTACTGAGTGCAATCGAAACGGGAGTGCACAATTGCCATAATTGTTCCGAGATAGTAGGGTGGGTTTCGGGGTTTCCTTTATATGTTAGGAAGTTTCGAGATGTCTAAATGACGAAAATAGTTTGAGAGAGGTAAGTGTAGAAAAGATAAAAAAAATATTTTATTTTTTATTGAAAATACGCGATTAACAGATCGTTAATAGTAATCTTATGAAATTAAGTACAATGTAAAAATATTTGAAGACAATTAGAGGGCAATTATGTTACAGAATAAACATTTTTATGGTTGAGGAATTGGCAATACTGTGAGGAAGAAGATAATTGAGGAGATATTAAAGACTATCGTGTATGTGCAGATGTGACCGACGCAAGTCGCCGATCACAAAATGGAGGATGTGAATGAAAATATTGGTAGTGGGTAGACAGGAAATAGGAAATCGGTATAAGGAAATGGAAATAGGGAATTGATGAGAGATGAGGGACCTTTGATAGCGGACTAGGATGGACCCACGGAACCAATCCTTTGGTCATCGACTCACCTGGTTGTTGACGCCGTCTCGATGATCTTCCGGAAGTTAACGCAATGTTCGAACAGACCCCATATTTCCGTACATCAAATCGAGTAGAGAACAAACGTGTACTTTAGAAGTGATTCATACGACTGATCGCAGCGAGGACGACACTTTCTCTCCAAATCTCGATGAATTGTGATTTCAAAACAACCAGTCAAGCCAAAGGAACCGTGTGTACTGATAGGAAATATGCTAAGGGGTAGGAACAAATTTAAAACAGGTGACGATTATTCTACACTTAACAATAATCATTATGGACGTACACGTATGTTATTAAGGAAAACACATTCTTATTGTGAAATTGTAATTATTCAGAACATAGGTCTGTGATATTTTAAATACTAAATTAATGTATTAATTATAAATATATACATATAAAATCAATTTTGTCGAAAAATATTGTTTTTGCGTCACCGGGATTCGAACCTGGATCTCTATTTACAATCCGGGAAGTACACTACCAATTGTGTTATAACGCCAGTATTTTTCATGACAAATTTAAAATATCACAGAGCTATGTTCTGAATAATTACAACTTCACAATAAGAATGTGTTTTCTTTAATTAATATATGTTATATCAATGTGTCCAAGATTTAATAAAAATGAATTGATAATTCTGGCGTCTGCAGTCGGTTTACTCAAAGGTATTTGAGATTCTGTAAAAATAATGTAGATGGCTTTCAAATAATGGAACGACAGGTGTATTAATTTGAAAAATGTAACATATAGGTTCGAAAATTTGTCATGAAAAATACTGGCGTTATAACACAATTGGTAGTGTACTTCCCCGGATTGGAAATAGAGATCCAGGTTCGAATCCCGGTGACGCAAAAACAATATTTTTCGACAAAATTGATTTTATATGTATATATTTATAATTAATACATTAATTTAGTACACGTATGTGTTCATATATAAAAAATAATAATTTACAAATACCTAACAGCTGAAGTACATAGGTATCAAGGTTGACGAAGTCTAATTATGTAACAATAATGTGACAGACCAACCTCTGTGTTCCGAATTGAATTTGGCTAACAGTAAGCTCGTATTACACGTTCGAACCATATACAATACACGTCGGTTTTAAACTGAGCCTGCGTCATGAAGAATATATGCAGGTTAGCGTTAGTGGATGAGATCTCGCTGTAGTAACTGAGCATTCTAGGCGGAGGAGAGAAATAGCTTTGATTGGTTTTGAAAAACTCCGAGTTGAACACTTGATCTATTAATTGAACAGGAATATTTGAGTCTTCGTATTTGTGAAAGTATTGTCTTGCACATGAAAAATAGTAAGGTTGTGAGTTATGACAACGTTTCTGCTCAGTATATTAAGCTCTCTCGTGGCTCTTCAACCAACGCTTAGAGGAATGGATTGGAGATGGACATTTATTACGGTTCTATACAAATGCAAAGGGTTTCGTATGGAATGCGGAAGTTATGGAGCGATTAGAATAATTTTTTTTTTTTTATAAGAATTCAGATATTATTTTAGCATAGGCTACCTCGGTAAAATTTGTCGCAAAAATTGCGTTACCCTGTGCATTGTAAAACTTAGTATTTATAATAAATATAAACGTGATTATACAAATGAGTTTCTCTTTTCACAAATAATGCGTTTTATCGAAGGCTCCTCAGAATATTAAAAATAAAACGATAGAAATAGCGCCTCTGCCATATAATTTCGTATAGTGTAATCTTCTCATATTATTAATTTAACATAACGCCAGTAGAAACAGTATTACCCACCCGACACCTGGAACCTGGACTCGCACTCCTAACCACTAACCACCCCTCAGTCGAGATCAGCTACGCTTCTTTTCTTATCTTGACATAATCCCGAGCTTTCGTTGATTTTTTCTACACTTAACATTATTCTTGAAGTGTCCCCTGGGCTTTTCACTGAAGGGATTTGTCGCGCCGGTAGTCCAACCATAATTTTAAAAATAAGATTTTTAGATTAAATTTTAATTTTATTATTGCGTCCCTTTTTGAGATGATCTTCACAATTCTTCAAATATCGTGCCTAAATTTGTCAAGATCGTTTCTTGAGTGGAGCTTTTATGTATGTTTAGAGATTAAACTCGTCGCCGTCTTATTGTCTAGGACAGTGACTTAACTTCATTTCTATTGAGGTGAGCGTACATAAAAATTCTGGAATATAAATCAATATTAAATATTTATCTAAGATATAATAAAATGCGATTAATACCGTGATAACACGTTTAAAAACATATATCACGAATTAGTATGATAAATAAACTTCCCAAATTATTATTCTTCGTCGTTCTCGCTTTTCCATAGTTGAGTATCGTGATGAGATGTTCCTCCGGTTGCAACAACGATTTTTCTCCACTTCGCTCGGCATTCTACAGAACGAAACATATCTGTCGGAGGCAAGCCTGTTATCTTGGACCATCCATCGAATGAGAAACCATCTTCTTCCTCCCAGACCATCGCTAGTCAGTCCATATTATCGCTCTCTTGAAGGACACGTCAATGAGAATCATTCGCTTAAATCGAGTTCCCGAACAATCTGAATCCTGAATGCATTGAATAGCTGTCCATGTTATTCTCAACACCATATTTTGAATAGTCTAGCTTCAATCGGTACTTACATATGTTTGGGTTCTCGCCGGATACATCTCCATGGGCCGCTACATGAGAGTTATTTTTGTCTGTAGGGGAGGGTAAATGCACAATGACAACAATTTTTGTTCACGTTATAAGCTATAATTACAATTTACTTTACAACTACCCACGCTTCTCGCACTAGGCACAGTTTTTCTGTTATTCATATCCATGTTCTACTTGTCTATCTTTCTCTTGAGACACTATTTCTTCTAATCTATTGATATCTTGCACACACCAGTGTCCCAGGGGAAACGAGTTGACCAGAGTCAACGAGGATCAACTAGCCAAACTCTAAACTGTCATTCAGAAGTATTCCAACAAAAGAACACTACTATTCCAGAAATTGCTAGCGCTAAATATAGCCAAAGTAGGGCCAGGGACGCCCAGCATCTTGTATAGGCCTTTCCGAGACTCGCCTTCTTTTTTCGTCCTCTTTTTCGCCTTTTGGGTAGCACACCTCTCTCAGAGCTAGTCTCGATCCGTTCCCCCCAAAAAATCGCCATAGATCCGGACCGCAGAGCAGCGGGCTTACGAGACTACAGTGGGTCGCACACACAGTATGATATTAATCCTCTTATTATTTTGGTGGGCCCACACACGGGGACGTATGCATCCAAACGTGATAATACCTGTATTCTGGATTAATTGTCCAGGTTTCCAATACGTTTAAAACTGGAGAATACTACAGACTCGATACGGATATGTTGCTGTTCTTCCAGATTTTGTCTAGGTTCAACATTGCAACTTTACCGTACATATTATTTTTCTAATCTCAGTTTCATCATCACCCGAGTCAGTATCACGTACAACTTCTAAACCTTGTAACGAGTATGTTGTCCGAGTATTCTGTTGTAACGAGTTCACAAATTACATGAAATAATAAATGTCACCAACGTTGTTCAACTTATATTCAGAAATAAATATCCAATAAAGCTCTTTAAGAGGGGCTGTGATGATTTTGAATAATCTGCTTTATGCCGATGATAATAATTTTGTATCATCAAGTAACATTTTGTGTTTGGTACTAAATTTATTTTTAAAATAATTACTGTTTTTTAAAAATAGATACTGTTAAAGAAACAATACATATGTTTTTGATTAGTTAATGATATTTTTAGAAATCAGTAGATGTATTTAATTCTGTATTTAGTGGTTAATGAAACAATTGTTAGAACGAAATTGGAATTTACCTGGATAGCAACAAAAAGATGCGATCTTTCATATTTTTAATAGAATCGGCATTAACTTGGTATAGTTTCATCATAATGGATGGATATAAATGATTGCCTCCTATATTAATGTGTTACAGTGGCACACGCACGAGTCCTCTTCTCCCAGGTGGACCATTATAAGATATTGTCGACGGGTGTGGGGAAGAAGCCGTAATTTTACGTGGTAAAAATAATGTAAGGTAAGAAATGAAGTAAGAAGTGAACGTAAAGATGAAGATCTTAAGAAAGAAGGTAGAAAAATTAAAAAAAGGGGTGAAGATCGTTAGAAAGAAGGGAAATTTCATTATTTCCTGCAACAATAGAAATTTTTACGATACAATTAGAATTCGTAATGCTATAAACGAGTGCGTTGTGAGATCGATTCAATCAGCATCCCGAGTGCGACGTTCAAACGCCACTCTGGCGTTGTCTCCGCGCCTGGATCCAGTACGGGCTCCATCTTCAAACAACAATTCCGAAATATGGCGGGAACGGGCAGCAGCCGCCCAGCTCGAAACGCGAGTTTCCACCTACTGTCCGATCCGTTCACCCGGTCGCACCTAGCGACGGACATCGAAACCAGTGATAGGCATTTCGCTCTGTGCGTGAAATTTAACCAGCCTGGTGTCAGTTTTTCAATTTAGGTACTAACGTTACTTCTTATTTCAAAAATTCGTAACGTTATAACGTTCACCAATTCTCACCCCTCGATTAATTACCCCATTCTTCCATATATATTCCATTAAATATAATAAAAAATAGCTTTGTCTCTATGAGATATCTGATATTTGTTTAATAACAGTGCCTTTGTAGGTAAAAATCCAATAATTGTGTTCTTGGGCGTATTCAAATGTTGCTAATATCTATCTGTTTTGGTCAGTACAACCATTTGCGAATCGAATGACTGTGATAGTTGTAGATAATGGTAGCAATGACATTATTCGTGTTGCCTTATGTGATAGTAATCGTAAACGATAGTGCCATATTCAATTATGTAGTTGTTTTCCACTCATATATTTAAAATGCTCATATTTTGATTCCTATTATTTACAAAAAACTGATTTTCTGCTAAATATTCATAGCGCTGAAACATTCCAAATATGTGTATCGACTTCGGCTCGAGGTGTTTAGCCTTTTACCCCAAAGAATATTATATTGATTTTGCTATTAGTACTAATAATTTAATACGTATATAAGTCGTGTAAAAAAATACTTACGTGATCAAATCCAAGGGCGATTTGAAAGTTTTCATCGTTGACGGCAAGATATTATTAGTGATGGGAAACTGTTCCGTTCACTGAAGTGTACAAATAGTTCACGCGACGAACGAAATGACATCCGAGAATAATTATTTACAAATAAATGAGCACGAATACTACGGATAACTTGTAGCTTGCAAATTTTAGATGTTTATGGGGGGACATAACCGAACATCTAAATGGAAATGTGGAAAATGTGTATTGATACAATGGGGCAGGAATATTGGTTGTGCAATTACGAATGGTTGAATGAATGTTTGTGGGTTAATGGATAAATCTGTGTCGATGAATATGTATTGTATGAGTATTATTTTGAAGGTTATGTTTTAAATTATGTGACGTTATTAATGTGAGAGTTGTGAATACCCAACAATTCATCCACAACTACTGCAACTAGTACAAGCAAAAAATCTGTGCATTACTAAAAATTCTGGGAAACAAATATAAAATTAAATAATTGTAGAGACTTTAATTGCTTAGTTCTAAAAACTCACCGCTGTAGTCATTGCGCTCTTGTGCATTCGCCGCACTGAGCTATTCACATTTCTCTGTTCTATCTTTAAGCTTGTGAATTACACAAGTCATATAATTGACTATTTACTGAATTGAAAATTCCTTTCGGTTGATCCGTTCTGTATGCAGTTGTTACCTATGCTGATTTTTAATAGAATAACATTAGAAAGGCTTACAACTGCGTACAAATCATTGAAGTGTATACTTCCTCTTTCATTAATTAGCGAATTTTACTATCTTACTATTTTTAACGTGTTGATTTCATGGTAGTTCTTTGCGTTCGAGGTGCACTTGGTGCATGAATTTGTTTTTGATTTCAGTAAAATAAAAAGCAATTGCCAGAACTTTTCCTATGTTAACCATAAATAAAAATAATTATTTTGTTTAGTAATACGTGAAGGATTTTCAAACAATAAAAGAATCATGCACATTTTTTATATGGATAGGAATGTATTATTTTATGTTAAAACTTAAACATTAAAAACACTATTAGTACTCTAAAATTACAAATAAATACACGGTAGGGTCATATATATATATACGGTAGGTCTTTAGACAAAATGAATCCATCGTTAAACGAAAGTACATATATTATATATGATTGTATAATATAATAACCTAAATCTATACCTACTGCACGCCTGCACATTGTGTGTATGTGAGTGTGGCAGGCCGCACTTACTAAGGTTTTTAGAGTCACAGAGTTTTCAAAACTAGAAGTTAACCCGTGCAATGTAGTTACTACTCGAATTGATAACGGAGGCGATTCCTGAAGCTATTGACGGGAAGATGGCGGTAGAAAGTGACGCTCATGAGATGGCTGCGATGGTATTCTTGCATGACGTCGGTACTGATAGTCTTTACGGGTAATGGGATTTTCGTTTTGTGCACCGACATTTGCTGGGTGGTTTGAGGTGATGATAAGAGTGGAGGCGATAGATCTTCACACAACTATTATAATAGGAAATACAAGGATCGCTGATGCGGAAAGACTCAATTGTTAGTCTTTGTTTCCATGTTCATATAATTTATGCAATTAAATTGGTTCATTTTAATAGGATTGTTGGTTTTTGATTTAATTTTTTAAATATTTTTAATCTAGTAAACAGTTGAAAACTAGACTAGTCTACCACGATAAGAGCAAGACAAGAAGCCGATACACAACCATGAGACTACCACGTCGCATCAGCGACACCCTAATGATGGACCCTGCGATGGGATCCGAAACGTCCGTTAGAGAAATCGGATACACGAAACAGAATGGCCCAGAAAACTCTGCATATAAATAAAAGCTAACTATACATTAATTCAGAACGATGAACGATTCTAACAAAAACAATTGAATTGAATTACCCATCTCTACGAAAAATTACATTCTACTTAGTGTTTTTTTTATCCTGCGACATTACAAGCTTTAAGAAATAAAATATGACAATATATTTACGAATTTTTGAGAAACGTGAATGCGCTATAATATTACACTTATTGTAAAACTATTATAATATATATGTGTTCAGAATTTGCATAATTTGAAACGAGGATTAATTCAATATTTTAAGGAATTAAAAATATTTTACAACTCTAGTATTGGCAAAAAACGTGAATAATGAGCCAGTATATTTACATTATATTAAGTATAATTGATGTATAATGATGTCTTTTGCGTTTGTATGACGGGATTTAAATATTATTTCTTTAATGCTAAAAAATCAAAAAAAAAAAAAAAAGTGTCACTCTTGCGAAAGCAAAAGTTGGTCATTCTTTGTAATATTCAAGCTCATTAATCAATAACCGGCGGTAAATCAGATTTGAGGGTGTTTGCTTTTTATGCTCGGGTGAAAATAATATTTCATTTTCGAATCTCGATACTTAAGTACACGCTGTGTAGAACTAATATTGGGCGCCATAAAAACTGAAACATCGAGGTTATAAAGAGCCCCCGCGGCCGAAGGGATTTTCCTCACGGCAATGTAAAAATTGTTTGCCAAGCTGTTCAAAACTATTTTGAGGCTAATTTTCGATGAAACAATTTCGCTTGGGTTGGAAAATAATTCGCAATGCTTATCTCAATATTCATACAAATACTCTATATTTATTTATTTTATAAATTGCTTCGATTCCACGCCGTATACAGTCACGTCTTGTATATTGTATTATATTTAGTGAATATTATGTTCCAGGCCGATGTTGTTTTTGAATAACTAAGAAATGAAACAAAACTTTTTAATTTGGTTTTTATTTATCGATTATTTGGTTTATTACAATTAAGTAAGGAATATGACATAAGTCGAGAGGTCGCCTCTGGCAGCGGCATAAATGCGTGCTCTTTTAACTATATTTTTTATAACATTCTCGCATACTTCGCGATTTTAGTAATTTCTTTTCAGTTCAGTTTTCTTTTAATTAAATAACCGAATAAAGTTGCCTTAATGATTAATGAAATTACACTACAATTCTCTAGCAGCATTGGTGGCAGTAAGATGGCCGATAATCCCTACTTACTTCAGGCACACTGTTAAATAATTATTTTTGATCATCCACCAGGCACTACTGTCATGAGTAATCATTTGATAACGAAACATCTAGAGAAGTTCAAAGCGATTAATAAATATAAAGCCGCTGTAGTTCCTTCCCCACTTGTTGCTGAACCTGTCCCTGTTACGAGTACATCTTCGACATCGACAGAAAAGCAATTAACTTTTAAAATAACAATCACTTTGTATGAAACTACAAAATTTATTATACGTGTCAAAGAACATTTCAAATGTTTAAACACTAATAGTTTTCAAAATTTTTCGAATATTCGAATATATTATCATTAACTATTCGATTATTTGAATAGTTGGAATCGCGAATATTTGGAGGCTCTACTTACTACGTATGAGAGCCTCGTCGAAAGCTGAAAGTCGTTTCAGCCCCTTAGGACAAGATCCAAATTACCTGATTGCAACTTTCCTAGACCCAAGGTACAAGATCAACTATTTGGGGACTGGAAAACCCTGTTGGAATATATAAAAATGTTTTTCGAAGAATCTTCCAACAGTGGAAGTTCATCTCCTACGCCCGCTAAAAGAAACAGAGGTGACGAGGCTGGATCGACTTTGACTCGCGAAGCTCGCGACATGTTTTGGGATTGTTTCGACAAAAAGTGGCAAATGATAATAGTAGTCAGTGTCAGAATCAAGAAAATAACGCGAGATTGACTATTATTTGAAGACTGTTCGAATCGATGGTGAGCTAATTCAAAACAGTACTAAAATTTGACAAAGTTTAATCAGAATTTACCTTTCAGCTCCTCGTAGCGGCGTATACAGCGAAATACTAATATCTGAAGCCGGTTTTGTTTACGAAAACAAGCGCGATCGCTTATTGTCTCAAAATGCAGAGAAACTAGGATTCATTCATCATAATTTGGCATAGATTCATTTTGAATACTAAATAATTTATTGATTAAATAAATAATAAACAACTTTATGACCAAAATTTAATAAAAATGAATTGATAGTTCTGGCGTCTGCTATCAGAAGGTATTTGAGATTCTGTAAAAATAAGGTAGATAGATGGCTCTTTCAAATAATGGAATGATTAAATGTATTAATATCAAAAAGGTAACATATAGGTTCAAAAATTTGTCGCTAAAAATCGTCGCTGTAGCATAGTTGGATAATGCACCTTCCCCGGTTTGGAAAGAGATTCAGGTTCGAATCCTGGTGGTGCAACAACAATATTTTTCGATTAAATTTAATTTATATATATATCTTTCTAATTAAAATATTTAATTCATATTTAAATAATAAACAATTTTTCTCAGATTGTGTGGTTTTCATTTGCTTACGAGTGTCTTCCTTTATCAATAAATTAATTTATTGGCGTTAATTTCATGAAATTTTCGCACTTGAATGAAACTCAGGTATCCGCTGGATATTGGGCCACTATCCGGTATTTGGCCGGATAGTAAAACTAGGCTGGATATCGGATAGTTACAGAATATCCGTTTCATCTCTAATTTATATTATACTAGTGAAAATATAACTTCACTAGTATACATATTCGCTGTGACATATATATGGAACTGGTTTATCTTCTAGATTACATTACCGCGATTTTTGTAGATGGTTTCTTTGAGGAAACCTAGCCCGATGTTTCAGCATGGTGACACGTGCCTAACCCAAATTACGCACTAGTGCTCGTGGAAATCTTAAATTAAACACATTAATATAGATTATTTGATAACTTTGAGTGTTCCGCCTCTGGGTGTAAATTACGCCGCCAATTCCCACCGGTGTTGCTAATTATTACTTAAAATAAATAATGATTAAGGACGAATGATGGTGCCCGTTTCATTCAGTCCGCTCCTGACTATACAGTACAGAGTGTGCAGAGCTCTGTTCCCAGGAGTATTGTTAATTGTCTTAAATTATAGAGCGGTGTTTCCCAACTTTGCTAGGTCGTTCAGTTCGCCCTGGAGAGCCTCGGAGTAGGATAGTTGTTCTTGCGATTAATGTCATTTAAAACTAACGCAATCTGTTAAAGTTAATCGGTATGGTTGTAAAAAATGTATTTTTATTTTTAAATTTGAACATTAAAATAGCACAGAAATTCGAGAAATGAAAATGTCACTTGACGAATAATGTCTGGATTTGTATATTTTCGATTCGAGATGTCCCCTGTACACGCCAAGTCTCGAAATGGCGTTCCGGCCCCCTTTTTTTACGGTATTTTGAACGTTTCAAAAGCAATTAGATGAAACAATGTTCGCGCGTACATAAATTGATAATAATATGATGTTTCTATGAACCAGATGGAATATGGATTGATTCGAAAATGGCGCTGACAATTTAAAAAAAGATAGCAATGGTTATAGGTATGTATTGTTCTTTGTGATGTTTGTGCGCGTGCGTCAAGCTCGCTCTCAAATCTAACGTTGTGTACATGGGTTTGAGTTTTTGCCTCTTTCTACCAATCTCTGAGTTTATCTCCAGACCAAAATCAGATTTATCTCACCTTGTCGCATTCTACGATGTTTTTGTGTTATTATTTTTTTGTCACATTTTTGAAGGTTTAAAAGTTTTAACGTAACACTAAAATCAATACATTGGGGATGGTAGGGAAAAAAATTGACCCAGGTGGCACGAAAATACAGAATTGAGGATATAGAATACGAATGTAAACAATTAAAAACTCAATTGCCAGTGACGTCCCTAGGTAAATTAATCCTTAAGTTAATTTTAGGGTGCCGCCCCTACTATTTTTAATTTACTCCTAATATATACCTGTAAATATGTATTGTTTAAATTCATGTTATCTTTGAGCGGATCCATTAGCTTTATCATTAAAAAATGCAATGCTGCCGCTTTTTGCCGAATTTTTATAGCATAGTTTTATGGACTTTGAGTCTGTGAGACATCAATATTTTGATGACAAACCCTCAGGAGATAAATCCCAGTAATTGGTTCCTATAAAGATTTTGGACATACTCAAAAACATTGTGAAATACACGGGTCTAAATATGAAGTTAAAAATTGAAAAATACTGCTTTTTCAGAAGTATTCTAGTATATATGCCTTTATATATGTTAATAATTCGAATGAATTTCATATATACACATAAAGGATTATAGCCCCATACTTCAGAAAAAAATAATCTCAGCTTCAGTGACATCTATAGGTACTGTTAATCTTATCCTACAGATATTAAAAATATAATCGACATATATCTCGCTACTTTAGTGTTTTTTCTTACTGGCATTGTACATTATTATATGCATTGTTAAGGCAATATTGATATTATGATGTTTACAATTATGTCTACATTGTATATGCCCAATCCTTGAAAATGTATGCCTATGTACTTAATGATCCAATATTTTCAACTATTTATCTAGTGTTATTGCGTTTGGAAATTGAATATGAAATGGAGCTTGACGTAGGCATCGCAACCAAAACCTGTTTGATGAACAGAAATTCACAAAATTTATAAAATTAAGGAGGTTTCGATTGCTAGGCCATATATAGCGTATAGATAAAGCGCAACCCCTGAAATGCCTGTACAATAATAAACTTGAAGGAAGACGAAGAATAGGTTGACCCTAAATAAATAAAGATCTAATTGAACATCAAAATGACAAGATTGACCTTGCCCCAGTCATAGAGTAAATAATAAATACGGTACTTCACTGCCTACAGGCTAAACAAACGTCATTACGGACATTTAGTATTGTTCTCATGCCTCAAAATACGTTCCCAGAAGTATTGTTAATTGCCTTAAATGACGGGAGAATGGCACTTGTTTCTGTCACACACCTACGTAGATGTACAATACTATCAGTGGGTCCAATTGAAGCTACTCGCGAATATCAGCCCACGTCCAAACAAAATGGGCACAGTAACCTTTAGTCATGTGTAATTATAAGCAGGTGACATTTAATGCAACCAATTTTAAACTTAAGATAACAATATTATAAACATTGTGGTGGAACATGTATTTTTTTTTTTGCGAGGTTGCAATTTTTCAGAACATAGTTTTGTGGTATTTTTAATATAAATTAAATGAATCAACTAGAAAGACAGACAGAAAATATCTATTTATCGAAAAAATATTTTAGTCGCTATCGGGATTCAAACCTAGACCTTTTCCTGTCCGGGGAAATGTGTTATCCAATTGATAATGCCCTCATAAGACGAAACGAATCTCACTGAAATTAAATGAGTAGAACTAAAAAACAAGTGTTTTTATTTTCATACATACAAGTTAGTTTTATTTTTCGTTTTTTCGTATTTTTCATTCGTTTATTTAACGTTTAAACATAAAAGTTATGAGAAAAGTGATTTGTCTCTATTATTCACCTCAGACTCAACAGGTTATGGGTTTACAAATTTATTTCTAGTGCCTTTAAATCGCTGTACTGTAACTTATCCACATTAAAATATGTCTCCAGGTTGTATTGTAGTTTAAAAAATTCTTATTTAATTAATTAAATAATCAAACATGATTACTTTTCTTTTGCAGTGGATCCCAAACAAATCTCAGCAATGGTGGGACTGGTGTCTCTGGCGTCCTCACCCGCAAGATTCATAATGATGATGGAAAAACCAAGATTAGAACCACCCTCACCCAGCTACCCTCCCGACCCCCCGTGGATATTCGATTCTGCGACCTCTCCTACTCTGTGTCAGAGGGTAGGAAGCGTGGGTACAAAACCATTCTCAAGTGTGTTAATGGGACGTTCAAAGCTGGGACACTCACCGCCATCATGGGACCGTCAGGAGCCGGCAAAAGCACACTGATGAATATTCTCGCAGGTTACAGGTTGGTTGGTTTCACAGTTATTAATATAAAATAAATTAGATAAATCTGTAATTTCGATAGATCCTGGCACCACCTAGCATTGGTTTTTGAGAAACTCTGTAATTAAAGGGTGTTCGCTTTTAATGGCAGAAAATAGATATCTCACTAATAAGGTAACATATCTAGATGGAATTCGATGACATTTACATTTAGGAGAGGGGTTCAGAACACTAGTTGCGGGATGAGGGGCATTATACAAACATTCTTTGTGGAAATATAAATCCAATAGTTTATGACACATTTATGCAACAGTAAAAGTATTTACCCTTTGAAAATTAAATATTTGTGTAAATAAAGCGTATTTTTTATATAAATGCATATTAAATTGTCAGCGTTTAAATTTTTATTCCAATCGAGTCATATATTTAAAAAAAGTCACAGAGCTATTTGATTGCGTAAGTGGGATCATGTGGATGACACCAACATGCAAATATTAAAACAAAGAATTTGCATTAGTTCATGTCTATATGTTTGGTAGTCTGCGAGTTATTTATATTTTGCCTTCCTTAGAATATGGGTATAATAGCTATAAACAGTAAACACTATGCTTCAGTAAATATTTCTTAATGACTAATGGAATACATGATAAAGAAACCTTTTTCTCCTTAATATTTCTAACCTAACCATTGGTAAGCTGGTATTTAAATACGTGTTTGTATTTGTGAATTTTTAATCCAATTAACCTTTCACTAACAAGGTTGTGGGATTGGACTATGAGATAGATGTTTTCAAATTACTGTTTTTAAAACAAATACCTTATTTTCTGGTTCACATAGTTTATTTGAAATAAGAACGAATTTATGTTTACGATGTGTTTATTTATAATGACATTTAATTTCAATAAAAAAATTGATATTTTTATCAAGAGTTTCCTACACAATAAAATTTATTTGAAATCAAAGTTTTCCCTGTATTATAAATATCATTGTCTATATAAATTATAACTATATGTTTGTTTCTAAGTATTTTAATACTGGTAAAAAGACATTTAAAATCAATGATATTATTATATATATTAATCATGAAATGCACTCTTTTATTTTAAGAACATATTCAATAAACAATTCCAGTCCTTGGATTCAAAACTTTTTTTCGTGTGTAGTCATGTTAGATTGAGATTTTTGATATCAAATTGATAAGAAAATTTACAAATTCGTCATCTCTAGGATCTCTGGTAATTCAGGACAAATATCTTGTTGAAGAAACACTTCTACTCCATGTGAAATAATATGTTTGATAACTTTAATTTTACAATAATCCAGAAACTCGTTCGGTGAACTTCTGTACTTTTAGTAACTGTTGAATCCCATCACCGAGTGTGTAATTGGTACCAATGAATTTATGTAGGCACATTTTTTAAAACAATTTAACGGTATTCTTTCCATATGATTATTATTCTGACATTTTACATTAAAAAAGCCAATCAAATTGAAAATGTTTTCTATTGCAAAGGTTTTGACCAATATTGTTTAATAAAAGCAGAAATATGTTACAGGAGCTGTATATGTTACACATCATTACTGTTTATATTACAGTTTGTTAAAAATATAATACAATATCTCAATGAAAATTGACAAACATTAAACACCTTGTATTTTAGAGTAAAGACTGTTGAAAATTTTAAATTAAACAATGTGATAACTTTGTATTTTATTTCAATTGACATCCATATATGTCAGTTTACTATAAACTCAGCAAGTTGTTAGGTATTTACATTTATTTAATGATTTACTTATCAAATGCATTCTTGTGCTTTTCCAAAATAAAAAATGGTTACAGCAAAAATCAGAATGTTACCAGTAAAATAATATTTTTGACAGTGTAGCAATTTCATAATAATTATTTGATTTTAACTACTATAAAATAACACAAACAAACAAATTGTGACAAATCATATTTATATTTTTCAGAACTGCCAACCTGACTGGATCTGTCCTCATAAATGGAAAAGAAAGAAATCTCCGACGATTTCGCAAGTTGTCATGTTACATAATGCAGGATGATTGCTTACTCCCTCACTTGACTGTAAAAGAAGCCATGACAGTTTCTGCCAATTTAAAACTTGGCAAAGACATCACAGTAGAATCTAAGAAAAATGTTGTTAGTGAAATTATAGAGACACTCGGTTTAGTTGAGTGCAGTCACACGAGAACGATAAACTTATCGGGAGGTCAAAGGAAACGACTTTCCATAGCGCTGGAACTTGTTAATAATCCTCCCGTGATGTTCTTCGACGAACCTACATCGGGACTGGACAGTTCATCGTGTTTCCAGTGTATTTGGTTGTTGAAATCTCTGGCGAGAGGTGGAAGGACTATAATTTGTACGATCCACCAACCGTCTGCGAGACTGTTTGAGATGTTCGATTACCTCTACACTCTGGCTGAGGGGCAGTGTGTCTACCAGGGAAGTATCTCAGGGCTTGTGCCTTTCCTGTCGTCCATGGGATTGCACTGTCCACCATATCACAATCCTGCAGATTATAGTGAGTTAGATTTTCTTATAAACATTTCTAAATCTCCTTTAGGAAATATGGTTCTAGAATTATAAGCAAACATATAAATTTACATGTTCCTGGCTTGTATGAAGTGATGCTCAAAAGATTGGTATGTACCCGACTCAATGCCTTAATGTAACCCTCCGTAATTTATTTTGTTTTATTTTCTTACCTTCATCTTCATCTGGGGGAGTCTTGGCTGCCGGCGGCATTTGTCGCAATTTCTTCTACCTGTGGTATCTTTCTTCTAGTTCATCGCCATAGAACACAACAATCTAATTTGAACCATCAAGTCATTTTGTTTTCTTCTCTAATATAATATTACATAATGAACTCTCTCCTATCAGTGTTTGGATGGTTTGAATTCACTTGAATTTATTTTAAAATAGTTTCTAGGAGGTAATACGGATGTCACTTTCTGGCTGCTGAAATACCTATTCCATATTTTCTGGAGTATGTAAAATAATTCCGCGATTTACTTCTATAAGCACCGGAGTTAAAAATGGAAACTTTACATACGAGGTGTGATCAAGAAGTTTGTCGAATTTTCGTTTTTCTCAAAAAATCTTTATTTATTCATCAGTATTAATGTTGTCATGTTATTAATGTTGAAATGATATGCCAACATCATCAGCAACCTCTTTGATAGTGATTCGCGATTGTCCATAATTATTTTCTTGGGCATTCAGGATGCTCATCATCTTTAACATTTTCATGGCCCTCTTGGAAACATTTGTACGACTTGTAAATGCTTGTTTTATTCATAAAAGACTCACCAAAAGCAACATTCAACATTTCCTATACGATGCTGCACTATATTCCACTCATAAAGAAAAATTTTATGCAAATTCTTTGTTTCATTTGTTTCATGAATACAAAATTTCCAAGCGCACCTAAATATCTGTGACCTTTTCGATAGCCAACAATAAAGTAAGTAGTGATGAGTCCACACTATACAAAGTACTGCAATGAACTACTTCATTATACTTACGCTTCACAATTCGCATATTTTTAATTGTGCTATCATTTCAATGCTACAATACTTCAGTACTTTAATAGTTCACACAGCTGTCAGTAATTAACACACACTAATAAACAACTCAGTTACAATATGTAGATAACAAAGACAACAAACAAAAACAAGTCTGAAAAATTTAACAAAGTACTACATGAATTTATGTTTGTTCATGAATGTATTCATTGAAGTGTATGCTTCGCAAAGTATCACTCTACACACTTTGCTCTTCACTTCGCACTTCAAACACTTCATTGAAGTATAGTTCAATAATGGTTTAAATAACTATTTAACCACACTTCATTGAACTACATAAAGTGCGAAGCGATTTCAAACTGCATCAGGAGTGGGCCAACCAGCGATACCAACATACTTTATATGAAGCGTTCATTTTGAACACTTCAAGTTGGTAAATGTGCATTTCGTGAAGCGTTCATTATGAAATGAAGTTTTGCCCTTCGCTAAAAGTAAGCATCCAATAATGTTACTAATATCAAGATATGTTAGAAAATTGTAACAATTGAACTTATACAGCTTGTGAAATTTTAAAATTCTGTATAGTTTTTGATCAAACCTCGTACATTTTTTTAATTCATTGATTTAATTGTTTATGAAACTTTTATCAAATGTACAAATAAACATTGGGTGTTTTACAACATACAATATTGACTTATGTGAGCTTTATGTAGTATTGCCATAGCAAACTTAAATGCAATGTACTACTGTAACATTCTTCTTTTTATCATACTTCATTCTTTATATAGCTATTACAAAACTCCTTTCTTAACTAAAATCTGCCACCAGCCCTTCTGCATCCTCATGTCCTGTAGTTCTATTGAGTACAAGTTGTGTATAATCATTGCGGGACATCCGAGACACTGGATTCCTACTAGTGTGTATGAGAGGCACACTTGGATTAGGCTCCCACAGACATCTGCGAAACGTGCCCCAGCTCTGTGAATTTCCTTTTCTTAATTACAGCAGTGAACGTGTGCTATTGCACCTGTTCTTAATTGTGAAATTAGAAAAATGTGTAGAATTTAACATAGGCAATTTTAATATTCTAAATGATTCAGTACTATTAATTAATGTGTATTCTAAAGAACTCATTCTGGACTGAGAAGGCGATGGCAAGGGATGGACTTCCAAGTCCCACGAGACCGTTAAAAATGGTTAATAATTTTACAAAACAATACCAAAACAAAAATAATTGAAATAACATTGACTCTTATAAATGTACACCACTGAATTTTCTATTCCAGTTATTAAATCAATATTTCAGACATTATTTTAAAATATAGCCTTACTATTTGCAGTAATGGAGGTATGTTGCGGTGAACATGGAGACTATGTGACCAAACTCGTGACATCAGTAAACAATGGAAAGTGTAATAATTATCAACCAACTACTTATCAAACTCCTCAGCCAGCTATTAGCAATCAAGCAAATATCAAAGACAATAACAGCAAAAACAGTAGCTCCACAATATCTACTGTTTCTGGTAAGTTTAAAACAATTGTATGGAAGAAATGTGTAATCTGTAATGGAATTTTTGTCAATGTATTTCCTATGCAAATGTTTGTAATAATTATATCATCCATATCAAATAACTGTATGTGAACCGCATCTAAATATCAATCAGTAAATTATATTTTCAAATGAGAATAAATATATGTGCCTACATATATAAATATGAATATGACGTGCTTGTTGGTCCAGTGGAAAGACATTTGCTTTTATCTAGTGGTCGGGGGTTTGAGCCTCATCCTGGAAAACCACCAATTAATCATTTATTGCATATATTCCATGTACGGAAGTCTATAAAAAATGATGTTAAAGAATTCTTTTTAAAAGTATGGACTGGTAGTTCTGGTACAATCTAGGATTACTCAAAAAAATTTGAGAAACATTACAATTTAAAAAGGTAATAGTTTCCTACATAAAAAAATAATATAAATGTCTCACTAAAAAGTAATTTATTCAAAGAACAAATTATGTTCTTTGTGTCTTTCTCAATATCACTAATTTATTTTAAATACAAAATAATTAAAAGACCTTCCTGATTCATTTTTCTCACTTTGAAAAGATTTTAAATTACAAACTTGTTTCAGAGCAAAATTTCACCTCACCCCTTGAGCACTTGCTTGACACTACACCGTATTATAGTTTTACTAGTGTATTTATGTGCTATTTTCTAATTTTCAGTAAAACCCGAGACCACCGTGGTTGACGTGTCAGATTTTTCACAAACGAGCAGTATGAATACAGAGTTTGACAAGTCCGCCAAAGTACAAACTCTCGGTGGCCTGCAAGCCATCACGTGTGCGACGTCATTGTTGGACTCTACAGAAAGTATTGTCAGACCAGGTTTCCCTACATCGACCTTCAAGCAGTTTTGGATACTGCTGAAGAGGACATTCCTTAGTATAATAAGAGATCAGACTTTAACTCATCTTAGATTAGTGTCACACATTGTTGTCGGCCTGTTAATAGGCCTTATATATTATGACATTGGAAACGATGCAGCGAAAATGACTAGTAATTCAGGATGTGTATTTTTCACAGTTCTATTTACAATGTTCACAGCGATGATGCCAACAATCTTAACATGTAAGTACTCTCTTTGATAATAAATTTAGTTTTGCCAATCAAAAATGTTCTTAGAATTTCATGGTCTTGTACAGTTTTCTGGGCTATTCTAACGTGTACATCCTACTTCTCTGGCTGAAGTGTTGAATCCTTTTACAAGGCCCATCATCAGGGCTAATGCAGAATTGCCCAGAAAATTTAAATTATTTAATTAAAACAATAATATAATTCTTTTAAAATTAGCAATATTAACTTGGTGGTTAAAATTCATATAAAAAATACAAATAATAATATAATTTCACAAAAGGAAATATTTATCTATAAAATGTTGTTAAAGTGGCACAGACAGGCTTTGTATCCAGTTTAACACTTCTGGTTAGGTATCAACGTGGTCTGATTCATAGCGTTTCTTGATTTCGTGGGTAGATCAAAATCAGATTACTCTGGTGTCAGGTCTTTATTACCTAGAGTCACATTTACCAGGTCACGGATTAACCAGATCAGGAAAAAGTGGAACAGAAATTAAAACAAACTGAACTGTGAACACGTAATTGACGTGTTCGCAAATTATTACTTGGGTACACTAATTTGTAATTTTAAATCACTCACGGATAGCAATTAATTTATCTTTCTTCTTATCACCCTGGATAATCCATAGATCAGATAAATATTTCATTTTAATTTATTTCTCTTATATTTTAATGTTTACATTGCATACCTCTGGTGTAACATGCACAGTTAATATGTTTGTTTACATGATAACGTACATTTGAGACTTCAACTTTTAACAAAACCCTTTGGGGAAAGTATAAATATGTTGTACGAATATGTGTAATGTAGGAGTGAATGTGCGGCTTTATGTAGATATATGTGTGTCGACTCCAATCAGAAGGTTTTAAAGATATTTTTGTAAATGATATAATTAGTATGTGAATAGTGAATGCTCCAATATTTCATCCACAACTCTCGTGTTCATTTGATGTCACAGAGTGTATTGTGTATATGTGAGAGACAGGCGTCAGGTTGCAAGGACAGAAACTAACTGTTTGCACTCAATTTATTGTAGTCAAAGTTTACAAGTCAGAAGTTTAACCGTACAAAAATGTCACTGAGCGAAATATTATCGGAGGCAATTTCTGAGAGGGAAATTAATGAATGCCTTCCTGAGTGCTGCTGGCCATGTTGTTATTGTTACATGGCATCGGCACTGAGTCTTTAAGGCTGACGGGAGTTGTGTTTCACGTACCGGCACTTACTGGGTACGTTCAGGATCGCCTGGTGGTACTGATAAGAGTGGAGGTGATACCCTGAACGTTCTTGAATATCGGAGAATTTGTGTATATGAGCATTTATTGATTTTTTTTTACGTATAATCAATAAATACTAACAATGTTTTATATTTTCTTTCAGTTCCAGTGGAAATGTCTGTTTTTGTAAGAGAACATTTAAATTATTGGTACTCTTTGAAAGCATTCTACTTTGCTAAAACATTGGCGGACTTGCCATTCCAGGTAAGAAAATCTTTATACAAAGTTTTCGACATCAAATTGTTTGATGATTTTAGTGAGTTACATGATTCCCCTCGGGAAACATTGGATGTCTGCATTTGTCCAAAAACTCTCTGTCCTCCATATGTAACTCCTAGTCCTTGTCCTCTGTAACCATGCACACACCAATTGATAAATGTAAGAAACTTATCGAGTGATCTTCATAATGATTGAATGTCCAGCAGAAATAATATTTTTCATACCACAACCATTTTGACATTGTTTGAGAATGATGAAAATATTGATATAATTTTTTTATCAGACTGACATCTTTTCTTTAAAAATATGCTCATGTTCGTTCATTTCATATTTTTTCAGATAGTCTTCAGCGGTTTATACGTGCTGATCGTATACTACATGTCTGGTCAGCCGATGGATATAGGTCGTGTTGGAATGTTTTCCTGTATCAATATACTTACAGCACTTGTAGCTCAATCCATCGGACTCCTTATAGGAGCGGCGATGAAGATCGATACCGCCGTTTACCTCGGACCTGTCACAACAATTCCCGTTATCCTGTTTTCTGGGTTCTTTGTCACATTTGACACCATACCAGGATATTTACAGTGGTTGACGTATATTAGTTACGTGAGGTACGGTTTTGAGGGTGCCATGCTGTCAGTGTACGGTTTCGACAGAGAGAAGTTAAATTGTTCAGAAGCGTTTTGCAGATTCAGAATTCCCAGCAAATTTCTCGAGGAACTTTCCATGGATGCCGGTAATTATTGGTTGGACGTCGGCGCACTGTGCATTATATTTATAATAATAAGAATTGTCGCCTACTTTGTTTTGGTTTGGAAGATAAGAATTATTCGATAGAAACCGATGGTCAATTTTACAATGTTCATATCTTTTAGATGTAAATAATGAATTTCCACACATTTTTTCATTTAAAAGAAAAGTATTGTTCATCTATCACAATCATGTTTGTTATAGTAAAGGAAAAATTCCAAATCCAGGTTGCGGTTTCATTATTTTAATACTCAAATGCATGGCTCAGTTTTTTAACACCGATGATATTGCGATTAAGTGTTAAGATTCTCAATTTTTTGAACTTAAAAATACGGTAGGGTGTAATAAAGATAAAAAATAATGAAATGTATTCTTCTCTGGGGTGAACGTAGAAATATGTAGTCGATAATTTGTACTTGAGGGGTAGGTACTAGCAGATGATGGTAACAGCTTGTGATAATATTATTATTTTCTTAATATTAGTTTATACACAAATATTTTTCTGTGTTTATTATTTTATTAATAAAAATTTGGAAATCTAATTCTACTCTTTTATTCTAAATTAATATAGAACTTAAAATAATTTTTAATATAGTGTATGAGTTTGTATGGTACGTTATAAAGATAATATTTTTAAATTTTGACCAAATTTGAATTATCTCAGTCGTACTGAATTGTGTTTGAGCAGGTCTCACGTATGTATGTATGCATGTAGTGTACGGTATCTGTGGTATGTATACCTTTGTGTCATGGTCCTCCAAAAATATCACCTCTTGGAATTTTTCATATAAATGAATAATTAAAGTAATTTGTTTAGACAAGCAAACGCTCAGAAAATTTATAAAGAAAATTAAAGACTTAACTAGAAGGATTTACATACTTTTGATTGAAATGTTCCAATTTATGATTTTCAAGGATTAGGTGTCGGTGCACGGTATGGCAACCTTTGCTCTCATATACAGGTATATCTCGCTTGTAAGGTGGCTTACATTTCAGACCACAACCTTTTTACCTATGGAACCTTAGGTACCTATGGAAAAAATAATATAAATAATAAATACTCGAGACAAAAGGTACACAAATGTTTTATGTAAACAAATTTAGCATGAAGTGTCATAAATTAACAAATTAGACCCATTACAATTGGCACATTGCATGATTCCAATCACGTGATGTATGTCAACAAAAGCGATGTAATTCTGAAAGTAATAGTTGTGAATTAAAATTTTCAAACATCGTAAAGTGAGGTATATCTGTATGTTTTTCATTGTTCATTCATATTTGATAATGCGTTAAGTGTTTCCAGGTTTGTGAAGGTATTTTTTTTTAACTCTGAACATTATGTGGACAAGTGTCATGATTTGAAGTGATGCTCTAAAACACTAAAGCATGAAATTATTTTTTCGCTGTAGACGATGGCACGTGCACCCAATCCTGGAGGTATCACAATACAGTAGGATTTTTTATGATTAAGTGAATTAACGATTTGTAAAATCAAAAGAAAATGGGAATTGTTGCGTAGAATGGTTATGTTAAGTTACAGTTTTTTAAATAGGTATGAATAAATGTTTTAAAAATCTAGCTCTGTAATAGATAGTTAAAAACATGACTTCAAATTAGAAGTGAAAGGAAATTGATTGGATAATCTAAAAGATCATTTTTTATCAAATGTTTACAATACTTTGAATGTAAAATCTAGAAGTTTGCGCTCAAGATTGTCGCTGATGTAAAACAAGCCTTAGAACGATGTATCATTGGAAAAGAAATTCACTAACAGTCTGTTTGATTTAAAATAGACATTTTTTTATAGCACAAGCACGTCGGCTGGAGAAGATTGAAAATTTTGATGTGAGATTTTTTCATGTACACATCTTTATTTATAAAGAAAATCTTTTCCATTTTTCATTTGAAAACATAAAAATGTTTTATATTACGCAATGCACATTACATTTTGAGTTATTTGACAGTGTGGCGGGCTGTTATAAAAAATACCCTGCTTCAAATTAACAAAAATGTACATTAATTTAGAATGTTTAACATATTATTTGTGTTTTACAAAATATTATGTTAGTGGATATTGCCTTTTAACAACTTTATTCTTGATAAAATATGAAACAGTAAAACATATTGTACAACAAATAAAATTATACAACTTTATTTGAGAATTTTTTTTTGATTTAACCTTTTATATGTCAACCATGTTTGAAATGGGGGGGCACCATATAAGGTAGGGGCAGGCTTTAAGTCTATCGACTTAATGTGTCTAAAGCTGGGAACTGTCATCCACAATCAGCATGACGATTTCAAATAAACATTGAAAATCATCTATAATCCCATCCTTGCCTTTGCAAATAAAAGTGCATGCAATCACGCTAACAGCTTGATGTCACATGCAAAGGCTTGCTTGGGCCCAAGGCTTGTGGTCTAGTGATTAAGACACTCACATAGTGATCTTATGGTCGGGGTTTAACCCTCGTTCCAGGAGACCATCAAGTTAGTCATTTGCAAATGTTTAGCTTATTTTGAAAGTAGAAAATAGAGTATTGATGTGATACATGTTTGTATATCTTTTTTTTAAAATGTTTGACATGGTAACTCTATATGGCATTTAAAAGGTTAATTATAAATGTTTTTATTTTTTTATTTATCTCAGAATATATTTAATATAATATAAAAATATAATAAAATATTTTAATTGATTACAACAGGGCTGTCCAACTTCAAGTCACCCAAGGGATGCATCAAAAAGGTCAACCTGAGGGCCACTCATCACAGTAAAGATATAAATATATTTTTTAGTCCTACTTTTAGCAGTACTTATTTGCCGTTGCCTTTCTAAGCACTTCTAAATTTTTATAATAAAAACTCTCATTTTTTTAAGATTTAAAATAATTGAAAGACTAGTTGTACAAAATATAATTATACACCAATCAATTATAATAATGATTTTATTTTAATGAGAGCTGTAAGGTTGATGGATTTTTTTGACAAACAACTATGATTAACGAGGCTTGTAGTTAGCATTTGTAATAAGCGTTTATCCATCAAAGAAATTAAAATGATCAAGCAAACAAGTGAGCATGATCGTGTTGCTGGCCGCACTCAGTTCACAGGCTGTATCTTGGACAGCCCTGAATTAAAATATTACTTGATGTTAATTTTTTCAGATCAAAATATTTTTAAATAATGCACACTTAACTGTTTACAGCTTTCGTATTTACCACTGAATTAATGGTTCAGTGTCTGTATTTATATTTTCTGTTGTAGATACTCCACTGTAATAATGAAAAATTCATAAACAACGTATATTCTTTATGGCTTATTTAAACTTAGAACATTTAAAACCATATTGTACAATGTTCAAAATTTGTGATACTTGCACATGGTGCGATGTTGATAGGTTTTTGTCCAGTTACCAAACTATCATTGTCTACCCATTGCTGCATTCAATAAATTGATACATATACTCAAAAATTTGTGTTTTATTTATTAATGGCTGCCAGCACCAGCTTCTTTTTAGAAGGTGTAGTATCTATTTTGTATTTTAAACCAGAATATACAATTAAAAATATATCAGTTGTTGACTTTGCAACTAGTACCCTCAATTTATATGTTCATTGAAGGCAAAACAATAAATAAACCATTTTCCTAACAGCCATATCAGCACCAATTGCCTCTCTCAATCATTTACATTTATCCATGATAACTACCTCTCGTGTCTAGTACTGCCCCGGCATATTCACAATGTCATCCTTGTGTCTACCCCGAAGTCCTTTCAAACTTTTACTACTCATCCACGGTTTCTATGCGGTCATTTTTTGACTCTATTTGTTATCCTCTCACCTAATATATTCTACCCATTGCCATTTTGCTTTACCCTTATTGTAATATTCCTGAAAAAATTAAAGAAGGCCGACTCAGATGGTATGGACACGTATTGTGAGGGGAGGAAGATCGGAAACATCACAAGTAGCATGAATAATTTCATTCAAATGCGATCTTAAAGATTTGAATGTGACCAAGGATACAACCAACATTGTTCCCTTAGCCCACTGCCCTGATATCTTAAAACAATGATGACAGAATTAAGCCACACTTTAAAAAATTTGTATAAATGGGTAAACAAAAGTTATGGAAAATCGAGCAATCCTCTATGACGGTAGTTCTCCAACTTGATGAGATAAAATTTTACATCCACATGGGCCAAAATCATTGGCGTAACTATGCCAATTGACGAGCCCATGTTAGATAGGGGCCTAAAAGTACATTACTTTTGTGACTCACATTTTTTCCAGCACTATTACCATTTTTTTAAAACCAACAGCAAGAAATGGAAATAAAATTTTAAAATGTTTTCTCATGTATAACAAAATCAGTATATGTCAGTAATTCCACCCTAAAATGTCAGGTTGAGGATCAAATCATCGGCAAGAAGCGAAAATCAACGTAAAGCAAAGTAAAGAATTTTTTCTGTCGCGAGTGCATGTACATGTCTAAAACACACTTTCATTTTTTAAACTAAAATGTGAATATTATGGGAAACAAGAAACTAATTTTGTTCTTACTATTTAATAAATAAAACCCTGTACGCAGCAAACATTTAGGGGGCCCTTTTCTTCCATTTTGAATTGGGGTTCATTTCTTTAAATTATGCCACCACCCAAACCACATTACTTTTGAGGATATGGAGCTAAAGGAAGTGAAAAATATACCTAATTGTGGTGGACTGCATTTGACAAATTAAAAAATGTATTCTCGTCATCCGTGCAACAATCTCTGTAAATGAAGGTCTTTAAACAATATGTCCTATTAACAAATAAAATATATGTAACAACATTTATGAAATTTGTTGTCTCATGAACCTGTATGAAGAGTAAAAGGAAGTTGAAGTTGAAGTAAGTAGAAGTTGAATGTTGTCAACAATACTTTTATAGTTTTTTAAAAATCTTTTTTTTTCTATACCTACAAAGGTTACTTACTTGATAATGAGCTTATCAAATTAGACACAATTTATACATGTTTAATTGTTTGTTTGTTTTTAGAGTAACACATTGCGTCAATGAATGCGTTGTTTACGTTTAGTCCCTCTTGAGATTCCAAGTCCCAGCATAGATAAATTGCTTTACTTCACATTTTACATTTATTTATAATTTTGATTATGAAAAAACATGCTGATGTGTAATTTTTTTCTTTGTGTATTGCACTTCTGGTGAAATTTTCTGTTATTTTGCAAATTTTGTTAATGCCAGAATAGAGCATATATAATAATAAACAATAAATAGAAGGCTTGATGTTTATATGTACTAACCAGCTAGTTCATGAACTCATAAAAATTCATTAATTAACATGGCGGTTACTTTGTGATGTAACATGATTATTTTAATACAAATTAAATGTATCAATTAGGAAGATATATACGAAAATTCAATTTATCGAAAAAATAATTTTTGTTCCTACAGGGATTCAGAATAATTTTTTTTCGATATATTGAATTTTCCTGTATATCTTTCTAATTGATACATCTAATTTGTATTAAAATACCGCAGATTTTCACAACTAAACTTTGTATTGCACACACGTCACAAAAATTGTTTAGAATAGTCTAAAAAAATCTTCCTTTAAAGTGTTTATGTTAACCGAGACAAAGGATGTAGTTTATAAAAGTTCCAAAGCGGTGATTGACGATCACTGTGTTTTGGATATCGGTGACAAGATGTTTTTCTCAAATAAGTAAATACATTTATCTTTCAAAGCGTTTAAATGAAGTAAATACTTTAAATTCGACGCAACGCCGGTGTGAGAAATATAATTTACCTACCCACTCAGTTTACCAAAGTGGTTTGAATCTTCGCAACAGTGGTATCATTCTTCGCAATCAATCGTGAAACTTTCCTTTTTTTGCAACAGATGGCAAAATTTTTTATAATTTTAAAAATATGAAAGTTTTAAGTTTTTGTATTTTTCGCAAAATAATATATTTTCTGCAAAATTATGTGCACGTCAAATGCTTATGAAATGTGTGCTCAACTATTCAAACACAATTCTAAGATTCTAAAAATATGAAGGTAAAGAAAATTTCTACATTCGCCTTTACCATTTCTAATCTTCAGTGAAACGTCAAAACTTGTTTTGGTTCTCTTTGTTAGCGCGAAGTTGATATCTGACAAAAAATTGTGTTTGAGGAAAACATCACTGAAAACGCAATATGTTGTGGCACGCGAACTCTGATGTGACCCTTCTGCGATAGTGAATATCGCCTCTAAAAAGTCTTACTTCGTAAAACAATATATTGCCCCCCCACCAGAGATTTCTCTTTCGCATTTTTGTGTCACAGTATTGTGCCGTGCTTCGAGAATCCTGGGATCCATCAATGCCGTTTGAAACGCAAAGAGAATATAATTGATGTTCGAACGGATCGTCAAAATCCACCATTAATGTTTTAGAATTTGTCGTGATTTTTTACTTCTTAATCTTTGTAAGCTCGTCTAGATTGTGTTGTACTTTTTGTATAAGTGTTATGATAAAAACGTGAATTCTCAGTGTATGAGTTTAATTAATATAACATAATGGATAACATATATATGTTAAATAATAACAGGTAATGATTTATTTCTCAATCTTTATGCTAATTGATAATATGATTATGTGGAACCTTGTGATATTTCTGTAATGGTGGGCGCATTTACTTCTCAAGTTTATTTCTGCCTCGATGTCATGTACTCGCAATGACAACTGCACTTCAACTCTTTTGTTTGGAATTATTTTGAAATCAATTTAATAATGTAATTTGGATAAATTCAAACATCGGTGTGAAAAGATATAATGTGTATGATTCTACGCAGGAATTTATAATGAGAAACAAGTGAATAAAATATTTTTATTTATTAGTAAAATTGGAGAATTTTATTAAAAACTTTAATTTTTAGACACATTTCAATACAGGTCGGCGACAGTAATTTTCTTTTTCAATTAACTTACTCCTAAATTATTATATGCGCAAAGACAACTCCTTTAGCAATAGCAACGCATTACGCTGTGAACACGTTCCCGAGAATGATGAACGTTGCGCAAACGACGCAAACCGTGAAATCATGGTCACGCAGTGAAATGTTCTGTTTTAACCTTTATATATTATGCATAAAACACAGTAGCATTATTTGTAAGTTTGTACATTAAATAATAATAATTTAAATGATAAATTTAGAAAGATATTATTGTTTGTTTTTTTTTTACTATTAATCGCCGACCAGGTCACTCGGTTGAGTGGTTAACAATACCTGCTTTTGTAATCAAAGTTTAGGGATTATATCCCGCAAACAATACTAGCCCTACAGCACAAGGGCGTTACCTTCATTTGAAAATACCTGTTTAAATTTCGAATCGGGATGTACATTTATTTGAAAAATAGGGCGGCTGTTGCGTGCACTAGGATCAATCTTATTGTCATTAATTTTGAAAATATACTTAGTTTTGAGTTTTCTTCCAACATTATTGAGCGTCGTGATTCTATTTGTGACCTGTTGATGTCCTTGACGATTCTCCTCCACATTTCTCTGCAGCCCGCAGTTCGAAGAGCTGTTGCAATATGCAGTAGCGTCCTTGACCGGGTCGGCCCAACAAGTTGGAGATCAACCTCTTTCTCTGAAACATTACTAATTTTGAATACAAATTAAATGAATCAACTAGATAAATAATAATAATCAGATAGGAAGAGGTCCAGGCTCGAATCCTGGTAGCAACTAAATATTTTTCTGTATATCTTTCTGGCTAATTCATTTAATTTGTATATATTAAAAATACCACAAACTTTGTTCTGGAAATACAAACTTCACAACAAAAATGTGTTCTCCTTAAAAATTACTTATTTTTTTACTTCTAATCATTGACTTAGTTCAACTCTTCAATTCGTTCGTATTGTAGATTCCAATTTATGCGATCTTGGCTGGTCTCTACAAGTAGGTTCATTTGCAGCTCGTGTTATCAGTGAACATTCTGTTCGTCTTGTTGTCGTTGTTGTCGAGATGCTGAACGTCTTGCATGGCCCATTTATTATCCGATACCGAGTACCCTTGGAAGCTATATTTTATGCACTATTTGCAAAATCTTCTTCGAAACTACGAACGTGTCGAAGAATCAAGAAGTCAATAGAAGTTTGTTGGGTCCGTGGTAGGTATTTTATTTCCATTTTCCATCCTACCCTTCATGCCTGACGGCCACTCCCTTATTGTACGTCTTGACCTTTGTAATCCACGGTCCCCCGGGAGACTAACCAACTCGTTATATGTATGTATATACATTCGGGTCTCTTTTTATGCGTACTATTTTTATGCGGTTTATATTTCAAGAAGCATTTTTTTTTTTTTAAATAATTATTTTAGACCAATTCGACCAATGTTGAAAGGGTCAAAAATTCGGAGAATTTTGTCTGTATATGCAAACACAGTCTGCGGCAGTACAATTTAGCCGAAACCGAGTGAAATTGGACATGTCTGAACGTGTTTCTCCCCTCCACTGTTTTCAGAAATTATCAGTGCGTATAATATAATGCAGAGGATAATGTCACGAATGACAATGGTATAACTCTCGATACCGTCGAAGAAAAATAAAACGAAAATGAAACTCCAGTCACCCTCACTGCGAGTGTAATTCGAGAAGGTCTTCAACTTTGCAGTAAATTGTCAAACCATTTCATTGAAAAATATGATAATTCTGAACGAGCATTCAAGTCTCAGAATTGTATTTCTGGATATCAGGAATTGTACAAAAAATTAGCAAAGTCATCGCAAAGTTTAATAATCACTGATTATATTGTCAAAAGGGAAAAATCAACATGCCAAGTTGAGGCTAATTTTATTTGTGAACAATCATTATCTTCAGGACATAGATCTATCTCTTCTAGTGATGAAAGTAATTTCCAACCAGTTCGCCTTTATTTTTATACGTGTGTCTAGTCTTTTTTGTGCGTTTTCCTGTGGAACGTATTTACCGCATAAAAAGAGACCCGAGTGTAAATAAATTTCCGTCGTCCGCAAGCATATAATGTTGCATATACTTACATATAAAGCATACTGATGTTGGAATGACCATTTCCTGTTTCGATTTCAATGGCATTTGAAAATTGTGCATTATATTTTTTTCTCAAACGGAACATTGCTCGGTTGGCTACAATACTTTGAGAAAAGAAATATGTACAGTGAAAATCGTTTGACAATGAAACCTTGGTAACCATTTGACATATAATATTCTATATTTCTCGTGTTAAACGATTTTCCAATCAGACATAAATAATCAGACATTAATAAAATTATTCAAGTACGTTATGTTCCGTTCGGTCACATCTCACATCCGCCACGTTTCATCACGGACAGAGATCGTCTGCCGTGCCGTGCCGCCTGGCGATAATTTATATATATATGAACAGTTCTTCTTTCAGTTTTGACATATATATTCCACATGAAATTAAATAAATGCTTAACCATTTTTAAAAATTCTCATATTTTTATGCCTTAACTCTAACTTGTTGGTAGTTCAAAATGACCATTATTGTAATTTGATTGTTTTTGGTTTTTGCGTGGCGGCCATATTTGTTTTACATTACATAGCATATTTTGCAAATGTAAAGGGTTTGCGGAAATTGAAATATCTCAGCTCCTATTTGTCTTATCAATATGGGGTTAAAACCAATTAGTTCAAATATAAACGGGCTACAAGATTGCTTTTACACATTTTCGCCTACATGCCATCTTCAAAAGTCCCATCTTCACGGGTATACTAGTATTAATGTCCGACCGAAGGTCAGTTTTTGGCCGAAGCCTATGGTTCAATAGTACTTAGAAATCTTAAAATACCGACTAGAAATTATACCTAACAATGCAAATTCTACACTGTTTCTTAGTTTTCTGCATTATGGTGTTGATAATAATTCTAAATATATTCATTCAATAAATAAATTGCAGTTTTACAGAAATGACAAACTGAGTTTTATTTCATTCGTAATAGTTCGTGCGTTTTCGGCACTTTTCGGCAGCTAAAAACAAAGCTCCGGTCGGACTTTAACTATTATAGTATACATTTAACAGTTTGTAACATCTTTTAATGATGTTGAACTAATACGGCAGTATAGATATATAACATATATGGTCTGCTGGTATATTTGGTGGTCTGTTATTTGAATACAAAATTATATTTATTATTCGCAGTGTATAAAAAAAAACTAAATTTGAAAATGTAATATTTGCGAGCAAATACATCATATCTAACGGGAACTTGTCAACCGATACGAAAGTAGACTGAATGCAATGGATGGGAGATGACTTTGGCTTATATGTGGCAAATCCATTTATGAAAGAGTAAAGATTGAAGAAATTAGGAGAGAATGTAAGGCTGATAAAATAAAGCATATTAAATAGGTTTAAAAAAGGATCGCTTAGGTGGTTTGGTCATATGGAGTGAATAAATGAGGAGAGATTAATGAGAAAGATATATGATGCAAGTGTTAATGCCTCCAGAAATAGAGGACGTCAGTGGAAGACTTGGCGTGACCAGGTAAATCAAACGCTAGAATATGGTCCTGCGACCTTAAATGAATAGATGTATGAATGTTGATGAGAATTGTGCGAGAACGGAATAATGTGACGCTCTATCCTCTGCCCGCCCCCGCGGGGAAACGGTGTGATGGTGAGTTAGTTAATTTGTTAAAAGTAAATTTTGTGGTTAGTGTTATCTTGAAAGAGCTTACACAGCTAGTTAGTTGTGTTGCGCGCAAACAAATTACGCATTTTGCATTCATTTGAAATTTCCATGTTTGCTTTAAAGGCAGTAACAGGTATGTAATAAATATCTAGTGAGTACATATGTACTTTAATATTTTGATTATTATAACGTATCACGTTTGCGACGCCTGCGATTCCTCGTGTTGACGTTCATCGAGTCGTTGAACTACTAGATAAATTATAATTATGGAAGTCGGTACTATATATAATGTTTATCTTTTATTTCACGAAATAAATATGTTTCGTCTTTTTGTAAAACATTGTTATGTGAGGAACAATAATATTATAATATTGACTAGCTGATTCACCTAGCGCTGTACATACAGTATCCCCAACTCAACAATCCCCCCCAACTCAACAATCCCCCCCAACTCAACAATCCCCCCAACTCAACAATCCCCCCCCCAACTCAACAATCCCCCCCCAACTCAACAATCCCCCCCAACTCAACAATCCCCCCCACTCAACAATCTCCTCCAACTCAACAATTCCCCCCAACTCAACAATTCCCCCCAATTCGACAATCTCCCCATCACAAGTGCAGGTTAATATTGCTAATGATTCGTCGCTATGTGTGGAAACCCTGTAATTTATCGTGCCCTTGAAACGACAAGGTAATAATAATAAATAATATTGGATAATTTGTATAGCGCCATTTTCGTAAAAAATTTTCACCTCAAGGGCGCTTTACACACAAACTGTTTATAGTTCTACAATTAAAACTTTTCTTTGTTTTTAAGATTAAAAATTATTATTTTCACTTATGGAAATGACTTTTTAAAAAGGTGCGTTTTTATTTCCTTCTTAAATAAAGTCTGTGATGCACTATTTCTTATGACGGAGAGCAAAAAGTTCCACGCTTTTGGGCCTGTCACCGCAAATGCCTGTTCACTAAATTTAGACTTCTGGCAACGGTCGGTCGGTTCTACAACCCTTTCTGCGGCTAAAGTAGAGGCTGACCTGAGAGTTTGACGTCTAACATTCAAATTGTTTGGGATACAAAGTTCTTGAAGATACAAAGACACCATGTTGTGTGTCGCCTTGTACATCAACCAGCACAATTTAAATTCAACTCTTTCAGGGAATCGGGGCCATTCTAGCTGATGTAAAAGGGATGTTATATGAGAGAATTTGGAAACTCCATATATTATCCGTGCAGCCGCATTTAGAATGGATTGTAATCTATCCAGCTGAAACATTGGTGCTGCATAGATGGTGTTACAATAGTCCATACGTGGCACCACAATGAGTAGACGGGCTGCCCCAAGAGGAAGATGTCTCCGAATACTTTTAATCTGTCCCAGTTGATGTCAGCATGCACTGACAGTTTTACTGATTTGTGTATTCATTGAAAGATCTAAATCAATGTGCACGCCCAACAACTTAACTGCAGATTTAGCATTCGCAGACGGTGGTTCCTGTATTAAGTTTTGCCATCTAGGTACCATCTGACATTTATATCAAAGTGAGATATTGAACTTCAAGGTTATGAATATTAATTTTTCGATTTATCGCCCGGGAGGTGAATTTTTTTACGTAACTGTCAAAACAATTGCTTTTGGGCGGATCTGATTTATGAATGCTATTAAGAGAAGTTTTTTGATAAATATACGAGCGAGGAATGTTGTGGTAAATGGACAATGGCTTCTTGGCCTAGGACAGAAATACCTGGTGCTGATCAGGCGAATGCTCTCAATTGGCCGTGAAGCCATTATCTCTTTATATATACTTTACCTATCCTCCATGGATGGGGAAGGAAAAAGTTTTTTACAACAATAATTATGTATGTAGTTTTGTTTTTTAGTAATATGAGGTGCATGGAAAAAAATGCGGTGCATGGAAAATTTTGTTTTGCTTCAATTATTGGCAATCTATTGTCAAATTTTCACAACAGAGATTTCCACGTCAACTTTTCCAAGAAATTCTGTTGTCTTTTTTCATCCTATCCGGATCCCATTGTGGAGTCAGATGTTACCTTGTTGTTCTAAGGTCACGACGTAGCAGATAAATTAACTACTTCAAATTAATTTACATGCTAATAATATCTATTAAGTAATTTTTTTTCAAATTAACATAATGTATGACATTTTGGATTCAAAATACGAATCTGTATCCCGCATTTCCCTCCTATTTACGTGACACCGTGTATAAAGCCACAATTAATAGCCAAGGTTAAATAAATATCAAATTACAATATATTTTCATCAATAAATATGCCAATTATGTAAATGTTAATTTTTCTTTTGAAGGTGCATTTTCAAAATCGCTGTGCGTGCTAGGCCTTATTAACGCGAACGAGTTAACCCTTCCTCAGTAACTTATTTAAAGGCCCGTACACAATAGGTAACATTTAATTCGCAAAAGAAAAATGTGCACCGATTGCGTCTAAACATCGAGACGGAAATTCTGCCGTGAAATGCGTTCTCAAAAATAATCTGGCTTAATGGACTGTCATAAATATTTCGGCGGATAATCTAGACTAGCTGTGTAGTCGAAATACGCTTCGAATAAATTAGAAATTGAAATTTTCACAATATTTCCCTACAAATATGAATGATTAGTTAGACAAATATTAATATATCGAATGGTTTAAAAATGGGAGAATAATTCGGTATTCGAATATTAGAATTGGAGTCCCTAGTCACGAGGGATCGACGTGGATGATACAATTCATACATTTTGTCAAAGAGAAGAGTTAACCTTTTAACTGCCAACTATATTTGAAATGGAAGACACCACATATGGTAAGACAAGGCTTTAAGTATCTTGACTTACGTATCGAAAGCTGGGACCTGTCGTTCACAGATGGCAAAATGATTTAAAAATATGACTTCAATCCCTGCATATTTGCAAGGATCAAAAGTGCGTGTTAACACGCTTATAGCTTGGCGTGACATATAAAGTTTGGCGTGTTAACGCGTTCATGGCATTTAAAAGGTTAAATGTGTTTGAAAATGTATATTAAGACATTTTTGTTCTGAAATTATATTTTTGTCAATAATGTCGAAAAGATTGGAAATGGTTTTAAAATAATAAAGTGATCGGTCGATAAAGTAACGACATTAAACAGACTGCTAAGCATAAAACACGATAAATGGTAAATCGTCACGTGTAAGAAAGATGGAAACAAATGCAAATTAGACTTGCAGCTGTCGTTCTCTGGCACGCCAGTGGTTTAGATACTAGTATTTGTAGTAGATCACGGTAAGGTTGCGGAATTATTAGGTCAAGAATTTTAATTTTGAAGTGTTGTATTTACTCAATTTTGTAATAGGATCCACAGTGCTGACGATGCGTTGCTTATTTTTTGTATTGTATAATAAATCATGGATTGACTCTCATTCATTTGCATATTCATTCGCACTCCTGCCTCGCGACGGCCGGTGTCCAAAGTGCACATTTGTGTAGAATATCACCTCCACATGTTGTGAACGGATGTTTTATACAATAACTCGTTTTATGCCGTCGGGAAGTTGACCTCTGTGCTTTGCAACTGCACTGGCATCACTGAAAATGTCTGTAAACAGTCAGTACGTGCACGTTAATCGAGCGAGTCGAAATATATATACCTACATTCTCAACTTTCGCACATCTATGAAACGCGTAAACACACAAACACCAGCGACTGTGGATTCTATCATTTGTTCAGTATCCACAGAGTTTGAAAGTATTCGATTTTCGCGCATGCAAATTAAGTTCTACCTGTCAAGATCTTCGAATACTGTATCCGCATTCGTCAACAGAGCATCCAACGTACAAAAAACGACTTTAATGCTCATGGGTATAATGCACAGAATAGCTTACATATTACGAAGCGAGCGAATTGTTTTGAGGAATTTGTTTGTGTGACGCATTTTTGACAGTTTGTCTTGAAGACTTGAAGCCGAATTATTTAAACATTGAAAATCCTTCGATTATATGTTATATTTGTGTATTTGATAGTAAGCATAAACTTATTATCCAGCATCCCTTCTACAAAAAGTCACCGACCGCCACTGGTGCCTAGGTGCCACCTTCGCAAGTCCCGGTCCCGGGTCGCTCTCACAGCGCGTCCAGAGTTTCTCCAACAAGATGCAATCTACTGTTGTAGTAATCTTGCAGGTCTTCTTCGACCCACACTTGTGCACAGGATAATCTCCGAAGGGCCGTGGTCGAATAATTGGAAAAATCTTTTTTCACTGCTAATATGGCTTTTGCTGTGGTCGGATTCATTGCAGGATTGAACCATTCGTTCGTCGTGCTGTCATTCACGCTTGTCGGCATCCATTTTCCACTTGTCGCTATTGCGGAATGTCCAAGTCTCCGTTGCATACATGAAGATTGTAAAGACAAGAGTGTGAAGCGACTTCGTTTTAGTTGTTTATTTGATGTCACTGTCTTTTCATATTCTCTACAGTTGGTTCGTAGCAACTCTACCTAGTTGTATGCGTCTTCGAATTAATTTCCTCTGCCTCTTTTTGCCTCTTGAGCTTCTTCACATTCCGCTATTTGGAAATTTGTTGTGATGCATTAGCACGACCCACAACCAATATTTTAGTTTTTACATTATATTAAATCGACAGTCACTCACTTCTATCCTGACACACTTCAACTAAGAACACGGTACGGAATCAAATCATTCAAATAAAAGACGTCCATCTTGTCATTTGCTATTAATTAAATTAAATTTAGAAAGCTCATTAAAAAATCATAATTAATTTGTTCTATGGGTATAGATAGTTTAAAATTTAAGAAATCTTAAAAATTTGTGTGAAGAAATCATTTCGGTTTTTAATTGATGAACTTTACAGATAAGGACCAAATTGTCGAATTGTATTCTAAATTGCTTCTAACTAAAACCGTGTACTTTAATAATGATACGATTTGAGTTGAATTTGTTCACTCTTCCGAGATCGAAAACGCATAAATAAATCAAGAGAAATAACAATAATTATCAAACGAAGGAAAGCTGCATATTTGGACACATCCTCTACAATAAGATATGCGATCTTTCATAATTCATCATGCTGGGGAAGGTTGAAGGTAGCAGAAGCGGAGGAAGAGAGATTATCTTGGCCGCGTGTCCTCAGAAAATAAGAAGGCTCAATGACCAAAACGTCGGAGATCTATAGATCTTGCAGAGGATTAATTAGCGTAATACTACATGGTTACCGACGATATAAAACACCACATTAAGAAGAAGAATCCCAGATAGTCGTAGATACAATGCTTGTACATATATGTATGATAAAATGAAAAATATCACAGTACTCTAATACCAAATGCTTATGCAATGCATTTTGTGTTTTGTCTTTTGAAATACGGGTAATATAATAAACAACTCGTCGGATGTGGCGACTTCACTTTCGCTTATTCAGAAACTGCAAATTTTCAAGGTCGTTTAACCTGTTTAAGTTGATAAAAATTTCATCGCTCTTCATTGGACGACCGTGTGGCCAACTAATGTAGTACAATATTAACACGTTAGTCACTTAAAAAATGTTTTCGTTTCCTTATAAAAGAAGAAACTAGAATTACTACTGTACCCATATAGCTAATAAATAAATGAGTACCTATTAATTAGAAATTGATATTTTTTAATTTTCGAGACTTGGGAACGGGATACGACAATTTCTATATACAGGTGTAACGGAGTATGTACAAATTCTATAGCGTTACGGACAATATTGTATGAGATTTAACCTTTTAACTGCCAACTGCATTTGAAATGGAAGACACCACATAGGGTGAGACTGGGCTTTAAGGGTCTTGACTTACCTATCAAAAGCTGGGATCTGTCGTTCACAGATGGCAAAATAATTTTAAAATATGACTAATCCCTGCAAGTTTGCAAGATTCAAAAGTACGTGTTAACACGCTCATAGCTTGACGTGACATATAAAGTTTGGCGTGTTAACGCGCTCATGGCATTTAAAAAATTAAGTTTACATACTTCAAAATAAGTTTTTGCGAAATTGACCCATTATTATTTTATAACTTTGCTAATCGGTCCTAAATCATCCAACAAAAAATAGTTTGGCTGCTTGAAATTCGATGACCTTTTGTTTTTGTATTCAATATATATTATGGAATAAAAATATTTATTTTATTTATCGAAATAATTGCATAACTGCGAATTTTAAAAATGATTATATCTCTGATATGGTTGAGATTAGGTAAATGCAGCTTGAACGTTTTTGACTCATATTGTTAATTCGTATCTACCCCAACAATTTTGTGCACCAGGGGTGTTACACGTAGTATTCTCTTTTAATTTTTATAATTAACATTTTTTTCTAGTCTTAGATTTAAATTAACATTGATTTATGAATTTCTTTTAAGATTAATATGATTTTACCATCTACCAGTAAATCATTTAAATATTTTAATTAAATGAGGTAAAAGTTTCAACAGGTGAAATTTATGATAATTACAGAAACAAAATATTTCGTTGTTTTTAATTTCGTCAAAGGGTGCCAGACGGTACCAAAAATTAAAGAAATAAATTTTAACATAGTTATAAAAATCACGTAAAAATAATTTATTTTTTGCTAAAGTTAATAAAGAAGCAAACATGTATTAATTAAGCCGGATTCTAGTTTGATTTTCTAGTTGTGAAAATTGTTACTTTTGTATCTATATACTAGCAACAAGCGAGCGCCTGTAGTCGGAATGTGTTCTCCTTAATAATATATAAGGTGAATCAATGTGTCCAAAATTGAATAAAAATGTCAATTCTGGGGTCTCCTATCGGACTACTCAAAGGTATTTGAGATTCCGTAAAAATAAAGTAGAATGACTTTCAAATAATAGAACGATAGATGTATTCATTTGAAAAGTATAACATATAGGTTCGAAAGTTTGTCGTCAAAAGTACTGTCTGCTGTAGCATAGTCGGTTAATGCAACTTCCCCGGATTGGAAAGGGATCCAGGTCCGTGTCCCGGTAGCAACAACAATAATTTTCGACAATAAGTATATTTTTCCAATTAATACGTTTAATTAGTATTTAAAATAACTATAATGATAAAAATATACTCGTAATAATGCCCATTTAAATTATATAATTACGCACATCATGGATTAATGTTATTAAAATTAATTATTTATAATAATATGTATTAAAAAAGCCAATCAATTCTAATTTGGATGAAAATACGATAAAATACCGGATTTCGTTTTCGGAGTTTGCCAAAAAACAGGTCTAATCCGTTATTATTTGTTGAAGATCAAAAATATATTAAAAATATTTTATAATGATAACGAAAAAAAATTGTGTATACGTATGTTATGTGTGGGTTAAAAGTAATTGTATAATATATATGTAATATGCGTTATGTACTACAGTTCTGAAACGTTGGTTTACGGGTTTGCCTTTTTGATTTCTCACATCTGATTTGTATGTCGTTATAACTATTAAGAAAATATGCTGGAAATAAGGTATTTAAAAAAAAAAATAGTAAAGTCATTGTTTTATTTGCAGCAATTTTTCTATTTCAACTAGCGATGGGTGCACACTGCACCAAGTACTTCAATGAACGTTTTAAATCGTGCTGACGCGCCGATAGTTCAATACTTTACACCGTATTCACAAAAACTAGCAAATAACTTAGTTGCCTGTAATGAACCTCTTATTCAGCAACGCACGCTATTAATTGCGATCTATGTATGCATAGAGAAGAAACAGTTTGCCGCACCTCATGTGGTTCATTGAATTGTGTACTTTTGCTTCGCACTTTAGACACCTCATTAAAGTATAGTTCAATAAGTGGTGTCGGGGCGCCCTCTGTGTCCGCGCCAGTACGCTTCTCTGTCGGTTCGCTCGCCACCCTAGCGGCGACAATAGTAATTAATTGTAACAATTATAATTATGAAATATTCGCAACGACACTCCCAGTTGGAATCTGATTTGTAGTCAGACATCTAACCGCTCTACCGCGGCTGCTGATGTGATTTGTGCGCGCGTGTGTGATATTGCAAGATTCGTCGCGATAGTGTTAACATATATTACATAATTATGAATTGAAATACCAAATATAAATTGATTGAATGTAATGGAAAAATATTTTCTTCACGGGAAAATTTGTTGCCCCGGGGATGTCATTAAAATATTATCGCTGTCAACTTGTCTCCCGATAGTCACAAATGCTGAATGTTAACTCTCGGAGTTGACAGTCTTCCATGTAGAGAAGTTGCAGTTCGCCTGTAATTATCGCACGTAGGTTAATTAATGTTTAAGTCAAATTAATAATATGAAATGAAAAGTTCAAGGAAATTATCGCAAGGTATTTAACTTATTCGACATTTTTGCTTTGTTGTGTCACGGATAGACCTCGCGACAACACGGGATAGTGCTCGTGCTATTTTAATTGATTATAGGGAAATTACAATTTTTTTAAAACTATGGCCGAAAATCTCCACCCTTTCCCAAAACTGTCAAGTGGTAACGCTGATACTCTCGTATTAGTTCCACTCGTGTGAATTAATCGCAGGTAGTGTGTTCAAAGTCTAATCGAAGGTGCTTCGAAGAAATATGGTGGGAACCTCTTCATCACCACATCTAATTAGATCAATCATCTTCCTCTCTCTGACGTTCAGGGGGTACAAGATTCTACCATCAGGGATGCGTGCCCCTGTGGGTAAATTTTAACGACCAGTTCTCGTATTAAGATTCAAAATATTCGTAATATTGAGAATTAATGTGAATTACTGTTGTGCCAAGGTGCAAATAAGCACTTGTTGCTATACGGTGGTAAATATCTCTACATTTATATTACGGTAATATCGGCATACCTACCTCGCAGAACTAATCGTGACAGAGTGATGTATTTGCCTTGAATTCAGATCGTTCTCACCAGAAGTTCAGATCTTAACGGTTACAAATTTTATATAGCCAAGATATCAACCGCTTTATTTAGCGAGACCTGTAATATAATTTCCTTTTCTTATTAATTATTATTTCAACACAGAATAATAGGTTTTATAGAAACTTTAGCTGTGACTAGAACAGAATAGATTAAAATATTCGAGACCATTGTTTCTGTAAAAGTTATAACATTTAACACTACGAAATTCTTTCTAGTTCGTGTAATAGAAATTTAGTATAAATAATAAAGAACCAAACTGAGCAAAAATCTTCTACCGATATAGAAAGATCTCAATTGAGGTGGCTTGGACACGTCTTGCGAATGCCAGAGGAACGATTACGCTTAATCTAGATTGAGTTTTGATTGGTCGGAAAATGACGAAATGGCGCAAGGCAGGGCTAGATTGAGAGCACTATTATCGAGATTGGGCACCCGATCCTCTAAGGCCAAAGGTACAAAAATGATGATGATGATAATATACTTAACATGGTCGGGAATAATAACTAAAAAATGTATTCAGTGTATAAATGAGCGGTTACTAAAACTACTCATTTTTGGTAAGTCTGTCTTTCTTTGGCTATGGCTATTATATTATTCACAATCTTCTAATAATCACCTCTAAAATAATTTCAACATTGCCTGTGTGTTAATATGCAAGCCTCTGTGCATCCTCATAGCGAGGTTCGATCCAACCACCGTTTTGTGATTCGATCCTCGTCAGTCAGGTGACTGCATTATCCGGTCGGCCTTGTTCGCTTCTAATCTCAGCTTAGCAGACGATCATTTTCTTGACTTATTTGTTAAATACCAGCTGTCGTCTCCCAACGAGCTGATGATTACAACGTTTTTCTTCTATATTACTTAACGTTATGAGGTCATTTTACATCTTGAATTATTTTTTCAAAACATCATATTTTTTTGTCCATACATTATTAGCCTTGATAATAATAATTACGTGTACCTAGAGTTGATTGATTGTACTAACGCCAAATGCGTATTGAAATAATTTCCTTGTACGTTCGCCCGCCTGTCGGTGTCGCATAGCAACATAAAATATATGTAAATTGATAATACTGCAATACTGTATTATTGGATGGGGAGGAGGATAAAAAACTTCAATGTCACAATTAGAAATCACTCAAAAAAATGATAATAAAAATTATTCTAAAAAAAAAAGACTATCCAAGTATACAACTTTCCACAGATTTCAAAGTACCAAAAGTAATAGTCATACAAAAAAAAATCATTAATCCAAATTTTCAAAATTAAAAATCAATTAAATTTTAGAAGCTAATTACGATCACAAGATTTAGAGACCAAATTGATATTCCAAAACTAAAACCGCAACCCAAAATCACTATATTTATCAAGGCATCAAATTTTTTAACAATCTTCCCATCACAATTAGAACAATTACAGACTACTGTCAATTTGTAGCTGAAGTAAAAAATATATATACAGACTGACTGAAACATAAATTATCTCGAATATACTCCTTCTCTATACACGAGTCCTACTCTCATCGAGAAGAAATAAATGTTAAATTAAATATATATCCTACTGATAATTCTAAAATGTATTATATTTGCTAATATTAAAATAAAAAATAAAAACTTTGGACTGAGCACATACAAGTGTGTGATTTTTGTACTCAAAAATTCAAAAATAAATTTTAAGGTTATGTGTGGAATTTTTGTATAAAAAAAAATTATATTGACATGAATGAATGCTTTTATATTTTAAACGTTCCTAGATAATATGTGTTATTATATTCTACCCAAACTTTTCACCTAGGAGCGCTTTACACGTAAACTGTTTATAGTCCTACATTATCTTTGTTTTTAATATTAAAAACTGTTATTTGAACATATGGAAACGATTTTTTGAAATAATACGTTTTTAGTCTCCGATGCACTGTTTCTTATGACGGAAGGCGAAGAGTTACATGCTTTGGGCCTGCTACCGCAAATGCCAGGCCATAAACATAGACTTCTGGCAATGGCTGGTCGGTTCTACAACCCTTGCGGCTGAAGTAGTCATCTGGACTCACTTAGTTCTTACATTTCGATCATCATCGAGTTTTATGAAAAATTTACCATGTAAATATCTCGGTTAATTTCGTTAGCTAGCCTAATCAACGCTTCGTTCGAAATTATGTTAGAAAATTTCAAGAATACGTTTCTCCGGTCTATTTCATATTGGTCTTAGAGAAAAAAGTAAAAAACACACTGTTTTTTGAGGCCGGTGCCAAAAGGGATTTTTTTCACGATTGAAGTATATAATCTGAAATCTGGGCAAAAATTTAATTCGATCGTATCTGGCTTTTTTTCTATCGCGCTATTTGTTTGCCACATTAGCCGGACCAGTTATAAACAGCGCCTCTTGTCGAATTGCTGATTCCTAGTAATATGTATTGTCAAATTTGTATTATAGCCGAGCACTCAACCAACCCTACCGTCAAATAAAACAGGTAAATAGAGACTCAATGTCAAGGTCGTTGGATTTCAGGTTTTCGCAAGTCGGAATCCATACGAGCAACGACGCGTGTCAGAAAAGCCAGCAAGGATTCAAAAGTCTTTACTTGTCAATTGTCAATTACTAATATAATGAAATTTGTAAACATAAATATTTATATGTACGTTATTAGAATTATTTTCTATGTTTATTTATATATTTTTTTTTATCATTAGGTACCTACCTACCTATTATTTTGTATTTAAATTTAAGATAGCTATACCTCCTCACTCATTCGTTACACCTATGTTCTAATTGTTGCGATTGTTGAACTTGTTCAGTGCTTCCCCCCACCCCCCTCGCGGGGCACTGGCCCCCGAGTGGCTGTCCAGACAGTAGCTATGTACGCCACTGAATGAACTGTATATTTCTTTTGAAACCCAAAATAGGTAGAGATGTGATCTTTTTGTACTGAAGGAATTCATTTATACTGTCAATTTATACACATGAATTTCAAAATTATAATTTGTTTATTAATTTCATAACTTCGTATTATTGTGAACTGAAATTTGTCTATGTATTATTTTTTAATATACGCTGTATCGGATATTTGAATAATATAAACATTATACACGATCAAGTTTTGTATGTCTGGCAACGTGTAGCTGAACGCGTATTTTTTTTGTTAATAACTTATATAACCTCTCGGAATTTATGTAGCTGTATGTAGATTGTTTCAAATTTTTTTGTGGAAGCTTAACCCATTCCCCGCGGGTGACTCTATGCGAGTCGCCCCTTCCGCCGCTAGTGCGTACATGCGTAGTGCGCGCTGAGGAGCGGTGAAAATCGTACCAAAATTATTCGGAATTTTTATCCTACCGACATCTGTCGATATTTATCAAGGATTATTAGGCGTCTAATAAACAAACACAAAATAATAAAAGTCCTCGTATCATTCAAAATCTCAAACTCAGTTTATGCGTTTTAAACTATAGAGTTAAATTTAATGTCAATATTTAAAAACTTGTAAATATTGTGTATTAATTAGTTCAGAAATCAGCGCCCGCGCAGATCACTACTTCACTCTAGTACGTATGAATATCACAACAAATAGCACTAGTGATGGTGTGGGGCACTGTCGTGTTCTCATGGATAATTTTGTTTACGTTATTTTGTAATTATGGTTCCGATTTCTGTATTTGTTTATGTTCGTAAGGATAATCATAAATTTGTCGCATTATCGCAGTGTAAAGTCGTAAATTATAATGACGCCAAAGAATGTCGCGTATGAAAGATGTCATGCGTATTTATGAACGCGTTCAATGGGTTAAGCTGTAATCTTTCACCAGAGTTGAGGAGTGTGTGCGGGCGCGAAGCCTGATTTTTATGCTACAAAAGTTTTATTATCGTGCATTAATAATCTTGATACAAAAACGGCTAAGTAGAAAATGATGTCCAGAAAAATAAAAGTAAAAATCTGATACGCTTCAGACATTATAATTCTTACAAAGAAATATGAAGCAACACTAGATGTCTTTAAAAGGATATCCTCAGGAGAATTTTTGAAACTGTCAAAGAAACTGGAGTATGGCGCAGGCGTCTTATATTATACCTGAAACTTAATGACTTTTACACAAAATTCTTAAAATTAGGTAAGTTTCGATATCTAGGCCGCGTAGAGCATTTGAATGATGAATAATGATAAATTTGAATCAACACAATAAATCAAACACGATTTTTTTGGTTCTATATTTAATTTTTCTAAACAATTGGACGATCATTTCTGCTGTCTAGGCCATTATCAATGATAAAACATAGTACAGTGCGGCTAGCTTATACAGAGTGTCCTTCTTGATTTTTATAATGTTGGGTAAATGAGACATGATATAACATCATATAACAGATTTATAAGACGATTTGTTTTATCAAGGTGATATTTTTCCACAGAACTTTGCACCCCACTCCATTTAGTGGATCGAGGACCTAGAAACATCTTTCACCCGTTCATCAGTCTCTGAAAATATTTCCTGCGTCATCGTCTTTTGCTACTCATTGAGAAGCTGCTCCAGTTCTTCCGTAGTGAGTTCTGAGACTGCCTGCTTGTTTGCAAACTGAAGCATATTTTCGTCCGTAACGTTGCTGAATTTGCAAATATTTCTTGAAAATTTTAGACTGATAATTTGATAAGGTATCCACCCATAAAATGTTGTGGACTAGGTCTGTATAGTGTTGTTGCAGAAGTGGTCTCTTATGTAAATAGATCTCCCTATTCTTGATTATCACGACTTCCTGTCTATTGCGTTTAGTTTCCAATTTTGACCAAAAACTTGTCTGATGTCTTAGGACATTTATTTAAATAAATAAGTATAAAATAAAAAAGAACAAAATCAGGTAGATAGTAGGTGCTGTGGGCAGTGACGCGACACATTATCGCAGCGCATATCGGTAATTATATTGCTGCCGAGCGGACTCGTGTTTGAAGCCGCGATCCACGAGCACCGTGATCCGCGTCCTAACCCTTCGGCCTAGCTTACGTCCGAATCGGGCGTCCGAGTTTCATTGCGATGTCTCATTCGACATTTAAAAATAATATCTCGATTCGGTAACAAACATTTCCAGTACAAATACATTTTTATGAAAGTTGCGCCGACTTGAAACAGTAAAATAATCTTAAATTGTAAAAGCGTACATTATCCGGATGGTGAAGCAATTCAAAAGAGGTTAAAATTAAAAAAGGAACATGACCGCTCAACCCAATTTAGAATATGAAAGTTTCACCGTGGGATCGATAACGGTAAATCGCGAATTACATTATGATCAATCTTCAATCTCAACACAATTACATGACCCATGAAATGTTTCTCTTTTAATATACAATATGTTTTATCGGAGGCTCCTCCAGAACGTTAGAAATAGCGTGTATGAAATAGAGTTTATAAAATTTTGTAGATGGACGTTATACATATATAAAAACGTTGTTATGGATATTTTTTTTTATATCTTTGTAGATACCGCCGAAAAAGAAAAAAAAACATTTTATTTTTAAATATTTATAAATTAGGTGAAAAAATGTGTACATGTATTGTGTGGGTAAAGACACGTGTCCTTCCCTTTCACCGATTAGTCAGTGAAGAGCACAAGATCCGCGGGTTCTTTACTTTAGCGACACACACCCACTTTATTTTTGACACATTCTGCCTTCATTTTAAACTGGGAAAAATTTATAAGTAACAATTGCAGGTGATTAATAGAAATATGTTATTCATTATAAAAAAAGGCACAAGTACAAAAGAAATAAAATAAAATACAATCCACTTGACAAATTCTCATCTCGTCGGGATGGGCGCGAGTTCGACGTCCTTCATGCAGGTGACAATCAGATGTTGAAATTGATGGATCCCATCTCCTTGGCTCCTCATCATAATTGACCCGCATCCAGGCCGACGCGATCGGATTCGTAAGCGGAATTTGTTGAAGATGATCACATCATAATGAAAAATGTCTCCTACAGTGAGGCGACTAAATCAAAGTCGATACTAAAGGTAGAAATGAAAGGTCAAACTCCGAAGGCAGAAACCAAAGGAAAACATCTCGTTTCCTGTAAAGATTATTTACAATGCGATTAGATTAACAAGTTAATGGTAAATTATGCACTAGTGATTGAATAATATAAAATATTTACCCTATGGTTATAGTGGATTGCACACAGTTACATCTTAGTAACGCTGGTCGCGGCTTATTCAATCGCCTAAATCTGACAGCTTTCTCGATGATTTCGAAAATAAACCATAGATGCAACCGTTTTTGTAACCTCAGAAACAGAATGTGATACCAACTTAAGAGTAACTATTTGTTAATTTCAAGGTGCTTGATAATAAAATAAGTGACGGGGCAATTTCGTACGTAACCTTGATTTATAACGTCACAACATGCAAAATGATTTAATTTAAATACTAATTAAATGTATTAATTATAAAAATATACGTATAAAAACAATTTTATCGAAAAATATTGTCGTTGTAGCATGGTTGAATAATGCACCTTCCCTTGTTGGGAAAGACATCCAGGTTCGAATCCCGGTAGTGCAACAACAATATTTTTCGATAAAATTGATTTTATATGTATATCTTTATAATTAATACATTTAATTAGTATTTAAAATATCACATATCTATGCTCTGAATAATTATAATTTCACAATAAGAATGTGTTCTCTTAATAATATATACTTAGTTACCACCGGGACTCGAACCCGTTCGATTTCGAACTCGAAATTGTTTCCAATCAAAATTACATCTCCATAATAAAAATGTGATTTCGTTACGATATTTGTATTTTCAGATATAGATCAAATATTTTAATCGTATATCTCACAATCGTTATTTCTATAATTTTTGGTGTGACGTCCCGTTATCTGTCGATGTTTTAGTGACGAACTGTCGATTGCTACCGGGTTCCAGGGTACACCAGGGCTGTGCTAAATTGTTTTAAATATTTAGTTTTAAAAAATCTCAACTTATTTGTTTAGTTGCGATTTTTTAGAATACAGTTGTTGTGACGATTAAAATCAATTTAGATAAATCTTTTAGAATAAAATTTTTAAAAAATGCAGTTGCCATCGGGACCCGAAATTTAAATTTTTTATTGATAGTAGGACTTCTATACTAATTAAACCATAGATTTTTATATATCTTACTTTTTTAGTGAAAAATCTATCTTTTCTCATTGTAAAGCAAATAAAGTTTTGAGTATTTAAGTTTTTACTCTTGATGGTAACTGTATTTTTTCCATAGATCGATTTTTCTTTCTAAATTTGTTTTTATGTAATTTAATGTTTTTGAAGAGATCTCTCGCGGAGATAAAAATGCATCATCTGATAATTTTTATTTATCGATGAATAATAATTTTTCTATTATTGGTCGAATTATCTTATTCAACAATGGAAATAACACCATAGGTACTTACATTAATATTTATATATTTATTCATTTGTTTTTATGTACATGTGTCCTATAAGTATTGGTCCAAACGAAAACCACCGATAGCAGAGACCATGCCCTATCAGAATAACCCATCATAGGTCTAATGGTACCCTTTGTTACGTTTTTTAATGTCATTTCCAAAACTTAAGAAAATATCGCTTACTGTTTGTTGATTATTATTTCTGATAAGTTTTCTTATGAAATGTGTCACTGTTTTTTTTAAAAACAAAAACAGTTTTGCCAGAAAAAATGTTTAAAAATATGAATTCGGACCATTTAACAAACAAATATTTTACAAAGTTTAAAGCACTGTAGTATCATGACCTAAGTGGCCATTAACTTGAAAACTTCTACGTTTAATACCAATTTAGGAACAGGGAAAAAAATGTATATTTGTACTTAGAAAAAAAGTTATGCTGTTTTGATGCCGATGGTGGCATTTCGTCATTCAATGACGATGAATGGACCAATGATGAATTATTCTGATATGTCATGCTCTCAGCTATCGATGGTTTTCGTTTGGACCACTATTTACAAGACATTCTGTATATTACATTTATTACAGCGTATTCTTACCCACCTTTCTAGACAAATGTACACTTTTAATAATTAGTACGGTAACATTGCTGGTCCATAGCTGAATAGAAATCAAATTAGCTCTAGGAGCTCATGCGCAGATCCTACTAGCTGGACGTTATTTTATTTTTATTTAATACTTGAATTATTTCCTTTATTTACATTTTGTATATCTAGCCAATACACAAAAGGGCTTTTATCTGTTGTTCTTCTTCTACGGCGACCCAGGATATGGTCTCCTTCACAACAATTGTATTCCAGTTCCTGGAAAATCTCATCTTGCTGCAGTCCTCTTTCAGTCTCCCTACCTGTTGGTCCTCCTCTAGATTATTTCCATCTTTTGTTCTGACACTGTTTTCAGGCATTATTTCAACCGTCGTAGCCTCTGACTTATAATAAAGGACAGCTGGAGGGGGGGGGGACCTACCCTTTCCCGGGACCTAGGACTTCCTTGTCGGTCCCACTCATCAAAGCTAATAAAAATACGCGACTTTAATTCAATTGCATATTTAAGTATGAGCAAAATCAAAAAGGAGAAGAAATTCAATGTAGTTATTAGCAATTAAGATTTAAAATTTAGACCTTCCAGCGTCCCTTCAGTGGTGTCCTTATTCATAAAAAAATCATAGAACATAAATCCATCGAACATTAAGTGTAGTAGTTCAAGGCAGACCCTTGTGGATCCATTCATCAAAAGACATTCCCAAAAGAGGGACACTGGACGAGACACAAAATTAATTGAGTCACACTTTCACGAACAGGCTAACGGAGTTGCAAAACACGAGGTATGGAGAGTGAGAGGTAGGCGCGTAGGTAGAGCCCCACCCGCGCAGGCCGGTCTGACTACCCACTTAAGGAGCTTCAACGAGTCACCCATACCTGAATGAATTCCTTATATAAAACAAGATTCGTTGCATTACGAATTAGGTCTGCATTTCTCGGTGGGTTAGGTCTATTTGGCTCTCTCCCGCGTGTCCAAAAAAAGTCGGTATTTATTAGATTCAAACCTGAGTTTGCAATAAAGTCCTCAACAGCGTCGTAGCCTCTGACCTATACAATATTACGATTGCTTTCTTGTCCAATTAAATTTTCGAACTCGTGGTTCCTTTTTATTCTGTTAACTCCAATTCTAGTGTAAGTTTATATTTTGCTATACACATATATATATACCACCGTATACATACCAATACAATATAAATACCGTATATAAAATACATCATAAGTTATAAACATCTCATGTATTCTTGTGCTCTTTCAAAAGCGCTCCGACATTGACAAAATTAGCGAAACCGACAAAACGTGCGACAGACATACATGTTAACATTTCGTCGGCAAATACGAGAATGTGTATTATCTGCGCGAACCGCACTGCTGTCGTTCCACGCTCGTACTGAAAGTGTCGCGACGATCACTCGCCTGCCAGCCCTGTGCTCCTCGCTCGATGACTTTTGCCTCCCATTGTCCGATCGCGCGCCGCCATTATTCGTGTAATCGTGAGGCTATTGTTTCGGGTAATACCGCCGCGGTAACGCGTCCACATCACCTGTGGCTGTCCAGAGCCTCGCCAACCCGCAGCCCGCAGCCCGCCGCGGCAGTCACTCGCGACCCTCCGCCGCCGAAGGTACCACGGATCCGCCGCCCGCCGTCGCGACATGACGCGAAATTCCAACATAGAATAAGTGCGCGATTTAAAACAATTGATACATTTGTGATAACCGCGTTCTAAGTTTGAGTTGTCTCGTATTGCGTGCGGTGTAGACCGCTCTGTTGGGTTTTGTGGATACTGTGCTCCGTTGACTAGACCATCCCTTCCTTATCCCCGTTGTCCCGCGATCTGTCCAGAATGAAGTCGCGCGAGAATTCCGTCGCGGTGAGTTACTCGACTGCCGGTGAGGATAACAAGCTTATGCCTTCCAGGAAGGGCTCCCTGAAGGTGACCATCCAACCCGTCCAGCCCAAGACGCTGACCCACCTGCCCAAGAGGCCGCCGGTGGACCTCGCGTTCACGGACCTCAACTACAGCGTGAAAGAGGGGAGAAAAAACAGTGAGTATTACAAAACTGAATTGTTTTAGTATTCCTGTCAATTTTTACGTCATTAATTGTACGCGTACGTGCTAGCTGAAGATAAATTGTTGAAAATTCGCAGATTCGAATGTATGCAAATTTTACTAGTTTCTATTATTAATACCCTTATTTACACGTGAGCCGAGCATTTCACTTTTGAAAGAAATTATTTCAAAAATTATTCACCGTCTGTCTTCTTTTATTATTAACATCAAGAACTTAAAATAACAAGAAACATCGAAAAATAGACATTGAAATATTTAACCAAAATGCTTGAAAATATCAAATCCTATTTTACGCCCATGTAGTGAAATTTCAAGATAACTAAATCTTCGAGTTTAGACGATTAAAGTGAATTTTTAACAATATATGTAATATATCCATGGACCTACGTACGTTTTGCATGTTTTATGTATAACTATTACTAGTGTAGATATGTGTACACAATCTCTATCAAAATGTGTATTTTTCTGTGAAAATTCTGGAATTATATTGTCTGAATTTTACCGACCGTGTCGATTGTATTGTAATTTTCAACATGTATTGATCTTTGATTCTTGAAATAACTATTGTACATCTGTGTCTCGGAGAATACTATGTGAATATCTTCAATATGATTTATTTTCGTCATTTTAAAACGCATGGTATTATATTTCACATATAATGAATTTATTCTAATAATACACGGAAATTTTTTTGTTGCTACCAGGATTCGAATCTAGACCTCTTCCTATCCGGGGAAGCGCATTCACCATTTCGCTTTAGCACTCAAATATATTTACATACATTCTATTATTCCATTTTTAAAAGCAATCAACTTTATATTGCGGTGAATCTCAAATACCTTTGAGTAAAGCACGCTAGGGGACGCCAGAATCAAATTATTAATCCATTTTATTAAATTAGCTTAAACTTTGATACAACTTTCATATTTTTAAGGAGAATACATTTTTGTCGCGAAGTTGCATTTTCAGAACATAGTTCTACAGTATTTTAATACATATTAAATTAATCGCAGAACTATGTTGTGAACTATACAACAATAATGTGTTTTCTTTAAAAAAAAATGGCGGTTTAATTCAATACTACAATAGACGAGAACACAGTTCTTTAATATTAAAAACAATGAAATGTAACCTGTATGTATCGTACAGATTTACTCGCCGAGGAGGCGTCAACTAATTGATACAATATGACTCGTATCAGAATGTTGAAGGTGCAATCATAGGTACTTGCAAATATGACTGAATGTATTGTTATGTATCTGAATAAAAACAGGGTATTCTGCAGGCGGGCAGACATTCTCGATTTTGCCGCATAGTGTGCCTATATTGAATATCTTTTGTGTTTCATTTCTTTCGACCTCATAATCATAATCATCATCATCGCCGGTTGAGAAAAGCTGAGATCGGCGAACCACCCGTGACTAGTCTCGTTTCCTGTACGGAACACCGTATAAATACGATCTTTTTGACAAATGTTTGCTTCATGAAATGAAAACACGAGATCTGCGTCAGCTTACATGTTTAATTATTTTTTTCAACCCCGACGTAAAAAGCAGGCACTTGATAACATTTTTGAACGCGAAACAAGACGCAATAATATACGTATAAATAACTCGTCAAATAAATAAAAAAATATTTTAGTAGCCGACAGCAACATTGTGTGGACATTAATTACTCACGCATACCATGGCATTACCTATCGCGTGTTTCCGAAGAATCGTCCCGTCCTTGTAGCTGTTTGTGCACCAACATGGACCTTTGTTCTTTACGTTTATCAATCTGTGATTACTCGTAATCTGTTATATCCGCAAACGAGACCTTTATCACGCGTGGGTTTACTCAAACCATCTCTCTCGGGGCGAATATATTCAATCACCACATTTTCACTTTCGGCGAAATCAAAATTTGTAATCGTTGACGGTGAAACAATATTTTCTTCATTTTGTTATCAACTATTATCTGTCCAAGATTACACATAGACCTCTCCCAATCGTAATTAACAATTAGATTATTTTTAATTGTTCTAGAATTTTGTATAGTTATATTTAATAACGCTTTTCTAAAAAAAATATATTGTAACATAACCAAATACGAAATCAAACTCAAGACATATTAAATACTAATTTAATGTATTAATTATAAATATATGCATATAAAATCAATTTTGTCGAAAAATATTGTTTTTGCGCTACCGGGATTCGAACCTGGATCTCTATTTCCAATATGTTTTTATGTTCTGAATAATTACAACTTCACAATAAGAATGTGTTCTCCTTAACAGAACATATTACGTACAATTATCATACGGGGGCGTTAATCACCGTCATCGTCGACTAATCGATGTTGAAGTTCTCAGCCTGTGTTCTAGTGCAACTTTTGTCTTCTTCCACAGACGCCAGAAGGGCCTGGTCATCAAAATCTGAAGATCGACCCTTTTCTGACTTGTCGCCTGAGTTGGTATCAGCAGCTGTGAAACGAACAAACTACTCTCGGCATGCCCTTTCGATAATCGTTCCTTCGCATAATTATGCATCAACCATATCATTTAAAATGTCAGTTTTATTTTATTAAAAACGATACATACTCATATAAAAGTTACTGCCACTTAAACATGTATCAAATACATGTTTAAGTGGCAAAAATGGAACTCCGCTATTCGTTCCAGGAGGCTGGTCGAATTGCGATTTATGCGAATGCCGAATCTTTTTTTCAAAAAGAATAATAATTTTTATTTAAACAAAATTATGATTGATTACCTAGATTATTTATTGAGTAGTCAGATCCGAGACACGAGTTCCACTTTTAAAATTTGTGATGTGTTGGTTTTTCAGTTCAATTATCGCACTTATTGCTTTTTGTTGTTGTTGTGTAAGTGCTAGTTTTAGGTTAATTTATTTTGAGCATTGTTGTATTATCACAGCCACAGTTTTCGATCGCTGAATACTAATCAATCGGTGAGTATTGACTCAGTAGACAAATTGCTACTATTGAGTAGCAATTTGTCTCAACCGACTACAAAAAATAATAGCAAAAATATAACGTTTTTCTTAAAATGAGATTGACGGAGAATTTCAACATTTTAATAATTCAATGTAATTTAATATCACTACCGAGGCGTTACAATTTGCGGTCATCCAACACGGCTTGCGTCATTGCCTCGGTACGTAATTTGCGTAATTATGCATCGTGCGTTTATTATCATTAGGTTATATTTATTTGCCAATAGTTCAAATGTGTCGAACTGCGCAATTATAAACAATCTCAAAAGATTCGCGAGTTGGGTACGATGAACGGCGGGCGATTGATTTTTTGACAATCGCTGCTATTTTTGGAACATTAATTTGATGAAAATCGCTATGGTTCATCGTCTTCGGACACTCCTAAATGTGCGTGAACAAAAAAAAATATTTTAAGTAATCTAGTACATCCTAAATTTGACATTTGCGAAAAATTTTGGAAAAAATCATGCTTTCGTGTATTAATATTTTTACGCATTTCTTAAATTCGAAAGGTTTCTTTCAATTATTGATTATTTTTGGATTGTTTTCGTAAACTGTTATTTGAAATATAATCATTAAGGAGAATACATTCTCATTGTGAATTTTATTTTATTTTTTATTTATTTAATTTAGCGAGAAAAATACATGGGCAAAATAAATTCAATTTTTAAAATACATGGTTACAAACATACATAAGGTTATACACATACATGGTGTTTCTTTCGCTTACCTCTCCAAAAAAGAGACCAGCTGTTGTGCTTGGAGAGGGAGTTACTCTACAATAATTTTATATAATACCTTACATATTTTCTTCATTGTCCATTTGTGTGCTTTTGAAGAATTCTGTAATATTGTTTATGTGTTTTTGAAGTATTCATTTAGTTTCTTTTTAAACTCTTTTATATCCTTTATTTCTTTGATTTGTTTAGGGAGGCTATTGAAATTTTTTATCCCTAAATATATAGAATTTTGCTGATAGTGTTTGGTGTTACATTTAGGGATTTTAAAGTCATTTTTAAACCTTAATGATGTGCTTGTTTCAAATTTTCTAGTGTTATTTTCTTTAATTAATTGATTAATTGAGGTTTTTTTTGTATATGTTTTCAATTTTGGGGACTGGGAATTTTGCAAAAAGTGTTTGTGTTGAAAAAGTTGATCTTTTTTTCATATCACTTTAATAATTGTTCTCTGTATTATTTTTACTGAGTTAATTATATTATTGTATGCTCCTCCCCACCCGATTATTCCATACTGGAGTAGTGAGTGAACAATAGCAAAATATACCTTATGTGAAGTTGTACTTATTAGTGCAAAAACAATATTTTTCGACAAAATTGATTTTGTATGTATGTATTTATAATTAATACATTAAATTAGTATTTGAAATATAATCGAGTTCAAAAGTGGTCAACTCCATTATTTTACTTGACCTTATGCGATGTGATTTTTAAAATTAGTCATATTTAACGTCCAATATAGGACTAATTTACAATAGTGAACAAATTTGAGATTACTCTTAGTGTCGGGTGAAATTTTTTGGTGAGCGAGCTAAGATTATAAACTATTTCATCAATACGAAAAATCGCCGTCAGCATTTTATCACAATTTAGAAAATCAGTTGTAGTAGGCAGGGAAACGAATAAAATATTTACTTACCTGTGCAAAAATGCTATCTTCGTGCACATTAATGCGTAAACAGTCCGTAAAAAATCATATTATAAAAGATTGACGGTTCCTAATGGGTCGCCATGTTCTCTTTTGTCATTATTTGGTCAGTGTTTTCTTTTCTGACGTCATCTTCCTTCTATCTAATATATTATTTGGGTAGATGTGTCCGATCCATTTTCCCTTTCTATTTTCAATAGTATTGCTTTTATCTTTACCCTTTCTGTCAATCGATTATTTGGTATGGATGGACTTACCAGTTGGGGATATTCCCGTCTTTCTAACTTAAATGTAGTACATGTTCATCAAATTAATACTAATTAATAATAGTAAAATTAGTAAGATCAGTTATCGGTTGTAACACCACTGAGCTGGCATTCTCGCTCTAGAAACTTTAATTTAATAAGTAACATATTTTTTCTTTGATACTTTTCATCTGTTTGGGATAGGTTATTCTAACACGTAGGTGGCAGGAACTGCTGTGTTGCGTCATTTACTAGTTAAAATGGTTTTCCTGCAACTTCTTTTTCATTCTGGCGTCCTCTTCCTCTTGTCGGTGTCGAAATGTTGAGGGACTTTTTGAAAAAGTGATCATAATTTCTATGTGATCATATCTAAGAAGTCTGTACTATTTAAGCTCGTGTATGAGGGGAGCTACCTCGAATCTGACTCTGACGTACTATTATATGGTCTAGTCTTATCATATTTCCAGCCCGGTGTATCTTAATCATTGTTCGTTGTTTCTGAACTTATTTGACTATAAAATAAGACCTATAGTCCTAAGTCTTATACACACCATGCCTTTGGTTTTCGTCGACATTTTAAGGTCGCATAGTGCACCAGAAAGAGCTCGCCACCCGAGCCAGGAAGTGCTTCACTCTTTCGGTTACGTCGGTGTCTTCATTAGTATCAGTTGCCAAGGTATTTAAAACGATTTGTTTTTGGTGCCGGAGTGTCTTCAATGTACATTACTTGTGTGTCACTGAAGTGGGCTATATGGACCCGACGAGATTAACAGGGACGATGCGAGGTGTGAATTCAATTCCCGCAGTCGCCCGTGACGTAATTCGTGTTTGAATTAATACGTGCGTAAAGTTCAAACTGTTAGTCAGTTATTGGGAAGGTAACAGATATCTGCTCGTGCACTTTGGAGTGAAAAGTTTTGAAAGACGAATGTTTTTTAATATAACTGATATTCAACAGAATGTGAGGCAGAGATGCAGACGCCGTCTAAGTCAGTGCATAGATGCACAAGGGGAGTACTTAAAAGGCAACAGGATCCACTAGTATATAATTATTTCATAACGATATCTTTTAAACGCGCTTTCCGGGAATTAACTTGTCACACCTCATACATTATATAGTAGGTCGGTCAGTCTCGGGTATAAGTCCCGATGGCAATTGTTTTTTTTTTCAATTTTCTTGAACAGTTTTTTTAGTGACATATTTACTAGTATTCGCTTTGGTTTAATTATTTATTGATTATTGGAATTTAACACAAAACCGTGACCGAAATTTAGAATACTTTACCGAATCTTATCTCAAGTGGTGTCAACCAGTACACAGAAGGTTATCACGCCCTGTGACAATACATTTTCGTCAATGCAATTTTTATTTGAAATTCTTTGTTTTTTATGTTTGTAGCGTTAACTTTGTGGTTGGATATAATAATTAATTAAAAAAAAATTACTTTGTACAAATCACTTTGATTATCAAAGTTGATAATCAAATCAAAGTTGTTTTTCCAAAGTTTATTTATATTTTAAATTAATGAGTACTTTGCGATTAGATATTGTCCTGAATTCGGTGAAGTTAAATCATTAAACCCAAATGGTTATTTATAAAAATATTTTATTTGCTACCGGGATTGATTGATTCATTTAATTTGTATTAAAAATACCACAGAACTATATTTTGAAACTGCAATTTCACTACATAAATGTATTCTTAAAAATGATTATTTGTTATATTCATAAACCAACATTTCACATAATTTCCTTTAGTCTATGTAAATCTAAATCACCAGGAAACGTCACAGTTACACACTTTTAAACATTTAAAACATTCCTGTTCCTGGAGTTCCTGGTTCAAATCCCGGTGGCAGCTAAAATATTTTTTTGATAAATTGATTTTATCTGTATGTTGTGGGAGTAAAGACCTGCGTTCTTTCCTTTCACCGGCTAGTCAGTGATGAGCACAAGATCCTCGGGTTCTTCACCTCAGAAAGACACACCCACCTCATTTTGTCACACTCTGCCTTCATCTTAAACTGGGACAGATTTATAATATCCGGAGGTGATAAATAAAAAGGTGTTGTTCATTATAAAAATTTCATCTAATCACAAAAGAAACACGAAGACATACATTAAAATAAAGGTACAATTCACTTTAACTAATCCTCATTTCGTCGGGTTGGGCGCGATTACGACGTTCTTCAGGAAGGTAGGTGACAACCGGATGTTCCACGAGATGGTATCCCTACGGTCCATGCCATACGAACATCCCATCTCATCTCCTTGGCCTATCATTGTAGATGATCCTTAGCAATCAGGTCAACGCGATAGGATCCATAAGCGGAATTGTAGATGATCACATCGGATCAAAAATGAAGCCTCCGGTGAGAATAACGAAGGCGAAAACCTAAGGAAGAAACCAATGGGAATATACCAAAGGGAAACATCTCGTTTCCTGTAAAGATTGTTCACCATGCGATTAGATTAATAAATTGTAGTAAATTATGCACTAGTGATTGAATAACATTAAATATTTACCCTCTGGTTATATCGGATTGCACTCGGTTACATCTTAGTAACGCTGGTCGAGGCTATTGAACCGCCAAATCTGACAGCTCTCTTGATGATTTGAAAAAGAACCATAGACGGTGACCGTTTTTATAACCTTGAAAACGATTTGGAATACTAACGTAAGCGCAATTATTTATGATTTCAAAGTGTTTGGCAATACAACTACTAATTTATAATGTCACAATGTATATATTTCTAATTGATGCATTTAATTTGTATTATTCTTTTTGTTTACATGCCTAAATATTCTCCCTTGATAGTTGGCTGGGATCCAGCTTCGTGTGTCAGAACGAGCTTGTGTACATCTACTGACATACTGCAACCAATAATGCAAACAATTAGCGACGTATCTATTTACTAACAAAAATAATTCATAAAATTATCGTTGTGTGAGAAACATTTTTATAAATTCTAGAAATGACGCCATTGGTTTGAATTATTGGTGCCTATCCAATACACGCTAGCCTCTGCCTATCTAGGTCTCGAGGGATTGATATCTGGTGTACACGCGACCATTCAACGCAGGGGTCGGGGGATGGTCGCGAAATCACGCAATAACTACTCTAATCAGAGACAGCTTTTCGGGTCAAGAGGTCATTTAATAAAACGATATTATTTTGTTGTACACACAAGTAAAAAAGCTTATGTGTTTTATCGTATTTATGTTTTTTCATTTATATATCTTTTGTAATCTCGTCAACTCAATTAATCATTTATATAAAATCAGCGCGAGTGTCCACGAAATACTTTATCTGAAAACAATTACTAACATGTTTAACATTTTTAAGCGCTTGAAATCAGATATTGTATTTTCACAATTCAATAGTAGATATAGATAGTTATGAGCAACGTTCTCTCTAATTTTGAATCACGGTGTGCGTATAAATAATCTTTTGTACAATTTTAAGGACCGATGCTATTATTTGTGCGCTGGAGAAGAAATTAGAAAAATATTACCAGGCTACTGGTATATGTCTTGTAACTCTATTAACGCACGCTCCTGGGTTGATCATATTACTAATAAATATATATTAAGACGCATAAGTAAGTCAAGAGAACTAATAACAACTATCAAGGAAAGCTGCGTATTGAGGACACGTTCTCCGCAAATGAAAAAGGCAGAAGATGCGAAGGTATAAAGAGATTATCTTGGCTGTGTTACATCAGAATGTGGTTCAATGTTCATAATGTTGGTGATCTTATACAAGATAAATCAACACAATACAAATTGTGTGCGCGCTATACTTTTTTTGTGTGCGCTATAATATCAAATTGTGTCCTTCGCACATCTTAGAGGGGGACATTGATTATGCTCACGCCCGCCACTTACTCTACCGAATCAAAATTAATGACTGAAGTAGGAGGAATGAGGCGAAGTGCAGGCAGTTCAAGGTTAGAGTGAGCGATTCAGTCTCGCATTTTCGTTAACGATTTGTTTTACATCAGTATGAAAAATAGTGGAACGGTTACTATTCCGCGCGTCCTGTCCGACGATCTGTCGATTGCACGGAGATACTAAAATAGCGCGCAAAACGCGTGAAAGCTGAGCCCTGAATACAATAATTAGATATTAATTTTATCGCTTTCTCGTTTCTACTTTTGTTCAATTGCATCACTGCCGTCTCCTTCGCGCGCTTGACCCAAAATCACACGCGCACGCGCACGTAGGCGGTCTTATTTTGATTTCACGCGTATTTGTCGATGCCTTTTCTACGGAGACGAGACGCTCCCTACAGTCTGGGGTCAAGTGACGCTCTGACCGAGGAATGGAGGATTGTTTATGGATGCCGAGCGGCTTTGTTTATATTATGTGACATTGGAAAATTAATTTTCCGTAAAGGACAAAGCCATTATTCAAAAGAAACACAATTCATATATGAGAACAATTTGGAAGTATTTGTATAATATTACTAACTATATTTGTAATTTCAGCACCTACATGAAAATTTGAATTAAAAAAATAATTCATATCTAGTACCTACCTACACAAAGCGACCATGCCAAGTTTTCTAACAAATGAAAATAAATGTAATTATTATTCAGGAGAACACATTCTTATTGTGAAGTTGTAGTTATTCAGAACACAGGTCTGTGATGTTTTTAATGCACCTTCCCCGGATTGGAAAAGAGATCCAGGTTCGAATCCCGGTAGCGCAACAACAAAAATTGATTTTATACGTATATCTTTTAATTAGTATTTATAAATGTGATCGGTTATTGACATTCCGAAGAAGAAAATTATATTTTTCGAAACCGGTAGATGTATTTTAATTCAATAAGTGGTTAACAAATTGAAATAATGGATTTTAACCTCAGAGTTAATTTTGCCGATCTTAAAAATAAATGTTAGCAAATTTATTTTCCTCTTTTTTTCCTCATAATTTGCACACACGCGATGTTGATAGTTAACTTCTAATTGTACTCAATCGATATTGTTTCCAGTTATTTATTTCTTTGATTAATATGTAAATTTTGGTATGTATGTATGGTATGAAATGTAAAGTATGGTAAAATTTTATTTATTAAAATTTTAGATAAACTTGATATACAAAATGGAAAAATAAATGTATTACAAGTTCAAAATTTGTCGAAAATGTATTCGATCGCTGAAGCGAAATGGTGAACGTGCTTCCCCGCATAAGAATAGTTTTTAAGTTCGAATCCCGGTAGCAATTAAACATTTTTTTCTATATATGTTTCTAATTGATTCATTTAATTTGTATTAAAAAAAAAATTTTTTTTTAATTAATTTCATCGACTTATAGAAAGCGAACTCAAATGATTTATTTTATGATATATGTGTACATATAATAAGTATGAAGATTTTGGAAGACTTTCTAGTCGGAACTATAAGAGATTTCAATTCCATACAAGCAATAAAATTCCACGCAAGCAATTAAATTCCATACAAGCAATTAAATTCCTACTCGTGTCTCTTGTACTCTTGTCAGATTAAGTACAACTCATTATTAAATTCATACTTACATTATTGAAAGAGTGAAACGTGAATTCTCCGCAAAACTCCATACATTATGGACACAAGAATAACAAATAATTTAATTTTTTTGTATAAAAATGATAAATTCTACTTTTCCGAACTAGTGCGGGGAGGTAGTGGGCAAACGCGACACCATTTTTGATGTCATTTAAATATAAAATGATCGCAAATATTCCACTGACATACGATTTGCTAATGATTTTACTTCCGTAATAGACGAATTCAGTAATATAAATTTCTTTAAGCGTTTGGGTGAATTTTTTTCACAAATAAGTTAGTTTTGAGATATTAATTAATTTGTGACAATAATTCCCTAGTGAATTATGTCTATAATCTGAACTGTTGCCATACTTATATGTAAGCTCACTATCGTATATATTTTTTAAATGATGAATGGTACAGTATATAAATAAATAAATAAATAATCTACATATGAGACGTATGATTTCATTAGATTCGATAGAAACGCTAATTTGTTTTTTTTTCTTGCTGGCAATTGAGACTATCATAATATGTTTGTTTGACCAGCGTTTTTGACATATAATAATAAATATTTTATAATTTATGTGGTTTACTAAAGGAAAATGCAATAGGTCATCGGATACCCCGGAACGATGACCTATTAAGAAATTAAAGGAATCTTGAACATTTTTTAGAATTTTTTAGGGTGTGGATCTCCCGTTGGGGGTCGCAGGTTGTAGAGCAGTGGCTAGAGATACCTAACGGAGCATTCTCCTTAGCACTTGCGACCTGGACATGATGAATTTCTGCCGGACTGTGACCGAGTTCTGCGACTGCAGCACAAATGTGACGTCTACCCTCCCCTTTTGGGGGTGCATTATTTCTATAGCTTCTCTTTGGCTGCCTTCTGAATTGAATTGAGTCTCACGTCAAATTGTACAGGTATGGCTCTGGTACGATGGTACCGGAGCCAACTTATGATGGTGTTAAGATGTTAATAATTGACTGCAATAAAAAAATTAAAAATTGACGAATCGAAACGAGAGCAAACAACTCTCAAAACGATTTCGGGATAGGGTGTAAAATAAATTTAGGAGAAAGCTGTGTATAATTTTTTACAGGATAATTTAGCTTTTAATAATTTATTACTATGACAAGTAAATTAGTAATACATAACACAATTTCGATCATACGCACAGTTGGAACATTTCAATAGTTAATTTAATGTTTTGATAATAGTTTAAATTTAATAAAGTCAAATGATTAAATATTTTTCCAACATAGTTAGCTCCAATATAGTTTCTGGCGTGGCCTGCATGTTAGACTTGCCTGTTTTAGAAGTGCAGCATATAGAAATGTAATTGGGTATAACCATTTAAAATCCTTGACAGTCCCCGACATAATGTATCATAGCGTCTTCGAGGCCTTATTAATTATATCGATCAATAAAAGTTCCTCATTATACAACGTACCGATTCTTTGGTTGACTTAACTTATTCACGGTAATTGAAGACAGATAAAGTACATTACACTGCACCATTCGTATGAAACAATTTGTCCCAAATTTGCTAATATATAAAAATAATCATATTGGTTAATTTTTATAGCACAATTTTTGTATTAAATTTCACTAATATGCCTTTTAATATCAGTGATTTAAAACTGTGACTGTGATCACGGGTTTGTGATAATTTCACAACATAGTATCACCTAAAGGGCGCTAATATACCTTTTAATATCAGCGATTTAAAACTGCGACTGTGATCACGGATTTATGATAATTTCACAATATAGTATTAATTTAGCTCTTATTGTTAGCTAAATTAAATCAAATCAAAATATGTATCGACCTCTCTTACGTCAACTATCGTGACTGACGAGTATATCAATTAATAGTTTATTAATTTAGTTTTTAAAACTACTGTGAGCTATTTATTTTCATATGAATAACAATTTAAATTACGGTACTAGATTTATATTTTAAAATGAATTAGAAAACAAAAATATTTTGACATGATTTTAGTTAGTTTTTTTATCATCCTGATGATGAAAAAGGTATTTTCCGAAACCACTTGGTGAATATGAATACCTCACAGTGTATTTTAGTTGTAGTATTTCGGAAATACATATTTTATGCAAAATAAATTAAAAATAACCATGGCAATATTTTATCTGGGGGAAATTGATATACCAAATCAATTAAATTGTTTAATAAAATAAATATGTATTTTAGTCGACAATATTTTCAGACAAGTGTCACTACTAAATGCTACTTTCAGATACTCAATACTCAATCACAGTTTGTGTTTGTTGTTGTGTGATCAGTAGTAACTTTTTGCTATAGTGAAAAAAGTTACTAAAGTAAAAAACATTGCGAAAGCGGGTTATTTGATCTTTAGTAAAAAATTATTTACTTCTTGAATGTACATCCCGCGGTAAACTCATTTTACTCTGCGATATCCGATAGTAAAAACGAGAATCGATAGTTAAATATGGCGGACTTTTTACAGCTGTTCCATCTGACACATTGACACTTAGAAAGTTGCAATATAGCACAATAAATCATTCAATATCCCGCTATTTTAGTGATGACAGTTCGTCCGATGATGATCTCGTTGTTTAATATATTTCAGATTTCGAATGCCTAGGCGAAAAAATTCATGTATAATACATAGAATAAAGCATATTTCATGATTATTTGTCATGAATGCTATCCTTTGACAGTGGTAAATTTAATGTATCAACAAACCGCAAAGGATATTTGCTACGGGCGTTAGTAAAAAGTTACTATTGAACACACAATCGGCCCTTAGAGATATCAGTGATTGGTTCACAGTTAGTGTTTTTCAGCTCATCACTTCTGCGATTTAAAAAAAGTACATATAAAAGTTAGATCAATACTTCAAACAGCGGATGGGAGGTGTTCCTAAGAGAAATAATAATAAGAATAAGAAATGTAGCAGTCAATTGAATGCGGCAGTCATTGGATATCTGTCCTTGCTGGATAAGTTTCTTGTTTATTCTTAGAATCACCTTCAGGTAGAAAAACAGTTGAACGACTACGTCGTACATGGATTTGACAAATGGGCTTTGTGAGAAAATGCTGGATCTGCGATGGGAGTATGTAAGAGGCAGCACTTCTGCTGGGATGGGTGGGGAAGCGTTGTCGATATTATTTGTCCCGGCATTAACGCACATTTTCATTTCTTCTACTTCTTAGAATGAAACAAATTTTATCGTGAACGGAATGCTGAATCTCGATTAATGTCTTAATGTCAAAACATGCCGACTAGTATTCAATTACGTGCCGAAGTGCTCAGGTACAATAAGAACACATTATTTCTATTGCTATTATTTCCAAGAACCTTGGATAGCTGCAGACCTGTGCATTATATTTGTTGGTATTTTTCCCCAGTTCTTGTACCGACACGCCGTGTATTGTTGTGTAAATAGTCTCTACTCGGGTACCCCCTCCCCCTGCCGCCATTCGCATCATAGATTCATCTCAGACAAATATGTGTTGAAACGTTACCGCGGTGACTGCACATTTTATTTAGTACCCATAAATGTTATATTTGCGTTTTGACGACCCGGTAGGTAGGTAAAGAAGTTATATGTGAATTCAGTACCTGCAAGGTATCAATCTAAAAATTCGATTTAAAAAAATATTGAGTACGTAGTACCTACATGTACAATTTTAATATGTCAAATATAACCGCTAGAGTACTAATTGTACTCACGCGATTTTTCACTTTTTTTATTTCTAAAATAGCGAATCACAGTCTATATATGGTTATTGCGATCCCACCACAGCCAAGGATAAATTAATATTTTTTACTATAAAAATAAATGTTTTTAGTTTGTCTGCAATGGAGTGCAGTCACCGGTCAAACAACAGAGGTCAGTGACACCTGGAGGTGTCTTGATGAGGTGATGAATCCCGACCTTGCTAGGTTAAGGTTGTTTCCCGTAAAAAGTCGTCAGGTAGATGAGGACCATAAGTTTATTCTTAGACTTCACTGAAAATGAAATGGATAGATGAATACTTGTCTCTAAAGCTACTGGGGTAAACTCCCAATGCAAATGATCATTGGCAGATTGTCCTATATAGTAGGAGATGGAACATTTTATACTAACATTGCCGGAGATAGTTGGGATAATAGATTAACGAGTATACGTCGTATAAATCCAAGGACATGCGTAACGAGGCATACTATACAGAATCGAATACGAATGTTATTTCTTGTTCAAAAAGCGGTTATTCCTTACTTACAGCTGTAGCTCGGTGGATTTAGTTCGAGGTTTTTCAGCTTTTTTTATTATTAATACCTGTCTTTGTGCAGCGGTGCGACAACACGATCCTAACGTCACGGGGCACTGCAATTTCCTCGGTACCCGAAGCTGGTGACCTTGTCACTTGTAACGTCCGCGGTGCTGGCTCTCGTTAATCTTAATCCGAGTCATTTTATTATTGAACACTATTATACGCTGTTAAACTAATAATTACTATCCATGCTGTATAATGCATTTATGATACTGCAATGCGTAAATGAATGCGCATTATAGTACTAGGGAATCCAATCCTGATATTATAATACTAGGGAATCCAATCCTGATATAATAATACTAGGGAATCCAATCCTGATATTATAATACTAGGGAATCCAATCCTGATATTATAATACTAGGGAATCCAATCCTGATATAATAATACTAGGGAATCCAATCCTGATATTATAATACTAGGGAATCCAATCCTGATATAATAATACTAGGGAATCCAATCCTGATATTATAATACTAGGGAATCCAATCCTGATATAATAATACTAGGGAATCCAATCCTGATATTATAATACTAGGGAATCCAATCCCGATATTATTAGTACCTTAATTTTTAATAATTTTTCGGAGTATCAAAATTAGATCAAAACTAAATGATGAAACGTGTAATGTTTCGCTATTATTGTAATCAATAGTAAAATTGTTTCTATTTCACATTCTTATTTGGAAATCTTGCATTATTATTTACGTATTTCTTGTTTAAAGATTCCTTACTTACTTACTTAAATATAAATATCTAATAAGCAGAAAGTAAGGATCTTTTAAAAATGAAGTAAATATTTTATTATATTTTTTAATCACAGAGTACCACAATATATTTCTTCACATAATTATCTCCCACATTTAAGTATTTATCATAGCTTAATTATGGGCATATATTCTGTTGTAATCGTCTACCGCAAATTTATTCAACTAATTGTTGATTGCAAGCTGTAATTTGTCATCACCCAGGAATTATTTACGTTTAGGAAAAAGGCAAGGTCCGAACTATACAGTGGATGATCCAAAACCTCCTAGCTCGTTCTGCAACGGCTAGATAGAGTTCGTACTCGGCGGAACTACGAGACATGAGAGGACGCGGAAGGGCTGGCGGCTGACCGCGGCTCCAACTAGGGAACAAAAATAGCAGAGGAAGAATGAAAAAATATTTTTTTATCGCTTTTGTATTCGCAATGTGAACATTTTTCTAAACGTTGGAAAATCGATCGAACGATTGAACAATTTTTCCTGATAGCGAAGGCTGCCAATTAGTAGCCGCTAGCCCGAAGGGATTATGAAACGAAATAGTTAACTTCTAACTATTGCTGCACAACTTCGTTTAAAACTACCTGTTTTGCCGACATTCACCCGTTTACCTCCGATTCCGTAATAGTGTCGTTACCGGCCGTTTATCGACAATTTTAGTCGATCGACTCTAGCGCCGACTGCTCGCCGGCTCACCTATTATCGTCGTCCTTCAAACCCGTCTGCATCAGGTGCAACGAGGCGGATTCTAATAAACATATTCGCTTTTACCTTGCGCTGAAACTGGCCGCCGTTGAATATTGATTGAAGTTTTGTGCACGCTATCAAAGGCCTGAAGCAATGGGGCTATGTTGTGTATCTGAGAAGGAAATTTACTCACATTGCAGATAGATGATCCACGAAAAAAAATCAAGGAAGAAGGCATAAGCAAAGTGTGATCCAGTCGTCTTCATCTACTTTTTAATTAAAAATAAGCGCACGCAACTGAGTTTTATTTTCAGGTGCAATCAGTCACTATTACATAGACATGAACAAATAATGACTGGTTATTACTAGGAGAACACATTCTTACTGTGATGTTGTAATTATTCAGAATATAAGTCTGATATCTTAAATACTAATTAAATGTATTAATTAGAAAGATATACAAATAAAATCAATTTTATCGAAAAATAATGTTGTTGCGTTACCGGGATTCGAACCGGGATCTCTTTCCAAACTGGGGAAGGTGCATTATCTAACTATGCTACAAAAATTTGTCGTCAAAAGTATTGTCGCTGTAGCAATTAATTAGTATTTAGACTAGTTATGATTTTCACCTGCACGAGGTACTGAATAATATAAAACAAATTTATGTACTCATAGTACAAAGTTTCTCTTCTTCTAGTGCTTGTCGAATAGTATTATCGAACATTTTAGTAACCCTGTTAATCCAGCTTATTTTTAGAAGCCATCTGTGTATATATATATATATATATATATATATATATCAATACCTGGAACTCTTCCTATCCGGGGAAAATCTATTATTCTTTTTTTAAATTTTTTAAATGGAATAAAAATGTATCAATTGTAAAGATAACAGAATTCAACAGAGTTCAAATAAATTTATCGAAAATGTATTCGATAGCTATAGCGGAATGGTAAACGCGCTTCCCCGGATAGGAAAAGGTCTAGGTTCGAATCCCGGTAGGAATGATTAATTTTATTTGTATTAAACTGTTATTATGACTGCGATTGGTATTCGATTGGTAACTGACATTTAAGTCTGTTGCAGGTCAAGTTTCTAGTGTACCAGTGAATGCTCGCCAAATCAATGAGTTCCAGGTTCAAATCGAAACCGATAGATGTATTTAAACTCAATTCAGTGGTTAATAAAACAAAGATAATAAATAAAAAATATGAATTTTAACCACAAAGTTAATATTGCTAATTTTAAAAGTAAACATTTTTTATGCGTTCCTCGAGGTGGCCGGTTATTATATAGCATCAATCTCTTTGTCCTGGGACCCTTTTATCCCAAGAGAGACTAAATGTAAACAATGCGTTCCTTTACCTGACTGGTCAATCTGAACAAACGAACGCAATAAGAATTCGTATTAAATGAATCTAATTTGATAAGACAGTAGCTGGTGTATGTACATTTTCTGACTATGTTAACTTGTTAACTGACGTGCTAGCGAGGCATTGAGACTATTTCTTTCGCGATTCTTTTGACACGTGGTTAATTGGGTCACCAGACTGTTTTGACATTGAGATTTAATTCCTTGATCTCGGGGTGAACGACTATCGTACAATTTGCGATCAGGTCGTCGGGGTCGCCGTTTCAAAGTGTGGAAGATTATTGGATATTAATAGGATATTTTTGAGATAAACTTGTTGCCGTTCGGGGTAACGAACGTCCGTATCAAAACACTTTAGAATGATTTTGTTCCATTTGAGTGTTTTGAATTGTTCATTCGTCAGAGGTTTTTTTTTTTTTTTTTTACATTTCTGAGAAATATCAGGAATGCTGAAATCGCGAATATTATGGCCATGGTAGTATTAAAGGAATCGAGAATGACATCCCCGCCTGCAGAATACCCTGCTTTTATTTCACTTAATACAAAACATACATTTATATTATATTTTCTCACATTTGCAAGTACCTACATAGCGACAGGCCGCTTCTGTGACGCTTTTTTTTATATCGTGAATGATAGCTCTTGTTTCCTAAATTTATCCCACGGATTTTTCGGCGCCACGCCGATAATTATGCCGTTTAAATTACCGATACGTGTCTTATCATTACTTCGCAATTCTGTGCGATGCAGTATCGAAATAAAAATGTAATAGAAGTGAATTAATTAGAATGACCTTTTTTTTAAAGCATACTATATTAGTATATATTTTGAACTACATGTAACAGACCAACTTCTGGGTGGATATCTCTGACTAAATTACGAATGAAGAATGTTCGAGAAATATGTGCAAAATCTAACAAAAAGTAGTCTGGCCACTCGAAGTTCGACGATTTTTTATTATTATATATGATATGGAATCAATAAAATATTTTAGTTAATCGTAATAATCGGTTGAGATTGAGATACACATTGTTATTGTCACCTTTTTCACCGTTAACAAATACCTTTTTCCACACAACGTCAACACTCCTTCGCGCGCGCTTTTTCACTGATTCTTCCCGCGTCATCCATGGATGATGTCGCACCATCGACAATCCTTTGCCATAGATCATCACAAACCACACGCCCTCCTGATGTCCTCATCACCAATCAACACTCATAATCATTGAGCCACTGCGGGGGCCGCCGAACCCTGGTTCCCCGTCTTTGTCCTTCGGATTTGTTTGGCACATCATCTTCTGCTGCTATACCTTCATCCAGCTCCACAGCCTCACTGAGCTCCTCATCGTCTGCATCTTCTGATTCGCTTTCTCCACTGTCGTCAAACAGTCGTCTAATGTCCAGCACATGCCTCGGCACACCGTCTATCTCTACGTTGTTGTCACTCACAACCCGAGTGACAATACCAGGCTGCCACCTTGTGGTACACCTTGCATTGGGCGGCTTCAAAACTACAACATCGCCTGGGCGGTACGAGGATTCCTTAGTTTCTTCTAGTTCAGCAGGTGGTACGAGTGGGTGCCGCCACATGTAAGCATGCACAATGTTGGCAGGCGACGTCTCTTCTTGACCCGGGTGGGCAGATGCTAAGTTGTACCAGAATACAGCTTGCAGGGGATCGATCTTGCTCCGTGCCGCAGTCCTCTTTATCGTGCGGTGATGCCTTTCGACTATTCCATTCCCTGACGGACGATAAGCGGCTCTGAACCTCTGGCGAACACCCCACTCCCTACACAATTCTCGTAGCGCCAGAGAACGGAATGCTCTACTATTATCGAGTAAAATTTCGTCCGGGGGACCTCTTTCTCTAAAGACTTCCTTTAAATTACGGACCACATCTTCACTGCTCTCGGCTCTAATTTCTTTCCACAAGGCAAACCTACTCGGCCCACAATCGATGACAGTGAGGTAGCACTTACTCCCAAAGTGCGTCGCGTCAACTGCGATCCTACTCCAATTGCGCTCCACGTTCAACACTCCAGAGTTGTGCCTATCAGGCGCTGGATCTATGGTCCGGCACTGTATGCAGTTTCTTACGCATTCCACCACTTCCTCTCTCCGAACGTCCGGGTTCACCAGTCGGTTTAGATGAAGAGTCCTGTCTACACCAAAATGATGTTGCTCATGCAAGCGTTTCACATCAGAGTTTTCAACCACTCCCACAGCCGCCACATCACTTCGGTGCCATCTGCGATCAACTCTTGTCAAAGGATCTGCCTTGTTTTCGATTGACTTAACAAGAGTGATGGTCAACTCGAGACCATATTCGTCCACCAGCTCTTTTATCAGTCCAAGCCTCCTTTTGACTAACATTTCAGACATACCAGAAACTCTGATCCGGTGATCCTTCGTCAAAACAGACGTGACCCATCCCACCACTGTTGCGGAATCTGACATCAACTCCATAGCTCTTAGTCCCCATTTCAATGCCAACGTTATTCCCTTAACAACAGAGTCAAGTTCTGCCACATTGATATGACCAACGTCCGTGGTCTTTCTTAACCATGACATATCTTCTACAACTTTCCCATCAATTTCCACCATAGCTCCGAACGCTAATGAACTTGCGTCGCACCACACTCTTCCCGTCGTAAGATCTGCAGGAACATTCCAAAAACCCTTTACGGGATCATCGCATTTTACTTTTTGGATCACCTCACTGAGAATTCTCTGGGCATTTTCTCCTACATGTGAGTCCCATGTATCCCCAGAACATGCTCTTTTCACAAAACTACAAGCAACCCGAAGCCACCCACACACCGGGTAATGGCCAACCAACTGCCCACAGACAGAAAACAATTGCCTCTTCGTGAGCTTTGTAGCTGATTCCAGTTCAGGAATAGTATTCCCACGCCTGAACACCAGAACTCCATTTTCTCGCTCAATTCGAAGCCCGAGAACGCGTCCGCCCTCCAGATCTAATGGTGGCTTTGCTTCCAATCCATACCTCCTTAGGTGAGCCGCTACCTCCTCAGCTGAAACCACTGTCTCGTCCACTATGATGTCGTCAATGTAGCTGTCAGTGCCTCGCTTAACTCTCTCGTTTCTTGACAAGACCTCTCTAACTATTCTTGTCATGCTTTTGGGAGCGCTGTTTAACCCGAAACCCAATCTCGTCAAGCAATACACTCTGTCTTAAAATCTCACAAGTTGATATTTCCACAGATCTTCGTCAACGCGGATTTGAAGGTACGCCGACCTTAAATCCAGGAGTTTAAGTAGCTCACCATGTCTTCTCCATCTCCTGAGAGTTTCATCACATACTGCAACCTCTTCCCCCGTGTGACTTTGCACATGGTTGTTTAGCTCTCTATAATCCAGCACTGGCCTGACCTTTCCCTTGTTCTTCTGAATGACTCCCAGTAGTGGTACAACACCCGTGCACTCCCCGGTCCACGGCTTTAACCAGCCTTCCTTCATCCACCTCTCCAGTTCGTCCTTGATCGCATCCTTCACATCGTGCTTGTGAAGACTGGAATATGATGCAATGTCATTCATTAAAGCTACCGGTCCTTCTTTCCACGCCCATCTAACCCACCACTTCTGACCATCAAACCGTGCTTGAAAGTCCTGATCTTCGATACAGATAGTTTCAGGTTCAGCCGCCGCATTTATAACATGGCAATCAAGATTTGTTTGTACACTCGAAAAAATTACTTGGTCATCATTCACCGTCACTCCTCCGCACATTTTTATGAAATCCATCCCAATAATCGCATCCACGCCATCAAACAACTTGTTCACCACCACACAACTAACCCACACTCCACTGGATTGGGCCCTTCGCTCACCATTTTTCGCCCCACACATCACGTCAATGCTGACTACAGCTTCGCCCACACACGGCACTTGACTCCCATCAACACTAATCAACCTGCATCGGTTCCCGCCACTGCGAACGTCACACCTAATGGAACTGGACAGCACTGTTCTCGAACACCCCGTATCCACCAATGCTCGCACCAACTTTCCTCCCACACAAATCTTCACAATCGGTAGCGCCGTTAATGTTGACGAGGAAGAACTACCGGCGCACCAGCTCTTCCTTTCCCGTTTCCCTCCTTCGTGGGGCATTCACGTGACACGTGTCCTGTTTCACCACATGTCCAACACGACAGAGCTTTTTGAGTACAATATCTCATAAGGTGTGGCCCACCACACTTGAAACATTGCCTCGGTGTCCCACTTGATTGTCTAACGACCGCAGCCGCGACGCCCGGATCGTGCAGTTCAGCCATCAACGCCCGCGCCCGTTCGAGCAGGGATGACAGCGCAATCGTCTCTACGCCTGGCAACGCCCTGAGCTCACGTGATATCGTGGCCGGCAATCCCACAACAAATGCTCGTCTGAGCAACTGGTCCGTCACCACACCCGCCAATTTGGCCAACTTTCTCAGCTCAGTGAGATACACGTCGACAGGCTCATCTTTCCACCTTCGCTGGGCCAACTGCTCGTACGCCTAAAACGGGTTCATAGCGAATGAATCGCGCAGGGCTTTTTTGATGCACTCAGCATCTTTCTTGTCCTCGTCTCTCAATTCGCTGTAGACGGCAAACGCGGACCCTTCCAAGAATAGCGGTATGACGGTTGCGAGATCTCCGATATCCTTCAATCTCGCCACCAATTCCAATTTCTCCAACCACTGAATGACGTCTCCTTCACCGTCAAAACATCTCACCAAATCACCAATTTTTACTGTCGCCATCGTTACACGCCGAAATAGCTTGTTATTGTCACCTTTTTCACCGTTAACAAATACCTTTTTCCACACAACGTCAACACTCCTTCGCGCGCGCTTTTTCACTGATTCTTCCCGCGTCATCCATGGATGATGTCGCACCATCGACAATCCTTTGCCATAGATCATCACAAACCACACACATATTGAACGTTTTAATTATTCTTAACCAACAAGCTTTTACAAACAACAACATTATGTATGATGTCGTTCCATTATTTGAAAGCCATCTACATTATTTTTACAGAATCTCAAATACCTTTGAGTAAACCGACAGGTGTATTAATTTGAAAAATGTAACATATAGTTTCGAAAATTTGTCAAGAAAAATACTGGCGTTATAGCACAAAGGTAGTGCACTTCCTCGGATTGGAAATGAAGATCCAGGTTCGAATCCCGGTGACGCTAAAACAATATTTTTCGACAAAATTGATTTTATATGTATATATTTAAATTAATACATTAATTTAGTATTTATTGTATAATATAATATTTTACAAATATGTCGTTTGGACTGTCGTCACGCCACTGATCAGAATCCACATGCTTTTAATTTGGCAAATTTCTTCTTTACGCTGATGATGACTAGATGACTGCCATAAAATCTAAGATGATATCAGCCTGCTGCAAGGTGAACAAACTCCTCCTGAATGATATCAATTTTTTTCAAATAGCATTCTCAAAAAAATTCAATTACATTAATTTTACTTACACAATAGACAGCACTCGGCTAGAAAATAAAAGCGTCATTAAAGACCTAGGAATAATTCTCGATGGCAAACTTCTTTTCATAAATCACATTGACCAAATTACCTCCATAACCTAGGAGGATTCATGCTTCGAATCTGCAAACATCCCTGTTGCTTCAAAATATTGTATTACGCATTTGTCCGCAGTCACTTTGAGTACACATATTGCGAAATTATTATAGAACGAATTCTTCGACACCTTAATGTTAGATCTAATCTATCATTCGACACCTATTTAGAAGCAGCAATCTTCCACAATATGAAAAATCTTAGAATATCGAAGAACACGTGCTGACCAAATATTTATCTTTAAATTACAGCAAGGATATAGTGACGGCAGTCTGTATTCTCTGACATTCCTGGAAGTAGAACATCTTATAAACAAAATTAATTTATTCATTCACCGTTCGTGCAAATATCATAATGAGAAGTTAACGGAAACGGAGTTTTTCAACATTAAGCTTACTGTGTTAAAAGTTTTTTTTTTCATGAACCATTACGCGTATTTATTATAAATACCGTCATTACGTCTGGCCGTCATTACACTCGCGTACCAGAGTGTAAAGGTTTATTACAGATCACGTGTTATGTAGGTAATAATAATAAAATATAGTTTGATGCTAATGTTTTCTAGTGCGCGTTGTCCATCGTGATAGACACGACACAAGTATGACTGGTGAATGATAAATAATATTCTGGTAAACATTGAAAAAAACTCATTTTATGTATTGTTTTTAATTTAATATTTATTAATAATATTTGTTTAATAAGATTGGTTGCAGTTCTGTTAAAACTGAATACGTCACAATTGACGAAATGTATTTTATCATCACGCCCTTTCCACGCGGGGATAGGCAGAAAGGATAGAACTCCACACTTGTCCTGGCACACCGCTCTTGTTTCGTCTACTTTCGCACACATCTGATCACGCCATGTTTTTCGTGGACGCTTACAGAATATATATTTTTTTTTAAATATATTTATTATCATGCGAATATTCCAGTTTCCTTATTATTTTCAAGCTAGGTCTAAGCGTCCTCGCAATGAAAAGAGAATTTACTGGATTAACTGACATGTGGGACAAGATCCCGTGGACTGTATCGATTGCAATAATGATCAGTTGACGCAACCCGAATTGGATTTAGGAAGGAAACTAATGGCAAATGGATCTGGCCTACCTTGCACCAAAGTCCTGGGTTGGACTTCGTTTTCACCTCCAGTAGACTCGCACATTTTTAGTGAAAAACCGAGATATCACTGCATTTCCGGAGCTGTTGAGAACATTGACTCTTCCTGGTTTTTACGTATTACGCACGGCGCTGCTTTCGAACGGTAAAAAAAGAACACAGATCTTGACAATTCGGTGTCAGAAGACAATCTATCATTGGTTGGCCAGAGCGAGCTAGTTATATTAAGGTATATATTAAGATTTATATTGGAAGGACAAATGCACACGGAGTAGGTACTCGACTTGGGTCAACAACTGACCTTGATTATAATAAAAAATATATGTAAATAAACAATCTCATTATCATCACCGGTCACTGCTGGACGAAGACCTCCCCATGACTCTGTTAATATTTGTCACTGTCACCCATTGCTCCATTGACTTGGGCGTCTTCTAGATCGAAAACCAGCAACCAGCAAAGAAAGTTTTGTCTAATAGCCCCAGAAAGGACGAAATAATGTCGTATATACTTCACTAATTGACGAGCGTTGGGACAGGAATCGGTGGAAAAGAATTTTGTTGATTGTCGATGATGACGATGATTGCACAACAACACGGAATTTTTATATACAGCTTGAACATTTTCGTCTAGATATTGTGCACTAAATTAAGTTACATGTACAGATTCAGATGAATGAACCAACCAGGAGAAACTGGTGTAATGATGCACTTTGTTGCTTACTGTAAAAGGAATGTGTCCAACGGCCTCATACAGATTAATACAGTATTCATGTTTTTTATAATAAAACACAATTCATTGTTTGGGATACAACATACAGAACACACATATTAACACACACACACACGTGTATGTAATATGTAGCTGACTCGCTCTCATTCATGTTGAATCACTGCTTGTCGTTTGCTGTTTGTGATTGTACTTTGTACCGACGATAAGACGACACCATTTCTGCCAGTGTCCCATATTAAACAGTACGCCGATAATCCGATAAATGTACCATTTCATTATCCTACACGCACTCGTTGAACAGCTGTCCGCGTTCGGCGGCAAAATAAAACAAACTGTACGGTTAAATTGTGTTTTTCCAAGTTTAATGGTTTTATAAAATAAATATTTATGTTTTTATGTAAAGACTAAAAAATAACGCAACTAAAAGAGATCTAGTCGAAAGTGGCGATTTTAATGCGAAAAAAAAAATCAATTAATAGGATCAATGACAAAATAATCAAATCAATTTTAGATTTCTAAAAAACTACTTGTAAAATACGATCTAGCCCTTTTATCAATTGTATTTATATTGTGCTGTTATTTCGTCAAAGTAAATTACATATTTTGTTGTTGTGTTTTGTTTAATTTTTTAAATAAATTTTATTTTTTCGTAGAATGCAATCACTTTGTATGAAACCACGAAATTTATTATACGTCAACCGGTTTAGCTTATCATGTATTTTCATGTATTGTTCCATCCCTTAATGTTCCGTTTATCTATATATATATGTATTCTGTCTCTCTCTTTCGCATATAATTTTATATTCTGTTTCCCTCTTTATGTATATTATAAGTGTACTCTTTCTGTATTTATGATCAGTTTTAAATACGTCCTGATGAAGTTTGAGATAAGCGAAACCGGTTGACGTATAATAAATTACGTGGTTTCATACAAAGTTATTGTTATTTAATTCAATAAATACATATTTTTTAAATGTTTATCTTTCGAGACTCTTCTTCTTCAGTGGGTTTTCTCATTACTGACGATCACCTGATGATGTCCTTGTCTCCATCTTTCTCCGCAGCCCACAGTTAGGATTGCTGCTTCAATAGAATAGTCTGATGTGGTCGGCCCATCGAGTTGAAGATCTATCTTTTTACCTTTCTCAGTTTCCACCAGCTTCTCCCGGTTATCACCATCTATGGGCGATCTGTCAGAAATATTAGGGTATGCATCTTAGATATATCTTGGACTATCCCGTTATTATTGATGGATTACCTCTAGTCACGTTACATGATATATTTAAATATGGAAATTGTTTTGTGTTGATTAAGTTGGAAAGTACTGTTAGTACCTAGGCATATATTTATTTCAAACATTGAAAAATACGTTTCACGGAAACACTGGCTGCGGCCACTGTAGCTAACTGTGACTGCCCGCAGGGCCAAGCGACAAGCGAACGGCCATAGCTGATTGCGTTCTCCTATTTTATTGTAAAAGCCGAATTACGAAATGAGTACGTACTTCTAAGGCTTCCGCCCGACCGTATTATGTTGTGTTCTATTTTCAGTTGTACACATGTGTAAGAGCATACCGTCGTGGTTTTGCTTGACACCGGAGCTCGATTATTAAATACACGATGTTATTACATCATACTGGTTAAATACAAATTATAGCTAATTCCATTTCACCTCAATGCAAAAGTACTGTAAAATTACCAAACTTTGTTCCAGGACCAGGTTAGTTTATATTTTTGATAGAATCGGCGTTAACTTTGTAGAGTTTCATCATAATGGATGGATATAAATGAAACAATGTTATTGCTCTACTTGAGTTTATTAGCACTACTCGAGTTTCGAGAGAAACTGTAACTCTCATCGACAGGTGAAGTATTAAATTGACTACACATAAATATAGGAGACAAGGCTTAGGCGGTAGACATACATGTAATTAGGTACTGACAGATGTTGGGGGAGGGGGCGGAGTTACTGGTAGATGGTGGAGAGGTGGTCGTAACGGAAATATTGAGAGGAGAGGAAATGAATTAGAAAATGTAATATTGTTTAACAAATTCTTTTTTATTTCTAAATTTCCAGAATTATTATTTTTGTTACCTTTACGCGTGACGGAATGGAGGATGGATGGACGGGACGACTTCAATGTTTTCTCTTTTATATATTTAATAACAGTACGTAAATACACGTTCAATTTGGAACGGAGTGTTCATTGTCTTTACATTGTTGCGAATTACGACGACTGACAAGTATATTAAGCATCTTTGTTTTTCTGTTAGTCGTTTATAAAAATACATTTTATATAATTATACAGCAATTTAGACTAATCTATATTATCAAAAGAAATTTTTATCTTATCACAAAAAACGAGCGAAAACTAAACATAAATCAGCAGAACTAATATAAACATATACGTGCACACAAAAAAAGGACTAGCACGAAAACCTATTAACGCTTAATGCATCAAAAACGAAATTTATATCTTTCTCCGTCACAGGTAGGACAACCCAACATTTTTAGAAATATTAAATTAAATGGTTGTAATTGCCCTAGTACAGCAAGTTGTAAATCAATAAAATATTTGGGAATAGTTATTGATAGGCACGTGAGATGGGATGTTCATTTAGATGGATTAGCTAAAAGATTGCGAAAATTAATCTATATATTTAGAATACTTAGAAATATTCTGTATAAAAAGAAGATTATAACTGTGTACAATGCATTGTGCCAATCAATCTTGAGCTATGGTATTGATAGTTGGGGCAGTGCATCTGGTGTGCATATATATCAAGTAAGCATTGATCAAAAGGCTATACTCAGAGTAATACACCGCTGTGACTTTTCCTATCCTTCGGAGCCACTTTTTAGAGAATTTCAAGTTTTGAATTTTCATTTTTAAGAATATACTAATTGGCTTTCACAGGAAAATAAGCGCTCCATTTGTGAGGATTGAACGATATTATCCCACAAGAGCAAATAATCTTAAAATCGTTCCAAGAATGAAAACTAGTTTTGGCCAAAGATTATTAACTTTTCAAGCTCCCAGAATATATAATCAAATTGGAAATAATATTAAAATTAATATTAGTGACATTAAAGCTTTTAAAATTGATGTTCCAAATTAGTTGTTAAAATGAGGTAGAGCAGATACTGACAGTCGACTGTTGTATATTATGAAATAATTCTTATAACTACATTTTGTGTATTCTGATACTGACTGCATTGTAACTTTAATCTTACATATTTTCCTTTACCTTGTGTGTGCTTACATTCTATTTAAACATATTGTATTGCACATTAGTATTTTTATTATTAGGAGAACACATTCTTATTGTGAAGTTGTAATTATTCAGGACAGGCGCTCTGTGATATTTTAAATACTAATTAAATATATTAATTAGAAAGATATACATATGAAATCAATTTTATTGAAAAATATTGTTATGGCGTCTGCTATTAGATTACTCAAAGGTATTTAAGATTCTGTAAAAATAAGGTAGATGGCTCTTTCAAATAATGGAACGATTAAATGTATTAATATCAAAAAGGTAACATATAGGTTCGAAAATTTGTCGCTAAAAATATTGTCACTCTAGCATAGTTGGATAATGCACCTTCTCCGGTTTGAAAAGAGATCCAGGTTCGAATCCTGTCGGCGCAACAGCAATATTTTTCTATAAAATTGATTTTATATGTATATCTTTCTAATTAATATATTTAATTCATATTTTTAGTATTTTTATTTTCTCATTTTATATATTTTCACGTTTACTTGCCTTGTATGTTTAACTGTATATTTAATTGTGTTTTTCGTTCAATGAGTTATTTGGTTTTGTGAAATAAAATTTGTTTGCCAATTCGCCCTAAAACAGACTTGCATAGTTGAGCAGCGCATTTAAAAATCTGTGTAAAATATAAGTAACAAACTGTTTTTTTTTTTATTTAGCTGACAATATTTGTATATTATATATGATTAAATAAAAAAAAAACATCTCTATTACCACCGCATTACAACATAAACACCATTATACACTCGGGTACCGAAACATTATAGATATCTTCCTGTATATCGTATTCCTCCCGTTGAACATTTCACCCTATCATGTGGTATTATGTGACATAAGAAGTTTACGGGGTCACATCAATATTTTTTGTAAAAATACGCCAAACTACGTGCTACGTAAAATAGGACGTGGTGATCTCCCCGACCTGTCTATCGCTAGACGAACATCTTAACCAAACAGCACGTGATTTTCAAAGAAGAGCGTAAGTTTAGAAATATGTTTGTTTTGAAGAACCTGTTTAATCTCCTTCCCTATCAACATCGTCTCTGTCGGCAGTAACCCGACTCATAAGCGGTGACCTTCAGCCAAAGTTTTGAACTATGGACACACGAATCGTGTAAAATGAGTATGATGAATTGCACCACACGCGCCTTTGTGAATTATCGTGCTTGATGGCAAAACCACATCTGGAGAAAAAAAATTGTAAGTAATTTTTTATTGTTTTTTTTTTAATTTGATTTCGTGTTGTTTTCGTACATCGGTCGGCAACTGTGGATAACAGTAGGCAACTGTATAGATTATTTTGAGGAAGATATGTATCGTGTTGTCCATCATTTGACACACAACTGGTACCGCGTCAACTCCTCTTGTATCATCCGTATATAGTTCTGATAATTTAATCCTGTTGGACTTAAGCTTCTGACTTTATCGACTGTTTTAAGAGAGCTGAATTTTTTTATCTCTGTATGTTTTAACATATCATTCGTGCCTAGCTTTCTTTCTTACGTTCAATGGTTCTAATAGGGTCGTCCTCGAAAATCTGGACTATTCTCTCTTCACTCATTTATGTCCAAAACTGTTTCAGCGACCCGCGACTGCACTGTGACGGACGTTTATCGTTATTGCTGACTACAGTCTGGTATAAATCCTGACTTCCTAGACTGCTAAGTTCGAATTTTCAGATCTTTCCTGCCATAGCATTTTTTGCACCTATTCTTCATCTTCCTCCAGGGTCATTACTGAGCAGCCGTTTCTACGATTGCGCATAACTCGTACATTCTTATACGGCCTAGTCATCAAAGCGTTGATAATTTGATTAGTTTTTTTACTTTCGGCTCATCACGCAAGTCGCTACGTTCCTGGTTATAACGCCTACGCCTCATTTTTACTGACAGCTCCGAAAATTACCCTGAGAAACCTTCTAGAATACATCTAGTGTTGCTTCATATTACATTGTTTGAATCCAGGTAAGCACTTGTGGTGGAATAAGATCCCGCGGACTGTATCGGTTAAAGTTAATTAATGGTTAGTTGACACAATCCGAATTGGAACAAGAAAATAATATTGGCAGATGGATTTGGCCTACCTTTAACAGATCAACCGAAAGGAATTTTCGATTCAATTAACAGCTATTTGTATATGATTTGAGTAACTCACTAACTTAAAGATGGAACAGTGTAATATTGTGTAATTCACATTAAAGATAGAACAGAGTAATGTGAATAGCTCAGTGCGGGGAATGCACAAGGGCGCACAGGGTACAGCGGTGAGTTGTCGCGGTAGTTTTTAGAACTAAGCAATTAAAGTTTCTACTAGTACACAGATGGCACTAATTGTAAACTAATGTTTTCATTTGTGTTAATCTAACGCTCTTCGTTTACTGGAACTTTTGATAGGACCATTATTTGGTTTATCTAGTTTGGTTTTCCAACGAATGTCTCCATTCTTCGGGAATTCCGCACTAAAGGAGACTCTAAAGAAGGCTCTCTAAACAAAGCTTAAGTTACCGAAGAGTGGAGGAAAGCAGTTCGTGCTGTGGAAGTAGAAAAACGCTCTCTCTTACGGTCATGAGCACATCGACCGAGAGAGGGGTTTTGGTTTATGCCAGGTCTTTCACGGACGCCTTTTGTTTCATCCGTTTTTCATCCGTTCTACATGACCAAACGTGACCCTTTGAGCGACCGAAACTCGCGACATAACACGCCCTCCTTGATAACCGACTTACTTCGCTGTGTAAAAGTGGGATTGAATGATCCGCATCCATTTCTGCGCATTTTTTTTTAAATCTTGATTTTGGTGGACTGCTTTTAATGAAATTAATATTTTTTTCCACTTCGTTCGACACATTTTTCAAATCGCCCGGCAATGATTTTGATACAAAAATGTAAGTAAAGAAATATATCAAAATTACATTCGAATTTATCCTCTTGACCGAGGACACAGCCGTTGACCGAACCAGTGGTAAAAGTTGCTCCGTCTGTACATATTCCGATGCATTCGATCCATGATGAATCGAAGGATTTTAAATACCCGTTCAAGAGGTTGAATATGTTTTGTAGTTTCAAGTAGCCGTTTGCAACAAAATAAGTTTTCAATGTCGCTATCAATAACCGTGCGCGTGAAATCTAAGTCTTTACATTAACACACTATCACTTAACACAAAAAAATCAAAATATGTATGTTTCTGTATTAACGAAAGAACAACACCACATCAAAGTCCTATACTCATCGTGCAAAGCAAACAAGAACACGGCTTCCGCATGCCAATGTGAAAAATTGACAAGAGTCAAAATTATTCGACATTTGGGAGTACTGATCGATGATCATCTCAACTGGAAAGAACACATATCGAACCTAGCTAAACGCATAAGAAAACTAATTTACTTTTTTAAAGGAATACGATGTATAGTTGATTACAAACTCTTAAGATCGGTGTACTTTGCACTGTGCTACTCCTTAATTAATTATGCTATTTTAGTTTGGGGAGGAGCAGCAAAAACAATATTGGAGTCGGTTAAAAAAGCCCAAAAAACAATTCTCAAGGTAATTATTGGTCGTCTCTTTAGATATCCATCAGATCTTATATTTAAAGAGTACAATGTCCTAAATATAAGACAAATATTTATGTTGAGACTCGTTCAATATTTCCATACTAACAACAACTCTCCTCAAGCAATAAATCATGGACACGACACAAGACAAACAACAAACATCTACACACCAGTTCCGAGAGCAACAACGACATTTTATCAAAGATTCTACATATTCCTAGCTCCGAAACTATACAATACACTCAGTACCAACTGGAAATCGTACAATTCCAATAAGATTACACAAATATGGACCCAATATATGATTCAATCAGGTAGAGATGAATCAGAAGCATGGATATCCAACAATTTAATATAATTTATACAATTCTTTCACTAATAATTCACTAGTCCTACAACACTCCCACTCCATATATTTTTATTATATTTTAATTTTATTTTTACTTTTTTATTCATATTTGTAATTCTCTTTTTATTCCAAATAACACCACAACAGCACAAAAAAAAAAACTGGCTACTTTAACACAGACTTCAGTCTAGGAAAGTAGCCAGGACAACGCTGTATATATCAGAGGTGAAGTCTACTCCATCCCACACAATAAACTATGTATTATGTATGTATATTATGTATCCACCTCTATTAGTACAAAAATTTGGATGTCAAAATATATATAAATAAATAAATTTGCATAAGTCGATTATCCACTTGTAAAGCGAACACTGCATGACTTTTTCGATTCTCGCAAGATGGACGGTTTGATGTTCAAGTATTATGCTCTTTATAAGTAAAACTCGGGAAGGAGAACGCAGCGATTTCCCTGAGGCGACTGATGCCCACCACAGTGGTGTTATGATGAGAAAAACACAATTACGTGTATATATATTTGAATACATTTTTTTTTTTTTAATCATAATATACATTTGGTTTATCAAAGTGGGCAATATAATTCAAATGAGTATTTTGTCTAAATAAAACACTGTTTTGGAATAATCAAAAAATGGAAGTGTACCAACATAATATTCATAAAATTATTGAAATAATAACGTTATAGTATATAACTGTTCCGGAGACGTGCATGTACACGTGTCACCTGGCGTCAAAGTATATTCCTTTTCTCGTCTCCAGCGACGATTATTTCAAAGCCTGCTTTTAAATAACTCGGTTTGGATTTTGGCTATGTACACCTGATTGCGTATGCACTATACTCAACTGTTTCAAACACGAGAAAGAGAATATCTTGGATAATGTTATTGATTTTATCTTATCGTATTAATAAAAACAAAATATAATGTACTATTGACGAGCTCAAAATCACGAATCGTGAGTCGATCACTGATATCTTTGAATCACATTCACCACCAGTGATTGAATATCTGGGAATATCGTGATTCGTGATACATTTTTAAATTTTATTTATATTTGGTTGTGAATCTTGATTCGGCGCATGTGCATGTGTAACGAAAATATTAATGATGGAATGACGTCATTCGTGATAAGCTCCAAATAGTAGATTCGGCCAAAACGTTTTACGCATTTGACCCGAAATGCTGAGAATTTGACCCAAAAAATTAACTCGATTTTTTAAAGGGTTTTCATTCTCTTTGTAATGATATTAAATTAGATATATATTAATTATATATGCTAGAATATGTTTTTTTACGAAAATGAAGTTAAACATTTTTTTATTTACTTTATTTGTTCATTTATTTCGTGTTATTTTCATTTATTTCGTGTTATTTGTTTATTTGTTCGTGCGGCGGATGCGTATTAGTAATGAAACTGTGATCAGTCAGTTTTCAATCACTGATATTATCGAATACCGATCACAATCACACCAGCGAGTCAAGAGTAACATTTTTTCTCATCACTATAATGTATGTACCGTGTTCATAAAGATATTTGTTATTTGACCTCTCGTTTACAGTCGATTGTTTTGTCGTTTAAAAAGATTTTTTTTAAGTAAAATATTTCATTCTGAATGCTATAAATATTTAAAAATTCATGCTTAGTGAACGGAACCTTTTGCTAAATACCATATCGAGGAGATATATATTATTTGAGTTGTTTTTTCCTGGTATGCGGGTCGAAATGTTATCCTACTAAATGAATCTCAACATGGTTGAATACATCATACCCACTGATCAACGGGGGGCGCTTATAATTATTTGTTATTAACATAATAAATATTAATATAAAAACACAAAACAAGATTTTTTTTACATATTTTTATTAATTTATTAAAAAGAGATAAAATCGCGTTATTTTTGTTAGACGATTATACAGGGTGTCTCGTAGTTAGTTGTCCAAACTTCAAGAATACGTAAATCAAGTAATTTAGAACGAAAAATATTCTTGATAATTTGTCGATTTTACCCCTGCCTGGCGAATTATCAACTTTCTATTTTTTTATTTTTCAAAATTCGCATTCAAAAGGTTAAGTATTATGTCATACATTAATAATCTCAATATATACTGACCCACTGGAGGGTGAATTTGCAGGGTGGAAAAAATATAAGATTAAAAATGCCGAGATTGGCAACATTTTATTAAAAATTGTAACACGTAATGAAAGATCGTTTATTATTTTTTCAATTATTACCTTGCGCTCATTGAATAATAACATACACGTGCTACAATTTAAACATTCACGTGCTACGTGTTTAAAAATTTCGAAATGGTGGTAAGAATAGAATGTTATCCAGAATTTTTAAATCTTTTTATTTGATTTTTATCACAGATAAATATTTTATAACATTTGATATTAATTACTTTAATGGTAGTCCCGACGTTTTACAAAATATACGTAAGAAATATTGAAAAAAAATGCAAGTTTTGATGTTTCATAACTCCTAATCTATAAATATTTTACCTAACTGTAAATAATATTTTATCCCTCGGGCAGAAATTGCGCACCACGCTGTCGTTTTTGGACAATGGAAACGGTTTTGATAACATTCCCTTGGGTTTCGGGGTACCAGTATCTCATGTTCTGTTTATTAACATAGCCATCGACACGATAATGTGCTTCGTCAGTAAACAATATGTTTCCAAGCGTTCGTGCTGTTCCAAAACGTTCCAGTATCGTTCTCGCTAAGATTTCACGTAAAGAATAGTCATTTTCGTTGAGAAACTGCACGAGTTGCAGTTTGTATGGGTGAAACTGTAGTTTCTTTTTCAAAATAATCTGCAATCTTGATAATAAGTGCAATCTTGATTTTTTTAATCCAATATAGGCTGCAATCTTCCATATCGATTTACGTGGATTGCGCATAATTTCACGTCGAACTTGAGCCACATTTTCTGGTGTCGCTGCTGACGTTGATGGTCCCGGAGGAGTTTGGTTAACCGTGTCCCTTCTTGTCTGAACTTTTAACCCGACACCGGATAAGTCGCGTATTCGGCCCATCGATTACTCGTCGAATATTAAAGTGAGTACAAAATGCGCGACGCGCACGAACCAATGGATCACCGCACTTTAAATATTTCACAACATTTAAATAGCGCGCTCCCGACCAGTGACTCATTGCGATTGGCAAATCCGCGAATCACGCGCGTCGAATAATACCCCTCCCACTTCACCCTGATGGACATCCTATAGAATGGGTATGGATAATATATTCTCATGCTAACCTGTACATACTCCATTATCGTTGGGAATAGTATCGGAATAGGTGGCACGATTGGCCTTTAAACACTTAATTATCCTAAGACGTCTTTATTTTACGTAATGGAATTAAGAGACATTTCATGATATTGACTCAGTTGGTAGACAGCGAGTTATATTTCACCATCTTCAATTTTTTCGTTTATCCTGTAGATGGCGTATAACATGCGTTATGGTATTTACCCTTTTTTATAAGAAAATCCTAACATATTAAGTTAGTGATCCGCTTCATGTTATTGGTGGAGTCCACCGTATAGAATTTTCCTCCGATGGGAGGAATATTTTTTGAGAAGATCATTTTGAATCTAGGAATGTATTTTAATGTATAATTTTCTTACTTTTTAACGATTCCTTTTGAAAATATCCTTTTTGTATTTTAATTTATAAATAAAAAAATCCTGCTCCAGGTGAGGCTCGAACTCACAACCCCGGCATGGCTCACTGCTACTGTCATATAAGTACCGTGCGCTAACCAATTGCGCCACTGGAGCTCGGTCGTCACCCGCCGGGATAGCGCCTTTTATCTAAAACAAACGGTGACGTCACCGTATGTACACTACGACCGCAGATAACCATAATATGATTCTTGCTTTTTCCTCCTTTGTTATGATAATACGATTATTTTATCAGCGTCAGCAGTCGGCACCAGAATTCCAGTGAGCTGTGATCAGGTCCAATGTCCAAAGACTAACGTCTCTAAGCTCTCGACCTTTTCATTTTACAATGCGGATAAAAAAATATTTTACCTCGCGCACACACGTAGGTACACACATTTTTGGTAATGTTTACAATGACACTTATCGCTGACTTTGACAGTATTTTGAACACGTGGTTGTTGATAAGCCATCATACTCCAGAATCATTTGAAGTACATGAATTAATCTAATATATGTTAGTATTTAACAGTGTGATTCAGCCCTTTCGAAGAGAAAACTGGCGTCAAATAATAAAACTAAAGTTGTTATCTAAATAACTAAATAATAATGTATACAAAATCATATTTGCTTATGACACTACTGTTTATGACATTTGCACTATAGAAATTTGTGATTTTAACATACATGTGTATTTAAATTTAGCTTCACAACAAGACTGTACATATATAATTTTAAATAAAATACAAAATTTAAAATCCAAGATGTGTATATTATATATTTGTTATATATTATGTATATGTTATTTACGGCAGAACTCACACGGGAGATGACCATATAATATACACCCAAAGGTATTCTGTAAAGTGAACTTTGCGACGCCAAGAGGTCTCACGCCGATTAGCGTCCACGCTTTAAAAATTTATAATTGACCAGGACCAGTTTTTCGTAAAAACCTATTTTTAATGTTAAAATTATTATTTATGATAGACTCGCGACGAAATTACCAAATTGCAGGTTCAAGGGGCAATGTATTTGGGCACACTGATCACGAACACCGGTGACAGCGGGTAGGAAATTCGAAGACGCGCACAACTAGCTAATGTTGCGATGAATCAATTGTACAGAATATGAAAAGACAGTGACAACAAGCGAGCAACTAAAATTATGTCGATTTACACACAATATTCGTGTATGCTACGGAAACTTGGCAGTCCTCAATAGCGATAAGCGTAATATTGACGCCTTCGAAATGTATTTTAATTTTAATTTAATATTTTATTTTATTGAGGGATTTTGACAGTGTAAATTTAATATAACTAACATAATAAACATTTAACATGTGATACTATTTATGAAATCCACAGAAATGTTTAGGTGCAGACGATAAAGAAACAGAAAAAAGGTGAGAGATCGGGCGGGGAGGTTGCAACTATTGTTGCGGTAAAGGGAGAGCAAGATGTATTCATAGGTAGAATGATTGGCCAAAATTGAGACTGTGGTGGTTCATAAAAGTAACCCTTTAAGAGTAGTAAGGCGACTGTTGAAAAAGTCAATTCTGTAAATTTCTCATGGCATTTGCATGACCGGTGAATGAATGAATTTTGTATGTAAGGTGTTCTACTTCTAGGAATGTGGAAGAGTGCGGACTGCCGGCTCGATCTAGATGGTATGTTGAGAGATATTAATTCTAATTGGCTGGGACAGTCAATATGGCCTTGCAGTAGTTTGAATAGAAGTATTTGGATAGAGCGTGCATCTGAATAGGAATTGAATGATAGATTAGATCTAACATTACGATATCGAAAAAGTCTATTTTGTATTCGTTCTAATCTCGCAATATATGTAATCTTCTGTGCGTGATAGATGCGTTGCATCTAGCTGGAGTGACCCCAGGGTCAGTGTCAAGGCGACCCAGAACCTGGTTTTGTGGAGTTGCATTATGAGCTGAGTCTTACCTGATTGAGGCTACTATTTGTCAGTAATACAATGGAGGAAAGAAGAATATATATATTTGACTGTGTTTTTGTTTCTGGAGTATAATAGTGTATCCAAGTTTCATCTACAGTAACTAATCGGCGCCAAAACCTTTATTGCGCCTAAACTACGTCAACATAGCGTTGGAAATGTTCATTCGAATACGTTTTTGGTCCGGAGTGAGCAAACGCGGCACCCAACGTGCAGTCAGCTTTCCCATGTCTAAATCTTCATTCAATATGTGACAAACACGTTTTTTGGACATGTTCATAGCCTCTGCTATCTCTGTAACCTTAATTCGACGTTCGTCCAGCACCATTTGCAGTTTGGTTGCAGTTTTTTTTGCCGTTCCCGACCGTTCATCATCACCCAAGATGGTGCGGCCGCGTTTAAATTCAGCTGCCCATTATAATGATAGTGCAGAATCCCCGTACACAGCGTCCAAGTCGTCTTTATTTTGTGTAGTCGTATTGCCTTTCAAAAACAAATACTTAATGACAGCTCGATACTCGATTTTTTCTATTTTCACAAAAACACTCGCATCGACTTACTCAAACGATTGTCCGACAACAACTGCGCGTCCAAAATGGCTGAAATTCTGGTGAGTATTTATCAAAGCATATGCAAACATGTTCCCCAACTTTAGTTGACGAGTACTGCCATCTTCATGTTGAGGTTGGAAATTTTTTAAACAGCCCTCGTATATTTAAAAGCACTTCATATGCGTTGTTATACTGGGTACGGTATCCACTCGGAAGTACCTTGGGAAATACAGCAATCTCAGCATTGTTAGTACATAGTATTTACAAGTAGTGGTAGATTTGAAAAGTCTTTATGGGTCGGTTGTGTGATCAGTAGTAACTTTTTACTATAGTTAAACAAATAATAGATATCTCATATAGACGAAGCTATTTTTTATTATATTTAATGGAAAATATGGGTAATTTACAGGGCTTACGACCTGTCTTAATAGCTTCGTCTCTATGAGATATCTATTATTTGTTTAATAACAGTGCCTTTGTAGGTGAAAATCCAGTAATTGTGTGTTCTTGGACATATTAAAATATTGCTTTTACTACAGTAACTTTTTACTAACGCCCGTAGTAAAAATCCTTTACGGATTGTTGATACATTAAGTTTACTACTGCCAAAGTATACGAGTAGATGGAGACGTTTATAGACGCGACAAATAATCATGCGTTATTTTATGCGTGAATTTTTTCGCTTAGACATTTGAAATCTGTCACTTTGATGGTGAAATTTTTTCGTATCATCTGTAATAATGCATATTAAACAACGAGATCATTATCAGACGAACTGTCATCACTAAAATAGCGGGATATTGAATGATTCATTGTCCTATACTGCAACTTTCTAAGTGTCAATGTGCCAGATGACTTTTGGAACAGCTGTGAAAAGTCCGCCATATTTAACTATCGATTCTCGTTTTTACTATCGTATATCGCAGAGTAAAATGAGTTTACTACGGGTGTACTTTCGATAAGAAAATATTTTTTTACTATAGTAAAAAGTTACTAATGATCATACAATCGGCCCTTAAAGAATTTCATCTGAGATCCCAGCCCTGCTGTTCACGGACCTCCCCTGTCGTCATCTTCTTCAAATCTGTCAGTTTGTCTATTATAAATGAAGCGCATTCTTGCGCGTATTATTGAATAAATCATTGTTAACAGTCATTAAGTATCGCATGATGATGAAAAAAAATGCAGTTAATTTGTAATCGTAATCTTAATAATTATCAGCAAATATCAGATCGTTGTTGAATTATTGTCATTCTATAATTATTTATATCTTAATATTTTACAAATTGTTCTCGTATTATATGACTATTCGCGATTGTACCAATATTTATCTTTTATCTCGTCAGACTTTGGAACTTTTGTCATCGAGTCGTGTAAGACAACCGAATATTTGTAATAATTAATCCAATTCAAATTGAAACTTTTGAACTTTTGATCATTTTACATTGTAACATTATATTAAATGATATGCGATGTAAGAAAAAACATGTTAAGAAAACGCGACCAAAAAAAATACGTCATGATTGTTATGGTGATTACGTTTTATTCAGTATCCATAAACGTCAAACTTACGTTTTGAAGCTCGTCCCGGTAGGTAGGTAGGTAGGTAGGTAAAGAATTCATTTGTGAATTCAGTACCCAAATGATACCAACATAAATAAATAAAAATTAAAAACCGTTTATTAACAAATTAAATTTTTAAATGTCTATGAAGGGATTAAAATTCAAATCCACCGTCATCTCAGTCGGCATCGACGCTAGCGACAGCGCGGCCGGCTGCCGCTACAAGGCACACGGCACAAGGCTTCACAACGGCGGTCTTGCTGGCCCACGCGCGCCGAGCGAGACCGCCGACTCACTTCATAATACACGCACACCTTTAACATCTCTGCATTTCTTTACTGTATTCATTCTGTCTTCTTTGTTCGATCTATCCATCTCCAATAAACATGAACAAGCAAATCTATATTTCTTTCATTTAACCACCGTCCTAACCCCCAAATCTAAAATAAATGTAATAAAATATGATTCCTTCCTTCCCAGTGAACTGCACACATAACAAAAACGCGCACATGATATGTTTATTCATAACCATGAGAGTACTAATTTCAGTCACCCGATACTACTCATGATGCTATAAAAAATGGATTTTTTTGTCTTTACCTACATGTTCAATTTATACAAAACACTAAGAAAACAACTTTCCGCTTAGTGGCTGTATTTAGTTAATATTCCGAAGAATTTTAATTATTTAATACTCGTAAATTGTCGAGTGTCCTTAACCATACCGGTTTATTTTTATTATTGAGCAATATTTACATATTCTAACGAATATATCGGATACAATTTCACTTAAGGAACAGGAAAAATCAACAAAAAATTCACACACTTAGGAATAACATTTTGGTCAACGATTATTTGTCAAATCAATAAAACTTTTAAAATTAGCAATATTAACTTTGTGGTTAAAATTTATATTTTTTATTTATTATCTTAGTTTTGTTAATAAAACTAAGATAATAAATAAAAAATAAATCAATAAAAACTTGTTCAACAGCTTTCAGTCGAAGCCGGTGGAACCGTTCACTGTACAACCCTTGCAGTTTTAAATATTGAACATTTTGCAGTATTCACTGTTTTGTTAACGTTCACAAGTGCGTTGCAATAATATCCTTCCCTCACTTCTCCCTTTTCAACGGACCATATTATATATTGCGAGATTAGAACGAATAGAAAATAGGTTTATTCGATATCTTAATGTTCGATCTAATCCTAACTCCTATGATGCAGCAAACTTCCACAATATGAAAACCCTAGAACATCGAAGAACACGTGCTGGCCGAATACTTCTCTTAAAACTACTGCAAAGCCATATTGACTGCCCCAGCCAATTAGAATTAATATCTCTCCATATACCATCTAGATTGACCCGGAAATCCGCACTCTTCCACATTCCTAGAAGTAGAACATCTTACATCAATCATTACGCCAATCTTTCTACCTATAAACACATCTTGCTCTCTCTTTACCGCAACAATAGTTGCAACCTCCCCACCCTTTCTCACACCTTTATTCTCATACATAAGTATTGTTACATATGCTTTAATATAAACAATGTTTTAGAGGGGGTCAAGGTTCACTTCACATCGCTTATTATTTTGAAAGTTGTGTATATAATTTGTTTTATAAAATATTTGTTATTAAATGTAAGAATTGCGTAATTTTGTATTGACAATACGAGTCCTCTGCGTAAGAACGTGTTCCGTTTTGAGAGCTCGTTCGCAAATCGAACGAAGTTAACATGGGCATCTAACATTTACTATAATAATCACCACTGTTCTTGCGCTTAACATCCGTCACGGTGGGGTTAAAAGTAATTGCACGGTCGTTGAACAAAAACACATACACTTGTTAAAGACCGCGCGTGACTACTGTAAACATTACCGAGCGGCAGAAATACAAACTAACCTTACGCGCTGTCGCTTAATTTGAAATTCCTATACAATTTTGAATTTTGCACATCCTTAAATAACTTTAAATAATTGGACATGGACGTTCGTATAATTGAAAGTTCGCAAGTTGATGTCGGTGCACATGTAGAGGACTTACAATTATCAAGTAGAAAAGTGAAAAATTTCAGGGTTCAGTTCATCGTGAATTTATTTCATTCAGTTATAATATATTAATGATCTGTAGCGCATTGAAATTGTGAAAACTCACTACAAAAATTTCGCGTATTCAGTTCGTAAACATAATACGTAAAAGCAGTGCTTTTAGACTATGTCTATAAAATATAATATAATGGAATAGAAAGATAAAATCTACGCTAATGCTCCAAAAACGATTCAAGCACTTAAGATCAATATCAAAGGTGTTATCGGAGAAATAGGGCCACAATTATTCAAATCATTCAAATAATCATTATAACCAGGGGCGTGCAGTCCATAAAGCAAAAAAGTTGTGCATTATGTATAAAATTATATATTATTAATTATAAATTAAATAATTGGATTACATAAACGGAAACATTATTTTAAAATTAGCGCCATCTGTGTACCAGTAAAGACTTTAATTGGTTAGTTCTAAAAACCACTACGATAACTCACCGCTGTACACATGGCGCTCTTGTGTATTCGCCGCATTGAGCTATTCAGATTACTCTGTTCTATTTTTAAGCTAGTAAATTACGCAAATCATATAATTAACTATTTACTGAATTGAAAATTCCTTTCAGTTGATCCGTTTTGTATGGAGTCGTTACCTATGCTGTTTTTAACAGAAAAAACATTAGAAAGGCTTATAACTGCGCGCAAATAATTGAAGTGTCTACTTCCTCTTTTACCAATTCGCGAATTTTACTCTCAATGTTTTTAACGTGTTGATTTCATGGCCATTTTTTGCGTTGCATTTGTTTTTGATTTGGGAAAAATAAAAAGCAATCGGCAGAACTATTTCTGACGTTAAACTTTAATAAAAATAATTATTTAGTTTAGTTATTACGTGAAAATTTTTCAAACAATAAAGGAATCATGTTCAGTCACAAAAAATGTTCTTAAAAACGTCCATACATTTTAATATTCATTTTTATATGGGTAAGAAGGTATTATTTTATGTTCAAACTTAAACATCAAAAACACTATTAATAGTACTCTAAAATTACAAATAAATACATGGTAGGGTCGTATAAACGACGGATTTATTTTGTCTAAAGACGTCGGTTAAACGAAAGTTCGTAATCTTATGTACAAAATATATTGTAGGACATATATTATGTATGATTTTATAATATCATTGGTAACAGCTTAACCTAAATCTACACCTACTGGACGGCACTGTGTCGTACATATATTATATATGATTGCATAATATCATTGGTAACAGCATAACCTAAATCTATACCTACTGCACGCCACTGATTATAACTATTTATATTGCCGATATTTATGTTACGTATTTGGTTCGCGTATTGGTCGGTATCGAGAGTTTTGTACTTTTTCTTTTGTAGAATATATTAATTTATTTTAAAATCACATCAACGCTATCTAAAAACGTACGGCGCAATTTGGCTGCGCACTCGCTAATCGTTAAATATTTCACCAACAGTGAAAGTGTTCAGCGTACGGAACGAACGGATAAACAGAGAGTCGCTGGAAATTTCAATCGTTCCAAGGGGCATAATGCACCTTGCAGATTTTTTGGTACCGTTAAATTCAGTTCTTTTTCCTCTTTATTTCTGTATACTTAGATTTCTTTTACCATGAAAAAATATTCCCTACGTCACTGTAAAAGCGTGTGATTTTTCAAAATTGTCAAATATGTCATGTAACCGTCTTCTTGTATCTCCACGTTGCATTAATTGGGATTTTGTTACAATAGTTGTTACAATTTTTTTATTTTTAATCTGTTTTTTTTTTACTAGAAAATATTAATGTTAACAAAAAAACTTCTATAAACTTCTATAATTACTTTGACGCCGATCGATTTTTACACCAATATAAATGTTTCAAAAATAGAATAAATTAATATTTTAAATTCCCTCGGAATAACAATTTTTCTGAGTTTTGAAATCAACTTTTAGAGACACGATGCTCTTAATAAGGAAAATGGCATAGCTTTGCATAAATAAACGATAGACGCTTTAGACCTTCCGCCAAGACTTCCCCCCCCCCCCCCCCGCCTGATAACCAATGTACACTTAATTTCAAATAGAATATATGTTTCCATACTGTTATTGAATATATAAAAGAGAAAACATCTAAGTAATTTTAATCTAGAGATATTATAAACGCGTTAGACATATTCGCTACTTTGGCGAATATGTGGAATTTTTCCTTACTGGCAAATAACACTACGTCCGAGTCCGATACGTCCAATACTTCTAATACATCCAGAAAGTCATAAATAAAAGATGGGGAAGCGCTGTATTATTAGCGATATACAGTGAAACCTCTATTTATCGTTTTTGAAGGGATCTACTGACATAAATTATGAATGCGGGAAGGTAGAAAAAAGTTATATTTTTCATACTTAAATGTTTATATATATTTCACATGTAAATGACTGTTCAAATAAAATGATGCATTTTGGGTGTTTTGTATGAAATTAGTTCGGAACTGGAAGAAATAAACGATACATGCGGGAAAACGATTATTCGAGGAACGATCGATCGCGATTTCACTGACGCCATATATATATATGTCCTAAGACGCCATGGTCAGATAGTGTATACAGTGAAATCGCGATCGATAGTTCCCCGAATAATCGTTTTCCCGCATGTATCGTTATATATATATGTATATTTATTTTATTTAAAATTAAAAAAATTACGATCAAAACAGACCCAGGCTAGAGTAATGTAATTATCAAAAAGATTTTTTTGCCACGTTCGGCACTGTCCAAGGTCGATATATTGTGTTAAATTATAATTATTTTTTGTTTCCTCTCGAACGTGCCGCCGATTCGTGGGAAATTTTACTGCTAAAGTCAAGGAAAGCCTTTGTTTCATTTATAGTAGGCACTGGGTGTGATGCGCACCAACACACACGCACACATCTACACTTTGATTTAGTCTCCCTAATTTATTGTGTACATATGATACACACACACAAATACAATATTATATACATTTTATAATCTTTTCTTACTATAGTCAAGTCAGTAGTCAATTAATTAACTCATATTCGTTTCAATTTAATATTTATTATCAGACATTTTCATGCACGAATTTAAACTGGCAGTAGCTAGCGTGACCGATGACCCCGAATAAAAGAATTCATTGCGTTTTGACCGAGGTCAAAGAAATATTAAACATTAAATTGTAAATGAAAGAAAGCGGCGGCCGACGTCTGTAATCCAAGATTTATGAAGGTAATTAGTAATGATGAGAAAAAAAGTTACTCTCGACTCACTGGTGTGATTATTTATATTATTAAAACCTCATTTGCGTAAAAACAAGTATTAGCATAAATAATTAATATAAATCTAATTTAATACAAATATAATGAAAATCCTTTAAAAAAATGTAATTTTATTTTTCGGGTCAAATTCTTAGCAAATATGCGTAAAAAGTTTTGGCAGAATCTACTAGATAGCGCTGATCAAATTACGGAAAATCCGGTAGATGGCGCGGATTCAAGTGATAATCGATTTAAACAAACAGCGTCGTCAGAAAATCAATATATTTTTTGACAAAAAAACACTAATCACGACATTCCCAGATATTCAATCATTGATAATGAATGTGACTCGTGAGATGAGGTATCAGCGATTGACTCACGGTTCGTGATTTTGAGCTCATCACTAGTAATTAGGCACTTAAAAATGATGTTTATTTCACTCCGAAACATATTTAAAAATATGAGATGTATATGAATATCCTGACTTTAATAAGCGATTATTTGAGTAAAAAACCAATGAAATATACATTTGATTTCGTATATTGTAAATTAGCTCAATATACTCATGTAATATCAATATACATATGTAATTTCATATTATTCTTCTCAAGTCTGTTTCTTTATATGTTTGTTTTTTTAATAATTTTTAAATATGGTATGGTAAACCACACCACATCGCAGAGCCGTAACCGTATTGTGACGATGCACCTCGTTCTGATGCAGCCAATTTTAAGTGAATGCGTTTTTCTTTCAGATGTGAAGCAGATCCTGAACAGTGTCTCCGGCCGCCTGAGGTCCGGGGAGCTGACGGCCATCATGGGACCTTCGGGAGCCGGCAAATCCACACTACTGAACATCCTCACCGGATACAAGTGAGTTCCTCACTCCAGCATTTGCATTATAACTTCCTTTATTAGGATGCCCGTCCCATTGCCATTTCAGCTTTATTTTTAGGCAGACGTCACCTTCAATTTTGGTCCTACTTAATATTTTCCATTTACAGCGTCATATGTGACAAACAACGAGTATGTATGTTATATGCCAGCTACTTTATTGATACATAGCTTATCAAATTAGATTTATTTTGTACGAATTATTATTGTGTTCGTTCGTTTAGATTAACATGTCGAGTTAAAGAACGCGTCGTTTACATTTAGTTCCCTCTCGGGATAAAAAGTCTCAGAACAAAGAGATGAATGTTTATATTAACCAGCCAGGTCAATGAACGAATCAAATTGTTTAGGTTAGCCTTAAAACAAAGCGTGTTTACAAATGTGAAAATAAAACACTTTTTTATAAATAATAAGACAAAATATTTTGTTTAAAACACTATTTATTGATACATAAACATGTTTCGACAACTATTGTATCTTCTTCAGGAAACAATGTATACTAAAATTAAAAAACAAGCATAGATAAAAACAAAACTAAAAAGCGGTGGGTAACTAAGCGGGAACTAATATGAAAACAAATTTAAAATGTGACTATTTGCAAAGTTGATAATAAATAATTGAAATGTTCCAACATGATATCATATATACAACTTCCAAAAGTTTGATATATGTGGTAACATGGGCAAATAGGTGAACGTTACATTGTGGAAAGTGATCACTTAAGATAACCGATGACAGGTCGTAAGACTTGTAATGCCCAAGACTTTCATGTTTCCCATATAAAAATAATAGGTTCGTCTCTGTGAGACTTCTAAATCTAAATTTAACAAGAATTAATCAACAAAATCAATCAAACACGATTCTTTTGGTTCTATATTTAATTTTTATAAATAATTGGACGATCGTTTCGGCTGTCTAGGCCATTATCAACTGGTAAAACTTAGAACAGTGTGGTTAAGGGAATTTTTTTTTATTTGACATTTTTACAATTTTTTTATAACATGAATTAAGTATTTTACATTATTAAAATGACATGGTTTTTTTTCCGCTTTTCTCTCCAAAAAGAGACTAGCTCTTGTGCTTGGAGATGGAGTTACACTATAATAATTTTATATAGAGAGTTATATATTTGTAGTCTATAATTATTTATTGTCTATTTGTGTGCTTCTGAAGTGTTCATTTGATTTTTTTCTAAACTCTTTTATATATATTTTATTTCTTTAATTTGTGTAGGGAGGCTATTGAAATTTTTTATTCCTAAATATATAAAATTTTGCTGATAGAGTTTGGTATTACATTTAGGGATTTTAAAGTTATTTTTAAACCTTAATGATGTGCTTGTTTCAAATTTGACCTTTTTTTAAAAATATTACTTTGATGATCGTTCTCTGTATTATTTTTACCGAGTTCATTATATTATTGTATGCTTCTCCCCACCCAATTATTCCATACTGGAGTAGTGAGTGAACAATAGCAAAATATACCTTATTAAAATTATTTACACTATTATCTTATTCTTTTCACTAATTCGCTAATGTGACTGTCATTTTTTGGTTTAGGTTTGTACACGAGTTGTTACAGGTAATTGTTAAAACGACCTAATATGTAATACCCAACTTTATAACCAAATTTGAGCTCTACATCAGCTGTTTTTCGCTCGGGCCGTATCGCGGTATGCCCCGCACATAGGTTTCCGATATCATCGGATATTTGATACGGTCGTTCAAGGTGAGTCGGTGGGATCGTTCCGTCATCGCGGCGCGTGATTTACTGCTTTACTCACTTCACTGGTCAATGTGCGCCAATTTGCACAGTCAATAATAAATTCGTAATCTCGGTTCAACTTTGCGTTGTGATATCGACAATCGAAGAATGTTTAAGAGTAAAATAAAATATATTAAATAATACAATCAGCTTTAGATATGGGTCGGTTAGCTATGGTGTGATCGGTAGTATCTTTTTACTAATGCCCGTAGTAAAAATGCTCTGCGGGTTGTTGATACATCAATTTTACTACTGTCAAATTATAGATGGAGACGTCTATAGGCGCGACAAATATGCCTTATTTTACGCATTATCTACGGATTTTTTCGATCGAAATCTGTCACATTGGTGGTGAAATTTTTTCGTATTTTGTGCTAATGTATATTATACAACGAGATCGTTATCGGACGAACTGTCATCAATAAAATAGCGGGATATTGAATGATTAATTGTCCTATACTGCAACTTTCAAAGTGTCAACGTGTCAGATGATTTTTGGAACAGCTGTGAAAAGTCCGCCATATTTAAATATCGATTCTCGTTTTTACTAAAGATCAAACAACCCGTTTTCGCAAAAAAAATTACTTTAGTAACCTTTTTTATATAGTAAAAAGTTGCTAAAGTACAGTTAAAAATAATAATTCAGGTATCTACCTACCTGATGGTATAAAATATAAAATTAGTACAGTGATGAAAGATTATCGGAAACATTTTCGGATACAGGACTGGTGGTTAAATTTAGTTGGTTATTTCTAAAGGATTCTAAATTATTTAGGAAAACACATTCTTATTGTGAAGTTGTAATTATTCAGAACAGACGGTCTGTGATATTTTAAATACTAAATTAATGTATTAATTATAAATATATACAGGTTCGAATCCCGGTGACGCAAAAACAATATTTTTCGACAAAATTGATTTTATATGTATATATTTATAATTAATACATTAATTTAGATTCTAAATTAATTCTGATGAAAGAAAATAATTTTTCCGAAACCGGTTGATTTTTTATACGAAGATATCGTGGTTAAATACGAAGTTGATTAATAATTTCATTAAAAATGAACAAGCACGAAGTTTTTGCAGTAAATATTAAATTTAAAAATTATTATTAAAAAGGATGAACAAAAAAATCTACCTATCGAAAAAATGTATAGTTACCACTGGAGCTCGAATCCGGAAAATTCCAATTTACGTTCTCATCGAATTTTTCGTTTTCATTATTCATATAAGGAAAACGAAAAATGATGTTCTAAAACAGCAACTTCTCAATAAAAATGTGTTTTTAATAAAATATGTCATTGGTATATTTTTAAACCTATTTAAAAATTCCACATTTCATGATGCAAATAATGCAGCCGCACCTAGCCTCGCCCTCATAACAGATAAATAAGTAAAAACACGCAATTTTGCTAATTTGTTCGGTCCTAGCTAGGGATTGTATATGTGCGCACATGTCACTGTGTGCGGTTGTCATGGAATCCATATTCCCGCAGTAGCGAACGATTATAAATAAATAAATAAAAATAAATTTCAATTTTCATTAAAAAATTCTACACAATTGGAATACGTTTTGCAAACGCAATTCGAACTTTGAACGCGTTTCATAGGTATGTCGTATCTGCCTTAGAGAGAGAGACCTTATCGAGTGCGACATTTGAACAACATAAATATTTTTCCAACATTTAAAAAAATATTTATTCTCTATCGTATTTCGACGAAATGATAATGCGTTTCTCTCTTATCGAGCAATACTTTTGGCGTTATTAAGCGTTAGATTAAAAACTGTGATAAGATTACATATTTTTTTTGTTTTCGTACTGACCTCTTCCAATCCTCCGATTGGAATGATGCTATTATATTTGATTGTACCTTGACTCGATGACGGAATGCCAATGTGTTCGTTAATTTATTATCTTTTTTTTTTATTCCTCAATATCTGATTGAAATTCGTATCGTAAAATTCTTCTGTATATTTCGCTATCGAAAAAAGTGTTGTTAATATATCGACGTGATTTAATCGAAATTGTCAACAAATAAATGAATTCCTAGAATGCTAAGAAAATAATATTACTTGCAACAGATAAATATTCCTTTCGATAAACTGCGCTGCCGTCGGGACTTGAACCCGAGATGAATATGAACTTTATGTACCTACTTAAGAATTGCAATAATTCACGAATAAAATGTGAATTGTTCATAAATATGTATCTATTAATATCAGAAAATATTGTTATGTAGATATATGAACTTTGAAAAGTCTAAATTATCAATAATTATAATGTTTTAACTAAATATAAAAACTATAAAACTAACTATCTAGACAAGAAAACAAATATGAGGGTACGTTGAAACATTTTCCAGCATCGAAAAGACACTAGCCAGAAGCTAAATCCTACCATACCATTTTTAATGGACTTTCTTTAAAGTAAGTGTTTTGTTCTGACAACAAATTGAATTAAACTCAAATATTTACCTCATAATGTTCATATGAATTTCTAGAACCGTGGGCATCGAAGGCAGCATCACGATGAACGGCCGCGAGAGGAATCTGTCCCAGTTCAGAAAGTTGTCGTGTTACATCATGCAGGATAATCAGCTCCACGCCAATCTCACTGTGGAGGAGGCGATGGCCGTAGCCACCAGTCTCAAGCTGCCGTCCACCTTGTCTAAAACTGAGAAGGAAGATGCAGTAAGTAGCTCTGGCACTTTACATGGTCCATTAATGGAGTTTTGCTTATTCGGTTAAAACTAATGAATGTTAATTCTGAAATATTATTCCTCCCGTGTTTTGTCTATTATAATGTTTGATAGTGTCATGCAGAAAACAGTGATAAAATTATAATCAATGCACTTTAGACTTTAGTACTGTAAAAAGTGTATTAGAGTATTGATGGTTTGTCTCCATAATTCAAACCATTCATTGTGTTCAGATGTCCAATCAGGAATCAGATAATGGGGTTGCATGAGTAAAAGTGATACTCACAGTTTGGTCACAGGTTCATTCAATAAAGTTACAGTAAATATGTGATTCATAATACAAATTAAGTTATGTGGTGGAGTTATTTGAAAGATTTGGCTGCCTGGATGAGGAACGATGGAAAATGTGTCACTTCTTGACCAGCTCTCCATACAGTTTATATAAATAAAATTAACGCTGATTAATATCACTTGGGATTTATTTCTTGATACTGATTGATTTTGAAGCGACCTTTGCCAGTTAACCAAACTAAACTAAACATAGATATCCAATTTTGACTTATTACTTTTTTTTACTAATCATCTCTTGATGCACGTATTGATCATATGATCTCATATTGAGGCTTGGCCTCCTGATCTTTCGCCTCAAATTGTTCTGGTTTTCGGTGACCGTCTTCCGGTTTGGAATTTATAGCAGCTATTCTTATAATTTGTTAAAAATCATCACTGTTGTCATAATCTATTGTCGATCCGTTGCTGGAAGAAGACCTCTCCATGCTATTATTTTTGGCTCTCTGCCAGTCTTAGAATTGGACTGGAAATAATGTCACCCGAGAACATGCAGTAGAAACTCGAAAAGTGAGACAGTATTAAAAAAATTAATAAGACAAAATAGCATAAATTTTTTAGTTTATTTTTTTAAAAGTCTAATTAATTTTCAATACTGTAATACAAATACTAATTAACTGTTGCCGTTGATGGCAATCCCAACTTGTCGGTTGTGTTAAGTGTTAGTTCACATATTTTTATAAATGATTAAGAATGTATTTTTTAGTAATATTTATTTCTTAAATCACATTTGATTTTCCTTTTAGACTCAAGAGATCCTGGACACCCTGGGCCTGGCGGAACACCGCAAGACCATGACGTCCAACCTCTCCGGTGGTCAGAAGAAGCGTCTCTCTATCGCTCTAGAACTGGTCAACAATCCTCCCATTATGTTTTTCGACGAGCCTACATCCGGTCTCGACAGCTCGTCATGCTTCCAGTGCATCTCCTTGTTGAAGACCCTGTCCAGGGGAGGAAGGACCATCATCTGCACCATCCACCAGCCCTCGGCCAGATTGTTTGAGATGTTTGATCACCTCTACACGCTGGCTGAAGGGCAGTGTGTGTACCAGGGGAGCACAGAACGTTTAGGTATGTTTTGAACCTGACACACATTCATTATTAAAAAAATTATTCAGCTATCAAAATTTTAATAGAACAGTGTGACATGTGTGACTATCACAAATCTGCTGTTGACTTTGTATTCTGGTACAGTCCGACCAACATAAAGTAGGGTTAGGAGGGCAACACTGTACTTTGGACAGAAGCTGTTAGGGTGTTAATATTAATACAAAATTTTATAATTTAAATTTTTTTTAATGATGTTCGAATCCTGCACAGGTCCATACTATCAAGAGTTTATTTGTTTTTTTTTTCCAGGTGTAAAAAGGTTCGATGCTAAGCTTTGTTATCTTATTTTTTAATTCTCGACAATGTTCTATGAGACAAACCTAATAAACAAAATAAATAATATATCCACATTTTAATACAATAAAAACATAATTTTGTATATTGTGAATATGTTGAAAATTTTTATTCTATTCCTGAACGACAATCATCATAATTAAAATTATCACCCTGGCAGCACTAAGCCAAACGAATCTGTAATGGCGGCCGCTCTCTGAAGCATTCTGTCAAATGGAAACATCTATCCTTTATTGGCTTTTTCGGTTTCGCAAAACTTCAATACCTCGCGACCTGGCCTAACCTAACCTGTGTAACCTGGCCTGTAGCTCACTGGCCTACTCTGAATTGGTCGACACTAGGCTAGCCAGCCTCAGAAATTTGATTATATTTGATAAAGCTAATAAAAACCATACTCTATTTATATTTCGTCTACACCACCAAAAAACATGTCCATCATCGATCGCGTTCCTGGAAAATCAGATCCACTTTTATTTTTATTTATTTTTTTATGTAAATGGAATGCATTTATTCAAGCCAATTGCAATAGCGGCATATTTTAACTGGTCGGTCCATCAAGTTGGAGATCACCCTCTTTCGCCTTTCTAGCTTATTATCCTTTCTTCAGATGGGTAATAATTGTTCCAAGGAACTTTAAGCATTCGCTTCTAGCTCTACATTTAAAAAGCATGATTTTTTTTCTCACATTCTCTCAATGTCCATTTTTGAAAAAAAAAACTTAACTAAACACATTTTTAACTTTATGAATCTTTTTTCCAAATGATATTGAATTTTTGCCATTCTGATTATTCTCTTATTTGGTGCCTCGCAGTCACCATTATCAGTTATACAGGTCCGGAGATAAATGAAGTGATTACAATCTCCATCGACCATCATGACCTTGGTTTTGATTATATTTATCTCAAGCCGTATGTGCCTGCTCTCTTCTTAAATTCTACAGAGATATTTTAAATTTTTGGCAATGAGAAAATTATCATCAGCATATCTAAAATACCACCTTTATATACTTTAAGCTAGACGCTCCGCATCATTCAGTTATTTTTGCTTAGAAACCTTTTGTCAGTTACAACCACAAATGATCCTGTAGCATCGGAACTATTGTGTTCAATCATTTAATTGGATTATCAATTTAGTGATTGCACTTAATGATCTGGCTTACTTTTCAGTGGATTGGTTGGGTAGCTTGGATCTCCAGTGCCCGGCCTATCACAATCCTGCCTCATTCATAATTGAGGTCTCTTGTGGAGAATACGGAGAGAACACTGCAAAACTCGTGAATGCCATTGCTAATGGTAAATATGATATCAGGTAATTTTTCAAAGAATCTCTTTTTTAATAATCTGATATAATCAAATTAGTTTATACAAATCGCATCATTCAAATTATTACAATTACGCTTGGAAGACAAGTGGACGTAGTGCATGCAATGTGCACGAGCGGCTTCCTACTTGGCAGATGTTTTTGTTGCGATGTGACATGTATTACAATCAGATATTTTAGAAGAAAACTAAAGGTCTCGGAGCTATACATCTTAACACTCGCACTTTCTATGTAGCACGGCTAACTGCATTGTAGAATCATTAAATAAGCACCAGGAGAATGAACTTAGTAGATAAATATGTGAAGATTCTTGTTAAAAACAAATTTATTTATAAATACTAATTAAACATATACACATAAAATCAATTTTATCGAAAAATATTGTTGTTGCACTACCGGGATTCGAACCTTGATCTCTTTCCAAACAGGGGAAGTGCATTATCCAACTGTTACAGCGACAGCACTTTTGATGAGAAATTTTCGAACCTATATATTACACTTTTCAAATTTTAATACATATATCATTCCGTTATTTGAAAGCCATCTACTTTGTTTTTATGGAATCTCAAATATTTTTTGAGTAAACCGATAGTAGACACCAGAATTAACAATTCATTTTTATTAAATTTTGGATACATTCATACTACTTATATATTATTAAGGAGAATACATTCTTATTGTGAAGTTGTAATTATAGAGAACATAGGTCTGTGATATTTTAAATACTAATTAAATATAATAATTAAAAAGATATACATATAAAATATACCTGTTCAAATCCCGGTAGTGTAACAACAATATTTTTCGATAGATTATATTTATATCACAGATTTATGTTCTGAACAACTTCACAATTAGAATATATTCTCCTTAATACATTTATTTATAATATTGACTTACCTAATCCTAAAGTCAAACCGATTTATGTATTTTGTTTACAGGGTGGGAAAATCCTTCCCGAAAATAAAGGCCTTCGACCTGAACAACAAAAATGCCCTGGAGGCTGCCCTCAACCCTCAGACTAATGGACTGGCCAAGAATGAGATGTCTCTGATGCCGTTACAGAAGTTCAGCAACGATGACCATAATATGTTGCCATCCAATAATGTGCTGGGGTATGCTACCAACGATATAGCCAAAGGTACTCATTTAGATTTTCTTTTATTTATTTTATTATATGTAATTACATATTAATCAATTAGTGTTTAATTCCTGTCCTAGGAAACATGCTAAAAATAATTTAAATGATTATCTATCTGCGGTACAGCAACCTTACAGTTTTCCGATCAAACTTCTAAGGATAGAAATGGACTTTGAATGTCTTCTTTTTGAAAAATGTCCATTCAGAACCGAACATACAAGTATTCACCTAATTCGCTATTCATAGGAAATATAAATCAATTTCCTTATAAACTTCCTTTTGAGTTCTCAGACAAGGATATCATTTATGTAATATAATTTTCTAGTTGTCAACTAACTTACCTGGGATTTTTTCATGATTATGACAATTATAGTTAGGTCATGTTATCATATTTAGTATTTACAAGGATTTCATATATTTCCTTATGCTAAAGAAATTGAAGGTGGTCATCTAAAGCAATGCCATCTGATCTGTTGTCCAAGTGCTGTTCGTGAATATAAATTAATTAATTATATTAAATACCGCTGCATATTGTTAATATATATTTTTAATATGATTTTATATATTTCCAGGAGACGGAGTAACGGTTTCCCTTGACATGGAGAAACCAGATAATGTAGATGTGGCCCTAATAGATGACGGACTAAGTGTGTCCCCCCGGAGGTATCCGATTGGTGAATTCAAACAGTTTTGGGTGGTTCTGAAAAGATCCTTACTCTTCAGCAGGAGAGATTGGGTAAACAATATTACAATTGGATCTTTCTGTTCAAATATTCATGTATCTATCAATGTTCCCTCTAATTCTGGATCATTTTAAAATATGGATCATAAAAAATCTTTTGTGCAATTTTAAGGACCAATGCTATTATTTGTGCGCTGGAGGGGAAAATAATACAAATATTATCACACCTGTATAAGGTAATGTGGCCTGGGCTGACCACGTTACTAATGTAGATGTTTTAAAATCCATACATACAGGGTGGCCCACAAAAAGTGAGAACATTTCGTAAAATGTGATATAATTACATCAAAATTAGTTTAACTATATCAACAATAGCTTAAATAGTTTACTAACTTACTTACTTACCTATATTACATTTTATTTCGACAATTTCCGGTCGCCGTTTTTGATTATTATTTTTCCCATTGTTTATATTTGGTTTTTTCAATGTTTTGCCCAGAATGACATAAATCACTGCAGAAGATCGTATTCTGATCAAAAATTTGCGAATTTAATAATGTTGAGGTGCTAGGAAAATGATTAAAGAGTTTTAAAACAATGCCTGGAGTATAGCTAGACATTACAGTATAACTGGACATTACAGCAGGACGGAGCTCCATCTCACACAGCCAGAAATACAATCAACTTTCTTTATTGTGAGATTGTTAATTTCATCGAGCCAGGCATGTGGCCACCGGACAGCCCAGATTTAAGCCTAGTAGATTATGCAATATGGAGTGTTTTGATGATTTCTAATAAGCCAAATATTGTGCAAAAAAATTTCATTAAAAATTGTAATTAATTATTTTATGTTTCACATCACTTTTTTTGGGCCACCCTGTGAGTCAAGAGAACTATCAACAATTATCAAGGATAGCTGCATACTTTGGACACATTCTCCACAATGAAAATATGATCATGTAGAAGAAGATAGAAGGCAGCAGTAATTACTTCAAAAAGTGGTTCAATGTCCAAAATGTTAGTGATCCTCTGCAGGATAAATCAACATGGTTGTCAACCTTCGATAGAAGACGACACATAAGAAGATGTCTTGATAAAAATGTGGCAAACTGTGTGTGCGCACACACCCGCATCTTAGAGGGAACATTGGTCTCTAACATTGTCACCAATCACTAAATATGGTATATGTATCCAAACTTCTACAGCTTACTTATTTATCTTTTGATATTTTCAGACACTCATGTATCTGCGATTATTTGCTCACATTCTGGTTGGTTTCTTGATCGGCGCTCTCTATTACGATATCGGTAACGATGGCGCCAAGGTCCTCTCTAATCTCGGTTTCCTCTTCTTCAATATGCTGTTCCTCATGTACACTTCTATGACCATCACTATCCTCAGCTGTGAGTATTAATATAATAGATTTTCTTCCCTAGTTTATTTATTTATTTTCTCATTTGTAGGTTTTAGTTATTATTACAGACAAGTTATTAATAAAGTCATTGTAGATAATTAATGTTTTGCCTAATATAGGCTATTAATATGCAATATTCATTCTTCTTTTATTAAGGCAATCCTCCCTTGAAGAGTGATTTGAGTAATCCTAATATTAATAAATGTTGTTCATTTCAGTCCCCCTGGAAATGCCGGTGCTACTCAAAGAAAACTTCAATCGCTGGTACTCTCTGAGATCATATTACCTAGCCATTACAGTGTCTGATATACCATTCCAGGTAGGAATATTTTCATATCCAGATTAATGGTCAGAAGCTGACTGCGGTGTCATGTTTATTGAAAACATTTTTAGAATGGGGTTGATGGTTAAATTCAGTTGGTTATTGTTGATATTTTGTTTGTTACGTTAACTGGTTATTTAAAATATGATTTTATATTTATTATTAAAATGTAACCACAAAGATATTGCTTCAAATAAGCATTGTTTTGGGGAAATGTTTTATTTAAATATTGTCTTAGATTTTATGACATGTATGAGTGTAGCATTTAACCTAATAAAAAATAAGAAAATGTGTGTATGCAGAATATAAATTATATTTTTTCATTCTGCATTTTCTTGAGCTAAAGCATGTTATTCCGTACAAGCTTAGATGCCGGAAGATTTCAGGATACAGAAAGAATAGGCACGTACCATAATTCTTATATTCAATAAAGGTTCCGACCCAGTATAGATGCGAAGTTTCAAATTAGTATAATATTGTAATCCTTTCCGTACACGTATAACCGTACTGGCTAAGGTCGCCGATTGACTGGTTCGGCGGCGAGGCCGGGAAGGGGAAAGGCACAGCGCATTATTTTCATTCAAGAATAATTATGTATTTACACAAATAAATATATGTCCCAAACACATGTCGTAGGTTGTGTGATTTTTAAGTCAGACCCTTTGGTCCATTCTATCACGACCGGTTCTCGGAGATGTTACCGTAATATAATTGTACACCATTGCACTACAATTTGCGTTTCAACAGTAATATTGTTAAAGAGAATGTACTAATATATCAGATATCTTGAAGAGTGTTTCGAAGCGCTAACAATTTACATTAAGAATATTTTAACTAGCAGTTATATTTTGTACACTGACATTACGGCAGGAGAAAATTACTTCACATTTTAAGTAAAACATTTTTTAATATCTTGAACGGATGAAAGAGGAGAGGTACGACCAGGTTAACTGGATGCTGGAAGATGGTCCTGTTAAAAGTCTCAATAATCAATTAAGATGAGCTTGTATCAGAAGATGTGTGAGTGTAGATCAGGCGAGAATTGTGTCAGGACAGAAGTAGTGTGGTGCTCTATCCTCTCTGCTTATCCTCTCGAGGAAACGGTGTGATAAGTTAGTTAGTTTAATATCTTTGATATATTCTGAATATCTTCTTCATACATACTGACTGATTAATGACTCCGCAACGTGGTGTTTGAATAGTGTTATTTTCCACATTACAGGCAATTTTCTGCATCATCTACGTGGTGATTGTGTACTTGCTGACTTCCCAGCCGCTGGAGTGGTTCCGTTTCTCCATGTTCCTGTCGGCTTGTCTCCTCATATCCTTCGTGGCCCAGAGTGTCGGGTTGGTCGTCGGCGCTGCCATGAACGTACAGGTACGAATCATGTACATAATATACTTGTAGATGATTATGTTTATTGTTATGTAGTTCCACTTTCTTATATTATGAGTTATGTGTATTTGGTGCTGTTGTCACCTATCATGTAGTATACATCAAAATCCTAAAGTCAAGTCATTAATTTAATATATCGAACTCTTAGAATAACAAGGTTCCAAATGCATTATTCTTTATTTCTTCCGTACACACCGAGTCTATTTAACGGATATCAAAGGAAATAGCAAGAGCCAAATGTTCCAACTGCATCAGTTATTTATTTCAATTTATGGATCATTATTGTTAATTTACAATGTTTATTTTTATTTTTAATTTCCCTCATCTCGCAGTGATCATTGATCATACTGAAAATAAGTTAAGACCTTAAAACTGATCATATTTGCATACTCAAAACAAAATATACATGAATATATGTTGAAATTCAATCAACACTTATGAGCTCATTATCTCAAAACAGTGTCAGTGTCAGATGGAGCCTTGTTATTCTGAGGGGTCGATATAATACATCCACACAAAATTTTATACGCTGTCATAGGGTGCTATATTTTTTAATGTATGCAAGAGACACCACTCGTCAAGCCTGTCAATTTAAAAAAATATATAATTTAAACATTTTACAATATATAATTACAATATTCGCGAATGAGTACTATTGACTTTGTTGTTGAATTGTTCATTGTAAGATAAGGAATGGCAGTAAATTTCTGAATGGACGTTGAGTACGTCTTCATCTATTCTTACTATTTTTGCGATTCTTTCAACATTGGTGAACTTTTAAGTTTAGAGCTCAACTAAAACAATGATTTTTAATTCCAGAACGGAGTATTCCTCGCCCCCGTCATGTCCGTACCCTTCCTGCTCTTCTCTGGATTCTTCGTATCATTTGATGCCATTCCCATCTACTTGCGCTGGATCACTTACTTGTCTTACATTAGATATGGGTTCGAGGGGACAGCACTCGCTACGTACTCCTTCGGAAGGGAGAAACTCAAGTGTCACCAGGTGAGCTGATTAACTAACTTGATTTACAGAGCTGGCTTTTAAGAGTCTATAGACAGCTCACTGCTGATAAATTGTTATTTTAGTGTGTAGTAAAATCATGGATTTTCACGGGCGTCATATGATTTGCAGTAGATACTCTTCCTATTGTATTCTTGTTATTATAAAATAGTATTTTCAATATGGTTAATTTCGACTCGGCACAGAATTTCTCTAGTGAGACGGGCACAGTCCAAACAAATTTTTTATGTATATTATATAGTTACTAATAAATAATAATAATGTGTAATTGTTCAAAAATGAAATTGTTCGAAATTGAAATGTGAACCAAAACATTAGTAGAAACCGATCTACGGCAGAATAATTGTATTTTCATATAACAGAGAAACTGAGAATACCAGTGTATTTACTGGTTAGTAAAATAATAGAATTTTTTCTGACAACGGCAGTTGATGTATCAACTAAACTATAGCAACTTTATAATTTTACTTAGTTAATTAAACATTCATTGGTTTTAATATTTATTAACCTTTCAGGCCTATTGCCACTTCAAATCCCCCGCAACCACATTGGAAGAGTTGGATATGCTGGACGCAGACTATACGCTGGACATTGCCGCACTGTGTGTCATCTTTGTCATCCTGAGAATCTCCGCTTTCCTCTTTCTCTCTTGGAAACTGAAATCGAACAGATAAAAGTTGCGTGTTATATCGCTGTAGATTACTTAAGAATTTTTTCTACGCCGGTAGTTGAATCGGATTACGATCGCAAGCACCGAAACTCAGTGATCATTACATTCTGATTACTCGGTTTATTTGTGAAACTGTTTAAATCGCACATCATATCAATTTAATAATAATAGTGCTACAGATTTTATTTGATTTATTTATTCAGTGTTAAATTACTCAAACATGTTACTGCATGTAAAAATTCAAAAACAACTTGTTTGGTCTGCCAGTAAGTCGGAGGTTCGAGACTCATTCCAGGAGACCATCGAGTTAATTCTATTTTCATAGCACAAGCGCTTGGCTCAGTTTGAAAATAGTAAGAATATTTATGGGACACGTAGGTATTTGTGTCATTGTTTTAAATACATATATTGTATAATAAATATCCCATTTAGACTGAGATGATATATATTTTTAATAATTTTATTATTAAAATAACAATTTATGTAGAATTAGAACAATGAATGTAAATTTTTAAAAATAGTTGAATATTATTTCAGTCACATTGAAAATATAAAGCTTTTTTAAAATGTCAGGCACGTGTATCATACCACCCCTGCATAGAATATGTTTCTCTAGTTCCCCTCTATTTTGGTCTCTCTGACAATATTTGATTTTTATCAGTTAATTTCAGATGGTATTCTTTTGTTTTGTGGATATTTTTCTTCTTCCTCTGTAATAATGTTCTTATATATCACCTCCCCCCCTCCCCACCCTACCCGTGAACATCCTATAAAATGTTATGTACTTTTTTTACGCACTTTGGTCACACGTTTCACATTTTCTGTGCAGGGTTTTTTCCGATTCAATTACTGTCAACTTTTTAACCCTTGGATTTTCACACATATAAAAAGCAAGTCTTTATATTATTTCACGGTTCCCACCTATTTTAAATTCTGGTGCGCCAGTTAAAAATTATGCGAGACTTGTAAATGTAAACTATTTATTCACTTTATCATCTATTAACTGTCTGCTCAATTGTATTAAATATTTAATTTTGTAACTTTTTAGGAGCACTTGTATCGTATGATGATGCATTCATCTGTACAACCACATTAAGAAAATATATCGTTCGGATTAAAAGGGTTAATTTTTTAATATATTTTTGTAATGTTGTAATAGGAAATACGTACATTAAATGGCCAGCTAGCTACTCACGTCACGTATGACGTGAGTTTATGAGATTGCGTGTGAACAAAAAAATAATATTAATTTAGGATAGGTATTGTTGTACAGGGGTTACTTGAGTGAGGTAGATTGTATTTTTTTTCATTTAACTGTAAATAGTTTTGTGATACCCCCCATGTTATGTCGAATTTCATACAATATCATATCTTCAACAATATCAATTTAGTAATATATCGATAATATTTTTGAATGTTGATTAATGTTCAGAAACAAAACTGCCACTATCCAATTTACGAAATTGAGATAAACATATTTGTGACTGATTTTATAGCTAATGCTTCTAAAACATGTTTTGAAGAGCAGTCGTCAATTATACTACAGCAATTATTGATAGGTAATCATTTTCGAAAACATCATCCTCTTTTTAATTTTCTTCAATTGGATATTGGCAGTTTTGTTTCTGAACCCCTCAAGTAAAGTTTATCATCTCACAAGTAACCCTATAGTGATGGTTAAATAGTGATATTTATTTCTAAGTGATTATTGATATTTCTCTCTATTAAAGTAATGTTATAACTGTGTATCATGTTTGGGGTTATAATATCTGGGATGCACGATAGATTAGGCTATATTTATATATTTTTAATTAATTTCTTTATTTAATACATTGTCTTATGACGCTAAAATAGTCAACCGTACATTCAAATTTAATCTTTACAAATGTTTTTATTTAAAAAAGGTCCTCAACCGATTGACAAAACTATGTATTTTCAATACTTGTAGACTCACCCGTATATCCATGATATAATGATTAAAACACAGATCAAAGCACTTGGAATAGCCTCATCGTGGAATTCAAATGAGATGAACAGTTTCAAGGGATCGTGTAGCAAACTGGATCAATTTAAAAAAATCGTGTTGCCGCTTCCAGAGAAAGTAGAAGTTTTTTCTTTATTCAAAGTCAGATATAAATTATGTCGATAATTTTCTGGACTCTGGTCTCTTCAGGAACGGTGGGGGCGGTGGTGGGTTCTGAAAACTATTTTGATCAAACGTCTCAACTCTTCAAACGTCAATCTTTTTTCTTGTCATAATTGTACGCATTCGAAATATTGTTTTGAGAATCAATGTAAATTTGATTGAAAGCATATTTTGAATCAGTTAAATTTTAATCAACAAGAATTAGTTGTAAGTATATATATTTTGAATGTGTTTAAAATTCACTTTAATTAATCCCAGACAAAATGGTGCATGAATGTAATGCTAGTGCCTTAAAAAAAACATGTATTGTATTTGATTTGTTTCCTCAACGTAAGGTGAATGAAATTGAATAGATGAGAGATGAATAAATTTTAGCAATCAGATTGTTTGTTTTTTTATTTTAATCTTTAAATTGGCTGCATTTTAGGGACCAATTTTGTTGCGCTTAAAAGAAATTACCAACGTTGCAGACGTTACATTTTTCAAATTGATTATTGCCTGATTAAATATTATCAGTACTCTTTCTCTCTATACATAATGCATACATATATATGTAACTTGCCAAATAAAAGCCACATAACAAAACATAATGTTTTAAAATTAATATATTTATTACTATTCTACAATTTTTTGATATTAACATATTTTACTTTATGTTTTTTTTTTATATTATAGATGTTATTTACTAGACATACGTGAATAAAATTTTTGGAAAATAAATTTAAAAGTGAGTTTTTCTATCTGTCATTGTCGTTGTTAGTCTTAATACTTATTTTAGATATAATACTTTCGGGTAACCAAATGAATTAATGAAAGCAATTGGAAAAATTGTCTACATATTTCCTTCTAAAAACATCAGAATTTTAGAGACATTTCTTTTATCACTAATATAATATACAATATCTTTCGTATATCTCGATAATCTTTTGTGCCAGGATGCTTATATTAGGTGAATACCTTTATTTTGAGTTGTAGTTTATGATGCATATATTAGTTTTGTGATTATTTCCACGGATTACGATTTATAAGACGAGATACACTTACCACATAAATTTTACACCGTGGGGGAAGTGCATCTACTCAGTGGTTAGTTATGGTACCCCATATATTTTTTGGAAACTTTCTCAGCTAGTGAGTATAGACAGTTCCATTATTTTTTTAAATAATTAACCATTTTTAAAAATAATCACTATTATATGTCGCACTTCCCCCGCCTAAGCAATTTTACTAGATTTTTAGAACTCAGCACTTTTTACCCGTCATTAAGGACCAAAATAACTATGTAATTCATATTGTCATTAAGCAGATCGGTAAAGACATTTTCATTATTTTTCCAATTTGTCAGAAATAATACAACTGTGTGCTCTTATCCCAAATTTGGGGTAAGTGCATCTACTCGTCCAATTTTTATAAAATGCTTTTAATATCAGTTATCTTAAAAGGTTACATTCTGATTTTTAAAGACTTAAATTAGGAAGTGGTTAGCGATCCTTCAAAGTTTCAAAGTCATAGCATCATCTTATGAAGGATGGATATAAATACAACAATGTTATTACTCTACTTGAGTTTATTAGCACTACTTGAGTTTCGAGAGAAACAGTAACTCTCATTGACAGGTGAAGTACTAAATTGACTACACATAAATATAGGTGGTAGACATACAAGTAATTAGGTACTGACTGATGGAGAAGGAGGGGGCGGAGTTACTGGTGGATGTTGGAGTGGTGGTTGTAACGAGAATATTGAGAGGAGAGGAGATGAGTCATAAAATGTAATATTGTTTAACAGATTAATACCCAAGTTCAAATTCCTTTATATTTATAAACATTCAAAATTATTCATTTTATTACTTTTACACATCAGTTCCTAAATACTTGCATGTCTACCACTTAAGCCTTGTCTCTTATATTATGTGTAGTCAGTTTAATACTTCACCTGTCGATGAGAGTTACTGTTCTCTTGAAATTCGAGCAGTGTTAATAAACTCAAGTAGAGTAATAACATTGTTTCATTTATATCCATCCATTATGATGAAACTCTACAATGTTAACGCCGATTCTATTAATAAAATAATCTTAAGAAGTTTGAGAGCAGTTCAAAGTTTCTGTCGGTGATTTATATGTCGCACCTTATTAATATTTAAGATCGGCTGTTTATTTAATACATATTCTGCTCTTAGACCTTTGATTCTTTGAATTATGTGTTAATCATCATCGTTTAAAGTACGCAGTCATCGTTAACAAGGCTACAATCCCATTTAAAGTCACTAATTGCTTTAAAGATTTAATCTAATATCATCTCTAGCACACTGAGGAAAAGAAGTCCACAGTGCACTGAGATCCAAGAGTCAAGGGCAGATCTAGATGTTCTACGGGAATGGTAAAAGTAACTTAAAAAGGTTGTTTAATTTCTTAGTACTTCTCCATCAGTATGCTTAATCTTTTTAACATAGAATATATTATTTCAAATTGTATTTAAAAGTGTGTCACGTTTTATAGAATAAAATTAAATATTGTTTTTATTTTCTACAAAATAAAAGAACACCATCGTAACTTGAAGTACGATGGAAAGAATAACATTTGTATACAAGGTGAGAGAAGCGAGCCAGAAAAACCTATTCTGTGCAGGGGTTGTGTCTGAGACAGGTAATACATTTTTTTACACTTTTAAGATCTCTATGTTACTCATATTCAGAAAATGTACTTTGAAAGGAACTCCCGGAGTCTTTTGAACACAATCATATCTGAAATTTGAAACTAATTATTTTGTAACAGAATAAAAAAGTAATTGAGTAGGTATTTTCATTGTACAAAACTTTAACCTTCACAATGGCTTATTATAAAATTAATTAGAAAATATTATAACACAAACTGTATATAAAATGTAATGTATAATAAACTGAGTTGTGATTTTAATATCGTAGTATTATAGTAATCATATGTTAATTCAGCAAATGAGATAATTGATGTGACATTATTAAATAATAATGGCAATGAAATATTTACCACATAATTAATTCTCTACACTGAAAAGTGATGAGGTTGCGTTGCGTGTCATGTGGGTTGTTTTTCTTCTTCTTCATCGTATGCTCAATGCTGGGCTTTGTGGTCCCCTGAAGTATTTGGAACTTGGTACATAATACCTGTGACTTGAGTCATGTTGAAAGCAGCATTTACTGAGTACTCTGTTAACTTCATTATTTGTTCTTTTTATATTGCAGGAAACCATCTTCTTGATCAGTTTCCTCAACTGACTCTGTGATCACGAGCTTCTCGAGATTCTTGTTGTCTGTTCAGAACAGTATACTCAATTTCCATTTAGAAAGAATAATTGTATTAATGTGAGTAATACCATAAGTAATATGCGCACATTTTAATTAGTCAGTGGGTGAGATTGTCATTTGAAATTAGTTGAAAACACGGTATCCTTACTATTACTGACTTTTTTGTTCCCCAAATAAATGGTATTAATGTGGAAGAGCTGTGGAACACCCTGTAAAACCCCCTTTATTATTTTTTTGTATTTTTACATTATTACCAACGTTTGTCTTAGTCAAAAGCATTTGTTGGTTTATCTATTGTTATAAATATATAACTATGTACTTAAACTAAAAAAGTCATAATATATTAAAAATAAATATTCATAACAGCATTATGTACTAGAATAAATCATTTTTTCTCTGTACTAAATATACTTTACCTAAATAGGTAGGTACATAGTAGAAATCTATCAAATACACAGTGACGGAAAACATAAAATATATATATCGCAAAAAGAACGGTGTATATGAAAATTAGAGCTCTGTATATGTTGTGTGTTTATTTATTTTTAAATAAAAATTGGTTTATACTGTTAAACGCGGAGCAAGCTACGATTGCCTATTGTATTTCGTATCCAAATAATACATACCGACTTTGACTGACAAATCTTCGTCATTAATATTATATATCACACAAATTAAAAGTTGTTTGAAATGTAATACAAAGGAATTATTCTGAAATTTCAAAAATCTGCTTGCTCAAGTGGCAATGAACTAGACATATATACCAAAGAGGTGTATGGACATTGGCATTGATCTTGTGGCAAACAGAGTTCCGGGCACTGAGACCCCTTGCTCCTTCATCTATTGTGCAACCGATGCGGTAATTGGGTTAAGTGGTGTTCAACAAAGGGGGAGAAGAGAGAGAAGATATGCTTTATTGGGGCAGGGTTTTTAATAATCTAGTAGTACCATCTTTGGTCGCCTAAATTTATATCGGGAAGGGAGAAAATAAATTGTGTGTTGAGAGGGTATTTATGGTGGGGTTCGTGTGGTTCATGAGTCTGACATAAAAATGTTTGGCGAGATGTTTTATGTGATCCCTTATTAGGGGATACCTGAGTCGTGATGGTTGAGTGTAACTCTCGACTTCACTTTGGAAAGTTTGGAGTCTTTTTATGTGACTTTTGGAGGCATAACCCCAGACGGGGCCTGCATGGGTGAGAATTAGCCTGAGAATGGTCTTGTATAGTAGAAGCTTGTTGTCAATGGACAGTTTGCTTTTTCTGTCTGATAGTGGATAGTGTATGGAATTGCTTTCACTCTCATTATCACTGTCTGAAATGAAATGAAACTATCATCAGTCGTAAAGACACCCAGTACCGACGTCGTGCAACAACACGATCACAGCCAACGGTAGTCGGAAAGGGCGTTTCACGAACCCCACTCTTACTACCGTTACCTTCCCGTTGACAGCTCCAGTAATCGCCTCCGAATACTATTCACATAGTAACTACATTATTCGAATTAACTTCTGCTGTTGTAAACTGTGCCAAACAATAAACTCAGGACCAAGCGGTAAGCAGTTTCATTCTCATAACCTGCAGCCTGTCACACTCACATGTTCACAATACATTTCGCGACTTTCTAACGGACATGAGAGTGGTGGATTAAATAATAGGGCATCCACTACTCGCATTGACTATATATCATCGTTCAAAACGTAAATTTCAAAATCGTTTTGATACATCTACACACACCCACACAAACATCAATCCATAATTCAGAAAGATCCTGGAATGGAGAACTGTTAGAAGAATTGTTGGCCGTCCCCAAGCTCAGTGGAGCGACGACATCCAACAACAATTATGAAAAATTAGCGCGCATCGCGACTTGAGCTCGAGATCTAACGAGCTCGAGTTTCAATAAATCAAATGCCATTATTTTTCTTTCATTGAACTGAACAAAATTTCAATTCAATTAAATAAAAACCACAAAAAATAAAATATAACTTGCAATCGAAATATTATTTACAAAACAAGAAATCGTTAATAAGTTTCATTCATAATACCCGATTTTTTTATATCGGTGATACCTTGGTGCGACCTTGAAAAAATTCACGTTCGCATTTAACAACTTGTTAGAAATCGGCTACGGCAGTGGCGCCTTCATCTTACATTAAACTGGCGTAGATACATATTAAAAATATGAGTCCAAAATGTTCATGCCGCGTGGGCCTAATCTCAACGGCGTCAGAGATATAAATATTCTAAAAACATGCGATTATTTCGATTAAATAAAATATTTTATTGATTCCAAAATATAAAGGAAGGTAATAATATGGGACCAGCTCTTAATATGGAACACATATTTTACAATGAAATTACTCATATTTAAAAAAAAAAACATATTTATTTTAAAGATGTCTAAACTATATGAACTAAATATCGCTAGTATCATTCTATCGTGCCAAGGTCGCACCAGACACGTTGAATCACAACAATTTGACGTGTGCACTTTGCGGTCACATATTTACGTAAAAATATTAAAAGCGATTCACAGTGAGTGACTGCTTTAGCGGCTAATAAGTGTTCTTTACAACCGAGACAGGCAAATTATGTTTATTTTAAATTTAATAGGAGTTGATCGTGATGATGACACGTATTATGGTACCACTTAGGTGTGACCAATATGGAACCGGGTTCTATAATAAATGTTTACAATATTACTACGTGTTTAAATATTTACAATATTATTCTAATTTACCTATTACTTTCTGATGTAATGATGACACTCATTGTAGCTGGAGACGTTTCGCCTATCTTTCAAACCATGAAGAAGACTAGAGAGAGTAAAGCGGCATCTGCAGTTGTGGATCTCCATATAAGAAAAGCTTGCAAGAATCCCTGAATAAAAGGAATAAAAGAAGATGTCGTGGAGGTGGGTAGAAAGTTCGATAATTCCTCAAAGTTCTGATGATTCAGACAATGATCAGGTTTAATTGCAAGATAGCTCTGACGATTCAGATGAAAATGTATGCTGCATGTTTTGCGACATGATTTATGGCCAGGATACAGCTGGCCAGACACGGATACAATGCTTCATGCGCAAGTTGTGAACATGATTATTATATTAGTGATTTTTGTAAGAGAAAATGAATTTAATAAAATTAAAATTCTTCCATACATGTAATATGGAACCTTAGGTTCCATATTAAATGCACACTTGTAAAATTGGATTATTTGACCTATTCTAAAAAAAATCCATATATTTTAATAAATGTTTATTCTATTTCTATGTCCTTTATAGAATTTAAAAAATGCTAATATTTCGCCTGTTCAAGAAAATACTACTGTTTAAATACCAAAAAACAAACAAGGGTTCCATTTTACTACGTTCTCTTCTATTGAATACAATAAATAAAACATCATCGAATTTCGATCAATTTCAATTTCGCAAATATTTATTTCAAGGTACATAGATTTACAGTCTGAGATGATTTTGTAAAAATCGTATATAATAAGATTTTCCGTAACGGTAGAGAATTTGTACATACTCCTTGAACATTTTCGGGTCGTAATTTAGTCAGTTAAAATATTGTTAAATAGGTCTGTTACACCCTGAATGTAAGTTATACGTAGTACGTTCGATTGTATGTCAGTAATATGATGTGGCCCTCAATCATGGTCCGATGCAATGATATTTATACAGAAAAATCTATAATAATATCAAGCTTTCTTAGCCAAAAGCTACACTGACTGTTGCGTTGCGTGCCCGCAATGAAGTGGGGAGTGGCGAAAGAGGGTGTGAGGTACGGGGACACGTGCGTCGTCGGTGTTGCCAAAATGAGAAATATAGACGGATCTTTGCACGCGCTTGTTGATTAATATTCGTGAATTTTGTCAATGCTTACTTCAAATTAAACAAAATAGTTCGAAATATTCATGTTTTGTTTGCACTGTTTTGAAACGAAATTCACGGGACCAACAAAAAAGTTCCAATTAATGATAAATTCGAATTAATAAAGTTAGAGATATCCATGTTCTACTGTATTTTAATATCGACGGCGGCCGATTACTTTCATGTTAGTCGACAATGGTTTTATAATTTCTAAGTTTCAAATCAAAATGACAGATTTCTGAGCCTCTTTCAATGCAATCTGCTCCAACGTTTTCTCTGATAGTTACGCCACTGAGCATAACATAACTGGATTGAACGAACCATGATTAGGGTAACAGGATACAACGTAATGGAAAACACAAAAAAAACTCCACGTTCACAATATTTTAATTACAGAATAATGATTCCAGTTTGATAATCGGTTGGAAATAATCCAACCTCGGAGATATATTACAACATAATATTTCTATAATAGTACATGTTATTAAATAATGCATTGGAAACAGCAAAAAACAATGACTAGTCAGACAGGAATGAGGTGTGCTTGCTATTAATATAAAATATGTTTTTTCAGCGCGTGTTCTAATATTTTAAAAATTATCACGAAAACCGAGTTAGAAGATTTCGAAACAATTTTATGTACTCACTTTTCATCATAATCATCTTATTCTAGGAGGCTCTAAAAAGTGAGAACATCTCGTAACACATGAGTTAATTCAAAATGTAACATAATTAATTATAATTCTTAATGCAATTTTTTTTGCACAATATTTAGTTAATCAGAAATCATCAAAACACCCCCATATTGCATCATTTAGTGGGTTTGAATCTGGGCTGTTCGGTCGCCGCATGCCTGGCTCGAAATTAACATTTTCACGTCGAAGAAAGTTGATTGTATTTCTGGCTGTGTGAGATGGAGCTCCGTCCTGCTGTTATGTCTAGCTATATTTCAGGCTTTATTTTGAAACCCTTTAATCATTTTCCTAGCACCCCGACGTTTTTCAGTTCGCAAATTTTTGATCAGAATCCGGTCTTCTGCAGTGTTTTTCGTCATTCTGGGCAACAATTTGAAAAAACCAAATATAAATAATGGGAAAATTAATAATCAAAGATGGCGACCGGAAATTGTCGAAATAAAATGTAATATAGTAAATTAGTAAACTATTTAAGCTATTGCTGATATAGTTAAACTAATTTTGACGTAATATCACATTTTAAGAAATGTTCTCACTTTTTTTGGGCCACTCTGTACATCTTGGTAGTAGTTCTTCTGGCGTTTGCAAGACTTATCCAAGGCACCTTAATTGCGATCTTTATATATGTACAAGTAGGGGCTCCATGCTGAGGGTTTCCTTATCCTCTAATGTTAAACTAGTACTTTGCCACCTTAACCAAATTGTCATACAAGTATATAATGCTATTTTTTTCATATTTGAATTGAATGCATTCATTTATATTTTTAATATACTTTATTATTTACACATTCTTAACATTAAATCTGAATAAAATAATTACACCCGTTGAATTTTGTAACAAGCGAGTATTCACTTAATAAGGCATTTTTTAAACACTGACGGAGTAATACTAGTATTTATTGCCACGCCAATTAAACGCTATGTTAAATTTCTTACAAGAATATATAACTGATGACATCTTCGAGTTATTAATAACATTAATTTAAATTAATGAACTATTCATTTAAAAAAATAAAACAAATGTGTTTCTCTTTTAGCACAGAAGATGTTTAATCGAAAAATGTTAAAAATAAAACAATAGAAGTAACGTACCAATATGAAAAATTTCAGAATATTTCAAACAAGGTTCGCGGGTAGACAAATATTATATATAAGAACATTGTTACTAGTATTTAGTATCTTAGTATACACAAATAAAGGATGAAATATTTATTATATAAAATAGGGTGATCCAAAGTCAACCATTATTTTAAATAGTATTATATACATATTTTTTCAGAGTTAGAAACGTCATATTTTAAATATCATCTGTTAAATAAAAATTGAACCATTGACGAAAATGAATCGATTTTGTACGATTGAGCAGCGCATTGAAATTGTGAAAATTCACTACAAAAATGCCGAAAATTTCACGGAAATACAATTTGCTTTTGGATTATGTCTATTTTCAGCAGGATGGGGCTACGTGTCATAGAAGCTGGGAAACAATCGAGTTACTACGTAAGATATTTCCTGGACGCTAATTTCTCGTTTCGGATATATCAGATAAGATAAGATCTGTCGTGCGATTTAACGCTTCTGAACATTTTCTTTGGGGTTATGTGAAAGATAAGGTTTACGCTTCTGAAATGATCTTACGGTTAATATACGGTGGAACAGAGCCTCAATTGTGTAAAAAATAATTCAAATAGTGGTTGAGTTTATATCATTATCATCGGTTAGATGGGAAAAAACAAATTAAGTATATGCTGGAGTGGTGTCTGATACATCTTGTGACGGGTTTTCTTCTTTTTATCTTTGTCTTATACATCTGGAGTCGGTTATTGGTCAAATTGATTATTTTTCTGCTTTGCCATAGGTGCTTAGGTACTCGCGTACAGCGGCCTAATTTACATGCTTTCAGGAATAAATTATACAAAAGAACAATGCACCGGCGCCCCGTGACCTCGAGGAGCGTTCGTGTCGGAGCTGGAGAATGTCGTCAGACGGAGATAAGCGATACGCACTCGCAACTTTAAATTAAATATGATTTTATCCATTTTATACGCTAACAATACAATAAGGATTTTAATGCTTCTTATAATATTCTTAAATCACGCGAATACTATTACAGAGGCAAACTTCTTTCTGGTACTGGTGGCTAGATTAGGTAGATTTCGTCTATGTATGTGGAATGTAAAGTAATTTTGGCAGATCGCACTGGCTAACAAACATGGCCGAGATATTTGAGGTCTAAAATATTAAACATGGTAAAATGTTCAAGATGCATATAATAGGTACTTTTAAAATTGGTAAAATTAACTTTGTGGTTAAAATTCATCAGTATCAATGAAATATCTAAACACCTACCACGAAAAATTAGAGCGGCATTTTATACAAATATTAATATAGGAAATTTATTCATCAATTCTAAAGACAAAGATGATAAATTTAACAATTCTGGTGTCTATAAACTTAGTTGCAAGGATCGTGCTGCATTTTATATTGGTAAAACGGGTAGAAATTTTAATATAAGAGTAAGGGAGCATTTGAGATGTTTGAACAATAGTGGGTTTTCAGAATTTTCTAATTATTTGATAGAAAATGGTCATGGTTTTGATAAAAAATTGGGATTGTCAATTTTGCATATAAACGGTGTTGGTTACAAATTAAATAATTTGGAAACGTTGGAGATAAATAAAGCATGTAAAACTAATCAAAAAATTATAAACAACCAACTAAATTTAACTACGAGTTCCATTCTAAATTTTTTTCCTAAAAGTTATTCGAATAATTTGAGTTAGGTACTAAATTTATTTTTTAAATAATTATTGTTTTTTAAAAATAGATTCAGTTAAAGAAACAATAACATATGTTTTTAATTAGTTATTGACAACCTGAAGAAGAAAATGATATTTTTGAAGCCGGTAGATGTATTTAAACTCAATAAGTGGTTAATAAAACAAAGTTAACAAATAAAAATAAGAGAGATGTAGACTGAGACTGCCATTCAGGAAGAAGGCTATATCTCAGAAATCGATGATGTATAGTGCGATGAAGATTTTTAATGAAATGCCAGAAAACATAAGAAAGGAGGAGAAACTAAGCAAATATGTGAATAGAGTTATAATAAAAAGGAAGGATTTTAATATTTTTACTCTTTGAGGTTTGTAGAACTTCATTTTCACATACGTGAGATAAAACACTTGTTTTATTTATTCTACTCGTTTAATTACCTTGAGACGCGTTTTGCCTTGCAATGGCATTATCAATCTAACCATTTAACCCAACAACTTGTATTTATAACTATAATAGGGGACAGCTATGCAATTTTATTTGCATGAGGAGAAAAGGGATAACTATTCATTAGAATTCTTAGGATTTCCATACATCACGAATGCTTCAGTTTCAAGACTAATGGTTTTTTAAGTCGTGGGTAATTTGTAGAAAAGGACAGCTATATAATTTTACAATCTTAGAAGAAAATACGGCAAGAGAGACATTTTTAGTATTCTGGAACTTATATGCGTCTTGAAACGCGACTCAAAAAAAACAAATCTTTTCCACATTTCCACATATGTGATTTTGATTTTGTTTATATTAGAGCATAATTATATAAAAATTCATAATAAATAATACGAAATACCAGAACAACAAAAAAATATCTATTTGTTAGTTACAATATTTTACGTAGGGGGCGTCCTATAAATATGATTACAGTACCTACCTTGTCTCAATATAATTGATTACAGATTGTATCTTATCATTATATTCATTTTAAGTGCAACTATCCTATCTTGTTATTCTAAGATTTTTTTTATAGTATACATTCATATCCCTTATATTTTAATATGTAATATTATAGTATCAACTATTAACAGGAATATCATTATATAAATTTAAATTTGAGGTTAGAAATAATTACTGCTAATGACTGCTGACTGTTGTGTGTATGGAACCAGCCACGCAAGTTTTCCTCCAGGAGATGTCTTCTCCTGGACCATATTTCCTTTAAATCTTTATACGGAAGTACCAAGTAAATAACTATAATTATGTCGGTTCGCACTCTTGTCTTTACAATCTTCCGCAATAGCGACATCTATTTGACCCCACTATATGTCAATACTTACATGATGGAGGAAAGAAGATAAATACTTTATCTTTATCTTCTTAGAGATTTTCAATACCCCCCAGTAGCACTACACGGCGAACCCGTGACATGCGTGTCACGAAATGACTCCAATATTAATAATTCAAAATTACTAATATTAATAATTCGAAGAAAAAAAAATTTTGTTTAGAAAAATTGATCTTAATAAATATTAATAAATCACGTTGAAGAGTGTGCTGAAAATATTTTTTAATGAAGGAAGGAAGGAATGAATCATTGAACAGAATGAAAAAAATATTGTGTCAACACAAATATACATTTATGTATCTATGAATTTGATTAAATCAACATTAAGAATACATTTCAATATTTGCAAAATTACTTTACGACAATATGTTGTATAAATAATAAGAAAAACACTCGTTTAAAAGCACTATTTATTGATAAATCAACGTGTTTTGATACCAATGGTATCTTCTTCAGGAAACAATAGTATTTTTCTGATATTATCCTAGTATGAATTGGGGACTCTTCTTATTACACGTCAAAAAGGTATCATTGAATTGTATTAATATAAATACTATTTAAATATTATTCTGGCTTAACTTGTGATAATTACGAAGATCATGTGAGACAAGGTACTCCGGTAGTAATACGTACCTTTTCATACACACTGTAGGGGTAAAAGATCTGCGTCCTTCCCTTTCACTGGCTAGTCAGTGTAGAATATAAGATCCGCGGGTTTTTTTACTTGAGTAACACCTACCCACATTATTTTTGTCACATTCAACCTTCATCTTAAACTGGGAAAAAATTATAGCAACATCTGGAAGCGATAAATAAAAGATGTTATTAATTAGAAAAAGAAAGACATCTAATCAGAATGAAACATAATAAATAGAAGAAATACGATAAAATAAAATCCACTTGACGAATCCTCACCTCGTCGGGTTGGGCGCGAGTTCAACGTCCTTCCTTGACAACCAAATGTCTTGACTCCACATCATATTTGGCCCGCAGCATTTGTTGAAGATTGATCATCATAATAAAAAATGTCGCCTACAGTGAGGCGACTAACTCACGGGCGATATTCAAAGGTAGTAATTAACATCATATACTAAAGGCAAAAACAAAGGTCAAATCCAGAGGCATAATCCAGAAATATGCACCAGAAACCAAAGGCATAAACCAGAGGCATAATTCAGAGACATAAACCAGAGGGAAACGTCTTGTTTCCTGTAAAGGATTAAAAAGTTAATAGTAGATTATGTACTAGTGATTGAACAATGAAAATACTTACTCTCTAGCTATAGTGAATTGCACACAGCTACATTTTAGTCTGACAGCTTCGTCGATGGTTTTGAAAATGAACCATAGATGCAACCGTTTTTATAACCTCAGACACAGAGTGTGATGCCAACTTAATATTTGTAAAATTGTAAATTGCAAGGTGCTTGACAAAAAAATAAGTGACGGGGCAATTTCATACGTGACCCTAATTTACGTTACAATATATGAACTACACTGTTGTTCTACGGCTCTCTCTCAAAATTTATTTTCTATAAATTAACTTTAACGTTTCGCATTTCTAATAACTATAAATTAAGCGGCACTCTACTAGAGTTGTGCCAAAGATAATCTATTTTTTTAGGCTCTCACTTTGATAATTTTGTTCTCTGCTGTGGATAGGGTTTGCTGTGGTTAGTTAGTGAGATACGTAATATTCTATTGCAGACTATACAAGTCTCCACTGCGTATAATGAAGATTGGATACAAGAATACGAACCAACATAATTTTAGTAATTTGTTTGTGCTTGTGTATAAATAGTAAAGTTATATAAGTCAAAGATTTAAGTGACACATGGCAAAGAAGAAGTTCAGGAGGAAGAACTTGTGTGACTGGTTCCATTGTCTCTAAAGTTTAAATAGCAATGATTATTTCCAATCTCAAATTCAAAAAGATAGTGATAATACTGTTTACAGTTGATTCCGTAATATTTCATATTTAAATTTATGGGAGAAATTTTTATAGAAATTCATTCTATAAAAAAAACCTTGTAACAATGTGGGGTATTATACTAATATTTGACATTTAGCTTACAAGCATAATTAAGAGCCAGTTGCGTCATGTTGGGTTACTATAAACTTTACTTTTAAACTTAGTTTATTCGAAAACGGGATGGGTCATCTCATTTTTGTCGTTTACTTGTAACTTTAATTTTAAATGTAAACTTTACTAATGCACATGCGCACTGCGTACGAGCCACCTGACAGATGTCACCGAAATCGAGTAATTTTCAATTTTTGACATTGTAGTATCGAAATGTACAATATTATGTCGGATAGCATCCAATGGATTTGTCATCTACGGCACATTCGCATTGTGCGCAAGTCACTTGACGTCCGTCATCAAAAGCATTCTTTTAAATGTTTCGACTTCATATTATTGAAATAAACATTATTATGTCAGATAGCACCGATACTACCGATTCCTCTGATGATCAAATAATTGTTCAATACATCATCAACAAGAAGAGCAACACTTTTAGGCCACAAACCGATTATTTTATATGGGAAGAAATAGATTTTATTGCAAGATTCCGCCTGTCCAAAAGTATGGTTAGGTAGTATGGTGGTTGGTCTTCCTTATTTCTGATAATATAATGTAATCTAAAGTTATGTACTTCATAGGTATATAATATTATTTTTGATAAAGATCAGAAATCACGCAGTTAGTAGTTCTGTGAACCAGGTCTTGATAACTTTGCATTTCTATGTCACAAGTTTCCAAATGTTGTTTCCAAAGATTCTCATGGGAGCCTAATCCCTGTCTCGGAGATTATAATCACCTGTGCACATGGGCCATAACAGTGTTCATTTGCGAGTAATTGTTATTCTTATTAAGGAAAACACATTCTTATTGTGAAGTTGTATTAAAATTTAATAAAAATGAATTGATAATTCTGGCGCCTGCAGTCGGTTTACTCAAAGGTATTTGAGATTCTGTAAAAATAATGTAGATGGCTTTCAAATAATGGAACGACAGATGTATTAATTTGAAAAATGTAACATATAGGTTCGAAAATTTGTCATGAAAAATACTGGCGTTATAACACAATTGGTAGTGTACTTCCCCGGATTGGGAATAGAGATCCAGGTTCGAATCCCGGTGACGCAAAAACAATATTTTTCGACAAAATTGATTTTATATGTATATATTTATAATTAATACATTAATTTAGTATTTACAATTGTTATTCTAATAATCGTCATTATAGATATTCTTACTGCGTTTGCGGTAATCGTCTAGGTGGTATTTACCTCATTATGTACTATTACGAATGGCGACGTGATGTAAGCTGAGATAGGATGATGCACGTGTCTCCGTCCCTGTTGAGAGATAGCTGTCACAAGTGGGGCGCGCTGCGACACTGAGGCTGGATTGCAATCGCACATGCGCCGAGAAAACAGGCGAGTGGATTTATATTCAATCCATCCAAAACAGAACTTCTATGGACAGCAACACCTAGAAGGCAACACTTCGTACAGGAATCAATGTCTGCGAATGCTAAATCTGCAGATGTTAGGCGTGCACATTGATTCAGATCTTTCACAAATCAGAAAAATTGTCAGTGCATGCTGATATCAACTGGGACAGATTAAAAGTATTCGGAGACATCTTTCTCTTAAGGCAGCCCATCTACTTATGAATGCATTCATGGTGTCACGTGTGGACTACTGTAACAGCATTAACGCTGGCCTGCCAATGTTTCAGCTGGATAGATTACAATCCATTCTAAATGAGGCAGCACGGATAATATATAGAGTTTCCAAGTTATTTCATATAACATCCCTTTCAAATGAACTACATTGGCTCCGGGTTCCCTGAAAGAGTTGAATTTAAATTGTGCTGGTTGATGTACAAGGCGACACTGTATCTTAAAGGGCTTTGTATATCAGACAATTTGAATGGTAGACGTCAAACTCTCAGGTCAGCCTCGACTTCAACCGCAGGAAGGGTTGTAGAACCGATCAGCCGTTGCCAGAAGTCTAGGTTTAGTGAACGGGCATTTGCGGTGGCAGACCCAAAAGCGTGGAACTATTTGCCCTCCGTCATAAGAAGCAGTGCATCAGAGACAGCGGGTATATCAGCAAGTATATATTCGTACACGTACTGTGAAATACGTTGCATGCAAAAGTACGTAAACATGCTGATATCCCGAGCAAAAGTATATAACATCGAGATAATAGACAATTTTTTAGCTAGATTAATTAACCTTTACCATACCGTGCTATAAAATACTCGTACGCAGCCATACTGTCAACTCGTGTTACCGTAAGAAATTACAGTTCTATTAATTAGCTTTGAAATGTGAAAAAAGGTTTTTGAAAAAATGGTTAATGTCATAAATTTACTATAAATATTAACAATGGTTAATGAAATAATTTAATGAAATTCAAAAATATATATATTATAATTCGGAATATTCATCAAGTCCTGTATAGGAGGTAGCATTATATAATACAACCTTCCATTTTATTAATCTTTCTTTGACTAGTGAGAAAGAGACACCATTATATTCGTCTGTTGGTTATTCTTTTCATTGTGAAATTAATATGTGATTTCTTTCTGTCTTTACATAAATGATATTTTTGTCAACGTATTAATTTTACAAAAATCGAATTGAAAAATAATTATTTTTGTAGGATTCGCCTTACATACTTAGTTGATTTTTCACAAGTCATTTCTAAGCGTAAATATTTTCCATAATTTAACTACAATATGAATTGCATGTTGCGTTACAGGTTTAATTAGCGGTAGACCTGTGCTACTGCATGGTTCGGGAAGGGTTAAACAGACAACATTGCGTACTCCATGCTGCATGCTGCATGCTGCATGCCCTGTGTTTCATGCAGCAAGCGACAGGATCACCGCACTCGGGTAATCTGGACAGCCTCAAGGATAACCAGCGAGGTGGTTGGCCTAACCGCACTTTAGAGACTGGCTTGGCCCCGCTGCCTTGTTGCACAAGCCCTTCGCAGTGAGCATCGATCGTGGTAGTGAATGTAGTGGTAGCACTTGATACCGCACGAGTCACGTGGCAACACCAGGGCGGCTCGTAGAAGATGGTTAGTTCAATGACTGCAAAACATCAATCAATGTTTCCTATTCATGTCAGTGTACATAAATAATAATATAAGTAATATAAATGTCTTCATAACAGGCATGACAGGCAAACGTATATTTTTTAGGCATCGATACTATTAAACATGCAAATTTAATGGACGGGACAAATTTATTGAGATTATATTGTAGGCAGAGATTTAACTACAATTTCTTGGAGTTTGCCGTGAAGGCTTGAGCGATGAATTTATGACATTGACTCAAAAAAAATAGATAGATATATGTTACATATTAGTGATGAGCTCAAAATCCGTGACCCGATGACCGTGACTCAATCACTAATATATTTGAGTCACATTCACTATCAGTGATTGAATATCTGAAAATATCGTGATTCAAAATTTTGGACTGTGATTCGGTGCATTATGTAGTAATTCATAGTAGTAAATTATGTAGTAATTCGTGATAAGCGCCGTCTAGTAGATTTTGCCAAACGTTTACGCATTTGACCCGAAAAATAAACTCACATTTTCTTAAGGGTTTTCATTGTCTGCGTGGTGACATTTAATTAGAAATATATTAATTAGAATACGTGTTTTACGCAATTGAACATTGAATAAAATAAGTAAACACGCTAAAAATCATGTTTTTTTATTTATTTATTTCGTGTATTGTGATATCGTGTGGCGCACGCGTATTGGTAATGAAACTGTGATCACAGTCACAGTTTTCAATCACTGATATTATCGAATACCATTCACAATCACACCCATGAGTCAAAAGTAGTAATTTTTCTTTTTCAAAATCGGAAAGTGGATATAGGTAGAGGTTGGTGAGGGAAAGGGAATTTTTATAAGGACCAACGATCTCGGGGAACCGGAATTTGGAAAGAATGCTCGCCTTATCATACACAAATGCTTGCACGTGGATGGTCACGATCTCCGCTCCCGACTGAAGACGGTAGAGTCACTGTTCATCCACGGCACACACAACCAATAAACACTGTGCTAACAAATCATGGATCATAAAATAAAGTGTTGGTGCACTAAAGGTAATGGTCGATACCGTGATAGTATCGCAAATGTCGAGATAAAAAAAACAATATCGATTAAGTGACGCCTCGATAGCGCCAGATCCCAAATTATACTGAAAACCAACAGTAAGACGGGTAAAAGGCAGGACGGGTAAAGAGCGGACATGTGATAATAAAATTATTCGCGGCCAAAACTGTTTTAACTAATACGGAACAATTATTATTATTAATACATAATCTAACTTATCTGTTGAAAAAACGACTCATAAAGATTATTACTTTGCTAGATGAGATTCGACTCCAGTTCACATAACGGACAGATTAGCGTGAAACGATTTATGAAACGTCACTTCTTATATTTTACGCGTGGATTAGAATGACGTGTCCAGTACGCGCATACCCTAGATCAGAGCTCAATGAAAGGGAAAGTTGTCATCAATCTGTCTTCTCTATACATAAATATTGAGTACTTCAGAGCTTCATAAGTCAAACATTGGTTGTTCTGTTCTGCGACTTCGACATATCTCCCTACCGTTTTAAAGGTCCTTGACTTCCATAGTTTCTCTCTGGCCGCCTTCTGGAATCAATATAAAAACGAGCCTCACGACAAATCGATACCGTACGGATGAATATTGTACAGGTAAGGCTTCGGTACGATGATACCGAAGCCAACCTACATCAGTAAACGACCAAATGTAATAAAGAAGAGGCGCCACAAGGTATTAGTTAAATAACTGCCGGAACATAACGAATTGAACTTAACTTTATAATATTGTTTATCTGAGTTGAATCGAAACGGGAGTGCACAACTCTCATAACGATTCCGGGAGAGGGTGGAACCTTTTATAACCTGGGTTACTCCAATAATCTGAGTGTAATATTTGACAGTAAATTATCATTCATTTCTCACATCGATTCGATAACTAATAAAGGTCTCAAAATGTTGGGATTTGTTTTGCGGACTGCAAAAAACTTTTCAGATCTGCACACGTTTAAAGTCTTCTAGACTTCTCTAGTCAGACCTCAGGTAGAATATAATTCGGTAATATGGTCGCCACACTTCATTGTTCACTCGACGGCGGTTGAAAGAATCCAGAGAAAGTTTCTAAGATTCATTAATTTTAAATTAAATATACGTTCTGAGGAAATCAATTATGATTATCTCCTTAGCTATCTGAAATTGTTAAAATTATCAGTGAGCCGTACGATGACCGACCTTATATTTATATACAGGATCATCAATGATATGATTGACTGCCACCAGATTGTTGGTCTGCTTGACTTTCACGCACCACTGAGGTCGTCGAGACACAATTCAATGTTCTATTACAGTGGTAATGTCAGTACACATCCATTAGCTAACTACGCAGTCTCCAGATTGTATTCTTTAGGGAATGAATATGCGGAGGCAGTCGACATTTTTGTTGTAAATTTAATTCTTCATAAGACTGCATTATTATAATTTTTTGTGTTTCATCTCAGTAGTGACGAATAAATTGCTTTACTTCACATTTTGTATTTATTTTTAATTTTGATTGTAAAAGAACATGCTGACATCAAGTAATTTTTTTCTTTGTGTATTGCACTTCTGTTGAAATTTTCTTATATTTTACAAATTATGTTAATGCCTGAATAGGGCGTGTATAATAATAATAGATAAATAAATAACTTTGATTGTACCGGAAGTACCGATTTTACTTTCTGCTGGGTAATTTTCTATTTTTCCAAGTGCCGCCCTCGTTCGATAAACTTGTAATGCGTGTCAAATAAATTAACAATGAAATTATTGACTTTAGTCCTGCAAAAGGATTCGCCGCGACCAGTTTGCAGTTTCCTACTAAGCCCGCGGGGCAACGAACCCGCCGCGAAAACTGCGCCTGCTCAGTAGGTTAAGTGCCACATTTTTAATTGGAAATACCTCGTGGTGGAAAATAAGCGTAGCTATACGTTCTAATGTTTGGCAATAAACTTCTTCGTTATTTTAATTGCCTTACCTCGTTTTGTATACGCGGTACGACGCTGCCCACTGATATGAACACATTAAGGACCGGTTGTATGGTAAATGTTTACCATGATAAAAAAGTGACTAAACTCTTACTGTTCTGGTTGGTAAAAAATATTTACTATTTTTACCATCCAATATCGGATGGTAAAAATCGTAAATCGTTAGCCAAACATGGCGGACTCTAGTTGTTTCAAAAGTCATTTGTTATATAATATCCTTCTATTTTAGTGATGAGAGTTCGTCCAATGACGATCTCGCTCTTTAATTAATTGATTAATTGTAACCATGAATACAGCGGCACAGGCGTTACATAAAAACGGAATATGTTTACGCCTTAACAATTTATAAGGGTTAGAGATTAATAAATCAATCAATTACATTAATAAATCAATCAAATACACCAAAAAGTAAAAAAGTATCCATTTAATATGGAAATTAAATCAAAATATATAGACCATCGAAATCTATGCAAAAAGTTAATAATAACAGCTATAAATCTCTACTACGGCAAAAAAGTTGAAAATGCGGGATCAAATATGAAAAAACTGTGGCAAATTATAATATAAATGATTGTTCAGAAACAAAAAATGACAAAAGCTGTCTAATAAATGAAATAAATATAGAAGGACATCTAACTGCTATGTCGGATGAACCAAAAAAGGTTGCAAATTATTTTAACGACTTTTTTGTGGAGGTGGGAAAAGGATGTGCTCTAGATATTTTGAATGAAAATTCAGTATCTGAGGATTCTTTAGTGAGGGGTACAAATCGTCGAAATACGCCTGTTGCTTCTTTTTATGTCACACCAACTTTCGAAAATGAGATAATAAATATTATAACCTCTCTTAAACCTGGCACTTCTACAGGTGAAGACAAAATATCTGCAAATATTATGAAGAGTATAAAAACTTATGTTAGTAAACCTCAATCACACATAATAAATTTGTGTTTCTCCAAAGGAAAATTTCCAAATGTTTTAAAGAGCGCAATTGTTAGACTCATCTTTAAATCAGGAGAAAAAAACAATATGGGTAATTATCGGCCAATTTCTCTTTTGAGTACTTTCTCTAAAATAATTGAAAAAGCTATGAAAACGCGGCTATATTCATATCTAGAACAACAACATATGTTGCCAAAAAATCAGCTTGGTTTCAGAACAGGTAAAAGTACCCAAGATGCCTTAAACTCTTTAAATAAATATGTATGTGAATCTATGGATGCTGGAGAAAGAAATATTCTTAGATCTTGCTAAGGCTTTTGATACGGTGTCACATAAAATACTTCTAAGGAAAATGTTTTTAGTAGGTATACGTGGTATGGCTCTTGAGTTCTTTAAAAGTTATTTGGAAAAAAGAAAACCAAAATTTGTGAAAATGTAGTAAGCGACAAAAAAGAGATCGAATATGGAGTCCCACAGGGAAGTACACTGGGCCCATTGCTTTTTTTGATATACATCAATGATCTATGTGATTTGAAAATTGAGAGTAAAATTATAACGTTTGCTGATGATACTGTATTAATATTCAAGGGAACAACATGGGAACATGTTTATTATATTGCTGAAAAAACCTACATATTATCAATAGTTGGTTCGATAAAAATCTATTAACGTTTAATGCAGCAAAAACAAAATTTACACCGTTCTCCATTACATGTATTCGATCTTACTGTGTTTTGCCTTCGATGAGTTTTGGTTTTATAAAATATTATATATATATATAATTTGCCCAAAAACAAGCTAGCCTAGTTTGGCAATGTATTTAAATGTATGTAAAGATGTAAATATGATATGTGAATAAGATATATTTCTGTTAAAATCAAAATAAAGTTCAAGTTCAAAAAATTTCAAAGTTCAGTTATAATAGCCAGATACTAAATAACCAAATAAATATATCCAATAGCCCGATATTAGAGTTATTACCATGCAATCACTACCCTTTTGTCCCACCCCTTATCTGATACTCTATCCCACTCTGATATGCTGTTGCTCTGTTTTGTTAACCTTCTATTTAAATATATGTACTTAGGTTAGTTTATACCAGTGATGGCGAACCTTTTGGGCTCGGCATGTCAAAATTTCAGAAAATCTAACCTAACTTTGCTGGCGTGTCACTCCCCCCCTCTCCATGGTATTTCATTTGATATCAATTAATTAATTGCTCATTTCAATTATTTGATTTTTTCACATACGTATGTAATATGTACGTAGTAATAAATTCGAACATGACACACGGACGAAACACGACGTTTTACGACCATGTACGTCATACACAGGTGCAGTGATACGATAGAAAATCAGCTAGCCAATGTTCACTTGTAAATATTTTTTTATAAATTCGACATTAGATATGTACTATATTTTTTAAATATTTTTGATTGTTTATTCTCTCTTTTATGACATAAAAATCAACGCGTGGGTCAGTGTCTGACCCGCGGGTCATAGGTTCGCCATCATTGGTGTATACTATATTGTCCTGAAGAAGGTTGGATCCAACTGAAATTAATTAATTAATTAATTTATGTACATAATAAAGTGGTTTAAAACTAAACATTATGTTAGCAATATTTGAATATGTCCAAGAACACACAACAATGAAGACAGGTCGTAAGCCCTGTAATTACCCCATACTTTTATATATTTTCCATTAAATATAATAAAAATAGCTTCGTCTCTATGAGATATCTGATATTTATTTTTTCAAACATTGTATTATTTAATTACAACGGCAAGCGATAATATGATTTCTTTCTTTGAAAACGTTATGCTTTCAAGAATTTCAATTATAATGTGCTCAGATACACTATAACATCTCATATTTACATACATTTTATATTATTGTCAATGCACAAATCATACTCACTGTATTATCTGAAAACATAAAACATAACATAAAACATAAAATAAAACATAACATAAAACAACATAGAATATAATATAAAACAAAACATAACTTAAAACGACATAGAACATAATATAAAATAAAGAGTGACCATTGTTATTCTGGACGTCGTGTTCGATTTCAGCTGTTTTTGTAGGCCGAAGTTGCAACGATTAACACTACGAGTAAATTAAATTAAATTAATTATAGTTTCCAAAGATTAGTTTTAATTTTCCATCTAGGAAAACTCGACTCTAACTCCGTTCTAATTACTGAATCTATTTACCAATTCCTAGATTGCATAGAGCTGGAAAATCTAACTATGAACTAATTAACATACTCAATGGCACACTGGCTGGATTCATCACAGTAATTAAGTTAGCAGTATAATTATACCAATTATGTAATAACTGGAAATAATCTGTCAATAATGACAGGAAATTAATAATTTTCATAACCTTAATTTATTCAAAAAATCATCGAGCACGTCTAACGTACAATATGAAAATAATTTAACATTTGTATATTTGTAAAAGAGTACGTTTTGAGATTGATTAAAAAGTATGTAAGCACCTGCTTATTTTGTGCGGTGACGAAGAAATAATTGAACTACGACCGACTATGTTTGACTACGACCGAACACATATATTTCAAATTAAAAATTTATTTAATTTGTATTAAAATAGCACAGAACTGTGTTCTGAAAATACTGCAACTTCACAATTATAATTTATTACTTAATTTATTAGTTGTATTAAAAAAAAGGAATTGATTTAATTTCTGACGTCTTCTAGTGAATATTGAAAGATACTTGAGATTTTCGTAATAAAACGTAATAGCTTTTAGATTTGTAATAATAGACGTATCAATTTGAAGGAACTGCAGCATATATGTTCGAAAATTTGTCGTCAACTTGCTATGTTGGCGTAGTGTAATCGGATAACGCATTTCCCCAAATAGGAAAGGATCCAGGTTCGAATCCCGGTAGCAACATAATATATTTTCGCTAAATTGAATTTTCCTGCATGTCGTTCTAACTGATACATTTAATTTGTATTAAAATACCACAGAACTATATTCCGAAAATACTGCAACTTCACAATAATAATGTGTTCTCCTTAATAAGGAAAATAATTATCGCATACTTCGGATATGAGTGTCGAGAAGCTCGTGATGACAGGAATAGTTGAGAGCGATCTTCTGCAAGGTGGATAGACCAAATAAATGAATTAACAGGGGTGAACGCTGCCATCGACATGGCTCAAGACTGGGAGGAATGGTGACGTATTGTGTACCGGACGCCAGATACTTCAGGGTCATTCAATTTTTGTTTAGTTACATTCTAGAATCCTGAGGAAAATTTAGTCATTCCACCTACTTGGATACGAGTACATCGTTATTATTTGGGGTCGGCGCGAAATAACGCCACTCAGCTTTCCCCTTCCCTTTAACCCTTATCAATTCTTAATGTATTTTTTGCACAATATAAATATTAGCTAAAGCTAATCAGAAAATACGTTAAATGTATCCTCTTCGTTTCTCAGCGACTTTTTGTAAGCGCCTACGCCATTCGCTTGTGCTTCTGTCAATAAAGCGCTGCCCCAGATTTCTCCATTCCTCAATTATTGTACTTAAGCTGATCAACTATGGTAAATTTTCGCCGAAGGTAGACTTTTTCTTGTAAAACACCCCATATTCCTATATATATATATGTCATGTTATGCTGTAATGACTAGCTATACTCCTTTTCATCTATCATTTTCCTAGCACCCCAACGTTCTTCAATTCGCAAATTTTTGATCAGAATACGGTCTTCTGCAGTGATTTTTGTCATTCTGGGCAACAGTTTTAAAAATATAAATATAAATAACCGAAAAATTAATAATCAAAGATGGAAACCGGAAATTGTCGACATAAAACGTAATATAGGTAAATAAGTAAGTAAGTAAATAAGTAAACTATTTAAGCTATTGCTGATATAGATAAACTAATTTTGATGTAATTATATCACATTTTACGAAATGTTTTCATTTTTTTAGGTCACTCTGTATATTTGAATCACAAACAACGTCGAGTTGTTAGGGCATGCATTACCGGTTTTCGATAAACCGATTTATCTGTAAATAAATTTCTAAGTACCGGTAATTTGGGTAAATTATGTATTATACTACGATATTAAGAGACGATATTTGTAAAAAGCAGGATCATTGAGTGTTCTGTTGTATGGTTCGTTTGTACGCGCATTGGGGATCCTAGACTAGCCATCGCATATATCAATAGTCAAGCTTACGGTACGTCATTATCATTATTCATCCCCTGCACTAAAACTAGATCCAGTCTAAACGACGATATATGTAATGATTTTAAAGACTGATTATAATTCCACATTTGAAAGTAATTTATGTAAAATATTATATATAAACTATTATATATTCATATGTACGAGTATACTGACTTTTGTAATAAGTGATAATGTAATAAGTGATATTTTTGTAAAATATATAACTATTTGTTATTTTTATTACAATGCTTTTTTAAAATTTGTTGTTTTAAAACAACAAATTAAAAATATATTATAATAAATAGAACAAATGGTTTTGTATAATAATATGTGTAATAAATAACGCTATGTATAATATAATAAGTAATCTTTGTGTAAAATAAATAAGAATATTTAACAATTTGTTTTTATTTTAAATGTTTATTTTATAAATATTCACTTGGAAACCGGTACTAAATTCGCAGTTTAACCGAATTACCATATAATGTACGTAGTTTACGTAAGACGGATCGTTGGATGTCAAGAGAAAAAAATAATTTATGAACGTCAGAATGATTATATTGTATTTATATTTATTATAATTAATATATAATTACTGCGTGCGGCTGAGATGAAGTGAGACGGGAAAATTCTCAGACACAATTATAATTTATTATCTTTAATCGCATTTAAGTCTCCATCAGACGAGGCAGAATGAGCGATCTCTTAGTTCAGAAGATCAAAGTCGCAGCATCGGTAATATATATTTTTGAAGCGGTACAGGGCTTTAATTAAGTCCCTGATATTATTTTTCTAAGAAATACATATTTGATTCATAATAAAAACGTAAAAAAATTAACACCACGCCATAAAATTATGAAGCTGTCCATAATACAGTTGGCAATTAAAACGGGTAGTTATTTGAACAGTTAAGGAAAATCAATTAGTTTTCTCAGAAGCGGTGTTTGATGAATGAAACATTATTCATATTATTAATTAACATGCCGGTTACTTTGTGGTGTAACATGATTATTTTAATTTTTACAACTAAACTTTGTACCGCACACACACACACTCTTTTACCTGCGGTTCATCGGCTTAATAGTTTGACCTGTACTAGTGATATACCTTGTACTAAATTGTAGCTTATTGTAATAAAAGATTAATTGTTACAAAGTCTATTTCTTGTACACTAAAGACGTACTAAGAAGTCAAGTACATAACAATTTTGTTTGTTTGTTGTGTTGTGGTTGTATCAAAACACACTTCGTACGAGTCGTTAAGTTGGTTCCCTGAACCCCCGACTAAAATGTTAAAAATTGTTTATCACAATTCGTAAACGTAATAATATTTAATATAAAAACGATTTATTGCAAATATGAAAACATTCTTAATTATCTGGAATTATAAGTAATTTCGTACGAGAGTAATATTGATAAAAATTTGCTTCCCCCTATATATAATAAATATGTCAAGGTAGATTAGTTGTTTCCGTTAGTTAACAATACCTTGTGGCATTTCTTCATAGCTAACTTTTTTTCTCTTTATTATATGTCACAATTAGCAAACACATTTTTATTACATTAGATCGTTTATTGATATAGGCTGACTTCGGTATCACCGTACAGAAGCCTTACCTGTATAATATTTATCCGCACGGTATTGATTTGACGTGAGTCTCGTTTTCATATTAATCCCAGAAAGCAGTCGGAGAGAAGATATGGAAGTCATGAATCTCCAAAGGGGGAAGATGCCCAGATATAAATATAAATAAAAAAAAATTGGACCTCAATGCCTAAGTACATATGCATTACGTATTATAAAAATATTAAGTAATGGGTGCGAGGGTATAAATTATTATTGCACCGCATTTCTTTCGAATAGTAAAAATAAAATAATGTAATGTTAATTTTCAAAATTTAATTATTTAATTTCATGCTGAGGTGGATACTTAAAATTAAAAATAAATTAATTTTACGAGTAGAGCCGACCGCGTATAATATCGGTTCTTCTCAATAGTTTTGAAAGGCTGGACCTATCGGGCCCCTGTTTGACGTGGCCGCATTGGCGTAGTTACTCCTCTGAATATATATGTAAAACGCTCGCTAGGTTATCAGCAGGAAAATCACGTAAAAAATAGAAAGGAATCCAAGCCGACTGCAGTGTACATGATTTGCGCAAGATTGTAAGAAGCGTCGCATCGTTTTCCAGAAAAGGTTAGATCATGTTTCATGACTTAGCGCGGCCACCCCAGGGTAATAATATTCTGATCTTGCAATGACCCGTGCAGTGGCCATGAACCGGCAGCAATTAATGGTGTAACCTATCCTGTGTTTATCCAATTATATTACAACGTTACAGCAGCAAACATACCTGCCCGGCATATTGCACTTTAGCATAATGGAAATATTATAAACTAGTAAATTGTTATCGCGCGAGCAATGCATCATTAAACAAGGTGGTAAGAAACGGAAGCACTTGTAACATTGTCTCATGGCCCGTATCCGCGAACGAGATTTCTTTCTGAGTTTTGTCTCAAAAGCGAGCTGAGGTTAGCGCAAAATTCACGAAGCGTTCTAAGCGGAGCGAAACACATGCGATGATGATTAAACCGTTATTGTAACTGTGATTGTATTCGATTGTAACAAAGATTTTTTCAAATTATAATTTTATTTATCATATGTTATTTTAACATCTGCCTCACTGGGATTCGTCATCAACAATTCATATTGTACATAATTAGTTTATTTATATAGGTATGTAAAGAAAAGTATCTGTTGGTTTGTTTGTTTTTTATACAAATCTAGTTATATTCCGAGCTTGATAAAACTTTGCACACTTGACCTTCAAAACATGAGGAAGGTCACAGTCATTGTCTACATGAGATTTTGAAAAATCACCCCCATCCCCCTTTCTCGCCCCTTAAAGCAGAATATTTGGTACTTTTTTTATGAAATTTTGTATATTCGACGTTTATAATAAGATAATATTACTGACGATGTTCCACATTCAAAATGTTTATGGCAGATTCAAGTCTAATTTTGTTTAAAATTATTTATTGCAATGCTTTTGATGCGGACGCGGAATTGTAGATGTGAAATAGCTATTTATATATAAAAAAGAGTGTCTGTGGGTATGATTGTTTTTTAAAACGTTTTGACTGTCAAATAAATTAATTTTTACTAAAAGCGCTGTGTTCGTTTATTCTTTAGAACAGTGTGGAACCTTCCAGAACAGTGTTAACGACGTAACCGATAACAAAGCTAAACTCAACTCTTCAGACAACAAATAATTGATCGACGGATAGATATTAATTCATATCTATCGAAATGCCGCCGAAGAAAAGAACGAGTATTGGTCAGAAAAACCCTGCAGACAAAAGAGAAAAAGCTATTCGGGCATCAGAAATAATTGAATAACGGGAGCTTCGTCTACAGCAGGAGTGTATGAGAGCTTCTACGTCTACGTCAAGGGAAACTTCGGAGGAAAGAAAGCTTCGTCTAGAGCAGGAGCGTATGAGAGCTTTTACGTCTAGGTCAAGGGAAACTTCGGAGGAAAGAAAGCTTCGTCTAGAGCAGGAGCGTATGAGAGCTTCTACGTCTAGGTCAAGGAAAATTTCGGAGGAAAGTGTGCTGCGTGTATAACAAGATCGACGTAGAAAGGAATAATCAAGAATTGTAAATCGATATTCAGATCCAAAATTAAGGACATTTAAATTAAGGGGGACGTATGGATGTTGTCTGTAAACATTGTCATGCAAAGAAATATAAATGTAAACCAGCGGAAATGTGTTGATCCAATGGAAAAGTCTGCAGAGCCACTGCTGGAAAAGTTAATGAGTCTGCAGAGCCACTGCTATCTTACGAAATAAGAGGAAAACTATTGTCTACATCTGATTTCGAAAAAAAAATACCCCCATCCCACTAAATGAAGCCTCTTCACTCTGCGTAAAGTTAGGATTACGCCAAGTACTTCAGATAGTTTGAAATATAAATGAAAAAAATATTAAATGAAATTTTCAAATACAAAAGGTAGAGGGTTAAATTTCTATATTTTCCTCAGGATCCTAGAGTTCAATTGGACAAAATAATTTTAAATAGCGTTCCTGTTGTACGGGGAATGGGATTAGCAGGGAAAGAGAAGTGAGAGGGGAGCGAGAGTGAGGTGCTAGGGAAGTGGGAAGGGGTGGAGAGGGGGGTAGGAGGGAATAAGAAGGGGAGTAGAGACTTGATCAGAATGTCTTGCGTAGTGTCCCTAAACTAATAAGTAATAAGAGAAAGATCACCGTCTACGTGAGATTTCAAAAAACCACCCCCATTTTTCTTTCCCATCCCTTAAAGCAGAATTTTGGTACTTCTTGACGGAATTTTGCACGCTTGATGTACAAATTAAGAGGAAAATTACTGTCTGCATCTAATTTCGAAAAAAAACTACCCTCATCCTTCTAAATTAAACCTCTTCATTCTGCGTAAAGCCCGAGTAACACCGGATGTTTCAGCTGGTCAACTATAAATTTAAAATAAGTAAGAAGAAAAAAATAAAATATGTAAGTAAGAAAATATGATACAATATTTGATCTTGAGAAATTTATAACCTAGTACTTGAAATTTGTAAGGATAATATTCATTTTAACAATTTTAAATAATACAGTACAATTTAATTTAACATACACACACACACACACACATGCACAGGTTGCTCACTCATTGGTGTTGGGTCTGAAATCTTGACTCTGTATGTGTTCATATTGAAGGGGTGACCATACTATCAACATACATTCGGTCTGAGTTTTTTAGCCAGAATTTTATTGCGTCTTTAAACTGTCTGTGTTTTTCAATATTTTTTTATGTATTTAGAGAGAGAACTATACAATTTGGGTGGTACAAAAACATAGCTTTTTTGTACGTGTGTGGTGCACATCCTAGGAATTGCTAAATTGTTTTCCTCTGAGATTTTGGTATTTTTGTCATTCCCATGGAAACCCCGGATATCCTTATTGATGAATATGTAGTCAATAATGTTTTTAGCATAGATCTGGCCAATGCCCAGTATCCCTAGGCTGCGAAAAGTATATTAGAGCTTGTTCTCATTGGTAATTTGAATATAACCTTAAGTAATATTTTTTGTGCTGAAACCAGAGGTTTTAGGGCAATTTTTATAGTGTATCCCCATCCTACTATTCTATATTCAATGATAGATTGATAGATTGAGCTAGGGTGTAGTATGCCGTCATTAGACGTTGATTGGAAATGGATTATTTGTAATTCTTCGAGCATTTACTGGAGTACAAGAATAGTTAAATCTCAGTTACAACCATTTTTATTATTGAATACATCCATAGTCACAATAACGGTTTACCGTCATTAGTTCACATGTACCTTTACTGGCTTTCAGAAATCAAAGTTTAAATGTGAAATCACCGTGGAAACGGGCCATTACATCTAAACTGAAGGAAAAATTAAAACTAATGATTGAAAAAGAACTGAAATGACGCATGTTATTATCACGTATAAAAAAAAACGTTATGATTTATTGAACTATATATATGTCACAACAAGGACGCAATGTTTAATTTTATAATAAAACCTATTATTTATTCTAATTATTTAAATACTTATCTCCCTAGCACAAATATATTTTGCTAGGGAGATAAGCAATCTTGTTCTTTTGATGAATTTCAGATTATATTCGTTAATAGCGTCGAATCGTTTGTTTATTAGGGTAGACGGGAGACTTCACAAAACTTTAAAAAAAAATCGCACAGTGTCACATCGCACGATCTCGGTGGGCAATTTTGTGATATGATCAGATCAATAAATTTGTCGTTACTCAATTATTTCGCGCGGATTGTGAAAGGTTGCGTCACAGGCACGAGTTGGCTTCTCGAGAATTCTCTACACCCTGCGCACATTGGGGACCATGTTAGATAGGGACCCGAAAGTCAGTCCGCACTCTACAATACTTGTTAATAATAGATATGGACTAATATTTTGTAAAATAACAAATATTTTAAAACACACATGTACGTATTCTTTGGTAAATTTGAATATTTTAGTGCCTATTGAAAAGAGCCGACATTGTTTATCAATATGTCTTCACACTTACTTAAAACATCTTTTGTGTAAATTAAAGGTAAAAAAAAACATTCGTCAATATTATTTTCACCGTGGGCAATCCATTTTTTCACTAAGACTATCGGAGAAGTCAACAAACAACAAAACTCTGCCGGTCATTAGTACACGACATTTTTACACCCCACGCTTTGCGGTGTGGTGTGACCTTACCAATATATGATAGACATACTTCATAATGGGAAAGTGTTAGGTTCAAACGCACTCGGTACTCTGAACGAGATTAAATCAAAGTCAAAAATATATAATATAACAGTATATATATGAGTGAGGCCCAGGGCGTTACGAAACTTTTACACGTAAATATGTAATGTAAATCTATTGAAATCTTCAAATGGATACTTTCTAAAGAAATATGTATCATCATTACGGAATTTATTAGGGTGTGGGTCTCTCGCTGGGGGTTGCTGAGAAGAGTTGTGGCTAGAGAGATCTAACGGAGCATTCTACTGGCTCTTCCTCGCGTCTCTTGCGACCTAGACAGGGTGAATTTTTGCCGGACTGTGACCGAGTTCTGCGACAGCAACACGTAAATGTGACGTCTACTCTCCCCTTTTGGGGGTGTATGATTTTCTATAAGTTCTTTCTGGCTGCCTTCTGAATTGAATGTGATAACGAGTCTCACGTCAAATTGTAGAGGTATGGCTTTGGTATGATAATGCCGAAGCCAACCTATGATGATAATGTTAATAATGACTGAATGTAATAAAATTTAAAAAATATGTAATTGATTAAAAAATATGTAAATATGAAACGAGAGTAACCAACTGTCAAAACGATTCGGGATAGGGTGTAAATAAATATTATTAAATATCGTAATGCATTCAGACTAATTTGAATGGATACATGTGTATACGGTTTCTCCTTCACGTCAGTATTGACATATGGTAACCTTAATCAGATCAGATTGGCCTGGGTCGCCCTCACAGCTGACTCTTCAGTCAGAAGCAATGCATCTGTACACTCCTCCAGGTCTTCTTCGGCCCAAAGTGATGCCTAGGATAATCCCCTTTTCACTTTGATGCATAATTTAGACGAAGAATTGGAAGAGCCTTTTGCAGACTGACTGTAAATAGAACTTGCGGTTTGAGTTGTTGCAGGATTGGGGCATACGTGCTTATACATTTTAAAGCTGCAAAAACTTTTTAAAGAGACAGCCTAAAGGAGGGGAGGAGATACCTTTCCCGGGACCGGTTTAGAAGCTAAGGCTTCCTTGTCAATTCCTTAATTCAATAAAATATTCACGTTTAGGCTGTATTTAAAACAAAAAAGAAAAAAAAAAAAGTAGTTATTAGCAATTTTTGCAAAATTTAAAATTTAGACCCTCAAGCGTCCCTTAAGTGCTGTTCACTCATATAAAACATAACATAAATCCATAGTTATTAGATATAGATAAAAAATTAAGGTGCAGTAGATCAAGGCAGATACTCTCAGGGATCCAGTCATCAAAAACACTCCCAAAAAAGGGACAGTGGACGAAACATAAAATGGTTTAAGTCACACTTAATAAACGGATAGACTAACGTAGTTGCAAATCACGAGGTGTGGAGAGTGAAAGGTAGGCGCGTAGGTGGAGATACACACCCACGCAGACCGGCTTAACTAGCTGCCTAAGGAGCTCCATTGTGTCACCCATACCTGAATAAATTCTTTATATAAAACAAAAAACGTCGAGCTGTGTCTAAATTCAGTCAATCCACCAATCATACGTTCACGTGCATTTCTAAATATCTCACAATTCCACAGGCATTTGCTGTTTTGCTATTACTGTCGGACCTATACGTTTTCAAAAACGGGTAGGTCTGATGACCCTTGTCAATAATTTTATTGACCTTTTGAACAATTCTTACATTTTTATTCTTTTCGTAGCCTCGAAGCATCCTTCGGTATTGGGTGTGCAAATAGTATTTATTTTATTTGTGAAGAAATAGATATATCACTGAAAAGGAACACGTGGACCCCTTTCGCAACCAGCAAATAAAATATTTTAGTTATTCCAGTCTTTCGCATGTATTTCATACATTTTTGAAAGGTTGTATTATTTATTTTTTGTATATTGTGTCCAATGGAACATAAAAATGTGTTAAGGGGAACACATGTAATTATTCAGAACATAAGTCTGCGATCCCGGTAGCGCGAAAACAATATTTTTGACAAAATTGATTTTATACATCTGTAATTAATACATTAAATTAGTATAAAAATATGTATCAAATATATAATAAATAACTAAAAATGACCTATTTGTTAATTACGATTCTTTATGTAGGACAGGTCAATATATAAATGACATAAATGATAATTACTTAGGGTCACGGTAGTGACAAACAAAAATTTGATAAGTATTTAATTTTTTTCTGTGTGATTTATTTATATTGTTTTTACTACACGGCTATTATGATAATAATTTAGTATTTATAAAGATATTTCTTCTTTTTCTACTTTTTCGTGAACTATGTATATATGTATGTTAGTGCTATACATTTGATTATAATTCTATGCAAAGCAAGCAACTAAAATTATGTCGGTTTACACTCTTTTTACACTAGACTACATACATAAAGTCCTCAATAGCGAAAATCCATGCCATCGAAATGTGTCACATATCTCGTGGACCAACCTCAATTCAACATCGGCAAGACTTATCTACAACAGTGAACGAAAGATTCTTCCAATTATTTAGCCACATTATACAGGGCTGATGTTGGACCCTGCAATGGGATCCGAAACGTCGGCCAAAAAAGTTTGATATACACGCCAGATTAGCTCAGAAAACTGTACACAAAAGATTATTGATAGTTGTTCAGGGGAGGTTCAAATTCGACCGGAACATCGATGGGCTGACATGACTCAAGCGTGAAACCAGTGGCGTAACTGAAACACTTGGGCTCCAATGCAAAATGGAAGCATTGTTACGTATACTATGTACCTACATCGAAATAAATATTTGAGAAATGTATCCATTATTAATCAATATATTCGCTTAAGGCTCTAAATCATCTAATAAAAAGAGTCTGATCGCTCAAAATCCGATGACCTTTAATTTTTTGTTTTCAATATACAATCCAGAATTAATAAAATAATTCAATTAATCCAAATATTCGCTTGATATGATTTTTTTGAAATGCTCATATTTCTGTCACGGTTGAGATTAAACATTTTCGACTCGTATTTTAGTCAAGTATCCACCCATAAAATATTGTGGACGAAACCTATCGTTACACTCTGTATAGTAAAAATAAAATTAATCTCTTGACTTCTAAAGGGCGTTTTTATTTTTAGAGGTATAGAAAGTTCTTAAAGTTAAAATGAAATAAAACACATGAAAATCGTGGTAATGGCCATGGTATTGACTTTATTGGAAATATAATTTTATAACATTAGTGGTTAAATATGATTTCGCGCATATGAGTGCTGCGGCTGACTCGAATAAAGCGCAATCTAGAAGTCCAATTTTCGACCATTTTTTAGAGCAGCTGGGGACGTGTATAGGCAATAACGCGACGAATGTTGGCTTTCAAGCCATCTATCTCTCTAGTTTATTAGCGTAAACTAGCGACTTCAGATATCTCCATATAAAATAATCCAGAGGTGTTAAATTGCACTATCTTGGAGGCCAATTCACAGGTCCACCATGCGAAATGATGCTTCATTCGAATGTTTCCTTCAATAAATAGATTGTGGCGCATGCTGTGTGGCATGTTGCGCCGTCTTGTTGAAACCACAGCTCTTCCATACTAATGCCATACAATTGGGGAATGAAAGTCAGTAATCATGGATCTACAGCGCTCTCTATTGACTATAATGTTCTGAGCGGCATCATTTTTTAAGAAATATTGACCAATGATTTCACCAGCCCATAAAGTACACCGTACAGTGACTCTCAATAATGGTTTGTGGATTATATTCAGTCCAAATGTGGCAATTTTACATGTTGACGTAGCCATTGAACCAAAAATGAGTCTCATCGCTTAACAAAATTTTGTGTTGAAAATAAGGATCAAGAGCAATCTCGCTTTCGGATCATTCTTGCATGAGCTGGATCTTGTAAGCTCGTAAACCAAGACTTTGCGAAAAATCTACCATAAAGTGGATGGACACAGTTCCAATTGCTGTTCGCAATGGAAAATCGACACATTCGGGTCCTCCTCAATACAACGCTTCACTGCAACAACACCTTCTTCGGTGCGTACTGTACGATATCTCTACGGATGCGTATTATCAATTAGAGTATGCGTGGTGCAACGATCCATGATTATTAGAATTATTTGTTAAAATAGACGGTAAGTTTCGCGAACCGAACTACGATTATCGAAATAAATTTGCACAATTTGCAAGCGTTGTTCTGGCGTCAATCATTTCATTGTGAAATGGCAAACCAAACTGAGCACAAATCAGCTATCAGCTGGCAAATTGGCAGGCAAACAGCAATAGCTGGAAAATGTGTTACAAATTCAAAAAACAAACCTCTGAAAAAAAACACCTACTATTGACACTTTCACGAAAAATGGTCTAGGCCCTAACTTATTATCGTACATCGATAATAACTATATTATCGTACATCGATAATATTATCACGTGTTTATGTAATTCTCGTGAGAAATTATATTTTTAATGTTATAATTTTATTCTTGCTGTGGTAGATTTTAAAAATGATGAATCCGCGTTAGCGCTGGGAATAAATAGTATTCATTTTTGGTAAAGTACCGACACCAAGAATGTGCATTTATTGTACGGCGCGGTTCTTAGGTACATCGGGTCCAACATTCATGATGGACCCGATGTACCGCATTGTCACTAAAAATATTCCAATGTCGTTAAGTTGGCATTAACATATATAATAACCGAAAAAAATCAATAAAATTTGGATAAACGCCATTTTATTTAATTGGCATAGGTAGGCGTATCAATTTACATACTGGAAAAAAAAATATTATAGCCCGTGTCTACTGATGATATTTTTATGAAATTAACATCAGCATATAAAACCGAATAAATGTCTTCAAAATAAATAGTGGTAGTTATCTATGGTTTTTTTTAATTACCAAGCACCTCGAAATCACAAATAATTGCCCTTACGTTGGTATCGCAATCTGTTTCGTAAGTTATAAAAAAGGTCACCGTCTATGGTTCTTTTTCAAATCACCAACGGAGCTATCAGATTAGGCGGTTTATTGCTACTGCTAGCGGTTATAAAATGTAACTGTGAGCGATCCAGTATGACCAAAGGGTAAATATTTTCATGTTATTAAATCACTAGTGCTATAATTTGTTAAACTAATTGCGTGGTAAATAATCTTTACAGGAAACGAGAAGTTTCCCTTTGGTTTTTTCTATTGGTTTCTTTGCCTCATCGGAAGCTACATTTTTATTGTGATGCGATCATCTACAATTCCGCTTACGGATCCTATCGCGTCGGCCTAATTGCGAAGGATCATCTACGATGGAAGGCCAAGGAGGTGGGATGCTCGGATGGCATGGACCGGAGTGATGCCACCTCGTGGTACATCTGGTTGTCACCTGCCTGCCTGAAGAACGTCGTAATTCGTAATCGCGCCCAACCAGACGAAATAAGGATTAGTTAAAGTGGATTGTATTTAGATTTTATAACTTTCGTTCATGTTATTTTTCTGATTAGTATCCATTTTTATAATTATTAACTTAACGATTTATATAGCGAATAACATATTTTATTTATCACCTCCCGGTGTTACTTATAAATTTTTCCCAGTTTAGGGATGAAGACAGAATGTGACAAAATAATTCAGCTAAACGCTTGCGATATGAAAATAGAACTAACTTGCAGGTCTCTTGGAATAAGGCTCGAATCCTCGACCACTGAATTACTAAGCGATCGTCTTAACTACAGGACCAACTAACACGTCTGTGCGCCATGTCAAGTTTCGCTGTCAAATCAAACGTCATGTATACGAGTTATTGTCTCTCTATACCAATCTCAAGCTGATTCCCTGAGTGCAGATCAAAATATCAACATGCGTATTGAGATTTATCTCTATTAAATAATAAATATCCTTCGTTATGCAGACGACACTATGATTCTAGCGACTTCATGGGAGGTCTCCAGTACTACTGACGATCATATGGCCTTCAACTAAACACAAACAAGACTAAATTCATAACAAGACAGATTCTGCAGCTCATAATCGCTAACTTTTGATAACTGGACAAGCACTAGAAGAGTAGAAATCTCTGAGATTTATCTCATCGTTTCTCATTTCGTGGACGGATTAAAAGTTGTAAAATAGACATTATCCAATATCAAAATCCTCAAGGATTGACAGATTATATTATATCCATCTATAACCTTCTGGATGTCTGGTCGTGGCGCCTTCAGTAGTGTCATATGTGGCTGTAAAGTATGCAAAACCGTATTACGGCTAGCAAATATATTGAGCATCTGTCATCCTGTCATCTCATCTATGTCTCACTGATTAGATCGCGTCGCACTCTATGGTTTCTTTCCATATCACTGTCACTGTCAAATGTAACATTAATGGTTTGTTCGTATTTTTCAATATAAAGAAGTATATATATATTTCAAAGTTAATAAGTAAGAACACCGTTTGTACAATTCCAAGGAGTGCACAGAATGTAACAAGCAGCATAAAGCAATCAGATTACTTTAGAATGCGATCACGTAATAGGTTCTTATAGCGTGCAATTTAGAGTAACAAAATACCTTAAATTACGCACCCAGTGGCCGCAATGCAACTCGACTACATTTGTATAGAAAATCGATCAATTATAAGAAATTGCAGTTGTTTATTAAAATGTCGTGTTTTGGAGACACGCGTTTTCTTACTCGAGTGCGTCATGAAAGACAAAGCCAGATTTTTTATATTTATAGACACTCGTTTTATTACGCAAGTGCGTCACGAAAGCGAAGGCCAGATTTTTTATTATATAAAAAAATTATACAAAAATACTATTGTTTGATTACTTTATAATTTGCTAAAGTAAACACCGATTAATCAAAAAAAAATAGGCAAAAAATTAAAAACATAAACGATATAAACATTAACGATATAAATAAATTATTTTAGTGATGAGAAAAGATGTTGCTCTTGACTCACAGGTGTGATTGTGATTGTGACTGGTATTCGATAATATTAGTGATTGAAAACAGTTTCTGATATCGAAATACATAAAATAAATATAAAAACATAATTTTGGGCGTGTTTATTTATATTATTAAAACTTCATTTGCGTAAAAAACATATTCTAGTATAACTAATGAGTAGAAAATTATTTCGCATACCTACAAAACGTAAACAAAACGAACAAAATTAAGTTACCAACAAGCTAGGATAAACATAATAAAAAAACAGCCTTAATCGTTTTAAACAGCGGCATTAGAAAATCAATAGAATTTTCAACAAAAATTTTAATCACAATATTTCCAGATATTCAATCATTGATAGTGAGTGTGATTCTAAGATATCAGTGATTGACTCACGGTTCGTGATTTTGAGCTCATCACTAGTTATTATGCACGTCGGTCCCTTATGACAGGATCGTCACCAGTGAAGAGCTTGTTCCTTTTTCCACTCGTTCGGTTCAATGGGTGGGGGATCTTCCTCTTCCTATCCGAACTTCGAGGTGGACCACCGCAACGAGCTATCGAAGGATTCGTTTTCGAGAGTCTGTCCACATATAAATGTATGCGCAACATGCATGTCCAGCAACTGATAGTGTCAACGTATAAATTAGAAGCGAATGCAGGTTTGCAGTATAGTCGTCAGAATTAAGAAACGATTGCTGATATAGTTTGATCATGCGGAACGTATGACTGAGAACATGCTAAAGAAAATATCTATATGAAAAAAGTGTTGAAGGTAACAGGAACACAGGACGTCGAACACAGAACGAAGGACCTGGTATGATCGGATAAATCAGATCCTAGAGAACGATCTAAAGCTTCAACAACCGAGGAACATGCGTGAGAAAATGTATGAAAGTAGAAGAGGCAAGAGTGATGATCCAGAACAGAAGAGTGTGGGGTTAGAGTAAAAAATATTAAAATTTTTATTGATCCATAATTCGAGAAACTAAATAGCTGTGTTCAAAAATGTTGGATGAAAATAATTCACAACGTAATAATGTTAACCCAAGATTAGTATCGTACGTAAACTTTAGGTATTGTTCAAACAAAAGCAGTTGCTCCGCCCACTTGCCAATTATGATGCCTCCTCCATTCTAGTAGTTCTCTCCCTGACTGTTGATACAACACCTCACAGCTCAGTCACGTTGCCACTCTTCAGGACAAGGCTAAATATCCCTAAATTGAGCAGAGAGCTTCGTGGGTCCATTTTGAAAGTTATTGGTTAGCAATATACTCCAGGATCACAAGTGCAATCACACGATCTTCGAAAATTCTGCCACCTGCCACCTGCGGAATGCACCAAACGAAAATTTTCCCAGATTGTACTGAGTAATAATTCTTTTTTAAACATATTTTCATTAATATTATTATTTTTTAACTGAAAAATATTTTTTTGAAATATTAAACATGTTCCTAAACTAATTCTAATGTACTTCTTATTGATGACTAAGTATCAAATGTATTTAAACCCAGACACGTAAATTTTACCACGTCGTATTTTTTAACGATACAAATCTAAGGTCATTTCTACTGTCACAATTTTTAAAATTGGAATACTGGTATGCTGATATATTGTAGGTAGGTAATTATTTGTATAATATCTTAGGTAAGCAATTATGAACCCGTCCTCGGACGAGTTTAAAACAATAGATGTACCATAAATTAAAGACATACTTATTTAACAAATAAATATAATGACTTTCTGCTATTCTTCTGTTATTTATATTGATCGCTCTGTAGCCAATGTTGACCGCAGAGTAGCTGCTGCCAATTTTTCCGTAGAACTTTTATGGTAATCTTGAAAATATAATTTATTACCAATAAAGGAAGGTGGTGTTATACAGTACAACATAACTTAACCAATTAACCCAAGTACGTTAATTATGCAACAATGCGTTGACCACCGCATAGCAATCTAAAATAATTTAAGTTATTTAAAAAACATACAATAAGTAAATATTATAAATGGACAATTAAAAAATTACGCTTTATTTTTTAAAATAATTTCTGTTATTTCAAAAAAGCATAGTTATATGTATAAAAAATAATAAGAATAGTAGAATTGATTGAATACTACAAATAACACAGGCAGCTCAAATAAAATAATAAGTTTCTTTAAAATCACTCTGGTATTCAAATGTAAGCATTTTAGTCAAAGTATTTTAAGCAGCCGAGACATTTTAGTCAAAGTATTTTAAGCAGTCTAGACATTTTTGTCAAAATATTTTAAGCAGCCTAGACATTTTAGTCAAAGTATTTTAAGCAGCCTAGACATTTTAGTCAAAGTATATTAAGCAGCCTAGACATTTTAATCAAAGTATTTTAAGCAGCCTAGACATTATTGTCAAAATATTTTAAGCAGCCTAGACATTTTAGTCAAAGTATTTTAAGCAGCCTAGACATTTTTTTTTTTTTTTTTAAATAGAGATGCGTACACGGAATACATGTCACATCAATATTCTTACTATTTTCAAACTAAGCTAAATGCTTGTGCTATGAAAATAGGACTAACTTGCTGGTGTCCTGGAACGAGGCGCGAACCCCCGATCACTAGATCACTAGGCCAACGTCTTGACCACTACACCAACAAGCTACTCGAATTATTATTATTAAATTAAATTAAATTATTATTGTCAAAATATTTTAAGCAGCCTAGACATTTTAGTCAAAGTATATTAAGCAGCCTAGACATTATTGTCAAAATATTTTAAGCAGTCTAGACATTTTAGTCAAAGTATTTTAAGCAGCCTAGATATTTTTGTCAAAGTATTTTAAGCAGCCTAGACATTTTTGTCAAAGTATTTTAAGCAGCCTAGACAATATTGTCAAAATATTTTAAGCAGCCTAGACATTTTGATCAAAGTATTTTAAGCAGCCTAGACATTTTAGTCAAAGTATTTTAAGCAGCCTAGACATTTTAGTCAAAGTATTTTAAGCAGCCTAGACATTTTTGTCAAAGTATTTTAAGCAGCCTAGACATTTTAGTCAAAGTATTTTAAGCAGCCTAGACATTTTTGTCAAAATATTTTAAGCAGCCTAGACATTTTAGTCAAAGTATATTAAGCAGCCTAGACATTTTTGTCAAAGTATTTTAAGCAGCCTAGACATTTTTGTCAAAATATTTTAAGCAGCCTAAACATTTTTGTCAAAATATTTTAAGCAGCCTAGACATTTTAGTCAAAGTATTTTAAGCAGCCTAGACATTTTTGTCAAAATATTTTAAGCAGCCTAAACATTTTTGTCAAAATATTTTAAGCAGCCTAGACATTTTAGTCAAAGTATTTTAAGCAGCCTAGACATTTTAGTCAAAGTATTTTAAGCAGCCTAGACATTTTAGTCAAAGTATTTTAAGCAGCCTAGACATTTTAGTCAAAATATTTTAAGCAGCCTAGACATTTTAGTCAAAGTATTTTAAGCAGCCTAGACATTTTTGTCAAAATATTTTAAGCAGCCTAGACATTTAACATCAATTATTTTAGTTCAGGTTGAGTGAGAAAACTATCCATATAATTCAGTCTTTACATAAATACATATTATACTGATAAAATAGTATTTTTCCGTTTTTATATACGTCTACACAATAACAATTACATTATTCTATCAACGATTCTTTAGAAACGTCAGTTTTGACAGCAATTTTTTCTTGTTTTTCTTAAATTGAATTTGCATACTGTAATTTAAATGTATTATGGATGTTATTGAACATAATATGTAAAAGAAAAATAATTTAAGTAATCTTAACCTAGACATACTAAACGTACTTATATAAGACATGTATGTTTTTCATACTGGCAATGTACACTAACACACATTAAGACAATATAATGTACTAGCAGATAAGAAATTTATAGGCCGATAATGTTAGGCCCTGCGGGCGGCTATTGTGGCCGTTTAGCGGTCGATGGCGGCCGCCGCGCGGTAAGGATCTCAATAGAATCTATATTTCAATGATAGAGCTTTCCCCAAAACATACCACACGTAAATAAAATATCGATGCAATTAAACTTATTCCATCTTTTTAAGCTGTCAAAACGAACAAAAATGACATCTAGATGACACATGAGATCGTGGATATACAGTTTCTAAGGTAAGTAAGATCCCTTACAATAGACAGAAGAAAAGATGACAGATGTCAATATACGATTTCGCTAAAATATGTTTTGTTTTACTTACTCGTAACAAGTAATCTTAATCTAGAGATATTAAAAACACGTTCGTTTTTGCATGTTCGTGTCCACAGACCTGGTCGTTTAATCAAGCACTATACAGTGATAATGACACTACCGATGATGACATTACCAAAGCCGCGACACCCAGAAAGTCATAGATAAAAAAGTCATATTCTGGGAGATTTTAACGTACCAACTATTATGCGACTACCCAAATCAAATAGAAAATAAATTACTTCCTACGAATTATAATGTCCTATATTCTTTATCGAATTTTCAGCAACTTAACCATATTCATAATAGCAATTCTCGAATCCTTAACTTAATTGATTTGACTGACCATAAAATCCAATCACTTAATATAATGAAATAAATTTACATAAAAATCCAGGCAATTTTAGAAAGACGAATTACATGAATTGCTGTACAGAATTTTCACAACTTCATTGAAAAGTCTTACTTCAGACTTACAATAACTCGCTGCAAATGTTTTACAATAAACTCTGGTCTGACATTAAAAAATATACACACAAAACAAAGTTAGGTGATGACGAACCTAAATGATTTAGTAATTCATTTTTAAAGCTCTTAAAACAGAAAGAAAAATATCGAAAAAAACTTTAAAAAATTGGAAATCCCAGAGACTTACGATTCGTCCTCCAGTCTATGTAAAGATCTAAAAAAAACCAGTTGACAATTATGAATCGTATATAGCGTCTATCGCGGAGTCACTTTCTAATAAACCCAAACAGTTCTGAAGTTTTTTCAAAGCAAAGAGAGTATCTAATAACATACCCTAAACCATATACTTCAATGAAACCTATGCACAAAATGGACAGCAGATAGCTGAAATTTTTTCTGAATACTTTGCTTCAGTTTTCAATCCACCGTCTATTGTAAACCGCGATCATTCAAACAGTATTAGCAGTAATTACTCTTTAAGTAGCATCGAAATTTCTGCCATAGAAGTTAAAAAGTACTTGTTAAAACTTGATCCTAGCAAAGGTGCTGGTCCCGAAGTCAAATATAATTATTATTTAGTTTTTGTAACTAATGCATATAATGTGGTTTTAACGAATACAAAATAGATTTATTCGATATTTTAATGTTAGATCTAATCTATCATTCAACTCCTATTTAGATTCAGCAAACTTCCACATTATGAAAAAACCCTAGAACATCGAAGAACACGTACTGACCGAATACTTCTCTTCAAACTACTGCAAGGCCATATTGACTGACCTAGCCAATTAGATCTAATATCTCTCTACATACCATCTAGATCGACCCGGCAGTCCACACTCTTTCACATTCCTAGAAGTAGAACATCTTACTTACAAAATTTACCGGTCATGCAAATAAGACATTCATAGAAATTGACTTTTCAATATTAGCCTTACTATGCTTATAGGGTTCTTTTTATGAACCACCTACAATCTTAATTTTGGCCAATAATTATATTTATAAACATCTTGTTCTCCCTTATTTATCTTCTGCACCTAAACATACTTACGTACCTACACATTTCTGAGGATTTTCATAAAAAATATCACATCTTAAATATTCACATCTTATTATGTTAGTTCAATTAAATTTACACTGTCAAAATTCTTCAATAAAATTACAATTAAAATCTGTGAATTTACTGCACTTTACTGCACGTAATATAGGTAAATAGAAAAGTAAGTAAATTAGTAAAATATTTAAGCTATTGTTGATATAGTTAAACTAATTTTAATGTAATTAGATCACATTTTATGAAATATTCTCATTTTTTCTGGACCATCCTGTGCAGTCATATCGTTTAAATAAAAGGGGGTAATAATATACAAAAGATAAGAACATATACATTTTATTTTATTACATACATTATATATTTATATTCTATTATATTACATAAATTATTGTAGATGTCAAAGTCTTCCTTTATAAGCCTGTGTCATTCAGCATCCGATATCAACAAATACATTTTATTTTATTACATACATTATACATTTATATTCTATTATATTACATAAATTATTGTAGATGTCAAAGTCTTCCTTTATAAGCCTGTGTCATTCAGCATCCGATATCAACAAATACATTTTATTTTATTACATACATTATACATTTATATTCTATTATATTACATAAATTATTGTAGATGTCAAAGTCTTCCTTTATAAGCCTGTGTCATTCAGCATCCGATATCAACAAATACATTTTATTTTATTACATACATTATACATTTATATTCTATTATATTACATAAATTATTGTAGATGTCAAAGTCTTCCTTTATAAAAGCCTGTGTCATTCAGCATCCGATATCCTTGTCTAGTTTAGGTAAATATCGCATTTGTATGAACGGTGTGCATTGCTTTCTCATAATAGATTTGAGAGTCGTGGGTCGGGTTTGTAATGTCTACTGAGGTTAAACGGTTATAAGTAATATTCCCGCATTGCTAATGGATTATGTTTCAGTTATATTTATGACAAATTTTTCTATTCTTTCACACCTGAACGCCACGAAAATAATAATATATCAGTGTGACAAAAGATGTATCATCTGAATAAATCAAAAATTAATAGAACCGGGTACCCAGTTCTCCGGTTCCGGTTCTATCCAGTTGGAAGCCCTGAGCTCAATTCCTATTCTTGTCACCTCAGGTGTACACCAGGGCTCACATTTGGGCCCACTCTTATTCATTATATTTACAAATGGTTTTATACCATTTCTTAAGTGTGAATCTTTTTTATACGCAGATTATCTAAACATATTCCACTCTATAAGAAATATCTAATACTGCTATAAGCTACAAAAAGAATTTGATACATTGAACCAGTGATGTGTAAAAAATTAAATGGAACGTATTCATTACTAAGTTACAAAAAACTTTTATACGACATTTTTTCTTGAAACAAAGTTTGTATATTTTGTTGCTAAATATGTTCATAGTGGTACTTAATATTTATTTACAATTATATTTACGTTACTATATGTAATTATGTTATTATGTAGTATTTTATTCTTTCACGTATTTAACATTTTAATTTGTACAGATATACCTATGTTGTTACATTATTTTTTTATGTATTGTACGTTGTATTTCTTTGTCAATCCACAGTTCATACTTACTGTCGTATCAACGGTAGTCGCATTATAGTAAATTTACATGATGAGCATTTGCAAAAGGTTTAATAACTTTTTTTTTTAAATATGTACCATAATTTTTATGTGTTGTTGAACTGAGCGACTTGAGTCATTGAACTCTGTAATTAATGCTCTGTAAATTATAAATAAATATGTATATTTTGTCTCCTTTTATTTTTTTACACTGTTTTTGTATTTATTGTTAGTTTTAAATACACCCTGACTAATAAAATTCGTGATTTTTATACAAAGTGATGGTGTTTTATTTAACCTAATATGTCAAACCACAAAGTGAAAAATAAGTAAAAAATTGATGTAACGTGTGTTCCGTTAATTTCTATTAATTTTTATTACATGCCTCAGAAAAATGTATCATACCATCCCTACATATTATATGTTTTCCTGATCCGCTCCACTCCACCGTAAATACATATCATTGTATTTTGTTTAGGTGATGTTTTGTGGAAAATAAAAACAACATACATTGTATATATTTATTTTATTTCATTCATTGCGTATTGTCAAATTAAATGTTACGCATTTTAATGCGATTTTATTAACGCAGTTTTGTGACATATTTTACCCGGAAAACCTCCGAATAACATTCTAATTCATTCATTATTCCACAGATGAGATTCGTCTCGAAAGCGTATAAATGAAAGTCAACGTGTTTCGCTCCCGAATTAGAATAGCGCATATAGTACATGTACATATGTACCTTTACTGATTTTCAGAAATCAAAGATTCATTGAGATAACACATAATTGACTATAAAACCTATGAAGTTTCTTGGCATTAGGAAATATAGGTCTATAGCACAGATAGTCTTGTATCTTTATTTTTCCCGTGTGAAGTGAGACAAATAATTATGAACCTCCTCAGTAGACTATTACGAGAAGCCATTGTGTGGCATAAACAAATCCTACATCCCTAGCTATTGTGTGCTAAATGCAAATGCCGTTGTGGTGACGGTAGGCACGGATGTAATAATGTGTTTTAATGTTATCTGATGTCATAGATACTCCATTAAATCGTTTTTTTTTGCGTCATCACAGTAATTGAAGAATGATACAAAGAAAATGATGAAACTCACCCGGAACAAGGTCCGAACTGTACGGCGGGCGAACGGAAATCACCTCACCCAAACCTAACCAAGATATTGTTGGACAATTTTGTGTAAGATTGTTTTTTATTTGCCCGGCCGCCACAAGAACAATGCCAACTGTGTTTCCGTAAAACCTATTTTCAATTTTAAAAATATATTTTATTATCAAAAAAAAGTAAAACGGTCTGTCGCAGAACAACCGATACGCCTTACTGACTGAAATAACCAGTCAGACATATTCTAAAAATTATTTAAATTTTAAACGTAACGTGCCGTTCCGGAGGTGATACACTTCCCACACGGTTCACAGGCGAAAGGTGACTGATGTGCGATGCTGCTTATGTCAGATCTTGTTGGTAGTACAGAGTGTACACCACTGGTGCTACTTGCGTTGCTGGTGAAATATAATAATTTAGTTTCGGTTGCATCATTTAAATCTTTAATTATCTTTTTTTTTGCATTTCTTGTGCATTTTATTTAGGAGAGTTTATTTAATGTACCAATAGCGTATTTGATATAAAATAAGTAATAAATGTACATTTTAATAAGCTCCAAGTACATAGTGCGAATATAAGTGAAGTTCGAGGAAAATCCCTGAATAAATAATAAAATTTTTGATTCGTGGAATTCCCAGAATACAAAAAAGTTGACTTGTTATCATGAACCGATCATTAGCGGGTCACCTTTCTAGTGAAACGATCACAAAAACAGAATTTTATTACGATCGTCATCAGCTGGTGTCTCTCCACTGCTAGATACAGAGAAAGATTTTCCGAGAATAGTCGACTCTCTCTGCTGCACGCCACTCTGCTGATACCATCGCTCCATCGAGCATGGAGACGGCAAACACTTGTTCTACTAGTCTGGGACGCCACCGAAGCGCTGTAGTCCTCTACTGGGTAGTTTATAGTTACTACAATTTCTATCCACGGTTTTTAATCTATCGTTCTATTCAAGCCATACAATTGTTACCTACTGAATTGAAAGTCCACTCGGCAGAGTCAGAAATGAATCAGCTGATTCATGTTGTACGGAGTCCTTACTTATGCTGTTACCTAACAGAATGATATTTGAATGGTTTTGAACTTGGCTTAGAGCTGATCGAAGCATCTATTTCCTCATTTGCTATAATAATTCGCAAATTTTACTACCTTTACACTTTGCAAATGCGTATTGTCAATTAGAGTATGCGTGGTAAGAAAACGATTCATGGTTATTCGGATTACGATTATGTCGACCGTAAAATGGACGCAGCGCACGGTAAGTTTCGCAAACTGAATCACGATTTTCGATATAAATTTGCACAATTTTCAAGCGTTGTTCTGGCGTTTATTCATGATGAAATGGCAAACCAAACTGAGCACAAATCAGCTGTCAGTCGTCAAATTGGCTGTCGCTGGAAAGAGTGTTGCCAATTCGAAAAACAAAACTCTAAAAAAACACGTTTATAACGTAAGGCGGTTAAATCACAAACATTTATTTCGTTTCAACTGCTCTTGGCAAGATTCAAATTCACTCAACTGTAGAAATACAATGATATTTGATGTTTGATGAATGTGAAGTGAAGTGCAAAACGGTGAATCTGTGAGACTTGGTGTGTACACTGGAACTATGAAAGCCAAAGATTCTTATGGGAGCAAAATCCGTATCTCGAGTCGAAAATTTTTTAAAGGTTTCATTCGCGGCCACGGGCCATTAGACACTTGGAATCTGTTGCCCCACTCTTATAATTGGAGAAAAATGCATTTAAAATATTTTTTCACGCATATTTTGGCTATAGTACAAATTAATATTGAAACTATTTAAAAGAAAATAACGAATATATGAAAAACAACGTACAAAGACATTTCTAGAACTTATTTCACGTGCGTCATGCAAGTTGTCAAGTTGTCGGTACGAAAACGATATGTTTTAAACATGTACTGACCACCTACGACTAATAGAGTCAATGTGACCTCACCGAATAATCCGAGTGTTGACAAACAAGATAGAAGTGTGATGGGTAAGTACACACTTAAACATTTTTCAATTATTTGTGTGTTCAAGTCATTCTCTGCATATTTATTTATATTCAATCTGAATGGTCGTTTCGTTTCCACGACGAACTAATTTACGTCTCGTCGGGAAATATTAAAAAAAAACGTCTTGACCAAAGTATACGACGACATGTGGTAGACGTAATACTGGCGTTTGTGGGGTAATATTATATTATAATGTAGGATTATACTTTAGACTTTATTAGACATACACATTTTTATTTTTATTTCAACTTTATTACATACATTGGTGGGATAAGATCCCGTGGACCGTATCGAGTATAATATTGATCAGTGGACGCAATCTGAATTGGAGTTATGGAGGAAAACAAGGGCAGATGGATCTGGCCTACCTTGCTTCAAAATCCTGGGTTGGACGTCGTTTTCTTCACCTCCAGTTGACTAGTACGTTTGTTGTGCAGAACCGAGAGATCACTGCACTTTCGGTACTGTAAGAATACTTCCTCTTCGCGGTCCCAGCGTTACGCACGGTGTTGCTTTTTTCGGACGTTAAAAAAGAACATAGATCTTGAAAGTTAGATATCAGAGCGCAATCTCCCCCCTTCGGTGAAATCGAAAGTAATTAGTCGGTCAGAGTGGGACAGGTGTAGATTAATGCTTAGATATTGGATGGACAAAATGGACAAGGAGTAGGTACTCGACTTGCGTCAACATACATATTACATAACAATTTAATTTAATATTTGCCAAACTGCAGAACAGTTTTACTCTTGCCATTGCTCTTCACACAGTAATTAAAGAGTTTTTTTAAATGAAATAAATAATTAGATGAGAATGTGTTCTTTCACTTTGTATTTGATGGTGGTTACTGGGATCTCTTTATTTATTATAATGTATACTAAGTCTTTATTAATTCTTATTATAAATATATTGCTTTTCCTCATCTATTTATATGACTTTCTGGACGTCTAGGATATCGAGGACGTATTGGATGTATTGAATCCGTATGGTTGTAAAGTGCTCGATTAAACGACCAGGTCTTTAATATATCTAGGTTAAGATTATTTAAAGGCTTTCTCTTTTATGTACTTGATAACAGTACGTAAATATTTATTTAATTTGAAATGAAGTGTACATTTTAAATCAAAACATTGCGAAATCGCACGAATTTTGAGCTATCATCTCTCTTATCTATGGTCATCTCGCGTCGTATCATAGAAGCCGTGTATGAAAGCGGACGAATTTTTTGAGTATGTTGAGATTTTGGTCTGGTGATAAATTCAGAAATCGGTTTGAATCGATAGAAACTCAATACACGACAGCGAAACTTGACTAGAACCATAAATATCTACAACTATTTATTCAGAAAATGTGCTGTTTTAATACCCAACTAAGGAATAGAACATCAATAATAATAATAATGTGTTTGTTCCAGTGTGATAAAAATTTTTTTTTAACCTGATTCGCCATAAAGATAATACATATTATGTTATACATTAAAGGCTATGAAATAGATATGCTATGAAAAAGAAAACCAAGGATAATATTAATAAATACAAAAAAGATTTAAAAAGTTAATAAAAAGTAAAAAAGTTCACACATATATACATACAAAATATAAGTATTACATATATAACTACTTCAGTCACGTGCCATTGTTGTATATGTAGCTATTTTGTAGGCGCTGCCATTCTTTGATCAGGGAACCAGCTTTTCATGAGAGCGCCGCTTGTACCAGAGAGTCGGTGCTGAGCTCCAGCCGCAGCTTTACGTCAGCAACTCGATGTCTTAGAAGCGGAATAAATCCATGTATGTAATAACGCGCCAATCCGAACAGTGTTCTGTATGAGTTGTTGTACTGAATTCGGAGACGGTTATACGTCACTTGCTTGTATTTCGATGAGAGCTCGGAGGTATACATGCTGGTGGCTCCTTATTGCATCGGTAAAAACGCCGTGATAGCATATTTGCACGATTGCTAAACTGTCTCCTCTGCCGTTCTATATCATCATTGTCTTGTCCATCTTCATTGAATATATGGCCAAGGTATTTGACTTTATTTTGAACGCTCAATTTCATTCCGTCCAGCCACACGGGAGGTATATTATCTGGCCCTTTTCCATATTTGAACGCCACTATGACCGATTTGCTGGCATTGTATGAAATATTGTGTTCACTGGCATATGTTTCACATATCTGTAAAAGCTTTCTTATCCCTTTTATAGATGGCGCTAGTATAACCGTATCATCGGCATAACTAATGTGGTTCACATTTGTCTCGCCCATGTGGCAGCCAATTTTTGCATCAAATAGTCGTTCGCTCAATTCGTCCATGTACATATTGAAGAGTATTGGCGAGATGCACCCGCCCTGCCTCACTCCAGTGCGCAGGTAAAATGGCTCGGAGTCGGCGCCTTCAACGTTCGATGGACTGATATTTAACGTGCAACAAGCGTGAATCTCTGAAACGTAGCATATACACAAGATGTAGAAAGCCAAATAATCCCACGAGTCTAATCCCGTAAAGATCAATGATTAAAAGTGATCAGGTCTAGAGATTCGACAATACGCGTGGATTTAAGAAACCAAACACAACGACTCGTGCAAATAAATTCGAGGAGATGTTGAATTTATCTTTTTTTTTATACTCGGTAAAGAATATTTTACTCATCAATATGTATGCTAAACTTGCACCTGGCTAAAGGTATAGTTCCTCTTTAGCTGCAAAGTGACGACCGCAACAAGTCAGCTGGGCGTGCGCGAGTAATTTTCGTAATAGATTCTGCTTACCGGCGACTGGCGACAATTACGTCTAAGGCTGTCGGAAAACGGGCAGTTTTCAATTAGTGAACAAATTTCATTAGCAAAATCGAGATTAGATTAGGTTAGGTTCGGTTGCCAAATTGGCAAGTAAATCTTATTATGGATATACTTTTGCAATTTTTATGTTTATTTATATATTTTTTTCGAGAAAGAGAAGGAGGAAAGCGAGACAACATGCAAAATACTCGTAGTTAATAAATATTGGGAACATGTAGACGAGCTTGTGTATTTGGAAAGTATATTTGATAAAAACGGAAAGACTGAGAAAGATATCGAAAGGAGGGTGACTGCAGGGAACAAAGTGAACGGTGCTTTGAATGGAATTATAGCTAATGGAAACTTGTCAACCGAGGCAAGACTAACGATCCACAATGGAGTCCTGGAAATGACACTGATGTATGGAAGTGAAGCCTGGAGCTGGCTGAAGAGAAACGAAAGTAGACTGAATGCAGTGGAAATGAGATATGTGGTAAATCTATTTAAGGCAGAGTAAAGAATGAAGAAATAAAGATAGAATATAAGGCTGATCTTAGTATAGTAAGTAAAATTAAGAAAGGATTAGTTAGGTAGTTTGGTCATATGGATCGGATGAATGAGGAGAGAATGTTACGAAAGTAACTTGCTAGATAGGAAAGTTACAAGGGAAAGAGATGACAATAAAATTGTTAATTTTCTCGCATTCGAGACAAGTGTCAAAAATAACTCGTATCTAGAGTGTTATCCAAGTTTTTTCTTATTAATATTATGGAATGAAATAAAATGCATTTTGTCATTTGAATTAACCCATCGAAAAAAAATAATTTATTGATTTACCTAATTGAGTTATATGAAATTAGTCAAAAATACTTTTACACGAGTATATCTAGGCAGACGCATAAATCTGTTTTCTAAATTTAAAACTACTGTGTCAAATGCATTTTATACACCACGTTGCAGTTTTGTGAGCTGTTTATTTCGTAATTATGTAGTATTTATGAAACAAACAGCTAGTGTTTAAAAGACAACGGTATTAAATATAAACGAAATAAATAACGTCACTACATACATACAAATAATGTACTAATATAAAATGTTTACTTTGTTCAAGAAACTATTGTTTTCTATTCAAATCAGTGTAAAATCGTTTAATTTACCGAATTTGCAACTTATTTTATAAATAAATACAATATTACTTCATATTATGTATATCTAAAATGCGCGCGTGATTTAAACATATATTTTTGCCATTTTTTAACGAAAATTACCGGAGAGCAAATTTGACGTCAATTACGGCCGCTCAAATCGGCGATATGAACAACACAAACCATAAAACATGCGGAAAAATACAATAAAAAACCACATTAATAGGATCAATATAAATATTATTTAGTAAGAAATTATTTATATAAAACTTGATTTTAAATAATAGCTGAAGCCTCGAAACATGTAAGTAAATACAATATATTATTAAAAATCATTTATTTTCACTAATGCAGATTGTTTTAAAAACATAGAAAATTGATAATACGTTCTGCAAATTTAACTCTATTAATTTTGTCTCAATCCAGATTAGTCTCCATAATTTTGGTATCAAGATTATAATTATACATCCATGACAATTTTGTGACACGCGAGAAATGAATTTAATGGTCGCGGTCTTTCTTATAATGCTTATATTGTCTTAATTATGATAAATAACATTTATTTTTAGTTATAAATTAGTGTAAAGGTCCTATCTAAGTTATAGTTTAAAATAAGTCAAATCTAGTTTATAATTTCTGATATAGGTACTTAAATTAATAATAAAAACCCACATTTTCGTAAATATTGCGAAAATGTATGTGTTCTATTGCGTACAGAATAAAGACTGTATTTCCTCAATGTCGTATTCTTTCTCAGGTGCTGGTTTTTTCAATCTTCTGGATATTTTAACTGACTGATAATGATTTGTACAGACATTTATATGCATTATTTAAGATTTCAGGATGTACTCGGTCAATAAAAAATCAAGTTGTTTCATGTTGAATTTATTCATGAAAACCGGTTACAAAATATTTACCGGCGTCTTACATAGGCAGAATTCCTATCTATGTGCTATTTACTAGCGCATGGCAGACGTGATATAAATAATCCCTTATAATATATATATATATATATATATAAGGACACGTGTTTTTATAAATGAAATAACTTAAGACTTAGTCGCATGTATGACTGGCAGGTGTCCTTTTTTTTCTGTTAAATGTGGCACACAGGAAATGTCGTATATGGGTCATTATGTATTTTTTATCAATATTTGAATACTTCCAAGAACACACAATTACTGAATTTTTATCTATAAAGGCACTGTTATTAAATATATATCAGATATCTCATAGAGATGAAGATATTTTTTAAATATTTAATGGAAGATATATAGAAATGTGGGGGGTAATTGTAGAACTGTCGTCTATCTGTCTTCGGCTGGCTTAAGTGATCACTTTATATATATATAAAACGTTCACCAATTCTCACCCCTCAATCTCCATATTTATAAATTTTTTGTAAGTTGTATATACAGTATTACATGGACTTGCTTCGAATACCACCACACCATCGCCATATGGACCAAATTTGATAATTAATTTTTTCTTGAAAGAAACAGGATATAACAAAATATGATAAATATGGAGATTGAGGGATGAGATTTTTTTAAATCAACCATATATCGATGGCCTAAATTATAAAAATCGAGTTTAATTGCTGCAAATAATTGAATTGAGTATTTTTTCAATTAGGGTTTTCTGATTCCTAGGCAACGTTACCGCAAAGAAAAAACAAAGCATTAAAGCTAAATTAATCAACAATCCGGCTAATCTATATCAAACACGATTGAAAATGTTATCACGCAAATATACAGATTACGAGTACCATCAATTTTATTTTAATCTTCCCCATGAATAATAAATTTTGAATATTAATTCTTTGTTTGAATTGTTTTTTCATTGTAATTCATTTCATGTTTTTTTCTCTACAATTATTTTTATGTAAATTTTTCCGTTTTTCCATATTAATTTATATAATCTTAAGTACAAATTTTTACATAAATACACATTTATTTTTTTATCATGAACCAACTCCGACGAAAATTATATTTCAGAAAAATGCTAATTTGCCAACTCCAAAAAAAGCCGATAAAAATGACACGAATGTTAATATTTTATAAATATTATATTAAGGACGTTTTCTTTAATGTACAAATCATTAAAGATGAAAAAAAAACCATAATAAATAATGCGATAACAAATCGTGTGTCAACCGTAAGTCTTTCTCATAACCTGCTCTGGCGACACACAGCATAAACACAATACATTCCGAGACTATCAATCGGACACGAAAGTGGTGGATGAATATTGGGGCATCTACTATTCTCACCATGACCTGCATCTCTTCTGATATAATATACACCCATATTGCAATCAAATCTCATCATTTCAATACTTCAATATAGGCCTGGTATTAAAGTTTGAATATGTGCATTCCATTTGTGTAAATTTAAAACAGGAAACAAAAGAGAAACTGCTTCTGTTCAGAGACGGTTTCGGAATCGGTCATATATTTTACGGCGGTGATATAAAAACATTTTGTGTTGTATTTTTCGGATTTTCGGTTGTGCTATAGTTTCGGAGGCTGGCCAGCCGAGTTTGCAGAAGATTCAAGACTGCAGGGAGAGCGACCATCGGTAGAAGAATCGGCGAATAACAGCTAGAGATTTCAACTATTCGACAACGTCAAATATTTGAATATCGAGTATTCAAATTGTTTACATTCGACAGTATGACAACAGTATGAAATTAATTTTGAATATTTCATATAAATCGTATGATACGTAAATACATCAAAATTTATAAGAAAAAGAGCTGATTCACCATAAACTATTTATTTATTGTAGTTTTAAAAATATATATTATAAAAATAACAACGCATTGAACGTTTCGTATTTTAAATTTGTTCTTAATTTTGTTTTTATCGTCGCTGCTGTTGAAAATACCCGCTCAGTGGCTTTTGACGTTGTCTTAACTGTTAAAAGTGTTTTAAATAGTAGATCTAACGTTTCTGTCCTTTTTTAAAATTGTCCAAATAACTAAAATCTTTTTTTAGAATATATTCGAATATTCGGGTTGGATTCTCTGGTAACAGCCCAGTTGCGCAAAGGTTGGTGTATTTTCGTTTACATAGGTTGAATGAATAAATTCAACAAACAAATTAGAAAACCTAGAACTGGCTATCGAAGTTAATTATGGCAATAATTCCAAACATCTAACTCTATTAAAAATTACACTTTTAGGTATTAGAAATACTGGGGATAATATTTATTTATTCTGAATATAGTGCGTACTTAAGTATTTTATATATTGTCTAATATAAACAAGATCAAAATCATTAATTTATTAAATTTGCTTAGTTTGTATGTAAAGGATGTCCAGCGGAAAGTTTCCAAGTTTAATATTAAATTAAAAAAAAATTACAATGTTATTCTCATATTTTATTTATACAAAATGGAGTTTAACGATGCGGATTTTACGTTTTATAAACAATATCGTCTAAATATCGTCCATTTCTCTCAAGACACTCTTGCAATCGGACACTTTAAATTAGCGAACGCGCGAGAGCAAAGCGTTGGTTCAATGGCAGCAACTTCACGGCGGGTATTTTCTTGTAGGGCTTGAATTGTTCGAAGATTGTCGTTGTAAACGCTCGACTTAAAGTATCCCCACAAAAAAAAATCGCACGGTATAAGATCCGATGACCGTGGTGCCCAGGATATATCTCCATACCTGCTGATTAATTTATTGGGAAAAATTACCCTCAGCTTCTCCATTGAAACTCTAGCTGTGTGTGGAGTGGCCCCGTCTTACTGAAATTGTGTTCCGTTGTTAAACCCGGGAAACAGCTGCAGTTGCTGTGCCAGAAACTTGTCGATCATTCAGCAATACACGTCGGCAGTGACTGTCTCTCGCTGGTTAAAAAAACTAATTATCCCTCGGGTAGAAATTACACACTACACTGCCGTTTTTGGAAAATGCAAACGTTTTTAATGGCGTTCCCTTGGGTTGTTGGGGCACCATTATCTTAGCTTCTCCTCTTTTCTTATATTTTCTGTCATTTTATTAAAATTTCATCGCACTGTACATAATCGGTTTTTGATATTTAGCCTTCTTTCTGAATGGCAGTCTCAATCAATTTTTTCCTGTTCGTGTTCATGTTGATTTGTATTAATAACACACGGTTTTTTGATAATTGGCGTGGCGTCGGTATTTAACAAAGATGTCTGAATGCCATATTTTGGCCATCATCAGAAATAATGATGTTCAAAATTATGAAAGTTGAATATTTTTCTTTTCAGTTTTGCTCAGTGATTTTGGGCGGGTTGCCTCGGCGGTAGCTGCGCCACTTTCCTGCTGTAAAATCATGCATCATTCCATGCAGCGTGTTGTGACAGAATAACTGCTCGGGGTAATTTGTGACAGGGATTACGCTTCGATACAATTCTTCGGAGACAACTCTCGGCTTTCGTGTCCCCCGTGTACTCACAAACTCTCAGAGATTCACTCGTATTATTGTACGTCAAATATCAGTCTATTGACTATTGATGCTCCGTTCGTCAGTTGAGTGAATTTGAATCTAAAAATTATACATTTTACAAATCAGGCCCAAAAAATTTCGTAAAATGTGATATAATTACACAGTTGGTGTGTCTCGGATGAGGAAGACTAGTATTGTGTTCGTTGAACCGGGCGTCAAAGTAAACAGTGAATATTATTGTGAACATGTTCTCAGACAAGGTTTGATGCCTGTCATTCAAGCGACACGTGCTCGCCATAACTGGACATTACACCAGGACGGAGCTCCATCTCACACAGCCAGAAATACAATCAACTCTCTTCGTCGTGAAAATGTTAATTTCATCGAGCCAGGCATGTGGTCACCGAATAGTCCAGATTTGAACCCAGCAGATAATGGAATATGGAGTGTTTTACAAGAAAAAATCTACCTTCGGCGAAAATTGACCACAGTTGATCAGCTCGAGTTGGCAATAATTGAGGAATGGAGAAATCTGGGGCAGCGCTTTATTGACAGAAACATAAACGAGTGGTGTAGCCGCGTAGAAAAGTTGCTGAGAAACAAGAAGGATACATTGAACGTGATCTTTGATTAGCTAAATATTGTGTAAAAAAAATTACATTAAGAATTATAATTAATTATATTATGTTTTGAAATAACTCATGTGTTACGAGATGTTCTTTTTTTTTGGGCTACCCTGTATGGTTGTAGCATGCATGGGTTAAGTTTTGTTTCTTTCCGCGGATACGGAACATCAGGCAGATCTTCGTGTCTTAAAAATTGAGCTCGATAATCATTGTTCATTCAAGGTCACGGCGACTATATAATTAACCATTACTCGCGATAATCTAATGAAACGGAAAAAAAACAATACTATGTTCATGTTCCTTCCTGTATATTATGTACTTTGCATTTCTGAGATGAGGTCAAACCGGTGTAAAGATAATTGTATTCTTTTAATGGTCATAAATATAGCTGGAAAATCTAATCTAATCTCTATGTGGTGGAGTTGCCACTTTTATGGACTAACAAGGAATCTTTTGCCTCGACTGCAGCTGCAAAGGTCGATTTAATATCCGGTGCTTATATACGAGTATGAAACGCAAAAGGAGATTGAATTTAATTAAATTAAATGAAGGAGATTGCGAGTTTTGAAGATATTATAACATAATATAACATCACATTATTACAACTTCACAATAAGAATGTGTTCTCCTAATAATAAATTTTATTGATGTGTTCAAAATTTAATAAAAATAAATTGATAATTCTGGCGTCTGCTATTAGATTAATCAAAGGTATTTGAGATTCCGTAAAAATAAAGTAGATGTCTCTTTCAAATAATGGAACGATTAAATGTATTAATATCATGTGGGCTCGAAAATTTGTCGCTAAAAATATTGTCGCTGTAGCATTGATCGATAATACAAATATTGTCGCTGTAGCATAGTTGGATAATACACCTTCCTCCCCGGTTTGGAAAGACATCCAGGTTCGAATCCCGGTGGCGCAACAACAATATTTTTCGATAAAATTGATTTTATACGTATATCTTTTTAATTAATATATTTAATTGATATTTTAATTATAATAAGAACTGAAAACAGTAACATTTTTCATATTACCCTTCCACCCCTCTCTCCATGCGACAACACTGTATATCGGTTTTTGAGAATGTTGCTAGATAGACGCAGCGTCGGTCATTGTGAATGATAAACAGTGCTGTTGCAGGGATGCTCACTTAAAAATTGTGTTTAGTAGCATTTTTATTTATTTTACATTGTTGTTTAATATATAATTCGATACCCAAGAAGATATAGAACGTTATAGCCATTCATGATTCAAATTAGTTGCAGGGGTCGTCACATTAAATCACAAATTATTTATCGAATAACTTAATACTTATATATTTTCTTCAATATTTGCAAAATTACTTTGTGTCCTCATTTTATATTAATAATTATACAAAAGAGTTTGTTTTAACCACTATTTATTCATTATTCTACATGTTTCGATACCTATGGTATCATCTTCAGGAAACAATGTATACTGAAATTAAAAATACAAGCATAGATAAAAACAAAACTATAAAATGGTGAATAAGTAAGAACTAATATGAAAAGAAATTTAAAAGGTGACTATTTCTAGTTGATTAATTTGTATTACAAAATTATACGTTTACATTTAATATCATACAAAAGGAAAGACATTGTTTCGAACAATAATATATATTTTTTTTTTTCTAAAAAGATTCTCATTGGTGTTGTTTCAAGGAAACAAATATCAAATTTTCAGACCATAGACGGCGACAGTGAAGTCGTACTTAATAATCGAAGTGTTTCTACATGGTAACACATATACAACTTCCAAAAATTTGATAGATATGGAGGTTGATTGGGTGGAATGGTGAACGATATATTGTGTGAAGTGATCACTTAAGTCAGCCGAATACAGGTCGTAGACCCTGTAATACCCATACTTCCATATTTCCCATATAATATAATAGAAATAGATTCGGCTCTAAGAGATATCTATAATTTGTTTAATAATATTCAAAGTTCTTCTTTAGCAGCTTTATGTCACTACAGAGCGCCATCCCGTTGTAGTCCAGTTTGCTGGGTTGCTTATTTGAGATTATTCGCCCATCTATGACTCGTTCTTCTTTTTAATCTTGATGTTATAAGGATTTATACGTCTCATGTGACTCGTGCACTCCTGCAACATGTCCAGCCCTGACAGTTCCTAAAGTTCGAGGTCTTGCATATTAATTATTAGGATCTTGAATATTAAGTATTAGAGTATTGAATATTAAAAAATGGTTTTTAAATCTGTTTTCCTCATTACGCAGTATACAACAATTTCTTGGAGTCTGTTCAAAAATGTTTCATAAAAATATTATCATTCAGAGATGAGTCGCAATGATGCTGATATTTTGTATCTATACAAGATTGTTAATAATCTGGTCGACATCACGCTCATCTCTAAAGTAAACCTTCACGCAAGTACAACATAATTAACCTTTATCATACCGTGATAGAAAATTTCCGTACGCAACCATGCTGTCAACTCGTGTTAACGTTAAGTATTTAGAGTTTTTTCAAATATTTTTAATGAGAAAAAATGCTCTTACGAGCTTAAACAGCTTTAAAATAGTTAATACCTTACATTTACTCTAAATATCGAGCAATAAAAGTAAAAAAATATGTATTATTCGTACCATTCATTCATTCAAGTTCTAAGCAATGCAACATTCATACATACATAATTATGTTGGTATGTTTATTTTTCTTTTCACTGTGACTAAGGTTTGATCTTTTTCTGTCTTCTGCAAATACTATTTTTCCCAACGTCGCAATTTTATTAAACTGAAAAATAATTACTTTGACATAATTGGTTATAAAGTGAATCCTACAAATGTTTTTTTAATGTTAGTTAAAATATTAATTTTGTGCTTCGTGTATTTACGGAAATATACAGGTTTAATTGGGGCGGTAGACCTGCGTTACAGCACGGCTAGAGAAGGGTTAAGGAAGCATGAAACATTCAAACTAGATACCCACCACAGCATATTGCGTTCTTTATTCCGATTTCGCTGATGTGTAGATAGTATAATGAAATTAACGTAGTAAATGAGTTGGTCATATTTTCTAATTTATTAATAAGATGCAAATACTTTTACACAACACTTTTCCTCGAAATTATGTTTGTATATATTGGTGTTAAATATTTATATATAATAATATTCAAGTTCCTGTATATAATTATGTATTATTCATTTCAATTTGTTCAGACATGTGCTATAACCTTTGTATACAGGAACATCGTGTTTTATTGTCAACGCACGGTTCATACTTCATACCCACTCTGGGATCTACAGGCTGCGGCGTAGTATGTAACTATACATTTAATTATAATATGATTAACATTTTTTTTTGTGTTGTATCATTGTACTGTTAATGCTTTGTAAATTATAAAATAAAATAGAAATATTTCGTATTATATTTATGTTTGAAACATAATACATTAATTGGGTGTTATTCTGTTAAAAAAGATAATAAGAACGTTACATATAGCCCCTGGATTAAATGTGTTTTTTTAATTCGAAAATGGTATTCATAAATTGAGTGAGATATAATGTTCAACAGGGGCAACTATACTTTTTTTCCTAGAAAGCAATCAGTTTGTGGTTTGACAAACATATTAAATTTACCAAATTCAATCACATTCAAAAACTGTCGTATATAATGTTGATTTTTTTGGTTAGAATTAGATGCATTTATTTAAAACCACCTTTTAATATATACTAATATATAAATTTATTAAAAATATAGTTTAAATAAAATACAATCACTTTATATGAAACCACGAATTTTATAACACGCCAACCGGTTTCGCTTTAATCAATTTAATATCAATCGATACTGTACTTTCTCATCCCTTAATATATCGTCTAACTGTATATGTATTCTGTCTCTCTCTTTCACATGTAATTTTATGTTCTATCTTCCTCTTTATGTATATGTATAAGTGCACTCTTTTTGTATTTATTGTTAGTTTTAAATACGCCCTAACGAAGCTTGAGGTAAACTAAACCGGTTGGCGTGTAATACAATTGGTGGTTTCATACAAAGTGATTGTGTTTTGTTTAAACTACATTTTTAATAAATTTTTATATTAGTATATATATAAGAAGGTGGTTTTCAATAAATGCATCTAATTCCAACAAAAAAAAACAACATTGTATACTTATACGACCATGTGAATGTTAATGGTCAAGATGACATCGTATGCGCTTGCTTAAGCATGTGAGAGGTACTGGGATCGATATTCGCCGCCTGGAAAATATTTTCATTTAAAAAATTTGGAAAAAATATACGTTACGTAATTTTTAATATAACATAAGAAATTTTACTGGGCCATTCACTGCTCTGTGTTAAAATAAGTATTTTCATATTCAAAGTATTACGTGTGTACGTACAGGTATTCCTTATTTACTATTTTAATGTAGAGCGTAAGAGAAATGTATATGTTATATGTTTGACCAAAGCAGTTCAATGTTTTGAATACAAAATACTCACCAGTGCTGTAGTATCGCTGTGTATTGGTGACATTCGACCCGAACCCTGATATCGTTTCTGTGTATAGGCTAGTTAGAATGGACGTATTCGAAGTTCATCGTATCATATTAATGTGTTACAAATTCATACTAACCGTGAAAGCATTCGTTGTCATGTTCACGGCAGTGGCGCAGTTCAATATTGAATTGATCAAGTTCACAAGCTAAAACACAAATTATAAAGTACAGCTAAAATCGAAGATTGAACGTTTATGTATTTTATTATCTTTCAATGAGACTTTGATCTTTGAGAGTTGCCGAAGATACGTGTTAGATGCGTCATTCTAATCTGCACGCAAAACATATGTGGCTGATGATTCATAAATTGATTCACGCTGAAATCTGTACCTCGCTCAGTCTCGTCTCGAATCGAATCTCACAAAGCCTAATACGTGCACACGCGCCATTAGGCGGCGTTGGACAGTTTAACAAAACTCTTTTTAAAGCAAGCGAAACGATCCAGTCTTTTTTTGGGAATGTTACACCTACTCAGATGTGTATTCGTATGTGAATTTAAAGTCAACCGACCATATGTCAGTTACGATAAGAACTCAACAGGCCCTTATTGTTCTTCGTGCGATGGTAATAATTTTAATTAGTTTTGATTATATCCTCCTTTTATAGTTTTTCTATTTTCTCAATTATAAAAAAATGTAATCTGTAATATTTTATTCCCCTAATTGTCTTAAAATATTTTTGCATTGCAGCTTAGTGTCGTACTATGACTGTCTATTAATAGTCATTAATTACTTGTTGATGATATAAACATTAAAAAAAAAAAATAATGTAATGTAATGCAAAATAAACTTGACACGGCGACGATGCGAGCGAGATATAGTAGCCGGTATCAGTTGAGATAAATCATTTTTGATTGTTCAAGTGAGGCACGACGAGTGAGATCCGCATCCCGTTTGTTGTGCAGGTCCGGTTTGTGTTGCACGAACTTCAACTTGCACTCGCGGTGGAGTACAAACCGGTATCGACTGCTTTTTGTGGAACCTGGATGGAGGCTTCGTAGTAAATAGGAATTTTAAATATTAATTAGAAAGATATACATATAAAATCAATTTTTATGTAATGTTATATAAAATCAAATCATGTTGTAATTATTCAGAACATATATATGTCTGTGATATTTAAAATGTGAATTAAATATATTAATTAGAAAGATATACATATAAAATCAATTTTATCGAAAAATATTGTTGTTGCGCTGCTGGGATTCGAACCTGAATCTCTTTCCTAACCGGGGAAGGTTCATTATCCAACTATGATACAGAGACAATATTTTTAGCGACAAATTTTCGATACTATATGTTACCTTTTTGATATTAATACATGTAATCGTTCCATTATTTGAAAGTGCCATCTACCTTATTTTTACAGAATCTCAAATACTTTTGAGTAATCTGTTAGCAGTTGCAAGAATTATCAATTCGTTTTTTATTAAATTTTTGGACACATTGATAGAACTTTATTATTAGGAGAACACATTCTTATTGTGAAGTTGTAATTATTCACAGGATTTAAATATTTATAGCTATAGTAAATATGAATTTAATATATTAATTAGAAAGATATACGTATAAAATCAATTTTTTAGAAAAATAATACACCTTACCCGGTTAGGAAACAGATCCAGGTTCGAATCCCGGTGGCGCAACAACAATATTTTTCGATAAAATTGATTTTATATGTATATCTTTCTAATTAATATATTTAATTCACATTTTAAATATCACAGACATATATATGTTCTGAATAATTACAACATGACAATAAGAATGTGTTTTCTTAATAAATAGGAATTGACTGGGAATCCTCTTGGGTTGACTGTACAGTATAAATACATACATAGGTGTTGCGTAAAAGCATAGATGCCGGAAGAAACAGGATATTCGGAAGGAGGTTTGCACTCACCACAATCCAGTTCTTCTGGCACCTCCAAGGTAGACTGTAAACTGTTTCACTATCTTCGTTCAGGGGTCCTAGTCCTTTAGATTGCACTGTATTAGACACGACGTCTCAATTTAATACTATTCTTCGATTCGCACATAACTACACCGCTTCAAGGTCGCCGTTTGACTGGTGGCGGCGTGCCGGGTGAGGAGAGGGAGGGGAGGGGGAAGGCACGGTATATTATTGTCGTTCAAGAATAATTAACAAATAAATATATGTCCCAAACAATAGGTACAGATCTAACATACCTAATCCAGATTTTTGTCTCATATTTTTAATACCCCTAAAATATTGTGGACTATTTATTATGTGTGTTACACCTGGATAAAAATGATAATTTTTGTAATACATCAGCTTAATGATTGTAGTCTAATATTGTTTAGTAATATAGGGTCTTTTTTAGAGGTATATAAAATGAAATAAAATACATAAAAATCGTTGTGATGGCCACGGTATTAGCATTATTGGAAAGATAATTTTAATTTTAATTGCACGGCTGGCTCGAATAAAGCAATTTTCGACCACTTATTAGAGCAGCTGGGGACGTATATCGGTAACAACGCGACGAATGTTGGCTTCCAAGTAGTGATGAGCCCAAAATCACGAATCGTGAGTCAATCACTGATTTCTTGAGGGAATATTGTGATTTGTGATTCATTTTTTAAATTTTATTTATATTTGGTTGTGAACCGTTATTCGGTACATGTGCATATGAAACGAAAATATTCATGAAAGAATGACGTTTAGCAGATTCTGCCAAAACCTGAAATTCTAAGAATTTGACCCGAAAAATAATTTCACATTTTTAAAGGGTTTTTATTTTCTTTGTGATGATATTAAATTATATACACTATAATTATATAGGCTAGAATATATTTTTTACGCAAAAGAAATTTGAATAATATGAGTAAATACGTTCAAAATTATAATTTTTTATTTATTTCGTGTTTTGTGATATCGTGCGACGCACGCGTATTAGAAATGAAATTGTGGTCACAGTGAGAGTTTTCAATCAGTGTAATATCGAATATCAATCACAATCACACCAGTGAGTCAAGAGTAGCATTTTTTCACATCACTACTTCCAAGTTGTCTATCGTCTCTAGTTTATCGGCGTAGACTAGCGACTTCACATATCCCCACAGAAAATAATCCAAAGGTCTTAAATCACACGATCTTGGAGGCCAATTCACAGGTCACTCATCGAATATTTCCTTCAATAAATAGATTGTGGCGCGCGCTGTGCGGCATGTTGCGCCGTCTTGTTGAAACCGCAGCTTTTTCATATTAATGCCATACAATAGGGCAATGAAAGAGTCAGTAATCATTATTCGAATTACTTGTTCGGAAGAACGATTATGTCGATCGTAAAATGGACATAATCGCGAACTGAACCATGATTTTCGAACTGAACCATGATTTTTGAAATAAATTTGCACAATTTTCAAGTGCTGTTCTGGCGTAAGTCTATTCATGGTGAAATGGAATGAAATTCTAAAAACAAACCTCTAAAAAAAACATCCTTTACTAGCTTAGTATTGTAAAGCTGATCATAGCGCAGTGAACAAGATTAAAAAAAATTGATTGATGATGAAAAAACTGATTGACCATGAGTCTACGTAATATTTACACATCATCACCACGTTACTATAGTCCGCGGTTGATCTTGGCCGTTTCAAGGAGATCCCTCCATTCCCCTCTGGTCTTCGCCTCTTCAAGTCCCCCTGGATCGGTGTCGCGGTCTACCAATATACATTCAAATTGTGCATTTTGATTACATAATATATCAATTGTTGAGTTTCGGTTTAGAGAGTTATAATAACTCCGTTAATAATGACTGAATAAAATATATTTTACACAGAATATTTGATCTGGTATCGAATTATTTTATTCTTAAACGAATAGAGGAAGTAAGTACCTATCTAGGTTAAATATACGAAAAATTGAACGTCCGGAGAGCATTATTTTTTCATATCTAGTCAAGTGTCGAAGTATTTCGCATTTTATCCGAAATGTGTGTTTGCACGTGGCTCACGTTATTTAAAGTATGACCGACGTACAATCGGCGAGAATAATTTTTTATTATTATTATTACAAGATACCTAGATATGTTTTATTATTTATTATTAAGGAGAACACCCTTAATATTGTGAATATTAAGGGTAGCAACAACAATACTTTTCGATAAAATTGATTAATTCATTTAATTTTTATTAAAATTATTTATTGATTTTATATTCTACGACTAAACATACGGGTAGGTATATGAAATCTTACAATCAGAATGTGGTCCCACGCCAGCACACTGCTTCAGTGCGTATAAATTGTACACTGTCATCAATCACATACAAAATAAAATATTACAATTAAAATATTAAAATTAAATGATCTGTAAAAATAAAAATGTGTAGGAGTAATTCTATAAATTTATATATGGTAGGTACTAACACATTTATATATAGTTTCATGAAAAAAATTCATGAAATGATGCTACAAATTTTTAGATAATAATGATTCTATATTGTTCTTCTACTTTCTTCCCTGACATACAGTGGCCTCAATCAGATAAGACAGACGCAACCGCTCTCCAGGCAGTTGGAAGTACGCTCCCATGAGATTCTTTGGAGACACCGTGTATACACAAGGATTTACGTCTCACTTCACACTTATTTTAAATCAAACGTCACTCTATTGACGTCTTGTTTGTCAGTTAGGTGAATTGAATGTCCCCGGCAGCAGTTAAAATCGGAATAAATAATTCCTTCCGTTTGGCTAACTTTCAGAATAAATACTTGTAGGTGACGTCACATCTCTCGTACGTACCGGCCAGTACTAATAATATTAGTACAAAGTGTCTAGCGCCGACTTGTCGACTCGGAAGATGTGACGTCACAAGATAAACGATCTGATCGATTTGAACATCTGTAAGTCTGCCATATTTGAAGATGTCAAAAAAATTCTTTCAAAATAGATGGATATAAATAAAACAATCTTATAACTGTACTTGAATTTATTAGCACTACTCGAGTTTCGAGAGAAACTGTAACTCTCATTGGCAGGTGAAGTGTTAAACTAAGTACACACAAATATAGGAGAAAAGATATTATAAGATTTATACCACACCTCGTACACATTAACCTTTGTACAACTGGTTCAGTAATCTTAATAACCGGGTAACCCTGTATCCTTTTACGATGCCGGTACGCCCTTTCAAATTGGCAAATTCGCACATGGAAGTAGTTGCTAAAATTCACTTACATAATAACAATTATCGATTATGAATCAGAGTGTGGCTGAGGAGCTCTATTCTCGAATCGCACACCCTTCCGGAAAATGACCGGTAACTACAGGTCACATGACCAAATGACTTATTGGCTGAAAACGTATTTGTCTGGGTTTAAATGAATTATCTATTGGACATGTCTTGTAGACGTTAATTCGCTTTATATTTGAACATACCTAATTCAAAAGCCAGAAAAATTGGACATGACTGATTTTGATTCTATACCTTACAATTGACCGAATTGTGAAGATTGTCTCAGTCAAGACTGGGCCCTGAATAATTTAGTCCTAGGGCAAAATGGTGTTCCAGACAAAGTAGTACCTCACTCAAAATGGCCGGACTTTATATTCCAACATTATTTTTTGCTAACGCGCTTTTCTTAACTTTAACGTGCTTGTTGGTCATGCGGTAAGTAATTCATCTGGTGATCAAGTAGTTGAGGGCAAGTCAGTCCTATGCTAAGTAGCTTATTATGAAAATAATAAAAATTTTGTTTTGAAATGTACTCCGTGTAAGCATGTACGTACATTTTTAAATATATGCATGAAACTGGTAACACTTCTAAGGTAGATAGCGTTTTTTGTCGATGATTTTCTTGATGAAACCTAGGTTAATATTTCATCACGTGCCATTGTCGAGGTTTTGCGTTTGATGTTATCAAAATTTACGGGTTGATTTCTTAAGTTCATTATTATTACTGACACTGGCATTATGTGCATTATATATGTATATTTTGTACATTATCACAACACGGCGTGTTATAGAGATCAGACTTGGAGGCTAGAGTTCCCGGCAAAGACCGAGCGTATATGATGTAATTAACACTCGAGGACAGCCGAACACAATCGGATTTGCCAGTTTTTTTTTCACCTTTTCTATTGCAGGAGCAGACTAGGAAGTTTTACTACACCTTTCTCAGTGAATCTCCTGGAAAGCAGGCCCCCTTGTAATAGAGATTTTTAAATATTTAGGTAAATCCACTAAATGGATAATATATTCCGTAAAGAAAAATCATTCGCTCTACTAAATGAAACTAAATTTATGAAAGTAAGAAAACATAAAAATGCCTCTATTAGTGTTGATCCGATTGGATGTATTAAAATTCCTATGTTTTGTATTGATTGCGAATTAGGTACTGTGTGTCACAAAAGTCTGATAATATTAACATATGGTATAATAAAATAAAAAATTGTTTATTCAGACGATCATTTTAAGGTTCGTTTTATTTTCATATTTACCTACCGGTACCGGAATCAATACTAGGTGCTTCCAAAATCTTTTCGAAATCACAATCGCGCCGAGTATCGACCCGGGTATCTCTCACGCGCTAAGCTCTAAGATCAGTGGTAAATTTTTCTCTAGTAAAATAATTGCGAAAACTGGATGTTCGATCGTTGGTAAAAAAATATTTACCAATCGAAAGTACATGCAATAGTACCTAAACTAATTTTACCTTCCAATATCGGACAGTTATAACTGTAAATCGTTAGTTAAAAATGGCGGACTCTTCACACCTGTTTCAAAAGTTATCTGTCACATTGATACTTTAAAAGTTGAAGTATACGACAATTAATCATTTAATATTATCGTTCGCCCGATGATGATTTTGCTGTTGAAAATATATAAGCACATAGACCGAAAATATTTCGCCAGTAAAGTGACAGATTTCGAATGCAGGGGTAAATAAAGCCACCTATTCGTACATTTGACGATATTATCAGATATTTGATGATGCCTTGCTGCACTATTAGGCGGTATTAACATTGACAATAGTAAATCTGACGTTCGAACAACCCGCAAACGCTTTTTAGTTACTATAGTAAAAAATTACAATGGTAAAAAGACTGTTGCCAAATTATCATTCATTAGAATATAAAGATGATTTTTTGTTTTATAAAATCACGTTAAGCTTTAAGTCCACGTACTTGACCCATTATTATCTTAGCTTAAGACCTTTTTATTTTTTGTATTCATTATATAACTTTGAATCATAAAAATAAATAATAGAAATAATATACGGCTTTTAAAAAGTGTTTCTAACATAGTTTAAATTAATCACATGCAACTTAAACATTTTCGATTCATATTTTTAAAGTATTTACCCTCAATTATCATTAAGTTTTAATATTAAAATTTTATTTTATTGAAAAAATAATTAAACCACGGTGAACTTTCCCACAGGCCAGTATAAATAAAGAAATATCAATAAATTGTTATTTTCATGTTTTTGATTTCTTCGTAGTGGTTAGCATCGTCATTACTTATTAATATTTTTTCCAACCAGAAATTAAATTATTACTTAATAATATTGTAAATAATTATTTAATTTATTAAGGGGAACACATTCTTATTGTGAAGTTGTAATTATTCAGAACAGACGGTCTGTGATATTTTAGATGCTAATTAAATGTATTAATTAGAAAGATATACGTATAAAATTAATTTTATTGAAAATTATTGTTGTTGCTACCGGGATCCGAACCTGGATCCCTCCCAATCCGGGAAAACGTGCATTATGAGATAATTAAATGCTTTTATTTATTTTTTTATTTTATTTATTTAATATTAAAAATATAATACAATTTCAATAATCAGTGGATATATATCCTACAACACTCCCACTCCACATATATTTATTATATTTTTATTTTATTCTTACTTTTTTATTCATATTGGATTTATCTTTTTATTCCAAATAACACAACAGCACGAAAAAAAAACTGGCTACTTTAACACAGACTTTAATTTAGCAAAGTAGCCAGGACAACGCTGTATATATCAGAGGTGAAGTTTACTCCACCCTACACAATAAACTATGTATTATGTATGTTTATTATGTATCCACCGATGTTAGTACAAAAATATGGATGTCAAAATATATATAAATAAATAAATATATATTTTAACATTTGTTTCTTCTCTATGAGAGTAAGACTCGTGTATAGAGAAGGAGTATATATGAGTTAATTTATGTTTCAGTTAGACTGTGTACATATTTTTTTTACTTCAGTTACAAATTTATGATAGTCCGTAATTTTTCTAATTGTGATGGGGAGATTGTTAAAAAATTTGATATTTTAGTTTTGGGATATCAATTTGATCTCTATATTTTGTAGATCGGAATTCGTTTCTAAAATTTAATTGATTTTTAATTTAGAAAATTTGAATTATTGAATTTTTTTGTATATGTCTACTATTTTTGGTACTTTAAAATCTGTGAAAAGTTGTATAATTGGATAGTAAATACTAATTTAATGTATTTCTAATTAATAAATTAAATTAGTATTTAAAACAACCCAGACCTATGTTCTGAATAATTAAACATCACAATAAGAATATTTTCTCCTTAATAATATATAAGTTGTATCAATGTGTCCAAAATTTAATAAAAATTAATTGTTATTTCTGGCGTCTCCTATCAATTTACTCAAAGATATTTGAGATTCCGTAAAAACAAAGTGGATGGTTTTTAAAGAATGGAACGATAGATGTGTTCATTTGAAAAATGTAACATAAGGGTTTGAAAATTTATCGTCAATCCACTGTGTTGGTATAGTATAATAGGATAATGCACGTTCCCCGGATTGGGAGAGATCCAGGTTTCGAATCCCGGTAGAAACAACAATATTTTTCGACAAAATTGATTTTATATGTATATATTTCTAATTAATACATTTAATTTGCATTTAGAAAGATAATACTACCGAGAAAAAAAATTCTAATTGCTGTCCGCTAGTTTATGTTATAATATTTGATTACATAAATTTTACATTCTTATTTGTCGTTAGATTTTCGCGTCGCACGGTACTAGAGCGCTTTGTGAACACCGTGCTCGCGATAGTGCTACAGTCTCCGATTCCACGTGAAGCGACCGCAGTCGGTATTCGGTATCCCGTAGTACTGTCGGCCGCGCACCAAGCGACGAATAAACAGAACTTCGGTTGTGACTAACAAAACAGTCGATTTGATCAAAGGACTCGTGTTTGACAAGTCGAGAGTCAGTGCACCGTGTGAAGTGTAAAGTATGAAATTTATCGGCGTCTGCAACCACAACTTGAAGCACAATGTGAAGTTTTATTGATAATACATACATAATTATCAATTCGCTGTTTGTTGAACGCTGCCCTATTTTTAATAATTCGTCCGCGTCTGTTTATTTTTTACGTGAACGCAGCTTGTTCGTGTATTGAAAGCGAATGTTGATTCACTTTTATTCACATTCTTTAAATAAAAGTGAGATAAATAGAACGTTAGATATTCATGTTAGAAAATTTCGGAACATTATCTAGAAAGTTCGGGGGTGGACTGTAATGTAAGAATATTGTTAAGGGTATTTAAGTATCTTTGGAGAAAATAAATGTGTGAAAAAACTTTATGTTAAAAGACAGTGATTATCCACGAAATCGCGTAGAAAATAGCTTTAAAAATATTGGAACAATTTTTGGTTTTAATACAGGATATGACTTATCATAGGTTGGCTCACTCGTTAAAAATATAAAGATAGAAATAGTATAAGACAATTTCGAAACACTTTTGGTATTATACAGAATATGTTTTATCAGAGACTCCCCGTGTAAAATGTGTTAAAAATAAAACGTTAAAAATAGCATGCTTGAAACGGCGTTAGAAACATTTTAGGTATTAACATAGAATATCTTTAATCGTAATGCCCATGTAAATGTGTGATGAAACTACGTTAAAAACAGAACGTTAGAAAATTTCAGAACATCTTATGTGAGGTTCGTGAGTCGATTGTAATATACTTATAAGAACGCTGTTACAGATATTTAGTATTTTTGTAGATACGAACGAGAAAGAAATATGCAGGTAAAACAGATTCTATACAAAGGGTACTGTAATATCTGAGGTATGCGGGTAGTAGTAATTTGTTTTTTTTTTCATAAGTACCATTGGTCAGGAATTCGGAAAATTCTAGTGATTTGTTGCAGATGATATTCTAATGTGTTAAATTATAATAATAAGGTAGTTACCGCTTCACGGACAATGATGGTGACAACGCAGCCACGGCCAGTATTTCTGTAAAACATTTTTTAATGTGAAACCTATTTTGCGACTAGTAATTCGCCAATTTAAAAAATATATATTTGCCGGCCGGGAATTCGAACCCGCATAACCGAAACGGTGACATCGTATTTATAATAAGTACGCGTCGCATAATTTCTTGTATATTTTATATTTTTTAAATACGTACACCAATATTCTTATTATTTTCAAATTGAAAATAGGCTTAACTTGGTGGCCTTCCGGGACGAGATTCGAACCTCCGCCCACTATTGTCTGTCCTCCAGATTAACAAGCACCTTATAATGGATGTACATAAAAAAATATGAATTTAGTTATATAGATTTATAACTGAAGTGTAGAAATACACTAATAAAATGCTTAGATTTTCCACAAATTCATTAACAAGCGCTTTATAAAACTGTGGCATATTATTATTAAGGAAATAATAGTAATAAATAACATACTCGTATAATAAATCGTACTCGTATATAATAACATACTCGTATAATACTCGTATAAATAATCGTATAAATAATATACTCGTATAATAGGTTTTTAAATCTAATATGTTCCTCTATTTGACCTGATTTTTTAAATAGCCGTAATATACACAAATTCTAATGAATAAATCATAAAAAATATTTATATTAATAACTAATTTTTCGTAGATCTCAAAATCACAAAAATTGAGTTACTACTTTTATTCTTAAGGCCCGTGTCCATGGATGAGATTTTAATAATTATTCATTTTCGTCGTCGAGACAAGAATTATACTCTCATGAGATTACACCGCGTACACTCTTAAGTTTCAGAGATTCAGCTTGTTTGTCTAAAGATGTCTATGTCATACCTGAATGGCCCGTGTACACACTATGTCTCAGAGTTTCGCCGACTCCTACCTCATTTCACACTTATACATCAAACATGTCAGTCCATTGTCAATTTGTATCGTTGGTCAGTTGGGTGTATTTTAATATCTCCAGTAATAGTTAAAACGGAATAAATAATTGAAATATAATGCTTCTGTTTATCTAACTTTTTAGAATAATAAGTTGTAGGTGTCTATATTGCTAGGTGTCGATCCTTGTCTTGTACACGCGTTTGATTTTCTGTCTCTTCTCCAATCACAAACTGATCTTCAAATAAAATCTCGTGTACATGTACCTGAGATTCATCACCGAGATTTATCTCATTGCGTCTTCTTTCGTGGACATGAGCCTGCTTTTGTATCGAGTATGTAAAATCGAACGTGGATCGGTCCAACCAATCTCAAGCGGTGATTTTTGAGATTATCTCCAACAATAACAACACCATAGAGCGGACTACCACTTACCCAGGATCGATGCAATAAACTCAAGACTTCTATCTCGGTCCTAATCATTCGCCGCCTGGTCGACATTTTTTAATGCTACTAGGCAGCTGTTCGATAGCTACCCGCATATACGGCAGGGCGATACCGCACAGTTGTCAAAACAAAATTTGCCCTCATTGTCCCGGGCTGACTCACTTTATTAGTCAATAGATATTTACAAGACATTTAAATAAGTAAAAAAACACGTTTATATATAAAAGTGACAGCAAGGCCGGGTAGCATTATCTCCAGACCAAAATCTCAATACGTGTACAAACTGAGATTTATTTCAACGGAATTTCTGAGACACATTGCGTCTTATACACACGGGCCATTAGAAATAGATTTGGCAATTTCTAAAAACTTAAAGTACATAATATTATATAAAGACATTTTAACAGTAATTCATAATAACAACAAATTGAAGTAATAAAACTTTCAAAATGCTATTTCTATGTGTTATTACATACTCTAAAAGGTCATACATTGAACTAGAGCTTCGCTACTTTAACTGTCATATATACTTAGTGTTACTTACGTACATGGGAATAAAGCAATTTATTTTCCTATTTTGTCATTTACTAACTATGATATATTTATATCACGTCCATTTGTGTGCGAGATTGTATCATCAGAATAATACCTGTTCGTGGTAACAAAAGTATTTATTCCGGATGCTTCGATACTATGCATTACAGGTAAATATAAGATGTTATCGGTTCGAAGGCGAGAGACCGCGGCGCGACACATTTATCTCTTTCACACGCTATCAATCGTACCAACCTAACACGCGTTTAATCATTCGTACTATAGATACATCACACTAACAATAACTAGCCCAGATTTTTTCCCACGAATTCATCTAGATTTCATGTACGTAACATGTTTATTCTTCTTCTTCTCGAAATGTCATCTCCTGTCGACTATCTTCCTGGCTGACTATTTATTATTGAATAAGTGCATACATAAGTAGGTATATATCTAGTGCATACATAAGTCGGGAACTTTAATATATATATTCTTCGAGCAATTTTGCCACCTTGCCAATCGTCATTTTAAAATTATAATATTTATGAACATATTGTTTTAGCATTACAATCATTTCGGGTAACATTGGATTTCTTTGAGATGTTTTTTAGTGACATTTTTGTTTTCGGAAACAGTCAACTGCAACTATTTAGATTATTATTGAGAATACAAAAAAAAACACGATGATATATTAATATTTGAGTAGCATTGAAATGTAAATTTTTGTTATAAAAGACTCCTCTAAACGAGAATAATAAAAATAGTAAATTATGACTTGGTATGCATTCCCCCATATTAAATTGTCTGGTCTAAGCGCATAGATCGAAAAAATGAAAAACATGTTTATTTTATAGGTTTTTAAATTACATTAAATGATATCAAATAAAATAAAGTCCGTTTTAAAGTGGGTAGTATTTTATAGTGTAACATCGCAAAATTATTGTCCAGATTCCGTCATTAATTATTAAGTTGGTTTGTTAAGATTATCATTAATTTTATACTTTAGAACGAAATATTTACAGGTGCCAATTTTCAATTTTGCCATCTGAATAAATTGATTAACTTGTATTTTGTAAAATACGTTCATGCAGTGGGCCAAAAGTCACTTTCATATTTAAAATTTAAATAATCTTTAAAATATGAATTAAATATATTAATTAGAAAGATATACATATAAAATCAATTTTGATGTACATATAAAAAAATATTGTTGTTGCGCCACCGAAATTCGAACCTGGATCTCTTTCCAAACCGGGGAAGATGAATTATACAACTATGCTACAGCGACTATATTTTTAGCGACAAATTTTCGAACCTGTATGTTACCTTTTTGATATTAATACATTTAATCGTTCCATTATTTGAAAGACTACCTTACTTTACGGAATCTCAAACACCTTTGAGTAATCTGATAGCAGACGCCAGAATTATCAATTCATTTTTATTATGTTTGAAAATTTGTTCGAATCCCGGTGGCGCAACAACAATATTTTTCGATAAAATTAATATTATATGTATATCTTTCTAATTAATACATTTAATTCATATTTAAAATATCACAGAACTGAATATTTACAACTTCACAATAAGAATGTGTTCTCCTAAAAATAACTTTTCGTTTCTTTTTTTTAACCTATCTTTTACACTATATTTAAAATAATTCCGTGCTATTTATTTATTTATGTTAGAGATAAAAAAAATATAATTATGATAATACTTAAAGTTATTTAATTTTTAAATAATAAGGTTATTTTTGGCCCACCATGATTAAGAAAATTATGAAATGTTATATAAATAATTATTTCCGTATAATAGATATATAAATTTACAACTAGGTTCGTTATGCATGTCCACGCAAGCATGTTGAGCAAGAATAATTACAATATGTTATATTTGAATATGAAATACAGAGCATTAATAATGTACATAAATTTCAATGTATAATATTATTTAAATTGCACTTTCAGTCATTGTCAGGTCAAATAAAAAAAGTATTGGAAATGGAATTAACATTACAAATATGAGCTATGCTTACTTTGTAGCGGGTTTTAGTTTATAGTTTGTACAATGAGTTAAACGGTATTCGTTTATACATTGGGTTAGCTAGACGGATCACCGTATTTATTGTCAAGGTACATGAATAATTCACGTCAACATGCCTGCGACATGTCCTGTAATTTATTTTATTTATTTCATATCATACGTTGTGTGTACACAGTGCCGAGCCTAGTCTCTGTGGAGTCCTCGGGTGAAATTTTTCTGGGCGCTCTCATCCCTGATTTAAAAAAAAACTATGGATCTGTTGAATCTTAGATTTCGTAACTACAATGTCTTCCTGCGACCAGATCCTCTTTTTCGTGATTCGATCTTGCACTGATGATAAGGTGGAGAGTGTTGTATTACATATGTCTCTCAAGTTTCGCTTCGCATGGGCTAAATATTCAAATTTCCGAATCTTCATTGACTTCTTAGCTCATTTTCATAGCTCATAGTTTGTAATTATATTAGAAGAAGCGTGTGGCTCTTCTACATCTGGAGGGTACTCCTTGACTTGCACCCTCGAGCTCGCCCCCACTGTGTACGTGTAGTGTATTAATTCATCATTGGGCTTCACCTGTGCTGAATCTTTTGAACACGTTAGACGAGAGAGTGACGACAAGGAGGGGTGATTGGTAAAGATCTGAGTACCTGAGGCGACAGGGATGAAGGCGATCTCTACTTTAATGGCGCTAACTATCAATCATTGTTACAATCATACAGATACAAATGAACACAGTTAAAGTCATGGTTTATATAATTACTGGAAGAACAGATACCTTTGAGACGGCGAGACGCACGAATGTCTCCATTCTGCAGGAGCTGAACATCAATGACAGATTCTCAACCTGCAGCTTAAGGAGAATCCTTTAATTTTTTGGGCATCTTGCGAGAAGAGAAGATAGCTTGGAGAAGCTTGTCGCGGTGGGTCACGTCGAAGGACGAAGAGAAAGAAAACGATAGAAAAAGGCAACACGCGCTTCTCTGATACAGAGCATAATCAATGAAATTAAAGAAAAGTATTGATAAAATTTATTGTTTTAAAAAAATTGCAGAATTCGCTTCGAGGAAGAAGTTATTTTGGTCAGTTATGCCACTACCTTAATTACTCTTGAGAGATCATTTCTCGTTTTCATATTATACATCTTTATCAGCCTTACCCTTTCTATCGTGCAGGCAAAACCTTTTACTTTCCCAAAACATTCACCGTCACGTCGATCTAATATTACTGTAATGCCTTGTTTAAAGGGAAAGTAGTTTATATTCCGTCTTGTAAAACATCATTAAAATTATGTAGAAAGTAAAAGTATATACGTCAAATGTTTATTGATATTGGTAAAATTGGTTGAAATCGAATCATGTGTCGCATAGAGTTCATATAGCCTAATGCAAAAATTTCATATCGCTTACGTATAAACACATCCTATATATAAAATATACTTATTTCCGTCCATCAATCACAATTTATTTGGCACTGTTAAAAATAGTAAAATTCTATATAATTAATTAAAACTAACACTTTTGAAATGAACAACGTAGAATATTCAATCAATCATTTTAATTCAAATTTGACTTCGATTCTGTCACAATAAAATTGAATATTAACAACAATCTCACAATAATTTAAAAAATTAAACATAGTTGATCGACATCACACTAAATAAGTTGGTACTTGCATACTTTTTAAATCTACTCAAACTTTTCAATTAAGTCTCAAAGCATATTATTAATAATTGTTTTGCTATGTATTCTCGTTGATGGTATTAATTTTCAATTAATATTATAAGTGAGTAATTTCTATTTTATATATGTTATAGATAATCATAAGATAAATAGATAATAATTTGTTTCCATAAAAAGTTTCATTTCAAGCACCGGCAATACTAATTAGTACATCGTACATAACACGAACGAATGAAGAAATATCTAATTTGCATAATTTGATGCAGTTCAGAAAATAATACGCACAGAGCCAGATTAAGAAAACTATTCTATTAAATCCGGGCTCCTTGGAAAATATACAGAAAATACAGATATACATATAAAATAAATTTTATCGAAAAATATTTGTTGTTGCGCCACTGGGATTCGAACCTGGATGTCTTTCCAAATCGAGGAAGGTGCATTATCCAACTATGCTACATCGACGATATTTTCGAACCTATTATGTTACCTTTTTGGTATTAATACATTTAATCGTTCCATTATTTGAAATACATATTTAATATTACTGTCAACAGTTAAAAAATGTAAACTTGCTTGAGAGATAATCAACGAACACCTAGATCTCTTATCTATACGAACACAATAGGAAATACGAACTACGAAATGATGTTGAAACCAACACGAAGAAAAAACATTTAATCTATAGTATAGAGTATATTAAGTAAAATTATTTCACGGTATCGGTATGATGTTGCACGCGAAGGACTATCGGAATTAAAACTCTAGCCGTTGGTTACGCTAACCCATGTAATAGCCGATAGAATTCTATAAGGTATTTTCAGAAGAATTGAAAAGGGAATATAATTGATTTTTTCAAAATTTAAAGAAAATAAATTACTATCGAACTAGGATTTGAGTGTGTTCATGACGTTATTTGCATGTTCGTTTGTAGTGTTCCAGTCTTGTCCGTCAACAATGATAGCAGTGTCGTCGGCGTATGATACAATTTTTCCGGCCAATTTTAGTTTGAAAATGTCATTGACATAAATTATAAAAAGAAGTGGGCCCAGAACTGTCCCTTGTGGTATAACCTAATTCACTGATTAGGGGTTGACTTAGAGTTTCATTAATTTTTACGTTTTGCGGTCTTTCGTGAAGATAGATTTGAATCCAGCTTAGTGCTTTGTCGTCTATCGGATCTTCATAAAAAAAAACCGATTACGTTGGAATAAATGCATTATTATTCTATCACTATTCCAGGCGATGAAAATTATATTTATAATACTTTTTTAAGTGAATTTCATCTCAAGTTCATCATATGAAATATACGTTGAAGGAGTGAGTTAATTATTTTTTTTTATTTTTCAGAATTTTTAGTAATTCTTAGGTTTTCGTTTGTGTGTAATGCACGTCTCTGGATCCTATTGCCGAATTATTGATTTTTTTTAAAATATGTTATTTTTGACATGACCTTTGAATATAGCAACACATGATTTTTTCATGTAAAGAACCACGATTAATTCTCAGAAATAATAACTAATAAATAAATAAAATGTATAATAAATTAAACCGATTTAACTATTCCGGTATTTTAACTCAACTCTATATTTTATACATGTAAAACATCAGATTATTTCAAAATTAAATTAAAATAACACTTAAGACACTTCGGCAATAACATTTTTTCCGAGTTTTCAAATCATATTTTAGAGACACGTCACACTTTTGATAAAGGAAATGGTATTAAAAAATAATTCATCTAATCCTAGGCCTTGATCTGGCCCTGAACACACTGAGTGAATAGCATTTGAAAACAAAAGCTTGGGCTGAGACAATATTATTTTTTTGTCATATCTACGTATGTTCAGGTACCAATTTTCATGCAAAGTAGTTTGAAATATGTAACGTACATGGAATGATGCAGCGAAATATTATGCACATACATATTTGACAGACGCAGTCTGATGGAAAAAAACTACTTACGGCACATTTTTTTATATAGCATTAATAGTACATATGAAAAAATAAAGGCAATTGCTTTAGAACAGACCACGTCTAGTAAAGATCGTACAGTTTTTAAAAGTTGGTATAATCGTTATAAAGTAAGGTAAGTAAGTATAATGTTAAGTAAGTTATGTGAAAAAAGTACAATCTGAAGTTATTAATGAAAAAAAATTATAAAAATATTATTGTCTGTAATATACAATAGTTGGAGACAAACATGTGTAGGTAGCTAACTACCTAAGTTAGCACAAATGACAAATTAGTTTAATTTTGCATTGTACCCACATCAAGCAACCACTTTATTATTTTTAGTTTGAAGTCGTTAATCACTTTAGACCCTTTAAGGTCTAATGGAAATTTGTTAAATATACGCGGAGCACAAAATAAGAAAGTTCGTTGAGCGAATTTGGTATTAAAATTTGGCACTGAAAAGTATCCTAAGGTTTTGCTCCTAGTTTCCTTTGAATCGGATCGTCGAAGTCAAGTTAATTATTTTTTTTAAATAGTTTTAAGATTGCTCTGGTAAACAGTTGTCTTATAACATGGAAGGATTTAAAGAGTTCTTCAGAGTTACGTCTATTCCAAGACTCATTCCGCAAGATTCAAGCAGATTTCGTCTGTGTGTGAAAGGAAATGATATGTCTCGTTTTCTTACTTAGAAAAAAATTTACAAGATCATTTTATTTTGAGGTTCAGTTTTGAAAAAATAATTTAATTGAAATCTGATAAGACGGAGGGTAGTTTCAGAAATTTCCGGTCACGATCGAAGAATGTGCATTGAAATATTCCGGAAGTTACGGAAAAAGCGCTTTCCCAAGCGCGACGCTCTTTTATCCCTTCCACCCTGTCATTCTTGCCAACTTACGCGCGTCATACAATCGCTACATCATGATACAGTAAATATGTCAAAAGTCTTCCTGTACACACTGTACTTAACAACAATTAACAAATTTAAACATTTGGTACAGTTCTTGTTATAAATTTATGATCATTAGTGTATTGTCAAACGAAAATAATTTACAGTTTTCTTATGTGCGTGCAACAAATATTGGCAGACCCGTGTCGCACGGCATCATAAAACAAACTGTCATCTACTATTAATTGTATCATACCAAACGAAGTAAATTTTTTCACTATTGTATTTTCGTTAATACTAAATTAAATTAAAGTTATTTTATTTACTATTACTATTTTGTTATTATTATTAACGGGTTATTTCTAGGGTCAAAATAATTATTCAGTCATCATAACGGTTGTAAAGGTTTACACATGTTTAATTATAATTAAATATATTTTCATATAATCGTCTGACCTACTAATATACCGTTACAGTGTATATAAATCGTTTGATACATTGACTCTAAGTATGTAGACATTAGATATCATAATACCGGCAAATATGTGAAAAGTATATCTGAATCAATATGTGACTTAACCGTTTAAATTAGATTAAATAATTATCAAACTAAAAGACAATATAGAGCTTATCTTAGCAAAATAAAGGATTAAAAAATAGATGAATAAGGTGAATAAATCATCTAAAACTAGTGAATAAAGTTGATGCCATCAAAAATAGAAGACATCCGGTACACCCAGATAAACCAGATATAACCTAGAAGATAGTCCTGTTGTTGAGGCGAGAGGTATTTTAGGATAGAAATGTATCTCTCCATCCTCTCTTTCTGATGATAAGTTAGTTATATAAATTTTATATACATATAATAATCATTATTAAGGAGAACACATTCTTATTGTGAAGTTTTAATTATTCATAACAGACGGTCTGTGATATTTTTTGGATAATGCACCTTCCCCGAATTGGAAAGAGATCCAGGTTCGCATCCTGGTAGCAACAACAATATATTTTTCGTTAAAATTGATTATATATCTTTCTAATCTTTATAATTAATAAATTTAATTAGTATTTAAACAAATATCACAGACCTATGTTCTAAATAATTATACCTTCACAACAAAATGTGTTATTAAGTTGTATCAATGTGTCCAAAATTTAATAAAAATGAATCGTTAATTCTGGCGTCTGTTATCGGTTTACTCAAAGGTATTTGAGATTCCTTAAAAACAAAGTAGATGGCTTTCAAATAATGGAACGGTAGATGTATTAATTTGAAAAATGTATCATATGGCTTCGAAATTTGTCGACAAAGGTTCTGTCTGCTGTAGCATAGTTGAATATTGCACCTTCCCCGGATTGGAAAGAGACCCCGGTAGCGATAACAATATATTTTTCGATAAAATTAATTATATATGTGTATATTTCTAATTTATACATTTAATTAGTATTTAAAAAAATATAATATTCACATTGCAACAGCTTAAGGTGTTTTAAGGAAGTTTGTCAAAGTATTTTACAAACAGAAAAGCGCCTGAAATGACACGTGTATCTATGTCATCACCAAGACATATTTTAAAAATCTATCTTCACAACGCTGACGTACCGAAACATACTTTCCCGGATACTGTCTTACATCTTTAACTCTACAAGCAATATATGTCAGTATCTCGGAACATGTTATCACTGTTTGTTTGCCCTGCGATCTTCTTATTAGCCTTTATATCAGCTCTACTTTTTATTTCCTCTTGCGATTGTCGGCCATCGATCACTGACCGCATCTCACTCACTTTCTATTTCGATCGACCGCTTCATTGGAGACGATGGTGCATAGAAGCTAAGTCGCACATCGGCGCATTTTTAGTGGAGCGTACGGCCACAAGAAAACAAGGGTGGTTCGCCGATCTCCGCTTTTCTCAACTGCCGATAGTGATGATGACGAGGTCAAAAGAAATGAAACACAGAAATATGTTCTTTCTAAGGACATTGCGGCGACAGAATCGGGAATGTGTTCCCGCTCGTAGTGTATTTCGTTTTATTTCAGATACAAACAATACATTCATATTTTTCCCACTATTTCAGCGAGCAATCTATGTTTGTTGAAAGCTATCTCACGTTTTTCTCACCGTTAATATATTTTTAATAACTGCCTCGTGTCCTTACCGCATCATTTTATTGGCGTTACTTCGGCGACCTCTCAATCCTATGCGATATATTGAGTTTCAGACAGATTTAGTGTTTTCGCATAAATCTAGATAAGACTGTGAGACGAACCATTTACTACAACTTATCTTGTACATATTTGCTTAGTTTCACTTTGAATCTATGTAGTTTCTCCTCCTTTCTTATATCTACTGGTATTTCATTAAAGATCTTCATCGCACTGTACATAATTGATTTCAGAGATTTAGTCTTCTTGCTAAATAGCAGTCTCAGTCTATATTTTTTTCTTATATGATGTTCGTGTACATGTTGATTTGGATCAATTTTTCATATAAATTCTGCGATATTTTCATGGTGAGGATTTTAAAAATAAATACCATTACATTTATGTATATTTTCTGCTAAATAATAATAATTCTATTTAAAAATAAATATATGTCTAGAATGAAAGATATTTTTCTCTCTACGAATACCTTGAATATATTTATTTATTTATTTCCATCAACGCGTATAGGCTTTTACATAAGAATAAATTTTTATTTAATTTAAATATATCAGTACATTTTTAATTGACATTTTAATATAACAGTAAAATATAACATAAAAAAATAATAACTAAGTATAATTTAGATACAAACATTTCTCCAGCTCAAGTATACTTCTGCAACAAAAAATGTCAATGAAATTCAACAAGCCGATGCATCCGCGATATTGGCGAATTAACGGCATAATTATTTCTATGTGTACCTACAAAGAACACTTCATGTTATTTCGTTTGAGTTACCACCACATACAAAGCAAATTTAGGTTATTTTGGAAAGTAATACAATCATTTATGTTAGAAATTGCTTTATATAATTTAAGATCATCTGCAAACAACAGAATATGAACTACATTAAAAATAGCAACAATGTCGTTTATGAATAGTAAAAATAAAACAGGTTCAAGGTGGGATTTTTGTGGTACCCGACTAGACGCTTTAAATTGAAAAGCTTTATAATTATGTATTTTAACGTAAAGTTTTCTAGAAGTTAGGTAGCTTTCGACCCATTTTAGGGTGTTATTGCTTATTCCCAGAGCTTTTAATTTTTTAATAGTAGTTTACGTGAAATCTTTTCGAATGGCTTGCTATAAAGTCCGTATATTCCACATCCGTCTGCAAATGGTTATTCTTATTTTTATTGATATACTGTTCTTACAAGATAATCACTGATTTAAAACGCGTTTTGTGGTGCAGTCATATTTCATTAAAAACATATTTTATTTCATTAAAAACATTTATTTCATTAAAAGCATATTTTAAACGCGTTTTGTGGTGCAGCCATATTTCAAAGTATTAAAGAAAATAAACTAAACTAAAGAAGTTGATCGACTTTTAGTCACTAAAGAAATTGTTTGACTTTTAGTTCCTCAAGAATTGTTAAATTTTGATATAGGCAGTTCACAGTTTGCGTAACAAGCGTCCCCGGCATCATACTTCTAAGTCGTCCATCTTTCTGCGTTCCTGTATTCTTGCCATCCACGTTTCAGAGCCACAGGAAAATTGCAGTTGTACTGCAGTTGTTCTAAAACAATAATAGTGCTATTTGCCGAATCAGTGGTCACGTTGGGTAACAACCGATAGTTGCTGGTGCAGTGAACTGGAAACCTTTAATTTTTACCACACCCGAGTGGACCAGGAATACACAGCGCAACGTGCCATGGTTATTGAGAAACTTTTGTGGTGAGTTGCACAGCTTCGAATGTCGGACAAGCGTACGTCAAATCATAAATCAATTTTAAAAATATTATGTCGTATATATCGGGTGATCCAAATTCAACCTTTATATTATTTTTTTGCATAATTAAGGTTCTATATCATCAATAATAAATAATTCCTACAGTTCGCTTTCCCTACAACACAAATTACTCTTGTACAAAGCAATTATCCGTTCTATACTCACATACGCGAGCCCCATCTGGGGTTCAAGTAACACAAACATTTTAGAATCCAAACAAACCTACATACTTAGGAGAATCACAAACTCAGCCTGGTTTGTCAGAAACACAATCATTCACAAAGACTCAAACATACCCTCACTCAAAGGACACATACACGAATTATCGTCTAAATTTTATTCTAAATTAATTTCCATCCCAAACCCTTCCATAAACTCCCTCGGCCTGTACGATCAAAAAAAAAAAGAATGAACAAAATATAAAAAAACTTTACTCATTTTTGCTACTACTTTATATAATTATATACTAAGTTTAAATTAGTTAAAAAAACAACAATTTCACCATGTTCCCCGAATAGGAACCCCCATAAAATGTTACGCCATTGTTGTTACCTCATACGTCGGAGACGAGAGGGCTCAGCCCTTATCCCTCCCTCCTTTAACAATCGAATTATAGACCAATAATAACTGAAATGCTTGAATTATTTCTGGAGTGTTAGCGTAGATCTTGTTTTTCAGACAGCCTTAAAGAAAAACATCCAGAATCGTTAAATCGCACCATCTGTGGGGCGAATTGATGTCTCCAAAACGAGAATGTACGTATTCAAGATATTTCCGATGTTATAACTCGATTGTTTTATTTCCCGGCGTGTGCGGCACGTAGCTCCATCCTGCTGAAAATCTACGTCGTCCAAAAGTACTTCGAACTTTACGTTTCGGCATAATTTTCACAATTTTTCATCGTTCAATAGTGAGTCATTGCTGTAATATGACGTTTCTAACCCTAAAAAATATAAAGAAACAGTTATATGAGTGATATTTAATCAAACAATTGAGTTTGTATCCCCTTTATAATATGGTAATTCTATATTAAAACATAAGCCGCATATACTAAGTATAATACATCTAGTGTACAGTATTTCAGGGGTAGGTATACAGGGTGGCCCAAAAAAAGTGAGAACATTTCGTAAAATGTGATATAATTACATCAAATTTTGTTTAACCATGTCAACAATAGGTTAAATAGTTTGCTAATTGACTTATTTACCTATTTTACTTATATTAAGTTTTATTTCGACAATTTACGGTCGCCATCTTTGATTTCTAATTTTCCCAATGTTTATAACTGGTTTTTTCAAATTGTTGCCCAGAATGACAAAAATTACTGCAGAAGACCGTATTCTGATCAAAAATTTGCGAATTGAAAAATGTTGGGGTGCTAGGAAAATGATTAAAGAGTTTTAAAACAATGCCTGGAGTATAGCTAGACATTACAGCAGGACGGAGCTCCATCTGTCACAGCCAGAAATACAATCAACTTTCTTATTAACCTAACATATTATAAATACGGTAATATCGACAAGTCTCTTTTAACCCCCCTAGGTGGACTCAGCGAGTAGAAATTAGATTCTTTAAGCGCAGGCTCAAATCTCATTTTCGTTCTTTTAACACGCATTTAGCCAAGACACAAACCGTACCGAATATAATCCCAGTTGTGTTGTGCGACGTATTTCCGAAACATTACTTATATTCAAATCATTTTAAGAATACATTTGATTATTGGATATTTTTTGCGTTCGTTGTTCTATGACCATTTCTATTTTTTTTTATCAATTATACCTAATTTTAATATTCAAAAATAAGTTTTACGTATACATTGGTCTCGGAGCGTCCGATCTATGGCATATATTAGCATATTCAAATGGTTGAATATGTTGAAAAAAAAACATAGACTGTCAATAATATGGAGGAAACTATCATCATCGTTATCAGTGGCGTAAAAGCCTGGTGAGGTTCTTCTCCAGTTCCTGCACGAGGCCGTCCAACCACTAGAACTCGGGTCTTTCAACATTTCTACGGCCAATGGGTTAAGCTTTAAGCGCATTATTCGCCGGTCGCATTATAATCTATGCATTGAATATGATCAGTCTACCCCAGCCGTGTTCTCTTAATAACTTAATTTTCACGTGTCTTACCCAGCATTAACATCCGTGCGTGAGAACCTGCCTCAGGTGTGTTCGGTAAGGCCAACAAATCCTTTAGTAAGCTTTCGGATATTAAAATAACATTTGTTGGCCGCCTGTTAGATTTGTGTGATCGATAGCAAAATAGGTTCCATCATTATCTATTAAATTTGAGCACGCCACAGTTGACGAAATGTTGAATTCTGTAATAATAGCAAATGCGAATATGCAAATGGTAGGTTGTGTTTAAAAATGAGTCGATTCAGAAAAGAAGATCAAATGAAGGTATATCTGTAGATTTTTTGAGTTCAAAATACAATTATTTTACTTTAATTGGTTGACTTATTTATCTACAATTATTTTGCTTTAAACATAATAAGATAAAAACGTAGACGTAAACGTTCATATATCAAATTAAACGAAAAACATTAGACCAAGTCGATATTAAGTAAATATGCAGATTTATTAGGAATAAATGGTTCCATCCGTGAAACAGAGAAATGTTTACTCAGAAACTATAAGAAACGAAATAATCTAAAACTGAGTTAAAATACATTAGCAAAATAATTTGGTTTGACGAGATAACCGCACACCTTCACGTGATAAAGTACATTTGTAATGTAGATTTGTTTTATATCGCTATGCGACACAGTTATCTACATAAGAAAATTATACAAATAACTCAGTTATGGAGTTAACGCGATACGTAATGTAAATTATTTCGGTGCTAGTGTTTAAAACTCGTCCTAGCACCTTGTTCAAGCGTCGCTTTTCTGAACTTGACATTCTTCCATATAATAATAATGAAATATCACGAATACTTTTTTAATTACCGTCGCGTCGTCTAGAAACATGGGATATTTCTTTAAAAAAATGCTTAATATTCAATAATATTACCTACCTTCACAATACTCATTAAAAATTGACTTTATGTACGACATTTTGAAAATTGTACTTAATATATTATATTCACATTTCAAAGAATGTTGTCATTTTGATAATTAGAAAATCCCGTCATTATTGTCGGGTTATTTGGAGTGATTTAATATACATGCACTCTGCTACGTTTGGTTTGTTTCTGGTGCTGGATTCCAAAAGTTCCATTCACATTCTTACCGGTGATGACAAAAACCTGCCTTTTCTGTTCGTGTCCGAGCTGCTGCGGACGTTGCACTCCTCGAGAATGGGGTCTGCTTGCAGCCCGCAAAGTGGGTGCTCGTATCTCCCGCATTGCGTACCGGCGCGCGCGTCGGCTGACTATCGCTAATATTTGCTCTAGTGATTTTCTGCTCTGAAATCACTTTCCACCACCTTGAATTGAACCACCATCAGTTTTAACAAATATTTTTGGATGCAGCAAAGATATTTGATACTGAACATCGTTGTTATAATACCCGCAGTTTAAAAGCGAAATTATAGTGCACTGTTGAAGTACGCGTGTGACTGTAATACGTTCTCATGCCATGCAGTCAAGTTCACACCGTTGCGCAGAATACAAGAAATATTTTAATATTAGATATAACTACTCTAATGATTTTTCTAATTAAGGCTCAGAAATGGATCATCGGAGTGATAAACAAGAGCCCATTTAGACATAACTCTTAAGAACTTTTCAGATCCTTTCAAGTTTTGATCTGTTTACCAGATCAATCCTAAAACTATTAAAAAAAAAACTTTAAACTTCAAAGGAAACTAGGAGCAAAATCTTAGGATACTTTTTATTGCCAAAAATAGATACCAAATTTGGTCAACGAACTTTCTTGTTTTGTGCACCGCGTATATTTAATACATTGCCACTAGACCTTAAACTGATTAATAATTTTAATCTAAAAATAAAAAAATGGTTGCTTGATGTGGGTAGAAAGCAAAATGAAATTTATTATTAATCTACTCATTTGTCTCCACCTGTATTATATACAGACATATTTTTATAACTTCAGATTGTACATTAACAATAAACAACTTATAAAAACTGCATAAATAATTGCCTTAGAACAGACCACGCATAAGTAAATCTACCTTTGTGTAAAATGTATTATTTTTACGTATAATATTAAATTATTAGAATATTTCTCTGAAAATAACATGTTTTTTCTTCTGTCCATGAATTTTGATAAAAAGTATGTAAAGTATCGACGTATTTATTTATCGTGTCACAACGATGTTCCACGAAATATTATTGTATAATTTCGTAGCTACGCGACACGTAGGCGTACATATTTGTATGGTGGACCCGAACAAATGGGTCAAAAAAATATTTGTCCAATTTTCCAAGAATTTTACAACACATAAATAACCAATTCTTAGAGATTCCTCATATATGTATATACAGCATCGTAATCATATTCATATTGGAAGTAATTTCTAGTACCTTGTAGTTTTATTGATATGAATCTATTTTGAAAATACCATAGATTAACAAGAATCTAACGAAGTATTTAGCTAGGGCTACGCTGAAATAAAATTAATAATTTTAAAATAATATACGAATATTTTTTTATATAACTCGTCTTCACTATATTTTTTTGAATATATGGCATATATAAACGTTTTTAAGGGTTCATCTTCGGAGCTGATATCGCTTTTATCATATTGCGTATCAAGATTCCGCACCAAAGTCGAACTATGCAGAACAATTTATTCAAATCACGAACTTTCACAGTAATTAATCTCATCGGTACTGAATAACCGCATTGTCGAGAACATCCCCATTTATAGCTCGTGGTGGATATGTACGTAATTCAACTAGTCGCTGGTATTTGTCAGAGAAGATATTACCTCTAACCGTGATCCCGTGACATTCCACACCAGTTTCGCCTTTCGCATTCGATTCGAGAACCCATCATTCTGGAATTGTATATATACATAATTTTTTCAAGTTTATGACCCATGTACACGGGAAGAGACACGATGAGATAATCTCACAGATTTAGTTGAGATACACCTCAATACCATGTACGCGTGTTGAAATTTTAATTTGGAAATAAACTCAGAGATCAGCTTGAGATTGGTGGAAAGACACAAAAACTCAAACCAGTGTACACGACGATCGATCTGACAGCGAGATTTGACATGTGCACACAAACATCATCACCACCATTCGTACGACTGTCTTTTCTAAAATATTAGACAGGTCATACATAAGGCGTTAAATTATAAACATTTATTCAGTTTTAACAACTGATGGGGAAATTCAAAATCACTCAACTGACGAATAATAATGACGTTTAACTTACGTGACGAATGTGAAATAAAGCGTGTGTACATATGGTGATTACGAAAGCTGAGTGAGTTATCTCCAAAGAATCTCATGAGAAAAAAATCGTAAATCTCATAGATAATCTCATTCGTGGACAAGGATCATTATAGAGCTACATCATCAGGGCTGATATCGCTGATAGCACACTTGATATCAGTTTTGATGATTGACCCAGAAATAGGATCCGAAACCTCGGAAAGTTCCAAAGAATAATCATTTTTCTTACACGTGTTGATTACGAAATAATATAATGAAACTTACTTGAATTCTTCCTGATGATTCTGAATTCTTGACATCCTCAGATAATTGGTTCTCTCAATGTTCGCCCTCACGTTAATTTGGCTTGTTAATTAAAATTTTGACAACTTTTTCATTTGACATTTGTAAAACGGGTGATTGTGAATCATCCTGATGACCTGTAGGTCACATAAAATGAACAAATTATATGATTAATATGAATGAGTAAACATCAGTACTGATAAAATGTATATTAAATAAATATAACTGAAAAAATGGTTATGTTATATAAGAATGCTGATGCGATGAACGATGATAAGTATAAATAACGCATCAGACTGCATAGCATTTAAATGCTTTGTCATTAACTATATATAAATCAATGCCATATTTTAAATAAAATTATTGTAGTATCTTGAATACTACCCAAATAAGTGTATTAGTTAGATTAGATAGTTGTAATTTAAATTATGATTTGGGACTAATTTAAAAATTAATTTGTGTACATTGTGAAACTTACATTAAAACATTTTTTTCTCTTACCGTTCTCAACACCCGATGCACATTCATACGAGTGTACGTATTAAAAGAATATTGCTGTGTTGGTCACTATTAAATATAATGTTTATTTTTATTTCCGTACGTCCGAATTGATGTGTATCACGTGATATCACGTGAAGGGTACGACCGTCGTCGCTTCAAAGTAAATTAAGTTAATAATAATTGTAATAATGATTTAACATCGGCGTAGTTAGTACAATACTCAATCCGCCATATAAAAATAAACACAAATATAACAATTTAAATATTTATAGCTATAGTAAATATGAATTAAATATATTAATTAGAAAGATATACATATAAAATCAATTTTATCTAAAAATATTGTTGTTGCGCCACCGGGTTTCAAATTGGATCTCTTTCCAAACCGGGAAGGTGCATTATCCGACTATGCTACAGCGATAATATTTTTAGCGACAAATTTTCAAACCTATATGTTATCATTTTGATATTAATATATTTAATCGTTCTATTATTATGAAAGAGCCATCTACCTTATTTTTATGGAATCTCAAATACCTTTGAGTAATCTGATAGCGGACGCCAGAATTATCAATTCATTTTAATAAAATTTTGGAAATTTATTTAATAAAAATAAACATGTATGTTTCTAATTAATATATTTAATTCATATTTAAAATATCACAGACCGTCTGTTCTGAATAATTACAACTTCACAATAAGAATGTGTTCTCCTAATAACTAATTTAGTAACTATGTTGATATCTTTGTCAGGATGGACTCACACAGTATGACAGTGTATGTGTATCCCGACAAAAACAGTATATATCGATTTATAGTTAGGGTTTAAGTGTGATTTTTTTTATAATGATCTGTTAAATCTAAAACACAATTTAATTTCCTTGAACAAGCGCTTAATTTAGTTTGAAAATACGCAGGAAAAATATTCTCTATTTTATTCAAATAATTAAATCGATAAATTTGATTAATTTATTAGATATTGGCTCGAATATTTCAAGTGCCTCGTTCCGTCTCTTATATAAGAGTGCTTTAAAAAATAAGTACATGTAAATATATTTAAGTAAAATTTTATACTGACAAAAAGATAATTTTATTGATGTTAAAACGTAAACTTTAAAAACTATATTAATATTACCCAAAAATTACAAATAAATAAATGATAGGGTCATGTAAACGACGCTTTCAATATGTCCAAAAATGTATAGTACCATTAGTACAACATAACCTAAGTCTATGCTTACTGTACACTGCTAAGTAGATACATATAAATGTAACTTTTGCGTTCGCATAATATTATTGTCGCCTTGGTATAATTATCAACATGTCTTTTGCACTTGTTGCAGCACTGGCAGTAATGCCAAACGTTTAAGAAAAAAAAATTCACGACTGTGTTTGCATGGTTCAAGTGGTTGAAATGGAAAATAATTCGACCCTAAATTTTTTGGATCTAACATTGATTAAAAATAATAATAAAATTGAATTCAAAATTTTTAGAATACCAACTCTTACTGATATATAATAAATCTAATCATACATTATCACACAAACATTCAGGGTTCCACTCTATGATACATTGTTTAGTCAATATTCCTATGTCAATATCCAATTTCAATATTGAATTGAATACGATTAAAAAATAGCAGTTAATAACGGTTATAACACAGGTTTGATAGACACTATTTTAAAAAATAAATTAAAATAATATAATAATCAATTTTTTTATAAATCACAGATAAAACATAATGATTATTGGCGTAGGATTTTATACATAAATAACTTTTCGAATCAAATATCTAAACACCTACCACGAAAAATTATACCGGCATTTTATACAAATAATAATATAGGAAATTTACTCATAAATTCTAAAGACAAAGATGACAAATTTAACAATTCTGGTGTCTATAAATTTAGTTGCAAGGATCGTGCTGCATTTTATATTGGTAAAACGGATAGAAATTTTAATATAAGAGTAAAGGAGCATTTGAGATGTTTGAACAATAGTGGGTTTTCAGAATTTTCTAATCATTTAATAGAAAATGGTCATGGTTTTGATAAAAAAATTGGGATTATCAATTTTGCATATGAACGGTGTCGGTCACAAATTAAATAATTTGGAATCGTTGGAGATAAATAAAGCGTGTAAAACTAATCAAAAAATTATAAATTACCAACTAAATTTAACTACGAGTCCCATTCTAAAATTTTTTCCCAAAAATTATTCGAGTAAATTTGTATTAAGTAACAATTTGAGTTAGGTACTAAATAATTTTTTTAAATAATTGTTGTTTTTTAAAAATAGATTCTGGCAAAGAAACAATAATATATGTTTTTAGTTAGTATTGACATCCTGAATAAGGAAATGGTATTTTTCGAAACCGGTAGATGTATTTAAACTCAATAAGTGATTATTAAAACAAAGTTAACAAATAAAAATATGATGTTTTTTGTTGGAAATTTTTCCGATGTCATATTTAAATTTGTAAGAAACGGATTTCCTTGGTAATTTTGCAGAATACGCAGACACGATCAAATTTGAATTAAATCTCAGAAGGCCTCGATCCGTAAACGGAATAAATTCAGTAGAAGTCGGTATTTTATTTATTAAAAATAATAAATATTAGAATGATAATGTGGTTTCAGATATGCCTGTCTTGTAGTCCCCAAATAACAGAAGATTAAGAAATACAAAAATATAACATAATATAATATTTTCAGGCATCACGGACCGTCTGCAATTTGTGATTTAAAATGTGGTTGAATGCATCACAATTCGTTCATTCAAAACGCTGCACGGTGGAATGATGAATGACTCACCTATGTCAGTACGCCCACAATTACATTTATAGACAACCATACAAAAAAAATCTACGTATATTTATGTCGATAATGCTTGATGACTAAATTCAAACCTCATTTATCTTATCAGCCACACGAACAAACACACCAGGACCACACTGTACCTGCGTGCATTTAGGGACCAAACTGTCATTGAATGGATGAGAACTGCACAAGGCCTACCTTGGAAGGTGCTAGAGTTTGAGAGAGGCCTGTGTACTCAAAAATATTAGACCTAGGACCGGTTGTGTGATCAGTAGTAACTTTTTACTAACGCCCGTAGTAAAAATCCTTTGCGGGTTGTTGATACATTAAATTTACTAATGTCAAATAATAGATGGAGATGTCTATAGGTGCGATAAATAACCATGAAATATGCTTTATTTTATGCATTATGTATGGACTTTTTCGCTATGTATAAATTTTTTTCCTATTGTGTGCTAATTATTGGTATACATTAGCGGTATTGTATATATTAAATAACGAGAACATCATCGGACGAACTCTCATCACTAAAATAAAGTGTCAATGTGTCAGATGACGTTTGGAACAGCTGTGAAAAGTTCGCCATATTTAACTATCGGTTCTCGTTTTCACTATCGGATGTTTTCGAGAAGTAAACATTTTTTTACTAACGATCAAACAACCCGGTATCGCAAAAAAAAATTTACAACCGGCCCCTAGACAATCATATTTCTGGAATTTATTACTGTATTATTTTTCAATTGAATTTGTCGACGTTTGAGTCGTTTATTCATAATAATTTCTCTTTTAACCATTATAACAACTTTAAATAAAAAGAAATTAATTTACATATACCTAATTAGTTAATGTATTATCTAGACATAATTAATTTGCATCAGTTTCTATTTAGAATCAAATTATTTACACAATTAATTAAATAGTTTCTTGCGTAATGTACAAATTCGATAATATTGACAATTAGCAACGGAAAACTAATCGATTAACAATTTAAAAGCCAACCTTTGATAAGAGAAAAGAGTTGGGCAATCTTTTTCTTGCAACCAGCCGTTAAAAACGATTTCCATCAGAAATATGTTTCACTTGATCACAAGAGACACTTCCGTTTTGCGGAAGTTACAAATATTCAGCAACAAATATGTATCGAAATCGACATTATAAATAATTAGAGAGGATAGGAACTCTGTTTCATTCATCATGTCATGCGTGTCCGTCGATTGTTGCGGCTTTTAACAAGACGTATCTGACTTATGTCCGATTGCGTTATAAACTTTATTTTTAAACTTAGTTATTCTAAATCTTCCAAGGTCGCCTACTATAGTTTAGCCATTAATCTTTGTATCACACATATCATTAAATCAACTTTTTTTTTTCTTCGTTCAACGTTGACCCTAGATCAGTGATGGCGAACCTTTTGGGTTTGACGTGTCTAAATTTCTGGCGTGTCACCCCCCCCCCCTCTACCAATATGTACGTAGTAATAAATTCGAACGTAAGACATACAGATGAAACACGACGTTTTACGACTATGTACGTCATACACAGGTTCAGTGATACGATAGAAAATCAGCTAGCCAATGTCCACTTTGAAATATTTTTTTATATATTTGACATGAGATAAACTTACCTTATTTTATTAATTTTTTGATTGTCTGTTCTCTCTTCTATGATATATAAAATCAACGCGTGGGTCATTTAAAAAATGTGGGTCAGTGTCTGACCCGCGGGTCATAGGTTCGCCATCACTGCCCTAGACCATAATGAATGCGGTATTTAGTCTGGTTTATTTTACTGGTAAGCTCAAAAATACCTCCAAAATATTCGATTAATTTTAGAAAATGAGAAATTTCGTTCGTCGGATGCGTTCTGTGTAGCTCGGCAGCTTTATTTTTTTCGAAAAACACATAATTATTCATACGCGTTTTTTCAGTGACTTGTGTTGGTACATTTGTCTAATTATCAAGGAACGATATCGTCCCACCGGAGCCAAAGTCACAACGCTTGAAATGGTAATTCTGAGATATTTGAGTTTAAACGTTTTTGAAAATTCTTTAATTTGCCTCTGGTTTAATTATCTTTGCTATTTTGATGTTACTTTTAACCTTGATATTTTTGTCTAGTTTATAAGCTAAATTATAAAAATGAATAATAAATTAATTAGTGTCTATTATATATATATTAGTGGCTATTATAATTTAGTATTCACGCCGGCTCGTAAATAATAAATATGGTAAAAAAATCCACTTCCGTAGCTGATAGCACGTCTCTGTGTTTGGAGTCGTGGAGACTGATCTAATTCTAGCCTATCCCGTGAAGCACTTAAATCAAATTGGTCATAATTGAACATTCGTGACTTTGACTCCATTAGGACGATGTGTTCTTAGGAATCGCAACCTCAGTATTAAAACGAGAATTGTTAATTGCAATATTTGTATTTTTATTTTTCGATAGTTCTAATTTTACGAACGATTAAGTGAGGATACCTGAAGCTGAAAAAGAAGAATATTTCTTTGAACGAGATCGCACGTAATAATTCGTCATTGTAGTGCTGGTGCAGTTTTATTTTTAAACAAAAGTGAAGTAAGAAAAAGTGAGAAGTAAAATAAACCACGTGGAAGCCAATATGGAGGCCCGAAGAAGTGACTTGCATGTGCGCAGGCTCACCCATCTTCCCCAGAGGCCACCCGTCGACATCGAGTTCCAGGATCTTACGTACTCCGTTCCTGTAGGCAGAAAAGGTAAATATATTATCAAATATATATACATTTTATGAATTGCATTAGGTCGAATGTTTACACAAGGGGGTGGAGAAACATGATGGACCAACCAGGAAGAACGACTTACCTGGATTTTCTTGCTGTACTCACATCTCTTCCGAACTTCAAGAAACTTCTTCAATGAATAGCGCGAAGCGCTGTGTATCACCCAATAGTGATTGTAAATCTTCGGCACGCACTGCGAGAAACCGAAATACAATAATAATGGCGAACTCGTAGCAAGACATTCACACTTCTTCACTAATCATAGATTACGCAGAAAAAGTTAGCCTCTGGGGTAAGGGTAAAGGGGGGATAGATATGTATAGTAAACCTAATAGAGCATACACACCCGCACGGCGACCTACGATCAGGCCCTGTCATAAATACCAAAAAAATAGTCAATTCAATCAATTACATATTTTTTTCTGAATTATTAAATACAATGACACAATATTTCTCCTATTGAAGGATTAACGATAATAAAAATATTATGAAAATTAAAAAGATAAAACAATTTTTTTTTCTAGAGGTAACGGAAAGGAAAAGAGGAATGAAGATAAGATGAGGATTAAATTCTGTATAATAATAAGAAAATGTAAGGCCATTATAATGTTTTTAATAATAAATTGGACATCTGAGAGCAAAATATGTTTGTAGGTAGAATGATTGATTCAAATTGAAATTGTTTATGAGAAAAAATCTTTTAGTGTATTAAGGTCGATGTTAAAAAAATCAATTTAAAGAGATTCAGAAAGTGGTTCAATGTCAACAATGTTGATGACCTTGTAGAGGATAAATCAACATACTGCAGCATGGTAGCCGACTTTCGATAGAAGGCGGGGCATGAAAAAGAAGATCTTGATAAGAATTGTGTGCGGGCTATATTTTTTGTGTGCGCTATGATGGCAAACCGTGTGCGCGCGCACACCCGCACACCCTAGATAACATTGGTTGTAAATGTGTATTGAATATTCATATATACCATCTTGTATATGCCATCTTGTAAATTTGTCGTTTAAACAACATCTTGAAATAAATCGGTCTAGAACAAAAATACTGGTTGTGAATCGTGCTAATGTATTATAACAAATTTTCCAAATAGCAGGTTATGAGGTAGTTCAAGAGGCAATTTATTTGAGCGTGCTGATCATGAACACTGTAATCCGACCAACGTAAATTGGCGAACGCGCTCAGTGTATAGCATGAGGTGCGTGGTTTTGATGCACAGATTTCACCATGTCACTAATAATATTAGTTTCAAAAATTAACAGTTTTGCACGGATATGAAAATAAATTAATTTAGTAAGAAAATATGTCACTGAATGTGAGCACAAATAAAGATTGACTGCCAAATCTTTCCTTAACAAAATAACAGAGTTCTTATCAACGTGTTAATATCAAAATTAGTAAGTAGTCCTTTAGGATGAATGGTGAGATAAAACACTAGATATTAAAATCTTCACCTCAGAAATTATATTACAACAATTTAAACCCCTAGTGAGTTTGTCAGGTAAAATATAGCAAAAATTATGTCACATAAATGTGATCACAGATAGAGATTGATTGACTCACCTTTCCTTAGCAAAATAATGGACTTTCATCAAATCGTCTTTAACAAAACTAGCAAGTTCGCTTTGAAATTAAAAGGTGAGAATAAAAATACGTTACATTAGATATTCACATCGAAATTTACTTTACAGCGAATTGACCACCAGATGTCTTCGTTCTTCATGAGCAATCCACCGTCTTCGTTTAGTCTTGAGGTTCCAAGAGACCCGTAAAATACTTGCGTCTATTTACTTGTCAAAACGTCAACAAGGCTGGGTCATCATCTTCTTTTTGAAGTCACAAAGAATCCTTGAGTCTTTTTTTGTTGTAAATGAGAATAAAAAGCAGAGGAGACCAAATCGTATCCCCGCCCTGGTTTGTTCGTGAGTAATCCTTCACGAAGAAATAGTATTGTCATCTACATAACATCTCTCTGCCGTCATGCGAGGAAGGGACGCTTCACATCCTGCAAACATACAAGTGAAACAGTAAACAAAAAATCTCACTAACATAGTGAAGAATAACATAAATGCCCAATTTATTTAATCATTCTCACCCTTCATTAATTCAATATGAAATCATATTTTCGTAATTATAGTATTGGGAGTTGTTCCTTCGCGGTCGCAAGTTGTCAAAAAAACAAAATATCACGGAGAAATTTTCCTTACGCGGTGCAGTGTTGCCATTTGGTAAAATGTCAATTCCCATCACATCTGTGATTACCCCGTACTTTCCAATAAATATCATAAAAAATATCTTTGTCTCTATGAGATATCTGATATTTATTTAATAACTGTGCCTTTGTAGGTAAAAATTCAATAATTGTGTGTTTTCGGACACATTCAAATATTTCTGATATTTGGACAATCCGAAATAGCGACAAGCGTAAAATTGACCAAATGTATTGCTGGAGAAGGATGTTACGTATCCCGTAGACTGCACGTCGCACGGATACCTCGATCCAATCACAGCATGCCTTATTTAGAGTAAAGAAGAAAATATTATTTGAGCACAGAGACAGTAAGTAGAGATTATCCTGGCTACAAGTTTGGGCTAATGAAGATCTGGAAGAGTGCCATAACTGTAGGTAGATACGTCGAATCTGGCTTGAGAGACTTTGGAGTCAGCTGTGAGGACGAACCAGGACCGGGACTTGTGGAGGTGCATTACGAGCCGAGTCGCAACTGATTGAGGACACTATATGTCAACACTTACACGAATATTATATTATAATAGCTTTATTATCCCTTTAGATATCCATTAGATCTTATATTTAAAAGAGTACGATGCCCTAGACAAGACAAATCTGTGTTAATATTCGTCCAATATTTCCATGCTAAAAACAACTCACCCCAAGCAATAAATCATGGACACAACACACGACAAACAACGAACATCTACACGCCAGTTCCGAGGGCAACGACGACATTTTATCAAATATTCTACATGATATTCGCTCCGAAACTGTACAACACACTCGCACCAACTGGAAATTGTTCACTTACACCAATAAGATTACACAAATATGGACCCAATATATGATCCAATTGGATAGAGATCAATCAGAAGCATCGCTATCTAATATTCTAACATAATCATTACACAGCGTCTACACTAATAATTCACTAATTCTAGAACAATCTCACTACATTTCTTTTAATTTCCCTATTTTTATTTTTATTCCTACCGAATCATCTTTCTTGAATTAAATAACACCACAACAGCACGAAAAAAAACCGTCTACTTTAACACAGACAGCAGTCTAGCAAAATAGCTAGAACAATGCTGCATGTATCAGAGGTGGAGTCTACTCCATCCCACACAAACTACGAGTATATACTTAATTGCAATACAATTTGTATGTTATGTTTATCATGTTATATTATAATATATTCACCTCCATTACGACAAAAATATGCATGTAAGTCTAATAAAGTCTAAAGTCTAAAAAGTTTCCTATTTCTCTTAAGATTAAGAAGACAAATATTATATCAAATAAATAATACACAATAGATCTCGTGTCTTTATATTCGTGTATATAACATAATTGATTTTACAACAGTGTTCATAAAAACTTATTTATCGAAAAACTTTTTTTACTACGAGTTTTTTATTAATGCAAATTTATGGTAAAGGTCAAGTCGACTATTCAAATGGTTTTATTATGTTCACTTTTAATCCTTGAAATATTTTTTGACACGTGACGTCGCTCTAATATATTTGATAATATATTTTAATTTTGCCGAGCCAAATTGCTACGGCTGCGAATCGAGACCCAAGTTTTGAAAACAGCTTACGGAATATTCTTGCCGTGTGGTGGTATGACTTCATGAGGAACATTGACTGCGGAGCTTCAGCCATGTGTTTCAGAGAGGAGGTAAACCTTGTGCGCCTCTCGTACACGCCAATAGGAACCTGGTGTCCCGGACGTTCCGCAATGACTGAACACAGATTGTACTCGGCTAATTACAGGCCGTGAAATTAACACGAAAGAGCGCGTAAGTCAATGGAGGAGTTTTGTGACGGTATATAGAGAAGAAAAATGGCAGAAAAAATAAAAATAACGTTCACCACTTCTCTTCAAACGTCTTCGTATATATTTAAAACCCTTTTTAACTCAAAATCTCAGCGATTTAGTTGAGATGAATCTCAGTACCGTGCACGTGTATTGAGATTTTATCTCGAGATAAAATCACAGAACAGCTTGAGATTCGACACGTACACATAAACGTCATCTAGAAACATATATACAACTATTTTAAATACTAATTAAATGTGTTAATTAGAAATATGTACGTATAAAATCAATTTTATTGAAAAATATTATTATTGCGCTACCGGGATTCGAACCTGGATCTCTTTCCAATCCAGGGAAAGTGTATTGTTCAACTATGCTACAGCGAAAGTATTCTTGACGACAAATTTTCGAACCCATATGTTACACTTTTCAAATGAATACATTTATCATTCCATTATTTGAAAGCCATCCACTTTGTTTTTACGGAATATCAAATACCTTTGAATAAGCCGATAGCAGACCCCAAAATCAATTCATTTTTATTAAATTTTTGGACACACTGATACAACTTCCATATTATTAAGGATAACACGTTCTTATTTTGGTCTGTGATATTTATATAAGATATACATATAAAATCAATTTTTCCGAAAATATTGTTGTTGCACTACCGAGATTCGAACAGATGCTTGAGGAAGATCTTAGCTATAAAATGGGAAGATCGCAGAACAAACTTGAGTGTCTTGGAAGTGGCATCCCTAGTATCGAAACTACGATCCTGATGCACTAACTGTGTGCGTATGGATGATGTACGGCTTCCCAAAGAACTTAGGTTTGCGCAACTATCTCACGGCAATGGAAACAGGATGGACCGAAGAAAAGATTCAAGGACACCCTGAAGGCGAATCTGAATAGATGTGATCTGAAGACTGGGAAACCGCGGCCCAGAACCGAGGAAAATGGCGTCAAAAAGTATATTATGCTGGAGAAACTTGCGGAAGGGTGTGCGGTTCCAGAATAGGACTCCTCCGCCACACTCGGATTCACAATTGTTAATCATAGCATACGTCATCTTCGTAACGAAGAAACGCAAAAGTTAAGTTAATCAAGTTACTAACATTTATATCTTTCCCACTGTTGCTGGGGAGATCCAAATTCACACAACTATCAAACGGAACATCAATGAACTGGCATTTGACGAATAACAAGCGTGAAGTGAGGCGCGAGGCAACAGATCTGTGAACCATGAAAACTGAACGTTGTCTCCAAAGAATCCCATGGTAGCACAATCCATGTCTTACAGATTGTCTCGAGTCAAAAAACTCATCATACAGGGCGCAGAGATGGAAACAGACGTCAACGTGTGGTGACAGAAAAAACAAAGAAAAAAGTTTTCATGTTCGGTACCTAGTTTTTTTCTAATGTGTCAACTTAATATTCAAACTTAATATTCGGTCAAATATTTGTCTGAATTTTGAATGTCAATTTAACGATTATTAAAATCGAATATTATTTTATTATGCACAGCACATGCGACAACCAAAATTTGTTGAAAATATTTATAAATAACGAATATAAATGCAAATTAAATGAATCAACTGGATAGAACCGGACGTCAATCTAAAGTTGTTCTTTTTACAAATGGAATAATAGTTGAAATTAGTTAATGCATTTCTCAGGATAGGAAAAGGTCCAGGTTCGAATTCCGATAGAAATCAAATATTTTTTTGGATTTATTGCTGTATATATTTATTTATTATTATACACTCCCTATTCAGCAATTAACATAATTTGTAAAATAAGATAGAATTACAACCGAAGTGCAATATAGTGCAAGTAGCAATTTATCCGTCACCATTGAGTTGAGACACAAAAAATTGTAATAGTGTAGTTCTATAAAGAATTAAATTAACAGCAAAAATTTTGACTACCGCATGTACGTTCCCCAAAGAATGCAATCTGGGAACTGCGGAGTTAGCTAGTCCATGAGTTTTGACATTACCCTTGTAATAAAATAATGAATTGTGTCTCCATGACTCCAATGGTACGTGAAAGTTAAGCAGACCAACAATCTGGGGGCAGTCTATCATACCATTAATGATCCTGTATATAAATATAAGGTCGGTCGTCGTACGTTTCACTGATAAGTTTAACAATTTCATACGGCTAAGGAGATAATCATAATACTTGATATCCTCAGAGCGTATATTTTTTTAACTTTTACTTTAACTAGTAATACCGATATCAGTGGTTTTCTTTGTTTGTTTCTCCTGTCATTGGGGATGAATGGCCAGCAGTGGTGCTCTGATGACAAGTCAGATCGTTATTATTTTATTTTGTCTTTTTCCCTTTTTCGGGGTCGTGTTTTACCTTTTTTCCCTCGGCTCCCCGACTACAGCTCCATTTACCATGTTGTCTCCCTACTCTGCTATGGTTTATGTCTGAAAAGGTGTAACTTTTGTGAGAGGCAGACGGAATTGCAATTATTCGTATTAAAAGTGGCCACAAAGTAATTTTGCTAGTATTGAAGTAGTTAATATTAGCCCTGGTAAAAGTATCCATAGCAAATTTATTATTGGGCGCTGATCTTTTGGGCCTCTGTTTAATGTGGGCTCCAATGCACCGCATTGGCGTAGTTACGGCGCTGGTTTTACATAAATAATTCATTTATATTCTTCAATAAGTTCAAAGTAACTTTGCGGCATCATATTATATTAAAAACATGAAAACATAAATAACCAAATCCTTTTTGCAAATAGTCACCTTTTAAAATTATTTTCGCATTAGTTATTCACCACTTAAGTTTATAGTTTTGTTTTTGTCTATGCACGAATTTTTAATTTTAGTATAGGTACATTGATCTTGAATCATGTTAATTTATCAATAAACAGTGGTATAAATAAAGTATTTTCTTCTTATTAATGAATTTAAATTCAGAAATTTTAGAAAACAATTATTATTCACATCTGTGACGTAATGCAATACAATGACATCGTCACGTAAAGATACATTATAATAAAATGGATTAAAAATAGATTTACCTATTATTTTAAGAATGTCGCTTTAATTTACAACGTAAATAATATATTTGTTCATGTTTAATTTACCTAATATGTTAGGAGAACGCATTCTTATTGTGAAGTTGTAATTATAATTCCGGTGGCGCAACAATAATATTTTTCTATAAAATTGATTTAATATGTATATCTTTCTAATCAATATATTTAATTCATATTTAAAATATCACAAACCTATTTTCTGAATAATTACAACTTCACAATAAGAATGTGTTCTCCTAATAGGAAAGTTGTATCAATGTGTCCAAAATTTAATAAAAATGAATTGATAATTCTGGCGTCTGCCATCAGATTACTCAAAGGTATTTGAGATTCTGTAAAAATAAGGTAGATGGCTCTTTCAAAAAATGGAACGATTAAATGTATTAATATCAAAAAACGTAATATATAGGTTCGAAAATTTGTCGCTAAAAATATTGTCGCTATAGCATAGTTGGGTAATGCACCTTCCCCGGTTAGGAAAAAAATCCAGGTTCAGATCCAGGTGGCGCAACAACAATATTTTTTAGATAAAATTGATTTTATATGTATATCTTTCTAATTAATGGATTTAATTCATATTTATGTAATATATTACTTATTAGATGATCTTTGTCTGGATAAGCAGAAACTATAAAAATGATGACATGTTAATGTTAAAAATGTTCTAACGGTCATTTGAAATATGTTAATGTGAAACGAGGTCTAGGAGAACACTTTGACCCTCTATTCGGCATTGATTCACATTAATGCTATAAAAAAGTTTAAAAAACGATTTAAATGTTACGATTTATTTCGAGAGAATACATCACCACTCTTACCGTTGTATAATACGTTAGTTTGAGAGAATACATCACCACTCTTACCGTTGTATAATACGTTAGTTTGAGAGAATAGATAACCACTCTTACCGTTGTATAATAAGTTAGTTTGAGAGAATACATCACCACTCTTACCGATGATAATATGTTAGTTTGAGAGAATACATCACCACTCTTGCCGTTGTATAATACGTTAGTTTGAGGTAATATGCAACATGAAATCTTTATATAGAATCTAGTTAGGTACTTTCAGTTACACAGATCGGCTGACAACTGAAATATTAAAGATTTAATACGCCTGCATCGACTCTCCTGCACGCCTAAAGACGTGCATACGGGTTCGTACATTGAGAAATTCCATTACTTTTGTTGGGGTTGTGGTTGTAGAATATTATTGAAGCCCCTAATCTTTTAGTCTTACGCGTGTTAGTGCATGTCGTGTGCGTGTGTGATTATTTATGTTGTGTCTAGAGCAAGGTATTTAAATAAAATAGCACTTACAAAAGTTGGCGTTTATTGCTGGATAAATTACAAAAGCAGGTTCGACGAGTATACAGTTAAATGCGCATATGTAGACGGATACTGGAATGGCTCGCTTGAAATGTCGATGAAAGGACAGTCTGCGGAAAAGGGGTCGGCTATCTTTTCAGACTTCTCCGTCACGATGTATTGGCCTCTGCTTATTAGTCAGTTCGCTTCGGTCCTATATGGTTGTTAGGTGAATGCCGGTCCTATATGGTTGTTAGGTGAATCCCGCATGCCCTCCACAGACATGGCCACGTCTGTGGAGGGCGTGCGGGATGCAAGCTTCAAACATCAACGTCCATACAAACTGACTATTGTGTAACCCTGTGACGCAACCTTGTTGGATGTTGTTACTATTCCTCATCGCTTAATGTTGAGTGCCAAAATTTTTGATGGAAATATGAGGAAGATAGGAAGGCACTTATTTTTCGTCTGCCGGATGTTGGTTCATTTGTCGATTCCTCTCCACCACAAATACAAGCGTCGCGGGGTGTATACTGAACATTCGCGAAAATGATTATTGTGTATAAGCGGCAACTTGCTGCAGTTGGAAGACTTTAATCACTGCGACATCTTCTTTCTTCCTTATGGGAAGGAGATACGCAGATTAAAATTCGTTAAACCGCGAATTAGATGTATGCATGAGGCAATAAGTCAAACGCCAAAAAAACTTAATAGAATTTAATTAATTTTAAACGGCGTTAACACAGATTGAAAATATGTAAAAAATAAGGAACAGAGTATAAAGAACATTAAAGTAACAGCATATTAAAGAAATAGAGTAAAAAATAATAACAGGTTAAAAGTAAACATGAGAAACAAGTACAAAAAAAGTATAGTAAAGATATGGTAGAAAGATTAGAGTAGAGTAAAAAGAAGAAATGACTCCTAGTTTTCACAGCCATTCAGAATATTTTGCACTGAGTTTTCTGAGCAATTCTGCCATGTGTATCCGACCTCTCTGGCAGGCGTTTCGGTAAATTACACATTTTACAGATTAGTTAAAAATAATGCATGTCGGTCGGCTGGGCCACGCGGGTGTTGCAATGTTGTGGCAACGCGACAAGGTTGTCTTTGAAACAGATAAATCCGTAAATAGTGCAATATTTGTAGTGCGTTGCGCGAGGTCCTGTAAAAAAATTAATAACACCAAATGCAGATAAGATTAAAACAATTTTACAAACAACAAACAAATAAAATATTACATGTTACATCTCTATGCTTCTTGGGCCCGGTTGTGTGATCAATAATACATTTTCACTATCGTAGTAACTGTTTACTATCACCTGTGGTAAAAATCGTTAGCGGGTTGTTTGATCGTCCAATATACTATTGTCAAAGCATACGCGGAGATGTCTATAGGTGTGACAAATAATCATGAAATATGGTTTACTTTATACATTATCTATGGATTTTTTCGCCTAAGCGTTCGATATCTGTCACTTTGGTGGTGACATTTTTTCGTATTACGTGTAATAATGTATATTAAACTACGAGATCATCATCGGACGAACTGTCATCACTAAAATAACGGGATATTGAATGATTAATTGCCCTATACTGCGACTTTCAAAGTGTCAACGTGACAGATGACTTTTGAAACAGCTGTGAAGAGTCGGCCGTATTTAACCATTAATCGTTTAACCAAAATCAGTTTACTACGGGATTTATCATACGGGGTAATCAATCAATTATACTTTAGAAGCTAATTTAGATCTACAAGATTTAGAGACTAAATTGATATTTCAAAACTAAAATATACCGCAACCCAAAATCACTATATTTATCAAGGCATCAAATTTTTTAACAACCTTCCCATTACAATTAATTACAGACTATTATCAATTCGTATCTGAAGTAAAAAAATATATACACAGACTAACTGAAACAAATTATCTTGTACATACTCCTCCTCTATACACGATTCCTACTCTCATAGAGAAGAAATAAATGTTAAATGAAATATATATGTATATATATACTGATAATTCTTAAACGTATTATATATTTTAATATTAAAATAAAAAATATCATTTTACTAATATTTTATTTACTGCATGGTACATTGTTAAAGCAATATAATAAAGGATTTCCACATTGAAATACAGATTCTATATAGCCGTCCACAGGGCCTAGCCGTTGACAGCCGATTGATTTTCTGGTAGTTTTAAATTAAATACACCAATAGGCTAAAAATTAATTGCTTTGTATTGGCTTAATTTAATGTGCTGGGATATGTAGTCGTAGAAGCATTATATAGTTATTATTATATTATTATGGAGAATGATGTAAATACAATATTGTTTTTTTAAATAAATAAAAATATGAAAAAAAAAGTACTTTTTGAGAAGTAAATATTTTTTTACCAACAATCAAACAAATTACATTAGTAATTTCTTTTACTAAAGTAAAAAAGTTACTACTGATCCGGCTTATTGGCTAGGTGATGATGACAGCTGTTATTGTCGCTTTTCGACTCGATTCGATTCAAAATCTCAATTTTTAATATATATATATATAATATAATAATATATAATATAATATATAATATCGACGTGTCATGAACGTCCAATAAAAAAAAAATGGAAGCTCATATTCCAAGGAATGCAAATATATATTTTTATAAAAAATATTCTTGACAGATAGGTACCATCGTATTTGATATATTTCTAGCGTAATACATAAATTGCATGCGACCAATTATCTCTAAATTGTTTAGAAAATAAAATATCTTACGTTTCCTGGAAATCCTTATTGCATTCATTAAATTGTTTCATATAATATGTAGGCTTGCGCGCTAATTAAATATTTTATTTACAATAAAATATTTTATAATTCTTTAACACTGATATACAGGGTGGCCCACAAAAAGTGAAAACATTTCGTAAAATGCGATATAATTACATCAATATTAGTTTAACAATAGCTTAAATAGTTTACTAATTTACTTACTTACCTATTTACTCATATTACATTTTATTTCGATAATTTCCGGTCGCCATCTTTGATTATTAATTTTCCCATTGTTTATATTTGGTTTTTTCAAATTGTTGCCCAGAATAACAAAAATCACCGCAGAAGACCGTATTCTGATCAAAAATTTGCGAATTGAAAAACGTTGGGATGCTAGGAAAATTATCAAAGAGTTTCAAAACAAAGCTTGGAGAATATCTAAGCATTACAGGACGGAGCTCCATCTCACATAGCCAGAAATTCAATCAAGTTTCTTCGTCGTGAGAATGTTAATTTCATCGAGCCAGGCATGTGGCGACCGAACAGCCCAGATTTAAACCCGGTAAATTGTTTTTTGTGTTTTGATGACTTCTGATTAGCTAAATGTTGTGCAAAAAAAATTACATTAAGAATTATAATTATTATATTATGTTTTGAAATAATTCACGTGTTACGAGATGTTCTCATTTTTGTTGGGCCACCCTGTATATTGAAAACATGAGTCAATCATGTCAGAGTTGTAGTTAAGTTGTAGCTTTATTTTGAAACTCTGATAATTATATAGTATAACTAGACATTACAGCATATCTGGATATTACAGCAGGACGGAGCTCCGTCTCATACAGTCAGAAATACAATCAACTTTCTTCGTCGTGAGAATGTTAATTTCATCAAGCCAGGCATGTGGCGACCGAACAGACCAGATTTAAACCCACTAGATTATGCAATATGGGGTGTTTTGATGACTTCTGATTAGCTAAATATTGCAATAGTGCTAAATAGTGCAAAAAAAATTACATTAAGAATTATAATTATTATATAACGTTTTGAAATAATTCACGTGTTACGAGATGTTCTCACTTTTTTGGACCACCCTGTACACGAGATTGTCAATAAAATGCATTTATAAACATTTTATGATTGTTGATTAATTGTTGTAGTGACGCGCAATAAATTGAAGTTTAATATTAATCATGTAATATTCCTAGAGAAATTTTAATCGTTTTAAATTTTAATCTATTCTTTTAGATAAATGTTTATTGTTGATGTATTTTTGAAAACATATTTTAATTAATTTTTTTTATAGATTCTAGTTTTTTAAATAATTTATTGACATTGACATACATATTTTTTTTACTTTATAGGTGAACATGGAGTAATATAATACATTTAATTTATACACGTATTTATTACTGAGTGGGATGAAGGAAATTCACACATCTAATTGAAGAGAAGTGTCAAATTGGTTTACAAAACCATTTTGTTCTGAATTTACATTTTTTTCAAAATAGTAAACAAAAATATATGTTCATTCTGTCAAAAATTAGAAGATTGTAATTGCGTATTTTATTATTTAATATCTCATTTATTTTAGAAATATGCTGCTCGGAATTCATATTTCAAAGATTATAGCCAAACCATTTTTATAAAAATTCATTTTTAATTAATATGGAAGAAAAAAGTAAAGGCGTCACTTGAATAACGTCTCAAGATGGGTTTTAAATACTAGAAAATTAATAAGTCCTCTTGCAGCTGTCGGCCAAACAAATCAAGTGTCCTACTAACCCTTCCCTAGCCACGCACTAACATAAGTCTACCGAGCCAATTAAATCGTATTTCTATAAATATGCACAACGTAAAACTTACATTTTACCGAGTGTAAAAAAAAAATTGCGCTTAGAAATGACTAGTGGAAAACCAATTATGTAAAGCGAATCATAATAAAATAATCATTTTTGAATTCAATGCTTTATAAAATTGATGCGATGCGTGCAATCTACGTCAAAAATACCACTTGTATCACGTGAAAAAGATAAAAACGAAGATTGTGTTAGATGGATTATAAAAATAACGTTTGAGAATAAAATGAATCTATTAAATTATTATACCTATCGTTTATTATTATATTTATAGTAACTATGACATTAACTATTTTAAAGTCATTTAAGCCCATAAAGGCATTTTTTCCCCTTTAAAGTGCTCAAAAAACTCGAATTGCTTGCAGTAACACGAGTTGACAGCATGACTGCGTAGGGTATTTTTAACATGGTATGGTGAAGGTTAAAATGTTGAATGTCAAGCACTGACTGAACATTGACGAACATTATGAAGAGCTTCGATTCTTTTATTTTTTTATGCACATAAGTTATTTTTTACGATCGTGATCTTGCAAATGGTTACGTAAAATTACAAAGCTAGCGATGCCCGTCAATATTTAATTAAAATGATTTATTTTTGGCTTATCTAAATCAAGTAAAAAAATCACATTACAACTAGTTCTTGAATAGCGTGCGCGGTGATAAAAAATCCAAGTCTGGTAATGATGGCAAATCGCAGTGGCGTGCAGTAGGTACAGATATAGGTTATGCTGTTAGCAATGATATTATACAATCATATATAATATATGTAAAACAATATATATATATATATATATATATATATATATATATATATATATATATATATATATATATATATATATATATATATTTTCGTTTAACCAACGTCTTTAGACAAAATAAATCAGTCGTTTATACGACTCTACCATGTATTTATTTATAATTTTAGAATACTATTAATAATATTTTTAAAGTTTAAGTTTTAACGTAAAATAATACTTTATTATCCATATAAAAATATATGGACGTTTTTAAGAACACTTTCTATGACTGAACATGATTCATTTATTGTTTGAAAATCCTTCACGGAATAACTAAAAGAAATTATTATTTTTATTAAAGGTTAACGAATTAGTTTTGTTGTTTATGCTATTAATTATCGAAAATTTATTTTTAAAGCTGTTTTTTGGCCCATGGTCACGAAATAATATGAATCTTTACAGCCCGTGTCCACGGAGAGAGACACAATGAGATAATCTCAGAGATTTAGTTGAAATACATCTCAATAATACAATACACGTGTACATTCTGATCTAGAGATCAACTTAAGATTGGTAGAAAGAGACAAAAAGTTAATCTAGTGTATACGACGTTCGATCTGACAGTGAGATTCGACGCGTGTACACAAACGTCACCTAAAACCATCAGCAATTTATTTATTTGAAAGGGAACAGTGGTATACTGTTCCAGATAAACGGGACATTTAGCGAGAGCAGGTGTGTCCCGTAAAACGTACAAAGCTCGCGTATACAAACCGACAGGAACGAGACCGAGGGAAAGTTGATACAGAAAGACGGCAAAAATGGCTAGCTCGATAAAGTAACAACAACATACAGACTGCGAAGAGAAAATGTTGACATAACAAACTCAAAATAGACGTGCATCTGATTCGTCTTTTCTAGGATAGAGTTCACTATTGTAAAAATTAAAAATATTCTTTCGATAAATTGATTGTATATGTACAGTGGAACCCTGATTTTACATTCAGAATTTCTCTCCATTTGCATGATATTTTTGCAGTCCCGTGTCATTTCAGTATATTAAAAACCCTACTTTACGTTTGTCTTTCCTGCGATTACGTTCTAAAATTAATTGAAATTCATTCAGCCAGTTGCTATTCGCTGTAGAGCCAAGAGTGTGTTGGTCGTTTGCTTGTCGTTTATGCACATTTTTCATTCTCATACCAGTGTAATTTTTACATTTCGTTTTTTTATTAGTTTTTACGAGCTGGAATTAGCAAGAAAATTGCCTAGAAGACAGTTTAGATAACAATGATGGCTGGGAAACAATTTATGAATAACCCTTGCAGATTAACTAAGACGTTGACTTAAATGGAATAACGTCGGACGTAGTGGAAATTGATGAAATAGTGGACAGTCGTATAAACGAAAACTTGACAAAAGAAGAACCTTCCTGTTAATTCCATAAATCTAGTTCCTACAAGAGACGATGCCATGAGGTATATTGAAGGCTTCATAGCATATACCAAGAAACCTTTCATTTAATTTATAATATTGAATAACTATTTAAAAACAACAAAAAAATTGTTCGATTTTTTCAATGAAAATTAATTTAATGTTTTTTAATACACCCCAATTTGCATTTTTTTTTGTTGGTCCCTTCAAATACTTAAAATCTGGCTTTTACTGTATATCTTTTTAATTTATACATTTAATTTGTATTTAAAATGTCACAGACCTATGTTCTGATAAATTGCAACTTCACAATAAGGATATGCGGATGAAAAATTTAAAATACAATTGGTGTTGTGCTGTGAATAATCTGTCATCTTCAGACGCTCGCTGCTATCGTCTAGTCATCACCGAGACAATCCTCTCCCGCGTCCTCGAAATCTCTCTTATTCAGCACAGCGTGTCCAGTTTTTTCTCGCCTAGCAGCAGAAACTCGCGTATGGCTTAACAAATAAGCCTTCATTAATTCTATTTGAAATTTCGTTACTTCAACAACCGCAAAAACCTTCCGAACGGCTTATGCAATTTCCCGTTTCCGTATAATTATTTTTTTAGCTAATGTGTTCTATTAGATACATATTACCAAATTGTATTCACATGCATTTGGTAAGTTTAATATTCTCTTTTGCATATTAAACTGAATTAAATTAAAATGTTAGCAATCAAAAAATACTGGATTATATCCATATGTAAAGGGTTTTTCAATAGGGATGCTCAAACTTTCTTTCAACAGGGACAAAAAACTACGCCATATTTCTTCAATTTTTTTTGAGGTTAACACTTGTACTTAGTTGGTAAATCATCATGGAGCAGTACACATCGGAGCAATGCTTGCAAATTATTCAAATCTACTACCAAAATTCGCGTTCGCTCACCGCAAATTTAAGAGCATTACGACCATTTTATCGTCGTCATCACTTGCCTGCCACATCAACAATTCAACGTTTGGTGCAAAAATTTGAAAGCACATTGTCGCTACACAATGTCCTAGTGCCAGTGAGACAAAGAAATGCACGAAGTGAGGAAAATATTGCCGCCGCTAGAGCATCTGTTCTTGATGACCCAAATGAGTCACTAACACGACGTTCTCAACAATTGGGCATTTCTGTGACGTCATTGTGGCGAATTTTGCGAAAAGATCTTGGCCTACATCCATACAAGATCCAGTTGACACAAGAACTAAAGCCGCTTGACCATTTGAAGCGTCGCCAATTCCTCAATTGGGCTGCACAACAATTTGAAAATGATGCTGAATTCCATCGAAAAATCATCTTTAGCGACGAAGCTCATTTTTGGCTCAATGGATATGTAAACAAGCAAAATATGCGTTATTGGGCAGGCACCAATCCACACGTGCTTCACGAAACACAATTGCATCCCGGAAAAATCACTGTTTGGTGTGGATTACATGCCGGAGGTGTCATTGGACCATATTTTTTTGTTGATGATGCTAATCGTCATATTACTGTGAATGGTAATCGTTATCGCTCCATGATAACTGATTATTTTTGGCCTCAATTGCAAGGTATAGACTTGGCCAATATATGGTTTCAACAAGACGGCGCTACCAGTCACACGGCACACGCAACAATTGACTTATTGAAAACCAAATTTGGTGAGCGTGTTATTTCGCGAAATGGACCAGTTCAATGGCCGCCTAGATCATGCGATTTAACACCATTGGACTATTTTCTTTGGGGCTATGTTAAATCTTTGGTCTGTACCAACAAGCCGGCGACGTTACAAGAGCTAAGAGAAAATATTGAATGCGAAATTGGTGCGATTCGGGCCGAATTATGTGAAAAAGTGGTGGAAAATTGGATTCAATGATTGGACTTCTGCAAACGTGCCCGCAGTGGTTATGCGAGAGAAATTAAATTTCATACATAGTTGCCACTAAATGTACTCGAAAACATAATAATTTTTTTTTAGATATATTCATTCGTTTTTGTTTTATTTAAAAAAAAGTTTGAGCTCCCTTAATGAAAAACCCTTTATAATAGTATCATTAATAGGAAGAGTTTGTCAATTAATAGATGCATTTCATCACAATTTTGTGTCAGTTTTTTGTTTTCTGTTCACTGGTTTCAGTGACATGTGTTCTCGATATTATTTTATGGAATAGAAGTATGGACACTTCCCGAAAAAATGATAAGGCGACTTAGTGTTTGAGATGTAGATCTACAGAAGAATGCTCAAAATAAGCTAGATGGGTAGAGTTACGAATGTACATGTGTCAATGTGTCCAAAATTTAATAAAAATGAATTGATAATTCTGGCGTCTGCTATCAGATTACTCAAAGATTTTTGAGATTCTGTAAAAATAAGGTAGATGGCTCTTTCAAATAATGGAACGATTAAATTTATTAATATCAAAAAAGGTAACATATAAGTTCGAAAATTTGTTGCTGTAGCATAGTTGGATAATGCACCTTTCCCGGTTAGGAAAGAGATCCAGGTTCGAATCCCGGTGGTGCAACAACAATATTTTTAGATAAAATTGATTTTTTATGTATATATTTCCAATTAATATGTTTAATTCATGTTTAAAAATATGTTCTTAAAACAATAAAAATCCGAAAATATCGTGGCTGATGACCCTAAAGAATGGTTTTGCTAATTCACTGTAGAGATTTCCGGGCTACAGCAAACAATGTGCTGATAATCAATATGGCAACTAATATCTGTTGAATGGATAAAGCACAAGGAGAAGAAAACGAAGTTCCAGAGAACCTTAAACTGTATATCTGTAATGGTCTTAAGAGCACGGTGTCCGGTTACCGTCGGAAAGGTACGTGACGTATTTGAATAATTTTAAGTATAAGTCTGATTAGTTTTTACTTTTCACTAGACTTTACGTATATATACATGTATATATATTTGGTAGTCAATTTGAAAAAGTCTGATTACGTCACCATTATTTTCTTTGTCTCAAATTTCTTTAATTTCAAATTCATGAAACGCATAATTTAAACCTTGACTTAACATATATATATATATATATATATATATATATATATATATATATATTTTTTTTTTTTTTTTTTTGGAAGTAAATTTGAAAAAAAAATTATTGAATCACCATTATTCTCTTTGTCTCAATACAACAATTAACTGAGCATCTAATTAAAAAAACTGTAAATAGATATAATAAAAACTGCAATATTAAAAAATAAGTAGTGTTCTTCATTCGTGAATTGTATTGACAAAATAATAAATTGTAAGGAATTCCAAAATGTAAACACCGCCGGTGAATGGTGAAACATTTTCTGAAAAGACGTGAATTGTTTGTTCTACAAAAGTCGTACATCCAAGTTAAAAAGAACGGAACGGACTCGTGACTGATTTTTGTCTGCTTGCCTTGTTGAAGCATTCATTAATCACTTCAATTCTTCATCACTTCGAAATCCCAAAAAACATTTTTTTTTCACAAACTTCACACTACATATTTACATCTTGTATTTCAGTGTTTCTCAAAATTTTTTTTAATCGTGGCTTACTTTATACTTTTATTTACTTACGTGGCCCCTTTCCCTCTCGTTGGTGTTAACTCACATGCAATCTTATTTTATGTGTAATTCATTATGACGTCAGTTTTTATTGAGAGTAAAATTTCTACTTGTTACGCAACGCTGCATCCGTTACGCGTTACGCTGACGTCACCGACTGATAACACGGCCCCGGTCAAATATTATAAGCGATCATAACGTTCGATACGTTGCTCATTGATATGTCAATTTAAGAAAATAAGCGTAATTTTACTTACAATTTGAAGTAGAACTACTGTCTACTGAACTACTGAGAACATTCGTCTGATCATCGTACTCCACAGGAACATGAAGCTTCTCCAAATATCTCCTCACGTTATCGTTCCAATTTTGAAATAGTTCTTCTTCTTCCATGGCACTATATCTCAGAGTGAGATTTGGTGCCAAGCGCTCTCTACCGACTGTTATCCCTGGCCATTCTTCTCCAGATCCCGGACTTTCTCATCCTGCTCCAGTCCTCTTCCACGCAGTCAGGCCATCTCTTCCACTGGGGTATCCCTCATGATCTTTAGTTTCCTGTCATCTGGCATTCTTTGAACACGGCCACAATTGTTTCTTTTTTTTTAGTGTAGGTCCATAAATATTCCTTAATATTGCCTTAAATGCGCTCAAAAACTGGTAATTTGTTTTCTTTAGTTATTTTTGCTATTATGGAATATATTTCCACAAATTACCCATGATATTAAAATATCATTAGTATTGAAACTTAGAATAATTATAAGCATTCAAAATGTATTTATTCGAATGAATAATGTTGTCCCTTTTCACCTCATGTAAATAAATTGTATAGCTGTCCCCCATTACAGTTATAAATACAAATTGTTGAGTTAAATTGTTAAAATTGAATCAAAAAACAAGTGTTTTATTTTCATATATGTGATTATGGAGTTCTACAAACTGAACAAACGGAAACAGTAAATATGCTTACGTTAGGTTGTACAGCGGTAGACCATTTCATCTTTTTTATGTAACTTTACAATATATTCCTGTGAATTCGTTTCTTTTGTTGAATATGAAGGCTGACTTCTAAAGAATGATTGATGTCTACAAGCTCCGTATCTCCAGTGATTATTTCATCACTAACCATGCTTCACATTTTTATAAGCTAGTGGTAATTTGACCTTGCTCTGGAAACAAAATATATAAACTGTGTCAGTAAAGAATTCAAGCAAGTTCTGTAGCGATAGCTCGTGTAGACTCTAGTAGGATGGTCACTAATTGATAACCTAATAATCAAATGCGTGATAACCTAACAGGAGAATGTAGGAGGTTCAAGAATCTGAACTTCAGGAACGCTGTGATGCCCCAGAGATCCTAAGGAAAGTGAGCTGCTGTGGGCGGGACATATGTTGAGAGAAGACTAGTAACACGCAGCTTACATACCGCAGCGTGTAACACCATTTTGATTGGCTTCTTCACGGTGTATAAAATGTGCAATTGAAAGTAAGCTTGATGGCCTTCGTGCGTTTAATGGTCACCGTGCACACATGAAATATTCAGTTGCAAAATCTATTCTAACAGAATCATTATCATCATATTTTTAATGTTTATATATGCGTTAACTTTGTACTCAGATATAAGATAATTTTTCGGAGTTTTCAAATCGTAATTTAGAAACAAGACACGATTTTGATGGCATTGAAATGTTACATAGATAAAATAATTTAGAAATTTAATATAATTAAAAATCGCTCAATACTTAAAAACAAAATTAATAATAAATTAAATCTTTGGTGAAAGTGTTTGTTTGTTATCTGTATAGGTGTTAATGCTTATGCGTATTTGACAGATGAATCAAAAAGATCTGTCTGAATGTGAGACTGAGGTCTCCAACTATCCAGCGCTCACTGTGTGTAGACGTAGAGGTAAGTGTTTGTGTTTGTGGCTGGAACAGGTAGATGAAATAAGATGATAACTTACAGTTTAAGGCGTTTATTGAGGTATAATCCATAATTTACAGCACACAAGTTGAAGTAAAACTAAAAATTAAGTCTATGGCGAGAAGCGTCTACTGGAGGTGTGTTCTGGATGGCGGCCGAGAGAGAAGTGAATGGTTGAGGCTGGCTGAGGTGTATTATTGTCTGGTTCGCGGGTCGGTACCAGGTATACCTCTAAGGTACCAGTGAAACTTCACAACTAGGTTACAGACTACTCTGTATTTCACATATTTTCCATCTCAACGTCTAAGCGATTCCCTTGATACTGGAAATTCAAAATTAGATTTTCACCTAATCTTCTCACACCCCCAATATTTTCGCAACTATTCCTGTCCAACTATTTCAAAAGCAATTTAAGCCATTTATCTTATTTGCCTAAAATGCTCAATTACCACAAACAGATCTCATTTCAAGACATGAATATAATAAATGAGAGAGGATAAACTATCTATATCAAGTAAAATTACTGTTAGTACAAGTTTTGAATAGTGCAGTTTGATTTTAACAGATATTTTTTAACAGACAAAGGAGCGTATTCGGCATATTTTGCTTCATGAGTTCAATAAAGGCAATAGAGTGGGAGAAATGTTAATGCAGTATGTGGGAATTGGACAATAAGCGTACACCGGTGTCAACGGTGGTTCCAGAAATTCCGACACGGAAACTACAACCTAGAAGACGAGCCTCGTCTTGGAAGATCTGTAGAGCTCGACGAGGACGTCCTTCAAACCCTGGGGGAGCAAAATCCCATCGTAACTGTTGAGGAATCTTGGATTTGGTCATTCAATCATTAATTGACACTTGCATGCTATCGGAAAAGCCAGCAAATTCGGTCAATGGGTTCCTCACAAACTTTCAGTCTAATCATATGCGGAGAGTGAATGTGTGCTCTTCTTTGCTGTCACGTCTCAGGAATGAACTTTTTTTGGAAACGATGCCCCACCCACCATATTCGCCGAACATTGCCCCATCTGATTATCATTTATTCCGCAGTCTTCAAAACCATGAACGAGGTCAGAACAGTATTGGAGGAGGATTTTTCATCACGGACAAGTGGATTTTGAAAGAGCATTATAGAAAATAAAGTAGAGAATATTTTAGATTAAAAAAGAACTTGGCATGTCTTAATTTTGAAAAATATATAAAAGAAATACCGCATTATTTATGGGATCACCTAATATGCATGCCGATGATCGTCAAAGACTGTCGCATGTCACTAGTGATTAAACTTCGTTGACCTTTGAACCCACGCACTTGTGGACGTCACATTTATTTCTCAACCGAAAAAAATGTGTATTCCGAAAAAAATAATATTAATTATCGTAAAATGTTTACTAGCATCATCTATCAGGATTATTAACAATCTGTATGTTAATAATTAATTTTATTTGTGCGCGCTGGTCACGAAAACTGGTGACAGGAAATTTGAAAAAGCATACGACTAGCTAAAGTTGGTATGAACCAAATAACGAGAATTTGAATTGATAGTGATATATAGCAAACAAATAAAATTATATTTTTTATTTATTACCTTAGTTTTATTAACCACAATTGAGTTTAAAAAACATCTACCGGTTTCGGAAAACACCTTTTCCTTCTTCAGGATGTCATAACTAACTAAAAATATAGCATTGTTTTTCTATTTATCCAGAATCTATTTTTAAATTTTTTTAAAAAACAACAATTATTTAAAAAATAAATTTAGTACCTAACTCAAATTGCTGCTCAATACAAATTTAGTCGAATAATTTTTAGGAAAAAATTTTAGAATAGGACTCGTAGTTAAATTTAGTTGGCTGTTTAGAATTTCCTGATTACTTTTACATGCTTTATTTATCTCCAACGATTCCAAATTATTTAATTTGTGACCTACACCGTTTATATGCAAAATTGACAATCCCAATTTTTTATCAAAACCATGACTATTTTCTATCAAATGATTAGCAAATTCTGAAAACCCACTATTGTTCAAACATCTCAAATGCTCCTTTACTCTAAAACTAAGGTAATAAATAAAAAATATGAATTTAAACCACCAAGTTAATATTGCTAATTTTAAAAGTATTAAATAAAATTATGTTGGTTCACACTCTTGTCTTTCCAATCTTCAAATATGCAGCGGACAGTCTGCAATACCGACAACTAGTGATGAGAATAAATACTACTCTTGACTCACTGGTGTGATTGTGATTGATATTCGAAAATATCAGTGATTGAAAACTGTGACTGTGATCACAGTTTCATTACTAATATGCATGCGCCGCACGATAATACACGAAATAAATTTAAAAAACGTAATTTTGAGCGTATTTACTTATATTATTCAGACTTCATTTACGTAAAAAATATATTCTAGCATATATCTAATTTAATATCATCACAAAAAGAATAAAAATCGTTTAAAAAAGAGTTTATTTTTCGGTTTAAATGTGTAAACGTTTAGGCAGAATTTACTAGATAGCGCTAATCATGAATTAAAAGTTATCCCTCATGAATATTTTCATTTCATATGCGCAAGTGTTGAATCACGGTTCACAACCAAATATAAATACAAAAAAATAAAAAATCACGAATCACGTTATTCCCTGATATTCAATCACTGATACTGAGTGACTCAAATATATCAGTGATTGACTCACGGTTCGTGATTTTGGGCTCATTACTACCGACAACCGTAAAATAGACGCCTTCAAAATGTATTGCTGGAGAAGGATGTTACGTATCCCGTGGACAGCTTGCCACAATCCTACAACAATCCAACCACAGCAAGTCCTATCTATTGTAGTGAACAGAAGTTTCTTCGGCCATATATGCTTCAAAGCACTGGCATAACTACAAAAATTGGGCCTCAATGCACAATAGCAAAAGGGCCTCCCTAAATAAGTATTGTTTGTATGAATATGAATATTAGTATTGCGCTGTGTATCCATTGAATAGTAAGAATAAAATTAGTCTCACTTTGTATAAAACTACGAGTTTTATTAAATGCCAACCGGTTTCGCTTACTTCAAGCTCATGGCGTATTTAAAACTAACAATAACAAACTAAAAAAAAAAAACTCTTTTTGTATTTATTGTTAGTTTTAAATACGTCCTGACAAAGCATGAGCTAAGCAATACCGGTTGGCGCTTAATAAAATTCGTGGTTTTATACAAAGCGATTGTGTTTTATTTCATTAATTTAAAAAAAAAACTTTTTACAGCTTTTTGAAAAAATTAATTAATTATTAAAATAAAACACAACGTTGTTTACTTCGCACAACACTTTAATTAAATATTATTTAAAATGTTTTCGACGCTTATTGCGTCATCTTCAGTAATAAACTAAAGCTTAAATTAGAAGATAGATTATAGGTTTGAGAACGGTGTTGAGAAGAGGGAGAAAATGAAAGTGGTTGTGGACGGGGTTAATATGGACAGAAGAGATGTAATAGGAGGTGTTTGTATGTTAAGTACATTTTCATTGTTAATATTAATCTCTATATGTTCTAGAATATAATTTTTGAGCCGAGTCTCATCTAATTGAGATCCACTGCATGTTAATACTGATATGAAGGAGGAAAGAAGCAAATAATAAACAAATCTGTATATTTTTAAAAATGTCCGTATTACCTTTATTTTGATTTTAAGCAATCTTCTGTAGATGCACATTTCAAATGGTCCTACCATTTATTCGATAAGTATCCCTGTATGAATTATTCAAAGGGCTCAATATTCCTCGCACATCGATCTCCCACATCATTTCCACGGTCAAGTTCAGATATCTGAACACGTTTATTTATCGACCTGACGAAATTCGCCGGTTCAACTGACCAGTTAAAGTCAGTGACTCCGGTAAAGACCTTGATATGCGACATTGCGTAGTCACACGTTATGGGTCGATTACCGTTATTACAATCGCCGTTTTAACTTATTAGTCGAAGACAGTTTTATCCGTGCTGGTGGCTGATGCAACTGGCTCGTGTTGTCAGGGGCGGACCAGCCTATTCGGCCGGTTGGCGCAATATTAGTGTAATTGAATAACATGCTCGACGTCTAAATTCTTTCGCATATATGTATTTTTTTAATGCACTAGGAAAAAATGGTAAGTAAGTTAGTAAGTAACTAAAATATTTTCTTTGTTTGACGCGATAATCGCACACGTTCAAGTGATAGAATTGGCAGCATATCGTGTGTGTTGTATGTTGATATGCAACGTCTACGTGAAACCTAAGAAATTCGTGTTGAATATATCTATTTCGAAAGTGAAATCATTTATCAATTGAAGCATGCGAAGAATATTGCATTTGGAGGTTCTTAATATTTAGCTCTTCCAAAAAGAGATCTTCAACAGTGGCGTAACTACTCCAATGCAGTCAATGTGAAGCATTGGGGCCCACGTTAAACATGGACTTGAGTCCCCGCCTTACAATACTTTTAGTATCGATTCTTTTCCCAGCGCTAATGTGGAATAATAATTATTAAATTCCACCACAGTTAGTAATGTATTCAATACATTTAAAAAATATTTTTCACGTGAAATAATTACACATGTACAATATCATAATGCTAATATGTCGTAAAGTGAAACAAGGATTTTTTTAGTTGCATATAAATGCCTAAAAGCACACTTTGTTTTTTTTTTATGAAAGTATAAATAATATACGATACAAGTAAACAATTTTGTTATTAGTTATTTAATGAATTGATATAGCGACCCTTTTTTTCTAATATTTGAGTATGTCCAATAATACACATTTACTGAATTTTTATTCGGATAAAAATTAGATTCCCATTAGTGACATCTATGCAGTTTAAGGAAATGAATATAAAATTTCAGACTTGTAGTTTTCTACATAGTATCGTATAAAAAACTTACAAAAATTAGATAGATATGGAGGTTGATTAATGTGTGGAATAGTGAACGTTACATTGTGTAAAGTGATCACTTAAACCAGCCGAAGACAGGTCGTAAGCCCTATAATACCAATACTTCCATACTTCCCATATAATATAATATAAATAGCTTTGGCTTTATGAGATATTTATAATTTGTTTAATAATATACAAAGTTCTTCTACTTCTTTAACAGCCTCATGTCACTACAGAGCGCCATTCTGTTGTAGTCCAGTTTGCTGGGTACTCCCCTACATTACTGTTTGAGATTATTCGCACATCTACGACTCGTTCTTCTTTTCGATCTTGATATTATAAGGATTTATACGATTTATATTTTACCATTCAATATAATATTATTTATATTATAATATTAGCTTCGTCTCTATAAGATATCTATAATTTGTTTACTCTTTTTCCATTTTGTATTGGAGCCTATTTTTTTAAGTTACGCCACTGATCTTTAGGTTGCAACATCTGGTCAGAGCAAATGATTTATACCATATTCAATGTACTGAATCGTCTGTATTAATCTATCTTCGATAAAATCAACTTTTCTATACTGCGTTCCTGTTTGAGGTCAGTTAATTATAGACTCCAGTCACTGAGAGTGGCGTTCCACCGTCCCTTTGGGTTGATCTGATGAATACACGCAATTTGAAGGCATAGCGGAATGTCCACATATATAGTCCTAGTTATGAAGTCAATATTTATAATAGAAAATATATATTTTTTAATGTTGATCATTATTTAAGTTGAGTGGTTATTTTATCGTGCAAGAAGCGTAGTCCCTTTCATTAGTAGTTGCAAATAATAACTAAGATTAAGATGTCTCATTATTTTATATGAGAAGTTTTACGACCTGTCATAGACTGGCTTAAGTGATCACTTTACACAATGTAACGTTCATCTATTTACCCACGCTATCACATCTATCAAATTTTGGAAGTTGTATATATTAAATCAATATGGAACATTTCACTTATTTATTACTAATTATGCCAAAAAAGAAACACATACTCAAAATATTGTAAATAATAACTAATTAATCGAACAACAAGTTATTCAGGTAGAGTGGCACGGGGTGGAAGAGGGTGGGAATTTGTGGATTTGTTGAAATTTTAAGAAATATCAATCTTGAAAAAAATCACTTTTAACATCATTTTCCCTAATATTTCCTATATGATTAGGTTGCCAGGATCTCCTGTATACGGTTTTCTTTGCTTTTCAATATTCAACTTCTCTGAAAATGGATTGAATACAAATGGTCATTTATTGGGGTAGAGAATTTTCTGCAAGGATTTTTATTTTTAAGGAGAACACATTCTTATTGTGCATTTTCAGAACATAGGTCTGTGATATTTTTAATACAAAATTAAATGTATTCATTAGAAAGATATACATACAAAATCAATTTATCGGAAAAATATTGTTGTTGCTACCGGGATTCGAACCTGGATCTCTTCCTATCAGGGGAAATGCATTAATCGATTATGCTACACCAACATTAATTCTGGCGTCTCCTATCGGATTACTCAAAGGTGTTTGCGATTCCGTAGATATAAAGAAGATGGCTTTCAAATAATGGAACTAAAGATGTGTCAATTTGAAAGTGCAACATGTAAGTGCTAAAAATTGGTTGATGTAGCATACTCGGTTAATGCATTTACTCGGATAGGAGAGATACATGTTCGAATCCCGGTAGCAACAGCAATGTTTTTTCGATAAATTGATTTTGCGTATCTTTCTAATTAATACATTTAATTTGTATTAGGATTCTTATTCTTCTTCATCGTGTAGATACTGAATACTGAGCTTAGTGGTCCCGTGAAGTATCTGAAACTTAATGAAAAATACGTCTCAGTCTTGGAGCCATCTTGATCACAGCACAAATAGGACCCTGTTTATTAAATTATCTATCCATCTTGCGGGAGATCGACGTAGGTACATAGTATTAAGATAATTTTTACAGAAAATATTGTAATCTTATATAAAAGATATTATTTTGATCGAAAATTCATTATATATAATAATAAATACAAAATAAAACATTATATACTGATTGAATGACAACGGCAATGATAGATATTATATAAGTCGCTCTAACACGCCAACAACTAACAAGTTTAAAGATATGATATGACTGCACTTTCTTTGTAAGTATTAAAATAGACAATAACATACGTCACGGGCCTTTCCATCTCATTCATATAATCGACGTACTTCTCAAAATTGTCATCTAGAACATCAATATTCTCCATAATTAAAGAAAAAATCGTCAAAAATATCGACATCAACAAAATATAAGGTAGCTGGCGATCATCTTTCTCTAACTATCAGTACAAAGGTGCGTGATTATCTTTTATTATGCATAGGTGAGACTCTGAAATAAAACTCCATACAAATTTTCAAGGTGAGCGTCGACATACCTCTATCGGACGCAGACTTTTGTGCGACTTACTTATTATAGAAATTACTTGTTTATGGAATTTTAAAGGAAAGCGCGAGCTTTGCCGTCGCATTCTGAATACAGGCCACAGTGTTCAATAAATTTGGAATTTGTGTTATTTTTCTGCTTTTTTCACGGGACAAGAAATTCAGAATACTACATAGATTGCTTTTTTTACTGTTTTATCGCAAGCCACTGGTCGCAGCCGCCTACAGGGCCTAACAACAGCAATCGGCGATAACAAATTGATTTCGAATAATTATTTTTGATTAGCTGCATGTCCAATCACACCTTATACATAATAGTTGTTTTATAAAATAGAGAATATTGATTTCTTTGCAAATGTAAATGATGCCAATAATATCTATATTAATTTGACTTTTAACGATTACCGTTTTAGGTCAAGTGAATCCTCAATCAAGAGACGTTAAAGATGATCACGATCACGTGGTTATCCTTGGCGATAATCGATATTGAAATGTAACTAGAAGGTACATAGTTGCAAATGTGATATTATCTAACTATTGCCAAGATGAAACAAATATAAGAACAAATCGGTGATGTTCCTCTGTAAGTCCGCACCGGTTTGTTTGAACCGGTTGTTATAATTGAAAACCGTTTGTTGATAAATATTTATAACTAGTGTTTATAAGTCTATGCTAGGACGTTGTTTAACTGCATCTTCTTCCACTTATCATCATTAAAAATGTTCCTCCTTTAGTCATTTCTACGACAGATATGTCTTTGAAGACATTGTCACTCTACCTTAGCTTTGGTCATCCTCTTCACACGGTCCGACCACCGAAGTTTTTCTATTAACTAACCTCGAGACGGTTACATCATTATACAAAGTATAGGGCGCATTGTTGTAGCATGTACGCCAAAATTTCATTTTCTTAAACCGGCTAAAAAATTTATTTTTATAAACGTCCAGTGCACTCATTCTTATTATACACTAATATAAACTCTGATCTGATAAACCTTTTGTTAAATTCTGACTGAAGCTTCGGTTTGCACATTCGGCTTCGGCTAAAATTTCCCGAAGGTTTGGCCGAAGCGAAGCTTTGTATTTAGCCACCGAAAAGTGCAGAAAACGCACGATCAATTATGTATGAAATGAAATTCAGTTTATCATTTCTGGAAAACTGTGATTTATTTATATAATGAATATATTTAGAATAATTATCAACACCAAAGGTTATGGGCAAGGTTAAAACTGACCTTCGGTCGGACACTACATTTTGTACACTAAAATATTAATACAATGCCACAGCACTTTTTAATTCCTCAAGAATAATCGAGTAGCCCTAATTAACCCGTGATCAGCCCCAGAATATTAAAAACAGAATCAGAATTGGAGGATGTAAATAAAATTTAATTATTATGTATTTTTGACATATAAAATATTTATTCAGCGTGTACCCCAATAAAATTTGAAAATTATGTTAGAAAATTTCGCAACATTTTTACCTCGTATGTATTTTATTTTCACATTTACTGAAATCTGTAGAGCATCCCAAACCTTTTTGAAACCAAAAATATTTTGGAGGTCCCAAGTATCGACTCCGATATTTCTCACATGCCAAAAAAATAGGTTATCATCTCACTATTCCCCTAATAGACTGTGGTATCAAATTATCATAAGTATTTATGCAAAATAAAATTGTTATAATTAATTGATTTACATTTTAGATATAGATTATTATTTATTCTTTCTTAAAACCAAATTTAAATATTAATCTTCAAAGTCATTTAAAAATAATTATATTATTAGTAATAAATAATATATATTATTAATAAAGACCTTAATGTTATTTTCGCATCTCTCATGATTTATCGGCAACATTCTCCCCACCCATATGTCACGCAGATTTGATTTATTTTTCTGAATTTATGACTATTTTTTTCGAACCAGAACAACATATACCATGCAGGGGTGCCTGAGATATATTTAGATATATAGATCTGTACTGATATATTTAGCATTACACCACTGATGGCCTCAAAATCCGTGCATGCATAACGCATCGTATTTCCTTTTGATTCTTCCAAAAAGTTTGATGTGTCGGCCCCCTATTATAAAAATATAATTAAATAAAGACTTGAATCTTGTATATTCGAACAGCTTTTACAGACTCCTTTCTAGTAGTTATTTAAAATATATGCGCATAAGGTATAATTTACTAAAAATTTTATTATAAAATACTAACAAATTCTAGGTATTCTTATAAATTTTAATTAAATAATTCAATGTTTTCATATTATTTTGGTTATTACAATATAAGAGACCGATGGTGAATTTTGACTTTTTTGAAAACGATATATTTAATAACCAATGCAAAAATATTCATTTGTGAAAGGCAATAATAATAATAATAATAATAATAATAATAATAATATTGGATAATTTGTTTAGCGCCATTTTCGTAAAAACTTTCAACTCAGGGGCGCTTTATACATAAATTATTTGTTACCAATAAATAAATAGTTTTACAATTATCCTTGTTTTTTAAAATTAAAAATTGTTATTTTCACTTATGGAAATGACTTTTTGAAAAGGTGCGTTTATAGATTCTTCTTAAATAATGTCTTTGATGCACTGTTTATTATGACGGAGGGCAATATTAGCTGTTTGAACCCCTAATTATCAATTTATGGACAGAATGTTTGGTCTTTATATGGAAATATTTAGAGATTCAGTTTACCAAAGATAACTCTATTGCGAGAAAGATTGACCAGGGTTCCGACATAATATTTTTTTGGTTATAATTGCAATATATTTAGAAAGTCTTTAAGACTTAACGGACCTTACATAATAACTTTAATTGAAAGCACGGATTGCTGTAGTTTTTGCAAAAAATATTCGAAAACTTTACACTAAATTGATTCTCCAGATAATAAAAACGTGGATCGTGTCCTGCCGCCTCCTAAAATCCAATCGTAATTAACGTAATTTATTAGTTTACCATGAAGTTGGTTGCAAACTAAAATTTCAATTCCATGTCGCGCGATGTGCGAGATTTGCACAAATAATTATAATAATTACTAAATGCAATTTTATATAATTTTCTGCTCTGCTTAATCCACAAACATCAGCTCTGTCAACACATCTAAATAAGAAAATAATAAACTCGTAGTCGAGGCAAGGCCAACTAGTGACCAATTATTGCACACGGTAGTGAGACCATTATCCGCTGCATTCTCACTCACAACATGCAATCGTGCCTAGAGGCCTACATTACAGACACTTTCGCGATTAGGACTGCCCAAAGCAAACATTTTAATAATAACGTTTTTGGTGCGCGATTTGACGCCACCATTGCGTACTAGATTCAAAACCGGATTTAAATAAATGGGGCATTAAATAAAACCACAAATCCGGGCTCCTCGACAAATAAGATCAGGGTAGTTAAACACACTTATCCGAGATTATAACGGATCAGTTTTTCAGAAAAGTTTGATCGAATTTAGATAAGAATCCGCCATCTTGTTTAAAAATGGCGGCTGATCAAAAACTTAAAAATAAAAATATACACGTACAAACACAGATGAAGTCTTCTTTTATGTAATTCTTGCGGCCAGTGCTGTGAGGAATTTTTTTGTTTTCAGCTAACTACATTGTTCACTGTCATGTATGGGATCTCTCATAGTATTGGCGTCTCAATCTGCAGTACCATGGATCTAATTCAGACCAGAAGACCACAATGCTCAATTCATGAGCACATCGACCAAATAAAAATCGAGCTTAACATAATTGCAAAATTTCTCAATAATCAATATCGCATCTGATGATAATTGATAACTTTGAGGAAGTATTTAATCTTCATAGTTAGATCCGTCGTATTATCATTAGAGTTAGACAATTATAACACAAACTTAGCTAACATTGAACTTCATAATCTCAGTCACAATGATATCCAGTAGATTTATTATTGCACAATGATTCAATAATATCAATAATTCCTTGTTTAACGAGTTAAATTTCAGAATTTAATACATCGAATGATTTTTGTAATTTTCCTCAACATTGAAGACTTAATTATTTTGTAATGACATACCAAATAGGCCTGAAGTAGGTATATATGTCAATAAATACGTTGTTATTTACATATTTTTATTTTTTGTATAATATTATAGACTGATTAATATTTATGTTTTAACTACTAGAATTAAACAGGATGGCCCAAAAGAACTGAGATCATCTTGTAACACATGAGTTATTTCAAAACATAATATATAATTAATTATAATTCTTAGTGTAATTTTTTTTTTTGCACAATATTTAGCTAATCAAAAATCATGTTCGATGTATCCTCCTCGTTTCTCAGCGACTTTTATAAGCGTCGACACCGCTCGTTTATGGTTATGTCAATAAAGCGCTGCCCCAGATTTCTCCATTCTTCAATTATTGCCAACTTGAAGGTAGACTTTTTCTTGAAAAACACCCCATATTGCATAATCTACTGGGTTTAAATCTGGCCTGTTCGGTGGCCACATGCCTGGCTCGATGAAATTAACATTCTCATAATGAAGAATTGTATTTCTGACTGTGTGAGATGCAGCTCCGTCCTGTTGTAATGTCCAGTTATGGCGAGCACGTGTCGCTTGAATGACAGGCATCAAACCTTGTCTGAGAACATATTCACAATAATATTCACTGTTTACTATGACGCCTGGTGCATCGAACACAACACTAGTCTTCCCCATCCGACACACTAACTGATGTAATTATAACACATTTTACGAAATGTTCTCTTTTTTTTGGGCCATTCTGTATATGCATAATTTTTAGTACACAGTAGATAATAAATATAAGAGATGGGTCGTAGTTCTTCAACTTTTTGAAAACCCTGTATTTAACAACTAAAACAAAATTTAAAAAAAAAATATTTAAACCTTTAGTTATCACTTTCAATGTCAATGTTTGTTCATGTTTTGTATCTTTGTGCTAATTGAAATTCTCCTTGACAAACTTTGTGTTTTTTTAAGCACAATATTTTGAAAATTCAAAGTCACTAAAACATCACTGACGTGGTCACCTTTAGCGTGATTTGAATACATGTAGGTAAATGGTTAAATCCACATAACATTATCACATGCTATTCATTTTACTGAGAATCTATGTGTAATATTTTTTACGTTTTTTCGACTGGTTTAAAGAGAGACAAATCCCTGTCAACATTTTTTATTAAGTAACATATAATATAAAATGTAATTTTATTATATTTAAAACATTCTGTAATTAATTTTCATAATTACAATTTATAACGAATAGCAGTAGCGAAATAATTTACAATATTTTGAGCACGTCCAAATCCTTGAAGGAACCAATTACTGGGATTTTATCCTCTGAGGGATTGTCATCAAGATATAGATGTCTCACAGAGACGAAGCAATTATTTTTACATGAGAAGTATGGAAGTCTTGGGTATTACATGGCTTACGACCTGTCATCGGTTTGCTTAAGTGATCACTTTACACTACGTAACGTTCACCTATTTACACACGCTATCACATCTATCAAATTTTTGGAAGTTGTGTATATGTTATCATGTTGGAACATTTCAAATATTTATTACCAACTATGCTGTCGCCATCTATGGATTTTTTGAAAAATTGATATTCATTCTCATGTAACAGTATAGATGTCGCTGAAGCTGAGACTATTTTTTTTCTAAAGTATGAGGCTATATACTTTATGTGTATATATGAAATTCATTAGAATTATTAACATATATATTAGAATACGTTTGAAAAGGCAGTATTTTTCAATTTTTAACTTCACATTTAGACCAGTATATGTGACCAGTATATAGATAGTATATAGATCAATAATTTATACCAGCACATTTAGATCAGTATATGAAATTATTTACTTTGACGCTGTAATCGTGTAACGTGAGACAACATATATTTTTTGTTTTATCTTGCCATACGATAGAGACGGCTGTAAATATACGTTGCTATGCGACAATTACTAACGGAAATTATTTTAATAGTGGATTATTCAAAAAATGTAAATAAATAATTGTATGCCAACAACAATCACATTTTGTACAAAGAGAACCCTTTGCTTTTATCGGTTAAATGAACATTTATTATCATATCGCCCAGTTGGTATTGGTAATAGTATAACCAAATGGCCCATGTCTACGAATGAGATTTCTCTCGGAAATTTGACTCAAAGGTGTATGAAGAACAATAGAGAATTAAGCGTGAAACGGCCCCTGAATTATCATCGTGTATGTTTCGTTCGTGGATTAGAATGACACATACGGTATATACGTACCCTTTATTGACTCTCATAGATAAGTCTCATGACAGTTTATCGTGGACACAGGCCATTGAGTCAATGCCTACTGAATGGAACCCATGTCTTGGTGGCTGACCAGCTGATCCTTCTATATTTACAGTATTTATACGAATCGGTTTTCTTTTTCTTTACATTACAATTTTTTTGTTTATGGAAATAGAGTCGTGTCAGAAAGAGATTTTTGATTGCAAAGTGTTGGTAAAACTTGTAAATTTGCGAAGGAATACGTTAGATAAGGAAAAATTATAATTTTACAACAATTTATGAACTGGTTATGCGAATATCTATATTTTTAGTAACCGGTTAAATCCTACATACGTGTATGTATTTTAATTTTGACACCATTAAAATCACGGTGCCCTGGGATAGTTTATAACGCAGCCGGTCGGCCCGGGCCTGATCTGTTGATAGACTATTTAATAAAATATTTTTTAAATAAACAATCAATTCAGTACTACATTTTAAACTGTATTGTGTCGATTGTGCAAATAGTAAATTCTCTACAATATTTCCGAATGGCAAATACGATTAAGTAATAAATATTTACTCACAAATAAATTATGAATGTCACGTTTGTTTATTGTTTACTCCTTAACATTGTATGCGCATTCATGGACGGGGAATGTCGTAGAATGTGCAGTGCCGGTTTGGCGTTCCGGGCAAAGTATTTATATATTATATTACATAATATGTTTTGACCGTGTTTTATATTATATTTATTTATTTAATCCTTGTTACAATGGGCTTTTTATTCTGGGTATTTCGTCTAAGTCAAATAAATTGTCTATATCTAGTATTGTGTTGATATGAGTTATTGAGAGTAATGTGTAGTGTTTATGTAGGTACTATTGTGACGTTTTCTTCTTTGAAGCATCAAAGGATGACATTACACATTATCACACCGAATTTAAATATTTTCAAAGTGAGCTAAGTAAATTATTTTGTTTTTATTTTCGTTCCATGATTCAGCTTTATTGTTTAAGAAGAGATCTTCCGGGACAATTAATCATTACCTCCCTGAGCTTTATAATAAAACAGGGGTTGGCAGGTCATAAAAATAAAATTATAACTATTGACGTGTGTTTACAAAATCAAGTAAAAAACATGCGAAACGTTATTTTATGACTGTGACGTGGAGAGCTAGCCGGTCATAAAAAACGTTTATTTTATTAAAAATATTAATAATCCGCACTAGTCTACAAATTTACCTAATTTTTACATGCATTTGTTTTATATCAGACATGCAAAAAAACATGTTCAATTTTTATGACTCGTATAGAATTAGTTTGTTATAAAAAAACAATTAAAATTAACTTACACTTGTTTCCAAAACTATTTCATTTTTATATGCGAATATATTTAAAATTCAAACAAATATATCATAAAACTTTGGTTGAAAAAATAAATATGGTAATCAATAAGAATTATCATGCTTGTTAAGTTCTATTCATTGTTTATATGTATTTAGATACCTAAATTTTAGATTAGTTTAATGTAAATCAGTGTAATCCGGTTTCAAAATATGTTGTCCTTGATGATCCTTAGGGGGAAGAGAGTATGCAGTTCCTACCTAGTTATAATTTTTCATATAATGTATTGGGGCGTACTATGTTGGTACCACTGCAATGCCGTTGGCGCCGTTTTTAATTATTTTGTTTCATTTTGACGTTTATCTTTGACATTATTTTACTTATTAATTACTTTGAGATTAGTGATTGTGTTGTTACTTTTAAAATACATCATTCTATAATTCTAAAGTACATTGAATTTGGTGTTTCGTTTTAGGTCTTTACTTCTAGTAAAGATTTAACATTGTAGAAATTTTTTACAATTTGCTACACTTTGTGTTCATTGGTCTCAGTTTATTAACATCAGAATGGAATATAAAAACGGCGCTCTGAGAAATAAGAAGTTTTGAATGGATATGTGATAAAAAAACAACGATGATAAGTGCAAAAACACATGTCAAAAGATTTTTCAAATAACCCAAGAACTTTGATATATGATGTTTTAAGTAAATACATTGTGCTTAAATAAACAATCAATTATGTTTCTTTTATTATTCTACATTACATTGATCACTTAAACACGAGAGTCAACAGTATATTGACTGAGAAGATAATACCCTCACTTAAATCATCAGATCGGATGGTAATGCTAACAGTGTGCTCAATGATAAATGTCATTTGAAAGGAGAATTACATGTGTGTAGAATTTAAACTCATTGAAAAATATGATATCTGTGTTGTCTTCTTACGATTTATACTGATTCGCGGAAATTTATTATTAAAATTGTTATATTTCATATTCAAATCGCTCAAAATATTTGAAAAAAGTTGTAGTTTGTGTAATTCTTTTGAAGTCTTAAGAGTGTCTAAACAGTACGTGTGATAAACTTAACACGGTCAGGAATAATAACTTTAAATGTATTGTGTATATTTTGAGAGTGAGGTGAGGTTATTTTAATATTTACCAAATAATTTTGATACATAGATTTTTATTTGCCAAACTGCATAACAGTTTTATGGCAAGGTTAATATGTTTTACGGCATTGTTAATATTACTAAAAAAGTGTATGTTATGTATTTCATATTTACAGTTCATTAGTACCTATTTACTATTTACATACATGTTGACTTAAGTGAAAAATCTTCCTCGCCAGTCCCTCACGATTGACGATAGTGATCTTCATTAACTCCCGTCCTCTTGATTATACAGGGAGCTGTCATTGGGGATGTGCTAATTGCTATCATATTTCCATTTGATTGATTTAATGGGTAGGCATGTGGCCCACCATAATGTGGCCCACCATAATGTGGCCCACCATAAAAAGCTTCTTCGGGCTGTCTTTCAATATGTGTAAAAAATTGGAGGATTCGTGCCAGATAATTGGTTCAGGGCCTTTCATTGATGTGTAGTTCCTACAGAACCCCGCTGTTCATAAAAGCAAGGTCATACGAGGCGTGGCGGCGCTAATGATCTAAAGATGCTGTAAGCTCTGGAAATTTTTAAATTTGAGACTTAAATAATTGGATTAACGTAAACGGAAACATTATTTTACAATTAGCACCATCTGTGTACCAGTAGAGACTTTAGTTCTAAAAAACTAATATGACAATTCACCGCTGTACCCATGGCACTCTTGTGCATTCGTCGCATTGAGCTATTCACATTACTCTGTTCTACGTTTAAGCTGGTGAATTACTCAAGTCATATAATTGGCTATTTACTGAAAGGAAAATTTTTTTTGGTTGATCCGTTTTGTATGGAGTCGTTGCCTATGCTGTTTTTTAACAGAACAATATTTGAAAGGCTTACAACTGCAAATCATTGAAGTGTCTACGTACTCTTTTACTAATTCGCGAATTTTACTATCTTACTGTTTTTAACATGTTAATTTAATGGCCGTTCTTTGCATGAATTTGCTTTTGATTTGAGGAAAACAAAAAGCAATTTAGTTATTACGTGAAGGATTTTCAAACAATTAAAAAATCATGTTCAGTCATAAAGTGTTCTTAAAAAGTCTTTACTTAATTTTAAAAACACTATTAATAGTACTCTAAAATTACAAATAAATACATGTTAGGGTCATATAAATGATGGATTCATTTTGTCCAAAGACATTTAAAAGACGGTTAATATAAATAACGTTGGTAAATAATCCTATATACAACATATATTGTAGTACATATATTATATATGATTGTATAATATCATTGGTAATAGCATAACCTAAATCTATACTCATTGCACGCCACTGGCTATTATATATTCCAAGGGTCTAACATTCCCTTAGACTCCCTACAGTCTCATTAGGTTTGGTGTGTTCCTGAGTTCTTGAAGAATGAAATCATTTGTGCATCTTTTTTTTTACGGTATGCGCAATATGTGCTTCCAATACCACATCTTTAAGGTGTCAATTCTCCTTCTATTGCTTGCCTTTAATGTCCATGATTCTGAGTAAAAGAAAGAAAAACAAAAAAATGTGCCGGGACTCTACAAAATGAAAGACTAGTCATGGGTGTGATCATGTAAATTTGAACGGCATTCCTGTTAATGTGATGATCTTGATAAAATTTTGTTGTGTGTGAATTAAATTTCTTCTTTTGTTTTCAGCATCCAAGATAATACTTCGAAGCATCAGTGGAATATTCCGTTCAGGAGAGCTGACAGCCATCCTTGGACCCTCTGGAGCTGGAAAATCTACATTATTAAATATCCTGGCCGGATACAAGTACGCAAATCATTTAAAAATTATCACTTTTCATTTAATTTTCAGAATACAATTTTACCCCATGTTTGTTTTAAAAGAACCTATGCAAGAAGCCTGTTGTGTTATCAATGATAACTTATAATGCTAAGTCAAAAAAGTGAATTGTAATTAGTGTGACACTGTTATGATAACAGTAACTCTCGACTTAAGGCCGGTTGTGTGATGTTTGCGAAAATGGGTTATTTGATTGTTAATAAAAAATATTTCCTTCTCGAAAGTATATCTCATAGTAAACTAATTTTACTCTGCAATATCCAAAAGTAAAAATGAAAATCGATAGTTAAATATGGCAGACTTTCACAGCTGTTCCAAAAGTCATCTGACACATTGATACTTTGAAAGTTGCAGTATACAACAATTAATCACTCAATATCCCGCTATTTTAGTGATGAGAGTTTGTCTGATGATGATCTTGTTGTTTAATACATAATATGAAAAAATTTCACCATCAAAGTGACAGATTTTGAATGCCTAGGTGAAAAAATCGATAGATAATGCATGGAATAAAGCATATTTTATGATTATTTGTCACGCCTACAGACATGTCCATCTGTGCTTTGACAGTAGTAAATTTGACAACAAAAGTTACTATAGTAAAATGTTACCATAGTAAAATGTTACTAATGATCACACAACCGGTCCTTCGTAAGCCGTTGGTTATTCTGCTCTGTGTATAAAATAAAACAGACAATGAATGATAGTCTTGTCCTTGTTTTGAGATGAGTTTCAAAAAAAGCCTTATCCATATACACACATTATTAAGATGTCATTAAAGGGACTGACATGTTCTTCAAGTATTACCAAGTTATATTGTAACTGAGAATATAATTTTTGTTTATCTTACCTGCATGCAATAGGTGATAAAGTCATCAGTGAGTAATTCTACTCAGTGTACAAAATACATCTCGACTCTATATTGTATTTTACGCAAATCTCAAGGATGAGTTTTGAGGCGAGTCTCACCATAAAAGATCCAATTTAATGATTATTTAATAAGTTAACTTTCAAAATAATGTTCTATGTAGTAGGTTGATACTATTGTATATTACATAAAACCAAGTAAATAATATTTTCGTATACAGATAAATGATCAATCCATTATAAGCTTGCGTAACACATTATTTTTTGTTCTGTCAATGCAGATGCTTTAGTGCCACTGGCCAGATATGCATGAACGGTAAACCCCGAGACATCCGGCAGTTCCGAAAGCTAAGCCGGTACATCATGCAAGAGGACCTGCTACAGCCGAGAATCACGGTACACGAGGCCATGATGATAGCCGCAGACCTCAAACTCGGGAACGATCTTACACACAAACAGAAATTAGTTGTTGTAAGTACATAATGTTATATACAGTAAAACTTTGTTAATTTGTAACTTACAGGACCGAAATTTAAAAAAAAATCTGAATTACGAATAATGAGAATAAAGTTTTTTAAAGGCAACATTAGAAATATTTTTTTATGAAAATGTGTTAGTTTACTGCGTTCACGATTTAGTATTTAGTATACTGAAACACAATGGCTCCATTATTTCCGTTTCTTATGTGTCAAAATGTTTATCAAATAACGTATTTCTCCTGAATAAGAAAGATGTGTGGTGAATGGTGACGCAGCAGTCTCTCAAGGCAGCAAAATCACGCACATTAATTTGATTGGCTGTCAAACTCACCTTTTTCATCCAAATTGGAATATTTAATCTTTTAAATCTTTGTGTCTCGCTGGCCTTATTGGTTGAAGCTTATTATTTTCCTGCGATTTTTCATGTTCGAACCCAGAGAGGTATTTGGGATTCGATTTTTTTCTGCCAATTTTATCTTTGATATCAATTTTTTGTAGGTTTTCAAAATAAGCTCTATTTATCCAAATGGTCAAGGATTTATACGAATTACAAGATGCTGGCGCCATTTTAGAGAATGAAATGTGAAAAAAAAGAATAAAATATGTCAACGTATTTAAATATGAAAGATTTATGTAATTTCTTTAGTACCTACATATGCAAATCGCAATGTTTCATAAACATAGAAACTAGATCAAATGATTCAATGAAAACATTATTTTCACAACAAATCTTGTAAAATGCACTATGGAATTTGATGTACATATCATATCACGTACATGAGTTTTGCCATATGTCATAGCAAAACTAAGTTCGGCACCTGTCATGCCAGCGCGTGGCGTCGTCATTGGCTAGTATGCAGGGCTAGTTTCAGATGTTTACGAAGGAATGAAGGTCAAATGCCTTTGCGCGAGTTTAGGGATTTAAAAACATTTGCAAATATGCGAATTATGTGAACAAATGATTTATTTCAGGTGTCAAAAATACATACAAATTATCAATAATCAGATTTTACGAATTATCGGTAGAAATTTGTATGAAATGTTATTTTCGGGGCAAATTTTTTTGATTAAAGTGTGAATTCCGTAAAAATACGAAACATAGGGTTACGAATTAATGGAGTTTTACTGTATAAGCTGAAGTGAAAAAACAAATGAAAAATGTCGCGGTGTCTTCAAATATGAACCGAAAATATGTTTTTCTTATCTATATAAATAAAATTGAACGTCTGACATTACTTTTTAGGACCTTATGCAAAATAAAGGTTCTTTCTCTCCTCTCTCTTACCAACCCATCCCCTCCCATTAACACAAATATGTATTAATGTTGAAGGTCACATGTTTAGAATTTTGCTCAGTTACACTTTTGGACCCTGGAAAAAACATAGGTACCATCCAACCTTCCCCTAGCCACCACATCTCCCCTGACATAAAAGTGTAGTATTGAATGTCATCAAAATTTTGTTTAGTTGCACTCTAGGATTCATAAAGTCCTTCCTTCCCTTTAAACAAAAACAGACTTCGAGTCTGTCTCAATAATTTTGATTGTGGAACATCGTTGATCAACACGATAAATGAGTAGGTGCTTGCATACTTTTGGTCTATTTAAATTCATAGAAGGAAGAAAAAATATGTAATTCATTGATTGAAAATAATACTGTAGCAGGAAGAAAACAAGAAACCGTGCAAAATGCTTGGAGGTAATGAATGTTTGGAACCAGTAGGTGAGTTTATGTATTTGGGAAGTATGTTTGATGGAAACGGAAAAGTTGAGAAAGAAAGAAAGAAAGAAAGTTGAAAGGAGAGTGACTGCTGGGAACAAAGTGAATGGCGCTTTGAATGGAATTATATTTAACAGGATCTTATCAACCGAGGCAAGACTAGCAGTACATAATGGGAGTCCTGGTACCGACACTGATGTATTGAAGTGAGGTCTGGATCTGGCAGAAGAGGAATTAAAATAGACTGAATACAGTGGAAATGAGATCACTTAGGCATATATGCGGCAGATTCATTTATGACAAAGTAAAGAATGAAGAAATAAGAAAAGGATGTATAGCTGATCTTAGTATAAGGTAAGATTAAGAAAGGACCACTTAGGTGGTTTGGTCATATGGAATGGATGAACGAGGAGAGAATGGTAAGAAAGATAAATGACACAAGTGTTGATGGTACTAGAAATAGAGAATGTCTGCGGAAGACTTGGCACGACCAGGTAAACCAGATACTGGAGGATGGTCCTGTTAGAATAATCGACGAGCTTGTATGATAAGATATATAAATGTGGATGAAGCGAGAATTGTGTCAGGATAGAAGACTGTGACGCTCTATCTCTCTGCCTACACCTACGGAGAAACAGCATGATGGTAATTAGTTAGTTAATATAGTATTTTTTAACCTTTCCTAACCGATGATGTGAACTGAGTTGACATTGCCTCTAATTATGTGAATATCTCTAAATATATTAAATACAGAGTTCATATTTTAGGTATTCCTCAGTAAAATATGTAGTTATGTATTGGATAAAATAATTACAATATGAGTATTTACCATAAGCGACAATAAAAAATATTTTTTTGAAGAACCTGATGTGAATTTGCAATATGGCGCAGTGCATCTGGCGTGAGGTGCCGGATGCCAATTATCACTTTAGTAGCAGAGCGTGCGTTGGTTGAGTTAGACATGTATTATGCGTCTTTATACTGTTGTTCATGATGATCAATGTTTCTTCTAATTTTTAACATTGATATTTATATATTTACTTATATATGTATATCAACTATTATTTTAATGATTAATAAATATAACAAATAAATGTAAAATATTCATGTTTATCTGATTTAAAAATCGCAAAAGTGTATATGTAGACTGAATGACTGAGCACCAGAATGTGTATTTTCATTTTACCACGGTAAGGGAAAGGTTGAAAATAAAAGTTATAAAAATTGCTAACATGAGCTATTTTTTATCATCACAGGTGAGTGAAATATTGGACATGCTTCGACTGAATAAGGCACAGCACACCACCACATCAAGATTGTCCGGAGGAGAGAGGAAGAGGCTTTCCATTGCCATGGAGCTCGTCAACAACCCACCTGTTATCTTTTTGGATGAACCCACAACGTAATTGCAATGCCATATTTTTTTTTTTTTCAAATGTTACGAGTGCAGTTAAACTGTAAAATTATATTGACTATTTTTTTTCAAATAGCGGCCTTGACGACCTGTCCTCTTCACAATGCATCGCCCTGTTAAAGCAAATAGCGGAGGGAGGTAGAACGGTGATCTGCTCAATTCACACGCCCTCGGCCAAGCTATTCTCCATGTTTGATAATGTCTATATCGTGGCCGCTGGGCAGTGTGTCTATCAGGGATACGGTGGACACGTTGTCTCCTTCCTGGAAGGCATCGGTCTACCCTGCCCCAGGCATTATAATCCTGCTGATTTTGGTAAGAATGGTTTTATTTATTCTATAAATCTAAGGTTGTTATTTTTCTGATAAATATTATTTTCAGTTTCAAATTTGGAATTAATGAATGGAAAAATACTTACAATATTTCAAATAAAGTCAAAATAAGCTTTTTTATTATTTGAAAGAGGATAACGGTTTAGAATGTAATCCTTCACTTTCAAAGAGTTTTTCATTGAAATTATTCCAAACAAACTGGTTTTGACATTTTCTGCAGAAATCAGTTTTATGAATACTGTGGGTGATTCTCTTGGATCTCTGAAAACAAACTCGAAAGACTAAACAACTGCTTAAAGTATACCAATACAAATTAAGTGTATCAATTAGAAAAATATATAGACAAAATCAATTTAACAAAATAATATTTTGGTTGCCACCGGGATTCGATCCAGGAACTTTTCCTATCTGGGGAAATGTGCTAACCATTACATCATGTTAATCTAGTAAATTAACAACATATTTTCGAACCTATATGCTGCAGCTCTCTCAAATTGATTTATTATTGTTATGTTATGTTTTATTGTGACAAATCTCAAATACCTTTAAGTAATATATACGCTAGGAGACGCCAGAGATTAAATCGATTAATTTTTATTAAATTTGGACTTACTTTAATACAACTTATATATTTTTAAGGCGAACACATTATTATTATGAAGTTGCAGTTTTTTTCAGAACGTGTTCAGTGGTATTTTAATACAAAATAAATATATCAATTAGAAATATTTTTTTAATAAATTGATTTTATATGTATATCTTTTCGCCTTAAAAATACAGTATTTATTGAAATCCCGTAACCTATCTATTGAAATAACCTTATTGGATTCAAAATGATACAGATTATGACATTTAATATAGTGGCAAATGTAGATTATGACGTATTATGTTATTTAGTGGTAAATGTTTGTTATGATATATTATGTAGTGGCAAATGTAGAGATTATGACGTATTATGTTATTTAGTGGTAAATGTTTGTTATGATATATTATGTAGTGGCAAATGTAGAGATTATGACGTATTATGTTATTTAGTGGTAAATGTTTGTTATGATATATTATGTAGTGGCAAATGTAGAGATTATGACGTATTATGTTATTTAGTGGTAAATGTTTGTTATGATATATTATGTAGTGGCAAATGTAGAGATTATGACGTATTATGTTATTTAGTGGTAAATGTTTGTTATGATATATTATGTAGTGGAAAATGCAGATTATGACATATTATATAGTGGAAAATCTTAATTATGATATATTATGGAGTCGTAAATGTTGATTATGATATATAATATAGTGGAAAATACAGATCATGACATATTATTTAGTGGCAAATCTTAATTATGATATATTATGTAGTGATAAATGTTGATTATGACACATTATGCACTGTACGTGTAGTGTATGATGATTTGATAATAGATATTAATCCTGTTCTCTGATTATTGTTCCATTTCAGCTATAGAAGTATCGAGCGGGGAATATGGTGACCATCTAGAGAAGATGGTCGCTGCTGTTGACAATGGCCGTTGCGAACGTTGGCAACCTCCAGAGGCTGAAAACTCAGAGGGACCCTTCCTCGCACCTCTGCTGTCACCGCTCCATTCCCTGCCTGCCCACAGCCGCCCCACAGACTCCCTGCTGGAGTTGGTGACAGAGCCAGCCACCGAGAGAACACATCAATACAAATACAGAAGCTCCGCTTGGACCCAGTTCAGAATATTATTCTATAGGATGATGTTGCAAACTTGGAGAGATGCGGTAAATTAAAATTATTAATCTGTTTTTCCTAAATAGTATTTGAAAATTATGTAATTTTTGTTTTAAAATATTTCCATACTAGAGAAGACAATAAAGAATATACTCAACACCTTTTAGATGTGGGGTTGCCAATACCATTCTCCAGGTTCTCCATACTAAAGAGAGGACCTTCACAACTTATGTATTTTGAACATGTTGCTAGAAAACAGGGAGACAGTCTGGGGAAATTAGTCATCACTGTGAATTTGAAAGGACCAAGAGCGAGACGTTTGTCTCAAAGATAGACAAACAAAGTGTGTCCATTAATCGGATCTTCGCTACCAGGCGCATGTAGTCAGTACATTGAAAAAAAGTGTACGTAATTAAGTCTTTTATGCTGTTTCATTTTCCAGAAGGGAGTACCTCTTCACTTCCCCTCTGTTCTCCGGCCTTGCTACACCTTGTATATCTCGCTGCCAACTATTCCATCCACGTTATTCTATTATATTTTAATTGTATTATTTAAATTATCACTTTTATATATAAACATGTTTTGTTCTTTATTTAAATGTATTTTAAATATCTTAAGTGAGTAAATAATTAAGTGAGTCGGCCGGGGACAATGAGAGCAAATTTTGTTTTGGCAGGTGTCATGTATGCGAAAAATAAAGGAAAATTAAATATGTATTTATCTGACAGTATATCACGATAAGCGCAGTTAGTTCCCGAGTATATGTGGCACGCGACTTATGTAAATTTGCTGGTAGCATTGTACATTGTATAATAAATGTTAACTCATTGAATGCTTGAAACCTGGTTCGAGGTTATTCGGCTACTCGAACAAAGGTCGTTTGGGGGTATCGATGTAATACATTTTAAGTCTATCAGTATTTACAGGGCATTCGTGTTGCGAGGCTGCACCATTGTTAATTTAATATTTACGCCTATCACCACTACATAGTATTCGTTGTTTATTTACCGTTAGAATGCAATTGAAATGTCAAATTGACATATTTCGACAGTGAATACAATAGTGAAGGACAAAGTTCAAATTGTTGAAAGCACGAAAGGTGTGACATTGGACTTATGTAAAATTAACTTACATAAGTCAGTATATTAAAATCTGAATAAAATGATAATAATTGTGATAAGAATATTAAGAAATGCATATTTTATATTGATTTATTTTGCAGAAATTTTAGTTAAGTACAGCTAATTTCAAAGTACCGACTGCACGCCGCCGCTCGCTACACATTGTACTAAACAATGCCTAGAATCGTGAAGAATGGAAACAAGCAGTTTGCACTGTAGAAAGACTTTCAGATGTGAGCACATTGAGAGATTGAAAGGGAACAAAGAGTATTGAATATTATTGAATTATAATATTTTATTGTGATTGTTAAAAAATTATGATCAATCATCGGTATGCTCTTTTCCTCTACATAGTTTTCATACGACAAATTTGATCTCATCCTTCACTCCAACGTTGTACAAATTTCAGTTAATATACATACATATATGGATATAAGACAACTGTTTACCAGAGCAATCTTAAAACTATTTTTTTTAAAAAATTAACTTTACTTCCACGATTCGATCCAAAGGAAACCAGGAACAAAGCCTTAGGATAATATTTAGTGCCAAAATTTAATATCAAATTCGCTTAAGGAACTTTTTATTTTGTGCTCTGAGAATATTTAACAAATTGCCATAAGACCTTAACGAGTCTAAAGTGATTAACTATTTCAAACCAACAATAACAAAGTGGTTGCTTGATGTGGGTAGAGATCAAAATGAAACTAATTTGTCATTTGTGCTAACCTAACTACCCACACATTTTTGTCTCCCACTATTGTATATTACTGACAATAATATTTTTATAACTGATGAATATACTTTTTTCACATAACTTTTCATAACATACTTAACATTGTACTTACTTACCTCTTAACATTTACAACTTTTAAAAACTGTGTAGGTAATTGCTTTAGAACAGACTACGTCTAGTAAAGCAATTACCTTTATTTTTCATACATACTATTTATGCTACAAAAAAAAAAACTACTATTTTGAGAGATCTTAAAGACGGGTATCATGGCTAACATCTTATCTCGACAGTTATGATTTTTACAATGATCTCTTGGGTGATTTGGAACAAATGAATGAGGAAAGGGTGTTAAGAAAGGTAGGCGACACGAGTGTTGAAAGACTTGGCGTGCCCAGGTAAAGTAGATACTGGATAATGGTCCTGTCGGAAGTCTGAACAATTTGTATCTAAGGTGTCTAAAATACATATAACTATCGACCACCTAGATTGACTTTACATATTCTTTAATTTTATTTTATCTGGATGGTAGTGGAAGTTCAATAATTAAAATATACAAGAAATAATAGTTACGCCGCAAAATAATTTCATCATCATTTGCAACTAGTAAATCAAAAGGGTCAAAAGGTTTATTAGTTTTTAAACCATATATAACATAATAGGTATTCTCGGAACTGCAATCATAATAAATATTGTTTTCTTGACATTTGTTTACACTTTCTATGTATTTTATTAAATAACCATATAATAAAAAACCATATAATAAACACTAAGTTATCATAAAACTAAGAATAATAATTACATGTCATTATGTTATACAAGTTTTTCAAAAATATTAGTCGCTTTTCATCACGTAATAATAAAGGGATTCTTGATAATTTGTAGCTAATGGAATATAATTATTAACAGTGAAAAATATGAAATTATTGTAACTGTGAGGGTGGACCCGCCACTTACCCAAGATCGTTTATAAGCAAAAGCTTCTATATAGTCCTACTCATTCGTCGCCTGGTTGGAATTTTTTGAATGCTACTAGATAGCTGTGCAACTTCGTCTCACACATGTGACAAGGCGGAGCCGAACAGCTGCCATCTCAAAAACTCTCACAGTCCCCGACTTTTATTTATTATGATTACAATTGACAGCAATGAAATAAAATAAACAAGTAAATGGAAAGGAACGGTACACACAAAGTAAGCAATTGCAATGTAGAGTCAACAGGGTCAGTACTTTACTTTAGTCAGAAAACTAAGGGGGAGAAGGAATATACCTCCGAGAAAGGGAAAAGAACAAAACAAAAAGAAAAACGATCTTACCAGTCTTCGGAACACCACTGCCGGCAGTTTTCATCTCAAATAAATACTAGAAAAAACTAAAGCTTTTAAGGGTTTCACTCAGAGCACCTTAACAGTTCCCATCTAGACATCCAGACTCTGACAAAGGTCCTGAACAACTTTTGCAACTGAGCAGATAGGGGTTTCGGATCGGAGTCCGATCCACTCCCACCAAACCATTAATCATATCTTCTCTAGCATCCATCAATAGCTCACAGTGCCAGAGGATATAGTCCGGCGTCTGTCTCACACGGCTACAGACACACCACAAATTATTGTAACTATGTATTAGGTCATTTATAGTTTAGTATTTCGTATATACGGTGAAACCATCTTAATACGTTCCCTTTAATATATTTTTCCGCCAAATAAGTCCCATACAAATTAGTATTTTTTAGGCTTAATACGTTTTCCACTTATTTTAGTTTTCTGCCTAAGTAGTTAAAATATTTATAACAGAACTTAAGTTATCCTATCAAATAGATCTTTATAAAATGTTTTTTGGTATATGACATTTTGTTTGACATTCCTAAAAATGAAGGTGGTATTCTTTCAATGGGTGAAATAAAATAAGGTTTTAGGTTTTGCCCCATCATAAAAGATGTATCCAGTGACAAAAACAGTCATATTTGAACAGGCTAATCAAATTTACTGCCTTGCTTTAACGAAACAAAAAATAACTGGATGCTGCCGTAAATTATTTTTTCCTATAATAATCCTCACAATACAAAGAGCTGCATTGGTGATTAAAAATATTAAACTTATTAAAAGGGTCTCATTGTACTGTGATACATTTGTAATTTTTTTTAAATATATTGTTTTCAGTAAAAAATAATATATTTAAAAAAAATGCAGCCACTTAAAATATGCATCAAATGTGTACTATAATTCATCATATGGAAATTAACAAAAACCAGCACCGCCTATAAATATAGCCTTTATTCTGTACGTAACAACCATTAATTTTCATTCATCACTTTCAATAATTGATTTGTTTTTCTTTCTAGGCTTATTTTTGGCTCAAGGTATCCCTGCACGTGTTCCTGGGACTTATCATCGGATTCCTTTACCTCCAAATGGGCGAGGACGGGTCGAAAACATTATTTAATTTTGGTTTCTGCTACGCTTGCCTTATCGTTCTTATGTACGTCCCGATGTTGCCAATTTTGTTATCATGTAAGTTAGAATTGTATTTTTCTTTAGTATTCGTATATATTCAAAATATATATGTGTAAATCGTTTCATTTACATGCAATATATTTTAGACCAGCACTACCTAACTGCACTTGACATTCTTTATTTCTTTGTGAATATGTATTAATTTATACATAAACTAATGATTTAAACAAAATTTCATTACAATAACATACTGTCGTCAATCTGTTTTCAGTTCCATCCGAAGTCCAGCTGCTGAAGAGAGAATACTTTAACCGATGGTATGGTCTGAAACCATATTTTGCTGCATCGGTTCTCGCTAGACTCCCTATTCAACTCTTCATGTCCAGTATATACTTGATCATGACATATCTGATAACAGGCCAGCCTTATGAAATAATGAGGTTTATAATGTTCTTCTCAGTACTGTTCTTGGTCGCTTTGATATCTGAATCTCTGGGTGTCATCATCTCCTCAACACTTAACATTGTGGTAAGAATTTAGATAATTATTCTTTATACACATAATAGAATAAAGAATTTTTATGGATTGTTTTATTTCAAGTTACTCAAATAGTTTAGTATAAACATGGTAAGGTTCATTAGTTTTTGATGATCTTCACATGAAAGGAATAATGAAATTATTCCTTTCTAATTGTCATATGCTCGAATGACCATTTATTTTCAATTTTATTAATTGTTCTTATAATTGAAATGATCATTTTTATTTAACAGAATAGTGTGTTTACTGGTCCAGCCTTGTCAGTGCCATTGATGTTGTTGGCCGTGTACGGAATAGGATCGGGCGACCTTCCTGTTCCTCTTCATTGGCGCTTGGCCATGTACTGCAGCTATCTCCGGTACGGTCTCGAGGGACTCGTGACAGCCATCTACGGAACCGGGCGCAAGGATCTTTTTTGTCCGATTGAGGAAATTTACTGTGAATATAAGAGTCCCAAACATTTTATCAAGATGATGGGAATGAGAGATGCGTCATTCACTTTTGATGTATCTATGCTAATGTTATTTTTTGTATCTTTTAATGCTGCAGGATATTACCTGCTAAGGCAGAGGCTCTCGCCCAATAGAACATTCAAAGCTTTAAGCTACATTGGTAGATTTGTAAAATCTCATTTGAATATGTCACCACACTGACATTAGAATCTTTTCTATATTGGAAATGAAACAAAATTTCTGTGAGTTATGTGTACTGTCACATGTTACTTCATTGGTATCTATCCTATACCGATTTTGATAGATAGAATTAATTTTAAAAAGATTGTCAGCTTTAAATAGAGTACATGATTAAAACCGACTCAGGCAGGTTTTGCCAGGCAATGTATCTAGAATATGTTAAGAAATTAAAATATGTAATTCTTTTTAACATATTGAATAGAAATCGATACACATATCATATTATTCTATCACATTTAATTTGTTTTTTTAAAACAATTTTTTATTGTAATGTTTAAATAATATTTAATATATTGTTTTCTTTGTTTTTTGATACAATAGTGATAATTTACATTAACATTATAGTATATTATTGAGTGAATATAAAAATAAATAAATATTTTAGATACTTGTATAATATGTGTTTTAGTAGTCCAATTGGTACTTATTTATTTCCTAGAATAAATTTTAAAATATGTAATAATAGCTCGTGCACCCACCTCCCCTACCCCCTCTTTAAAAATTTCATAATCTCAGAAAAATATGTGACAAAAGTGTGATTAAATAAATATGTGATATTTCTTACCAGAGTAATCACAGGTGCCCAAACAAATATATCATACTTGTTAACATATATTATTAAGTATGCAAAAATGTCAAATTTATGTTTTGAGACATATTGAGAACACTTTATAATAAAAGAATTTTACCTTCCAATTAAATTCCTAATTTGTTTCTATCGATGCCTGGTATCTATTATGAAAGACAACCTTTAAGTCCTAATTTATTTGTAAATTTAGTACCTGAACACAGCACAGTACCTACCTAAATATAAAAAGAAAAAAATAAATACCTGGTACGTACCAACACATAGTGCAATGCTAAGCAAGGATTTTCTAAATGTAAAAAATAAAAGTAACAATTCACTTTTGGTTATGAGTGCTAATTATTTGCATTCAATTTTTTTTTAGAATATCATTTCTAACTCAGTTGAATATCTACTTCATATTATTAATTAATTAATTAGATCAAAATTATATAGTAGTAGAATGGTAAACTGTAAAACTTTTGTTATTTTATCTTTTTTTATATTGTCGAAGGTCTAGATAAATTTTCCTGTTTGCTATCCATTAAATTTACCATGTAGAGGATTGCAACATTGCATACTTACTTGTTATTAAGATTCATAATGCAGGTACAGTCATTTGCCCTATAGATTAGTGTTGTAAAACATGATAAACACTATTTAAAGGACTTACATCCTTGCGATTATCTAGATTTATTAAGTACATAATTGTATGTAAATATTATAGATTTTAATTATATATTGTAATTGGTTTGATAAGCAGCTAAAATAAATAGAATAAAGTAATGAAATGTTTGGACGATTGAGTTATAATGGTGCTGGGTGTTTTCTGTCTTATTTTAGTGGTTTAAATTCAGTTATTGTATGTGTAAATGTGATATTATGTACAAATCATTTGTGAGGAAGGAAAAACTGTTTACAAGCTACTAAGGTAATGATTTTTTTGGTAGTATTGATAAACATTGGAAAAAATCAGTGTCTTTTAATATGTAACGGAAATCGTCAAAAAATGCATCATTAATGGTTTGGCTCATATGCGATATTCCACATTCACAGACAATATGGTTGTTAATGAATTAGTCCTTAAAAAACTACATCCGTGCTTTGGTTTTGGGGGTTGATTTTAACAATGTGTATTTATATACATATATGATATATGTACATATCGACCCCTCCTATGTAAAATATTGTAAATAATAAACAAATAATTTTTATTTTATATGTATTTGATACATATTTTAAGTGTCAGTAATTTTTTTGTTTTAATGTATTGTATTCTGTTGAACACAATACATATATAAAAAAAATTACTGCCTCTTAAAAATGTGTCAAATACACATGAAATATTAAAAGTAAAAATAACCTATTGTTAATTACGATACTTTAGTAGAAGGGATTGATGAAAAGAATAATACATTTATACAGGAGTCAGTCACATAATATTTTGTGCAGTTTTACCTAGGACCCGAGTCAATCGGTGTCAAACTTGTGATATAAATATTTTATTAAACTAGTACTACAGTGTGTGAAAATTGTCTCTTGAGAACGTTTAAGATGATAAATAAATATCTATTAAATATTGTATAAAATTTTTATTTAAATTAAACACTGACAAGTTTTGTGATTCTGATATATTTAAAAAATATTTTCCTGGAAATATTTACATTTTCACTGATATTTTTAGAAGTATTGTGATATATACATAATTAATAGTAATATCATATTAAAAGCATTTTTTTAGTAAAATATTTGATGATTTGGAGGATTTTCTAAATCTTCAGTTTAAATTTCCTATTTTTAACATCTTTTACTTTTCTTTTATGTCTTCGATGGCATTATAATCCGAAATGAGATACAATAGCTTTCTCAATATTCCACTACTGTAATACTTTGTTTTCTACTGCCAATTTTCAATTATTCACCAGATTTGTGTTCTTAGCATTCTTTTTCACATTGTCTCTCCAACGGATCCTTGGTCTTCCAATCAGTATTTTACCCCCTGGTTTCTATTGAGTATCCTTTTTGGGATTAGTGATCCGTGTACCTCCCACCCATTTCAGTTGGAGCATTTCCATGTGTATAAGACGTCAAGGCTCCCTTGTACAGACTATCTTATAACTTTTAGTCAAATCAAATTTAATTATATTTATAGAAGGAAAAAAATACAAACTACTAAAAAATAAAAAGTTACATGAAAGGGAAAGAGAAAAAGGAAAAATAATGAAACAACTCTTAGAAAATGCACTTGATCTTTTATTTATTTTATAACTCACAATATAAGAAACATATTAAGTATATTGGTTATTGTTTTTCCAATACTCAGTGTTACCAACCTATTAATGAATCATTCTGTAAGGTATATTGTGTATTTTGCTTCTTAAGGAAAAATGAATTACAAAACTGTAGCAAAAAATATTGTATTTAATTTATTACCGTAAGTAATGATTCCATATATTTTTAATTTGCACTACAATAATAATATTTGATCATGTAGAAGGTGAAATGTAATTATGTGGAGAACTTTCATATTGAGTAATAGGATGCTCTTGTTAAGTTCAGGAATGTTAAATAAAAAATAAAAAAATCTTTCTTTTTAAGTCATTCACTGCAAGGTTCATGCGTAAGAATAAAAGGCCAATAATTATTTTTACACAATGACAGATGTAATTCATGTCATCATCAAACGGATTGATTGATTGTCCTTTTATTGGAAATGTTAAAAAAGTACAGTGTGATAAATCATTAATGAAGATCCTTTATTTAGCGATGCAGCAGATTACAGAAAATATCCATTCAAAAGATGGATTTAAAAACATGTATTGAGTATTTTAATTCAATGGTTATTGAGTCGGGTATACAATAACAATGCACTATATTAAATAGTTACAATTTATGGAATGGAAAATAATCACGCAGAAGTAAGATAAAATCATCACACTTCCAATAAATTATTTCAATAATGTTATACTAAATTATATGTTTTTTAATACATATGAATTATCACTCAAATCACACTATGGTGCCATTTAAAACAATTATTTAATATTACAACCAGTGGTGGGATTCAACCAGTTTCTAAAATTACAGAAGTTCGCGGAACCAGTTGCCGGATTCTTTCCACGGAGTAGTGGAGCTTCTTCAATAGAGCATTTGTCATGCATTATAATGATGTCAGATTTGTAAATTTTTATCAATTCAGAATCAAAAATTTTAATCCGACATAAATAATTCCATAGACAAAAAATGTGATGTAAATTAGGGATGTAAAGAATTAGAGAACCGGTTTCTGAGAAGTTGAATCTCATACTGGTTACAACCGTGTTGAGATTGTGAGCTATTAAAATTCTTCTTTAAATATTTATTAGTGAATATAATATGATTTATTATTTTCAACAATTACAATCAAACATGATTTACTTTAGCTACCGTAGCAAAAATGTATAGAATGTCTACAGAGTGTAAGTGGTCAACGAGGCCTTGTTATAATAGGATGCTACGATTCTCAAAAAAAGAACAAACACACCGATCACAGCCTACATTCAAATGTTAAAAATGAAAATGAACCAATGAAAATAAACACCTACAAATTCAAAATGGTTTGGTAACTTATAAGAACTACAATAAATAATGTAGGTATTTTTTAAGGTCTTATAAATAAATATTAAGACATTTTTTACTAAGAGAATATAGTGAAATCTTACAATTAATACAACCTGCTGTATTGTCTTTTTTAAGCTATCAGAATTTTCGTATATCTTAGACAACATAAAGATAGTACCTACACGTTCAATGTGACAATCATTTTGTTCACAAATAGTGAGCTGCGCTGACAGATTCCACAGTGACGAGAATTCATTAATTTAATTTTTATTCACCCTTATTACCCTTCATAACACTGTTCCCTCTAAGATGCTCAGATCCGCCGTCACACAATTCATGAGTAAATAAACTAATTGTTTCCAAGAATTTTAAATACGAGTATCTTGAGGCTTGACAACATCACCATGTTGCGTACATGACTTTAAAATATTTTAGAGATTCAGTACCTATTAAAGTTTATTGTTTATTTATGATAAGCAGAAAATCACCCCCTAAATACTTAGTTAATTTTAGACTTGCAAAAAACTTATCTGTGAAAAAAAATCTTTGCCGGGCAGAAATATTTTATTCCATGTATCTACTCACACCAGTGAGTAGAAAAATAAGAGGGACCATTACTTCATAATATATCATTTTGAATTGTTTAAAAATTAGGCGATGCAGTTTTATACGTTAGATTTCTCTCAAATGCAAAAAAAATGAATATAACAAAAAATGTTTGCTTTTCATTCAGGTATTGTCACAGTCTTTTTAATAAATAAAACAGATTACGGAGAAATGCCAATTGTCTTTGTATTGGTTCATCAATGTTTTTGAAATAATCAACATTAAAATAACTCTCGCAGTTTGTACATCCATTATACGTTTAAAGATGTAACTCATGTGTATGGATATTCCAAATAAAATAATTATATAATTATCTGTCTTTTTGCAACTTGACTGGATATAATATGGATGTTCTCTGAATGTCCTAATATTTTAAAATTAATCAACTAAGTTTTTCGTATTCACCTAGGTATCTGGTTTTCACGTGTTTAATAATAAATTAATACAATACTAGAAAGTTGGCTGTATGTATATTGCTTTCTGTTCCCCATTTTTTCAAATGAATCAACTGGGATTTGTGTATCTAGCCTAGGTAGGTACATATATACTTCCCATAAGTTCAATAATAATTTAACCTCTCTACAGCCGACGACTGACGTATTGGACGCCAGACAACTTTCCACCACGGGCAGCGACTGATATATCAGACGCGGCGCCACGCTTATTTATCTCAAATATTAAAATATGATAATAGAGGGGTTAATTTGGTACCAAAAGGTAGGTACCTACTAACTATTCTAAATTTTAAAATATGATTTTTTCTAGTCATCATTGACAGGCTTTCACCAAATATATTTATAATTATTTGTGAATGTTTGATTTTAATCGATTTAATTGTAGAAATGATTATATTTTTAAATAATTTTTTAACACAATAAAAACCTTAAATGAATCTAGGTATATCACATTGAACGTGGGATCTTTAAATGTCCTGATAATAAGGTTTGTACACTTATTTTCATATTATGTCATATATTTTAGCAGGTATTTTTGATACTATATGTAAACACTACTGAAAATTGATTATCACGTAAAAAATGGTGATTATTTTCATACATATACATACATACGTAGGCAATTAGGTAATGGATTATGCAATTGAAATACATAAAGGCATCTGATGTATATACGTACGTATATTAATTTGCTTAAATAAATAGGTTTGACAGTTGATAACATGGTAACAAAGTGAAACACGATAACTAAATAATATATTATACAAAAGAAAAACCACAAACAATTTAGATAATCTGTGGTTTATAAAATAATTTATAATTTTTTAAATCACATTAGAAACAAATGAAAGAATTTTGTTTCATATAACGCCACAAGTATAATAAATATCATTAAATAGGTAAAATAAATGTCCGTATCAAGGACAGGACGGTAACTTTCCAGATCAAATAATATTATTTTGAAAACTTGAATCACATTAAAAATTCATTTAAAATGTACATTTTTGAAGATTATAAAAACGGTTCTTGTGAATAATGCCTGAACGCAGCTTTAGTAAGTTGTCCATATTTAATACAACGCAGTCTTATCTTTTGAGTCTTGATTGAATATTTTTATTATAATGCGAAAACAAAATATAATATGATCAAGTTAAAAATCAATAAGTCTGGATTTCAAATAGAGAATTTCAAAATGCTATTTAATTTCAATTAATTAGTAATTGAGTAAAAAATCAAGATGTTTACAGCTTTACGTGAAGCGAAAATTAATTATATTTATAGATATACTGTTATGAAAGTAATACTTATGGTAATTTCATAAGAAAGCTTATAGGTAGAGAGAGAAATTTAAAAATAATAAATAGAAATATAGTCCAAAAATTTGTTCCTAAATTAAAATTTCTTAAAATAGTTTCACCATCTCTAGATAAACTTCAAAATGATAAGGCCGGACTGAGGAAGGTGCAAATGATGCGGCCTCACACTTTACAAGGCCCCGCGTTCAAATATAAAATAAAATTTACAAGGCCCCGCAATAAAAAAATAAAGAAGAAAAGATGGCGTTTTGCTAGTTTATTTGATTCCCACCTAACTTAAATAGGTGTCTTAGTGTAAACCGTGATGCTCTCAGAAAGTAACGGAGCTCGTTCATTACATTATTCCGTGATCAATCTGTAGCATATATGATAATATTTTTGTGAAATAAGTAAGTACATTTTAAATAGACCATTTACGCTTGGAAATATTTGGGCAATACATTCCCTTACTTCACTCTTACGTGTAGGTATAAATAAATAAATAAGAAGGCCCCGATTTTTTTCAGCCGGCTCTGTCAAATGACTATTTATGTAAATTAATTTGATGGTTATGTTATCTGTCATTTGAATGCTACATTTTGTTTTAATTTGTTTTCAATAGATTTTTCAAAACCAACCATCATTAGTTTTATCCATCCAGAAACACTAATCAGAATTTAGCCGGAGATGGTGAAATGACCTCAATGATTTGATTAGATTCATTAATTTAAATAAGATAGAAAATACGAGAAACAAAATTTAAAAAATAAAATAACAAAAAATAATTTTTATCTAAACGAAAACTACATAATTTTTTAATTTGCGTACAAGTGACTAATAACACGAGACTTTTTGTCTCTTATATAAATCCTCGAACTATGTGCCTAAACTAATTTTAACTCCTAATATCCAATATATACATAAAGAAATATACAAAATGACAATGTAAAATTACATATTTACAACATTTTCATTACATAACATTTCGCTAAAATCGTATTATCTGAATTGTATAAAAATTTAATTAAAATAATAATAATACGTCACTGGATATCTCCAATAATATTTTATTAAATTTGATCGATTTACGCCATTGAGAAATCTTTATTGTGGACTCACATTTTACACACGCAATATAAGACCTGTCATCATAATTATAAGATCATATGTGAGCTTATACATATGAAATCTTTGTGAGATAGACACAAGGTTTTCAACACCAGACCAAGAGCTTGAGAGGTAATGTCCTCAGAAGATATATCTGCCTTAGAGATCCAAAACTGGAGAGAACAGAGATCAATGGAATAAAATCTTAAGAAGGCCAAGAACCACCAGGGGTTGTAAAGACAATAGTGATGATGATGATGCGAGAAAGAATGAATGTGCCAGGATAATGTAAGGATGCATTTAACTAAACTAGAAAATCTTGTATAATAATCTTGTATTACTTGTGTAAAAACAAGAACCAAGTAATATTTCAAGTGCTTGAACAACGTATCAGACTTATATACAGTGGTTTCCATGATTACATCCTCACTTTGTCACAGGCACTTCCATTCAGGATACAAATCACATTGTAAAACTATCTATATAAATGGGTCAATGGCGAAAATCAGCACATACAAACATTTTTTATCTCATGCTACTACGTTACTGCAAGGAAAAAGGCTACGGTTATGGCCCTCAACAAATCGCCAATTTACGATGGTGAATGTCGGAACGTGGAACTGATGAAGCAGCCGCTATAATCGTGATTCTTACAAGTAGTCTAGTCTTATCATAAAATTGAGTGATGCATTATCATTACATTTATGTACTACATTAAAAAAATCTTTTATCCTACTATTGTTATGTGTTTAATATGATTGATCATGGAATACGTCATACTAGCCGTGCAGTAGATACACGAAACATGATCTTGTTAGTTGCGTGACTATCCCAAATAATTGTAAAATTAAGTAGATAGACCCAAATTTACACAAATATATACATATGCCAGAATAATGGAAGTTGTCTTTTCATAGCTTTAATTTGTTTTACTCCTATTACGTTGCAACTAAATAATGTTTATCCAAGTTACTCTTTAATCTGGGAAATTTAATGGACTACCGGGCAATTTAAAACGTGTTGTAATTGAGTAACTTTTGTGTTAAATTTTTTAGATCAGAGATTCTCGTGGCTTAAAAAGCTTCAAATCTTTATGTTTAGAGAACAAGCGTAAGTTTGAAAAACAAACATGACTTAAATGCGTGATGAATATTTTAAAAGTACGTACCATAGATAATAATTATATTTACTGATCAATGCATATTTGGCAAATCGATACTCCAATTCATTAACGGATTTGTTCAAGAGTATATTTATTTTTATAAGTAAAATACAAATAAATAAAATTTAATTTGTAAATTCTGGAGGATGAAAAGATTATGAACCAAGGTGATACGGCACCAAGGCAACTTTTAAAATACTGTGAAATTAATAATTAAAAAATATAAACATAATTTCAATATGTTCATTTAATAGCAGAATAAGTAATTACAGCGCATCTTTTCAATGATTAAATTTTTTTTAAATTCCCTTTTTTTTATCGCAACTGATAAAAAATGCACCAGGTCGTAAAATTATCGGAAAATTAAATTATTTTTAATATAAAAATGTTGAAGAACTCGTTTACGCATATTTGAATTTTCGCAATCAAAAGGATAAACTGGCCATTTAAAAAATATAACAAATTACTAAAACAAAAAAACATATCAACAATATTTCAAAGTTAATGCAAAATCACAAAATTTAAATAATTCAGCTTTGAGATTCTCGCGTGAACACCTTTGAAATAGTGGCCGCACCTAACTGCGTCTGTCAACACGCAGACACAGAGATGTGCGTAATTTGTTACTTGTCATGTTTAAATAGGAACACCGTCAATCTTCACATGGTCTTAAACTCAAACTGTTGACTGATCTGCGTCAAGTCGCACGGTTGCGCCGTGAGCGTCTTGAGTCTGGAGTCGAGGCAGTAGTTGATCTTGGTGTGTCTGATTCTCCCGCCCTGAATCGGCTTCCACATCTGATTAACGTTGTCTACGGACTCGCAGGGCATCATGACTATGGGCGAGGAGACCTCGAACCTCGCCAGCGTGAGGCAGAGGCTGTGGTGCTTGATGTATCCGATTGAGGTGACGGTCCATTCTTGGTTTCCGCCTGTGTTGTGGCAGGGGTACATACCTACAATTAGAAAGAAATACATCATGATTAGAAATTTTGCAATTTTTGTAACATTTGGAATAATATACTGGCCTAAAACATATTTGGAGCCCAAGGAAAACAATATAATTAAAAATATGTATATCAAAATACTCTTCTTGCCTTTTGTCATTATATTGTTCATATAAAAACTTATTATATCATCAAAATAGATTTTTTAACATTTCAGACTCTATTTAGAGCCCTTATTTGGGGAGCTTTATCTTATATACTATGGCATCTTTCATTCGACAGATGACAAGATTTCTTTAGTGTTTGTGTAGCAGTCAATGTTTTTATCCACATTTCAGTGGTCATCGTCGGTGCTCAATAAATGACAAACTCATTCACAAAAAACAAACCCATAACAAAGTAAATTAGAAAGAATTCTTTTAGAATATAACAGATGTGAAACCATACAAATGAATTTGAGTAAGATCTTCCTCTTGTGTGCTTCATAGTCGCAGTTGGCTCCAGCAGTTTTGGGCACACAGCGCATTCTCACTTTTAATTATTCTTCTCATGTTGATGTGTCCAGTGTTTTTTGTGCTCTCTCCAGCTTTCTGTCTCTTGTGCTCGATTGCCAATTTTGCCTAACAGCTTGCTTCATGTTATCTGACCGCCGCTTCTCAAGATGGGTAAAATTTTACTAATGTTTATATTATTAATGTTATATCCTTAACCCGACTATTACGGCTGCAAACAATGGTGTCTTTGTGTGTGCAGCAATTCAGGTAGTCAAGATCTCGATGTACAACAATACAGTTTATTACAGATTTCATAAGTATAAATACAATATAAGAGATGTGTTCTGATCTACGATTCCAGAGAGAGAGAGAGAGAGAAAGCCTGAGCGCGATGCTCTTTTATCCCTTCCACACTGCCATTCTTGCCAATATGCACGTGTACTACAATTGCTACATCATGATACATTACAATTAAAATAGTTAGTACAGGTACTTGTAAAAAAGTAAAATACAAATTTCATAGTATGTACAATAATCATAATAACATGAAGTATCAAAATCCAAAAACTAATTCTACTTATGAAATTTCTAACAGAAGAAATTAAGTATATAATTTATTTTTTTATATGAAAAATGTGCCTTCAGAATAAAAAGTTCACACATTTGGAGACTCGTTAATATATACTGCATCTGAGAAAAATAGGTTCCTACAAAATAAAAATGGCAAAAAGATGTATAACTAATATATGCAGAGATTGTTCTAAATATTTGCTACACTTAAAAATGGAGCACTTAATTAAAGCATCTTTAAATAATCAAGTGACAACATACCCACAGAGCCTTGGATGAGATTTCCCAGGCTGTCGAGGCACATGGGGCCTTGCCGGATGGTCCCGCCCAGCGAGGAACTGGTCACCGAGGTCTTAGGGATAGCCAACTCTGGATACACGTTGTCCAGATACCATTTGAAGGGCTTGCACTTCAGTCGTTGCTTTAAGTCCAATCGTTCAGAAATACTGAAAAAATAATAATAAATGGTAAAATTGTAATGAATTGGGCATATATTGACAAATAGGATGAATTTATTTATATTTTGTCAGAATTAGACGCTAAATCTGATTTTATTGTCAATAGTTAAACAATGTTGTTTTTTCACTGACAAGAAACAAAACCTTACGATTCTCACTCTTTCTCTCTTAACTCTTTCTATATAAATACTTATTTCTATTATTAACACATTCTTATTGTGAAGTTGTAATTATTCAGAACAGACGGTCTGTGATATTTTAAATATGAATTAAATGTATTAATTAGAAATGTACACATATAAAATCAATTTTTATCAAAAAATATTATTGTTGTGCTACCGGAATTCGAACCTTGATCTCTTTCAAGAAAGGGGAAGGTGCATTATCCAACTACAGCGACAGTACTTATGAATACATCTTTTACATATGTACATTTCTTTGCTAAAACTGACAGATCTTCATAGACATCATTAATTTCTGTTTACCTTTAATATCACATTACATATTACCAATTTTGTGTTATTGTGATGTCCTTGAATTTGTATATACAGGTAGCCCAAAAAAAGTGAGAACATCTCGTAACACACGAGTTATTTCAAAACATAATATATATATATATATATATATATATATTTGCACAATATTTAACTAATCAGAAATCATCAAAACACCTCATATTGCATAATCTAGTGGGTTTAAATCTGGGCTGTTCGGTGGCCACATGCCTGGCTCGATGAAATTAACATTCTCACGACGAAGAAAGTTGATTGAATTTCTGGCTGTGTGAGATGGAGTTCCGTTCTGCTGTAATGTCTAGCTATACTCCATGCTTTGTTTTGAAACTCTTTGATCATTTTCCTAGCACCTTGACGTTTTTCAATTTGCAAATTTTTGATCAGAATCCGGTCTTCTGCAGTGATTTTTGTCATTCTGGGCAACAATTTGAAAAAACCAAATATAAATAATGGGAAAATTAATAATTAAAGATGGCGACCGAAAATTGTCGAAATAAATCGTAATATAGGTAAATAGGTAAGTAAGTAAATTAATAAACTATTTTTGATGTAATTATATCACATTTTACGAAATGTTCTCATTTTTTTGGGCCACCCTGTGTGTATGTGTATGTGTCAGAGTGCCGCACCGCCGGGGCGGGATGTGTATCTGCGGTCGTGTGTGCGGGGATAAAAAGGGCGACGTGCGCCAGGCGCGCTCTTTTTCTGCGTGCTTTTCTGTATTACCGTTTGATTTGTACTAGTGGTATACCTTGTATCACATTGTAATAAATATATAATTGTCACAAAGAGTTTTCCTTGGACCTTCAACATCTACACTAAGACGTACTTATAAGGCAAGTACGTAACAGTTAATTACAAGTTCCACCTAATCCAAGTAATCCTTTCATAATCTTATCTATAATACGAGAATCAACATTTCTTTAATTTCTTCTTCTTAGTACAGGTGAATATTATGTTAAGGGCCGATTTTGTTTGGCCGCCATTTTGGCGGATATCTGTCAAGTCAGTTCGCATTTGGTAGTCGTAGGGAATAGTTGATTACAATTTATTATGGAGCATCTAACGCCTCAACAAGCTATTGAAGTTATTAAGACATTCAAACAAACACAAAGCCGACTTTTGGAAAAAATCATCATGAGAGACGAAGCTCATTTCGATTTGGCGGGTTTTGTTAATTAACAAAACGACTATTATTGGGGCACTGAAAATCCTCAATTGATACACCGACGCCTTTTACACTCACGCAGAGTTACCGTATGGTGCACCATGTGGGCCAGCGGAATCGTAGGGCCCCATTTCTTTCAGGATGCGGGAGGCAATGCTGTAAAATTTATTGGCGGCCGAATTGGATCGATTGGTTCAATAGGACGGTGCCACCTCACACACAGCCCGAGCTACGCTTGAATTTTTGCGAATGAAACAACATCAGCCTGGAACAAAATATTCACCATGTAAAGTTTACCTCAATAATGTGATTTTCCATTTGCGAATACGGCACCATATTCATACAGTCTCGAATCTAATTCACCAACAATTGATGTTTGTGATACTTTGTACAGCCGACTATACCCCCTCCTAAATTCTTACTCTTCACTATCCCTACAAAACAAATTACTATTGTACAAAGCAATCATCCGTCCCTATACTCACATACGCGAGCCCCACCCGAGGTTCAAGAAACACAAACATTTTAAAATCCAAACAAAACTACATCCTTAGGAGAATCACAAACTCAGCCTGGTTTGTCAGAAACACAATCATTCACAGAGACTCAAACGACACACGTACGATTTATCGTCTAGATTTTATTCTAAATTAATTTCCATCCCAAACCCTTCCATAAACTCCCTCGGCCTGTATGATCCTTCATCCGATCCCCGCCATCTTCATCCCATCTCACTTCATTACCCTGTTCTTGACCATATTGAATAAAATTTATAAAAACCTTTACTAATTTATTTAGGTAAAAACTTCAACAAAATTAAATAAAAAAAGAATAAACAAAATATAATTTTAAAAAAAGTATTGTATAAAAAAACTTTATCCATTTTTGCTACAACTTTATACAATTATATACAAAGTTAAAATTACCTGATATTAAAAAAAAAACAATTTTACCACGTTCCCCGAATTGGGTCCCCCAAAAAATCTTACGTCATTGTTGTTACCCATATGATACATTTTCGTAGCGCTCACTGCTTTAATTCGTCTTTTGGATTTTGCTCGCATCACCGAAGATTTAATTCCTGTGTCAACTTAAAGTGCTGCCTCTTGTTTTGCGTTTGAAATTGAGTCTCGGAAAAGGCAGAAGTCTAATATAATATATGCACAGCTGCTGATTCGGTAATATCACTTACTCTCCGAAAGCGACGTTCTTGGCCAACGGCTGCGCCTCGTAGTAGAAGCGTTTATAGTCATCCATCCACACCTCGGCAGCGCGGCGCGTGTTGCGAGCGAACACGTTGCCCGAGCCTCCGGGGAAGGAGTAGGGGTGCCGCTTGCGGAACACGTGTCCGACACGGCTGCACGGTACGATCTCCAGAGATCCGCCGCACTGCCACACCCTAGAAACACAAAGGACACCGTGTAGTGGAGATTTGTAATCAGTTTGAAACTTTTCTTTACCAGAAATAATTTAGAAAGATACTCAAGAATCATCACAATGACTTGAACTCACAACTTTTTATTGCCGATAGACAATTTTAATCGAGTAAGCCCAATAGTGATACTGTACAAGGTTATCGAATTCCATCTGCATAATGTGTTATCTTTTAAATACTAATTAAATGTATTAATTATAAAGATAAACATATAAAATCAATTTTATCGAAAAATATTGTTGTTGCACCACCGGGATTCGAACTTTGAAAAGAGCGTATTAACTATTCTGCCCAATGCGCGGCCTAGTCCACATGAATACTTAAATATATTTATTTCTTATCTATATAATATTACGTTTCCCCGTCTACATCTGTGACTTTATGGATGCCGGTTTCGGCTTCGGCAGTGTCATTATGGCCTTATAGTGCTAGATTAAGTGGCCAGGTTTGTAAAAACAAACATGTTTTTAGTATTTCTAGGTTAATATTTTAGCGAAATCATGTATTGACATCTGTTATCTTTTTTTCTGTCTATGGTGAGAGAGAAATCTTACCATAAAAATTGTCTCTCTACGATTCTTATATGTCATTTTTGTTCGTTTTGGTTTGTTTTTGAGAAAGCTATAGATTGTATTGAGACCTTGACCACGCAGCGGCCAAAATATCCGCCCGTTTATCTACTAATATATGTATAATATTCAGATTTAACTACATCCGCTCGTTACCGCATGGGAGTAAATAACACGTGAACAACACAGAGTGTAAATCTGCCCATATAAGGCATACTGGATATTTTGAAAGTTAGTTCTCATCGATAAATCTGCCGTACAACAACAACCTGAGTTTCTATTCATTGGCCGAGTACATATATATCTATATATATCTACCAACACGCACAGATCTACCGCATTTATTAAATTATACAATATCATACGAATCACATAATAGTGAACAACAACAATGTTTCTCAAAAACCTTTAAGTAGAACCTACTAGATGGCGCCAGAATCTTCAATCTATTTAATTAACAGAAAACATTGAATGGAATTACATTTTTTTTGTGAATTTACAATTTTTCAGACATAGTTCCATGATAGTTCGAAACATAAATCCTGCACTGATAGGATCCAAATGAACAAATTCGAATTGCATTATCTCCGGGTCGCGCGTCCCGTGGAATGGATTACGACGATTAGGGTCGTAAATCGGAAGGGTAGGGAAGGAAAGTTAGGAAAAACTTGGTACAGGATGAGGGTCGGTGAGGGGATAGGGATTCCAGTTGAAGGACCAGTGATCTTACCTTGTATATAATGCCTCCTTTATCACTCCAGTCACCGCTGAGATCGCATAACGGCACGCGGATGAGCAGATCTCCGCTGCCAATTGAAGACGTTGATATCACAATTTCACCCACGGCACAAACGATACGTGATAAAACACAATATCACAACATACAGTGCTGGTAAACTATAACTGACAAGTCCAGACCGCGAATGTTATCGCGATGTCGCGATCAAACAAATATCGGTCACGTTGACGTCTGCTGACGTCAAGGTCACAATTCACACTGACAAGAAGATTATGAGGAAAGGTATGACTAGGAATTTGGATGCGGAAATGTGCCAATAATATGGGTTGCAGCCGATTCGAAAGACGCGCTAAAAATGTGTTTTACGAATTCGGAACAATAATAATGTAAACAAATTAAGTAAATCACTTAGAAATATAGAATTACAATTAATATTTACGATTCATTATTTGGTATTTAATTATGTGCACTTTTTAAGAATTATTTTGCTGTTCATTCAAATACTATCCAAAAGGAATCAACGCTTTCAGTCCTCGTGTAGTATTCTTAAACTGAAGCTAGCGAATATCGGCCAAAAAACTAACCTGAATGAAATCTCCAAGTTTTCCCCTCCCCAGACGTCCATCTTGGTGTCGTAGGTGCCCAGCTTCTCAAAGTACTTCCTGTCTATGGAGAACAGCCCCCCGGCGATCATGGGGGTGCGGATGACGCCGGTGGGGTCCGAGAGACGCGCCGCCCTCTCCTGGCCGCCCAAATACTCCCACTACAAATAATAATAATAATATATTTTTAAAGGGAATTCCGTTAGACTATTCAAATCACCGAGCTGTTCTTCGGTAAATATTAAATTTTTCAATACTAATTAAATGTATTAATTAGGAAGATATACATATAAAATCAATTTTATCGAAAAATATTGTTGTTGCTACCGGGATTCAAACCTGGATTTCTTTCTAACCCGGGGAAGATGCATTAGCCGACTATGCTGCAGCAGACAGTACTTTTGAAGACAAATTTTCGAACCTACACGTTACACCTTTCAAATTAATACATCTATCGTTCCATTATTTGAAAGCCATCTATTTTATTTTTACGGAATCTCTAATACCTTTGAGTAGTCCGATAGGAAACGCCAGAATTAACAATTAATTTAACATATGAGATTCCGTAAAAATAAAATAATGGGCTCTCAAATAATGGAACGATAGATGTATTAATTTGAAAAGTGTAACATAATAGGTTCGAAAATTTGTCGTCAAAAGTACTGTCTGCTGTAACATAGTCTGTTAATGCACCTTCCTGGAATTGGAAAGGGATCCAGGTTCGAATCCCGGTAGCAACAACAATATTTTTTAATAAAATTGATTTTATATGTATATATTTCTAATTAATACATTTAATTAGTATTTAAAATATCGCAGACCTATGTTCTGAATAATTACAACTTCACAATAAGAATTCTTAATAATTAAATTTTTCAACATTTATAGTTTCACTTATAAAAATTACACAAATAAATAGTCGCGATAGATACGATACACCCTGTTGGTGGTGGCACATAGGCAGTGGCGTAATTAGGCCAAAACGTAGCTAATGCAGTGCATTGTGGCCGACGTTAGATAGGGCTACAATATATTACAAAAACACGTAAAAATTGATCGCCAATGCAAATAACTCGTAAACTGCATTAGGTACATATATGACACGCCGTCAGGAGGCGCGTTTGACATGTACGGACTTGTCTTCAATAGCTCAGTCTCACAGGACTTGGCGGAACGCGGACGGTTGCATTTGTAAAATGAGTTTTTTGTGCGCCAAAAGTAATTTTTTTCAATGAGATTAATAGTTGACTATTATAATTTATGTGCTTTGGTTTTATCATTTTATTAATCCACATATTTCTTTCGATATTTGTGTTTATTTTATGACGGACATTGAAACGCTTGTGAGTAGAGAACAATCGAAATTATAGAATTTCGTTTTGTTATTGTTTCAAATTAAAGTATAGACTTTAATTTGAAACAATATCATAATTTTGAAATTGTCTACTGTTGAGACAATTAGTTTCATATATATTTCTTATGGCAGTGTTGCAAAAAATTGCAAAATGCATTTTGTTACAATTGACCCCCGGTCTATCCTACCTTAAAACTTAATTTTGTTTTATATTCATGAAAGTGTGAATATTATAACAGAAGGGATCAATTTTGTTAAAATTATTTGATAATGGATAACCGTGTAATATTCTTGTATCTTTTATATAATATACATATATGTGGGGTGGTGATTCAAATTCGTCACCGTCTCCAGCCGACCGACGACGCGAGCGACATTTACATCCAGAGTCTAGGCATCCGCGGAGAGAAGCCGCGCACATTCTGGCCCGATCGCTCGCTCCGACGACGGTTCGGCACCCGAGACCGAAACCGCCAATTCGCTCCGCTCAATTTCAATTTAGAATTGGGGCCCTATTTTTTTACATGGACATCAACAGGTCGAGGGTCACGATTCTCAGTGATGGGGGAACCGACTGAATAAGAAGCGATAACACTCTAAGCTGAAGTAAAAATAATTTTAATAAAGTACATTGCGGTTTGTTTTTTGGTTTCTTTACTCGGTGACCAATTAAATCTTAATATGTTATTTTAGTATAAATCTATTGTAGAAGTTTTTATTATTTTCAGAAAAAGGTGATCGAAACACATTTGGTATGTCCTTCGGGAATTTTGGGGACTGGTTGCCGGTGCGTCCCGAGAAGACTGTAATTTCTCGAGTGCCCGAGATAAGATAAAATCTCAATTCACCAGTGGCGTGCACTAGTGGACTTAGGTTATGTTGTTAATACCGATTCTAAAAAAAAGCACGATAGGCTGTTGGGCTGTGTCGTCACTAGACGTTATATTCGTACGAAAAAAATGCACTCTTTCAGAAGCATGTTTTTGTGAAAATATATCTGTGTTAGACAATTTTCGTTCTTGAAAAAATAAATATAAAATATATAAAATCACGTGTAAAGTATCAATATAAAGTGTGGAGGGGACAGGATTTTAAATTTACCGCCGTCTCAGCCGGCATCGATGCTAGCGACATAGCGCTGCCAGTTGCCGTTACAGGTCTGGCTCGATCCCGCACTGACGATCTCTCTTCTGTTTTCATCGCTCCGCGATGGCGGTCTTCCCGGCCCACGCGCGCCGAGCGAGATCGCTAACTCGCTTTACTTTCATAGTTCACGCGCACCTTTTGCATTTCTTCGTTCTATTCGTAATTTTGAATTCTTTGTTTTATTATACTGTCACAATAAACATCAACACGCCCATCATCACTCTTTCATTTAAACACCGACCTAACCCCAAAAGTGTATTGAAACGCATACATAATCCTTTTCAAATACACACTTGCGAACACGTTGCAAAACACGCCTTCACTTGGATAGACGTGTTTTGCAACACGTCTATCCAAGTGAAGGCGTGTTTTCAGAGCTCCGCGCGGCGCGAGAGGCTGAAGTATTGCGCGAAGTTCGAAGCACATGCACAGTTTTATTCGTGATCGCTAGATAGTTAGTATATTAATTCACATGAGAACTTTGTATTATTTGCGCGTGGACCTACATACTTAATACATGGTGTACAACAAATAAATTACGTATTTCGCAGAAATTATAGTTATGCACAGTTTTTAGTTTGTGTGGAGTGCACGCCCCTGCAATTCATCCCTTGCTCGGGTATCTACCCGTCAACTCGCTCTTTTCAATTTCCCATTTCCGAAATTTGCCTCTCTGGGGAAAAAAAGGATTTGCGCCAGCTTCGAGAATAATTGGAATGACGCAGAAAGTATAATTACATTTTTTTTAAATTCTGCTGGGCTCGCACACTAATTCGCCGCGCAGCGGAGTATAACACGATTTATAATATTTAGTAAATGAATGTCCCTTCATTTTTCTCTTCTCATGCCTTATCCGCTCAACGGACGTTGGCTGTCATCTAATTGCTAAGTGCGACCCGGAAAAGCTTCACAGTAGACCGGCTGAACCTTTGCCCCGGATTCTTCAGACATATTTAGTTTTAATGAAAATACTTTTTTTTTTTGCAGAGTTGCAATATAATTATACCTATTGTACAAAATATAAGTTAAAAATTTGTCGTAAACGTAAATGGTTGACGTAGCGAAATTGTAACGCGTTTCCCCGGAGGCAACATGAACAAAGGGCGTCTGCGAAACACTAGGCGTGATCAGATATACCTGATATATTTTATTTCCATCAAGGCCCTTGTGAGTTTTTACATAAGAATAAAAATTGAAATATTGTTATATGTACTGTTGTACATTTTTAATTAACATTTCAATATAACAGTTTAAATATATAATATTAATTAAATAAAAACTAAGTATAATTCACGTACAAATATTTATTCAGTTCAGGTATGCTCCTGCAACGAAAAATGTGAACGAAATTCAACTCGTTACCGAGCCGATGCATCCGCGATATTGGCGAGTTAACAGCATAATTATTTACATGTGTTCCTACAGAGAACACTTCATGTTGTGTCGTTTGAGTTGGTACTTTATACGAAACCATTTGTGTCAACTCAGGCCAGTCCAATATGCTATTAATCATTTTATATAGATGTACTATATCGCTCATATTTCTTCTCCAGCCTAATTTTTTCAAATGAAGTAGACTCATTAAATAATGTAATTTATATTTTCTATCGGAAAATGCAATTTAAAATTGATAAATTTTAGAAATTTATGTTGCACTATTTCGATTTTTATAATATGTGTAGGGAGACCACAGAGCGGAGTTAAATTCAAGCGTACTTCTTACAATAGATGTATATAAAGTTATTAGAGAGCGGAGCGAGTTAAAGTTTTTAGCTGTCCTTAACACAATTCCTAAGAATTTCATTGCCTTGTAGCAAATTTGGTTGTAATGTTAAATAAATATAAATTTTTGGTCGAAGAGCACACCCAAAACCCGCACAACTGCGACTCTACTTAGATCAATATTGTTAATGCTGTATTGAAAAGGGAGTTGATTTTACTTCTATTAGAACTTATTTGTTTACATTTTTCTACATTTAGATAAAGTTCGTTAGCACAGCACCATATTTAAAGCAAATTTAGGTTATTTTGCAAAGTAAATAGAAATTTATGTTAGAAATTGCTTTATATATTTTAAGATCATATTGGAGCATATCAGGTATATCTTTTGTTTACCAACATTAGTATGTTCTGTAATTCTGAAATCAATTGGCATTGCATAGCATGCCTGGAATATCTGCCATCTCTATATCTAGGTTCCTAGCGTTGTCATAGAATGCGCCACCCCATCATAGCAGTGTTATCAAAGTCAAATTTATTAAACCAATAATCGCCGCTAGGTCAACGAGTAAACCTTTCGAATCTACTGATAATAATTATGGTCGCTAGGGTGGATTGCTTTCTGCTAATTTATTTGTAATATACAAATTTCATCTAATATTATTTGTATTTGTACATCAATATGATATGAGTTTTTCCTTTCATTTTATATATTTTATCTATATGTACTGGCCCCGCAAACCGAAGACAATAGAATAAATCAATTACATTGATATCTTGACTTGCAAGTGTCCCAACTACGTGAAAGTCCTCGTGTATCATATTTTCTACCACTACCATATCTGTCCAGCTTGGCCAGTCGTCCAGGACCATGAATTTAATTTATTAATTATTAAGGAGAACACATTCTTATTGTGAAGTCGTAATTATTCAGAATATAGCTCTGTGATGTTTTAAATACTAATTAAAAAAGAAAGATATACATATAAAATAATTTGATCGAAAAATATTGTTGTTAAGTTGTTAATTCTGGCATCTGCTATTGGTTTACTCAAAGGTATTTGAGATTCCGAAAAAAAAAGTAGATGGCTTTCAAATAATGAAACAATAGATGTATTAATTTGAATAATTCGAAAATTTGTCGTCAAAAATACTGTCGCTGTAGCATAGTTGGTAATGCACCTTCCTCGGATTGGAAAAGAGATCCAGGTTCGAATCCAGGTAGCGCAACAATAAAATTTTTCGATAAAATTGATTTTATATGTATATCTTTCTAATTAATACATTTATTATTGTTATTGATTAATATCATAATTTATTCACTATAATTTGATCATTATTATGAAACAACTGATTAATTTAATCAATGTGTATACGCCACTGAAAAAAAAATCTAAATTACAAGATTTTCTTTCGAAAAAATAATTGACTCAGCTGAGCTACATCAGTCATGTTAATCTAGTCAGATTCAACGCATCATACTTCAGTGACACATATCTGACTTCAGTGATTCATTGTAATGAATTTACCCATTTAGACAAAAGTTTCATGTGCTCATGTTCGCGCACTACTGAATTTAAAATTTCATACAGACTAACAGCTACAATTTATTTTAAAACGAATTATTATTACACACATGTGAGAAATGTGGATAGGCTAACTGAAAAAGATTCCTAGGACCGAGACGGGATATTTTAGTTAATGTACCACCCTTGAAATGTTATGTACACAAGTGTATTCCACAAATAGTCTAACAATAACACTACCGTGTACACTAGCGTGTCTACCATTGGTGTGATTAAACCGGGTCGGTGCTCCATCACATTTTTTTGAGACGGAGAGACTTTTACATGTAAAAAGCTATAATACTTGTTCAAATTGTAGGATCTATTAATTTTAAACGAAATATATCCTCCACATTTTTTAATCCAATTGCTAAGCTATAACCATTTTAATTACTTCAATTTCAGCATTTGCCATCAGAGTCGAGTTATCACGCAATATCTTATTATGGGGTAGGTCAATATCATTATGACGCTTTGTGTTGTGAACATGAAAATATCTATATACAGGATGTAAAAGACCTAGTACACAATACTTGACTAAATTACTAGTCGAAAATGTTCAAGGAATATGTGCAAATTCTGCACTGTTACGTAAAATATTATTGTTTGAAATTTTTAAAAAATCGTATTAAGCTTGAAGTCTACGTACTTTGAAATAAATATTTGCAAAATTGTTGAATTAATCCTAAATCATTTAACGCAAAATAGTCTGGCCGCTCAAAACCTTTAATTGTTTGTAATCAATATATAATTAGGAATCAATAAAATATTTCAATCGCATTATTAATATTTTCTTTAAATGCTCACATCTCTGATATGATTGAAATTAGGTACATATTCCTTGAATATTTTCGACTCGTAATTTGGTCAGGCATCCACCCATAAAGTATTGTGGATTAGGTCTGTCACATTATGTATACTAGAAATGATGCAGGTGTTCTATATTGAGATTTCAAGCGACGGCAAACAATTCAAATGCAAGTGTCGAAAGAGACAATGCATAAATGGTCTAAAGTAATGAAAAAATGTAAATCGTCGATTCTATTAAATACTTTTTCGTTTACAGATATCTTACAGAACGTACACGTTTTAACAGTTTGGGTATGGGAATTTAATATGTATTTTTGATACATATTCATTGGACTTGTATTGAAGTGAATAAATTTATGAGTTTCGATATAAATTACGCTGCCATTTTGAATAACTTTTTCGCCAAAACTCGAATCACATGTTGGAACACTCGTCCTATTTGCCCGATCTGACTATTTTCTATTCCCCAAAATCAAGAAAAGCACGAAGGATCATAATTAGGGTCACGAGCGGAGGTGGAACGGATTATGACGCGTGCTCTAAACAGCATCACGAAGAATAACTTGAATACTTCTTTCCGCAATGGAAGAATCGTTGTACATTGGTGTGTTGTATGTTCTCTAATCGTAGTAGAAAAATTCTACGAACTTAATTGTCAGTCCTCGTATATTGTATACGCAAAGTAGCAATAGTATCAATGCTTGAGCCACAGTAAATAATTTCCAACAATGACTGTACCTTAAATACGAGATTCCAGTCGAAACCTCCCCTGAGGTCAGCCGAAGCCCCTATGTATTGGAATGTATCCATGCTGATGACGTCAATCACGGGACACACCACCCTCGTTGGATCCTAGAAGAAGAAAAAAAAAATTGTAAAATAACAGAAAATCTCATCAGAAGTGCAATACACAAAAAAAAAAAAAAATATCAGCATGTTTTATCATAATCTAAATATAAAACGTGTATCCGTATAAAATGTGCATATCGGTCACCATTGAGTTGAGACACAAAAAATTGTATGGAATGTAATTATAGTCTGTTGAATTTTGTATTTTAATTTTGATGTCATACTAGAACTAAAATATTGCCAGACCCAGACTCTGCTATTAGTACATGCATACAGTTTATCAATTTTCAAAGCATTTATCTTATAACGAGCGAGTTGCAGAATAATAAATGATTGTATCCTGTAAATATTCTTGACACTAATCACCTAAAAATGATATACCACGCGATCAGTTAACCGTTTATAGAATGTGCAATAATTTCATGAGGTGGAGCGACAATGCAATAAAAGTACAACTAATTGTATTTATTAACCTTTCCCTCACGGGGCTAAAATAAAAAAGCGTATTCCGGTGTTGTAACCTCAGTGTACATGTAGATTTTTTGCGGTTATTATGTAAATCTTTAAAATATAAGTTGACATATATATAAGTGAATATATTGTGTAAAAGTGATAAAAATGAGAAAAAACATTGATCATCACGAACGGCAGCATAAAGACTCATAATACACGTCTAATTCGTCCAACGCACGCTCTGCGACTAAAGCGACGATCGGCATCTGGCACCCCGCGCACTGCGCCGTCCGCACCACTCTGCACGCATTGACAAACTTACGTCAGATCTTTCGAAAAAACACTTATTATTGTTGCGTATAGTAAATATTTATATATTGTAAATATTTTATCCACTACGTAAATATATTTTCGGAGAAATTCCTAAAATATGAATACTGTATTTAGTATATTAACAGAGATATTCACATAACTAGAGGCAATGTCAACTCAGTTTACATCATCGGAGAGGAAAGGTTAATTAAGTAGAATAAAATAAATATTTAACAGCTTTGGGGTATTAGATGTGTAGAATAAAATATTATAACTCACATCTAACAAACACAAAAAAAAAACTATAACAAATATGCGTTACTAATTTTAAAAAAGATGTGCATACTTGTGTGTATGTATAATATTAAGTTACTCGTTAAGTGACCATAGAAACTTATCTACTGAGGGTGTATTCTCTTTCAAACAATTAAATTATTTATAAGCATTTGGTAACGAGCATCCACAATGACATGCCATTTTTAAAGAACAAAAAATACCCTAGGTTGTCAAGCTTTGTTTATATATCGTTTTGAGTTATAATGGATATAACCTTATATATTATTATGATATTATTGCGAGAGCGACAATAATAATTATACACATTTGTATAGAAAACTCACTTTTTATGCATTGTTTTACGAAACATCGCGGACTGCCGAAAATATTTAAAGATTACAAAAAAAAATCAAGAGAAGCGAAATACTTTATATATTATTATGATATTATTGCGAGAGCGACAATAATAATTATACACATTTGTATAGAAAACTCACTTTTTATGCATTGTTTTATGAAACATCGCGGACTGCCGAAAATATTTAAAAGATTACAAAAAAAAATTCAAGAGAAGCGAAATACTTTAACGAAGCTCACTAAAATAAGACAGTATTTAAAAATGTTTTCTTCCGCGTGTACATCCTGGTGTTTTTACTTTATTCTCTAGGTTTAATATTAAAAGAGTTACGAATTTATTAAATTTTCTGATTATTGTCTAACAAACTCGGAACAAGTGTTCGGTCGAACTGCGAGAGTTATCGCTCCCACAAAAACTAGTTTAATATTTGAGGTTTAAGAATTCAAACTTTTTTGTGACGATCGTCCCTAATCCCCGCAAAGTCCCCATTCACCTCAATTTATGGTACTTAAAAAACATATTTGACGCATCAAGAAACCAAGTAAATTTGTATGTACATATTCGTGATATTTACTACATTCAATGCTCCGTAAAAAATATTGGCTCGCACGTTCACAGCAGATATTTCACGTAACAGTACATTTAGTGATTCGAAACTGTAAAAATATCAAACACTGCACAACTCAGAGAAGAGATAGAAAGTCGCGCAGAACCAATCCGGTGAAAGAAAATAAATCAATTTCGGGGCCAAATGGTTTCAGGTTAGCATTCAAACGAACAAATTAAAGGTAATTGATCAGACCCAATGAATGACTGCAACGATCGTCGAAGTGAATAAGAGAGAAGAAATTGCCGTAGAAATCAAGTATGGGAGATAGGTACGGACCAATGCCACCATCACCAGTTCCCACAGTCATTTCCCACACTCAATGCAAGAATAAGTACGACGGATAATTATGTCTTATGAAATATGGTTCTTACATGGCTCTCTCGTTTCTAAGCGTATGAGACAATCCAAGCAGATCAATTGTATAGTTTTACATTCCTGTTCTACATCCAACTCATTATATTTATAAAATCCTCACTAAGAAAATATCGTCAGAATTTATACGAAAAATTGATGCAAATCAACATGAGCACGAACATCATACAAGAAGAAAAGATAGACTGAGACTGGCATTCAGGAAGAAGGCTAAATCTCAGAAATCGATGATGTACAGTGCGACGAAGATTTTTAATGAAATGCCAGAAAAAATAAGAAAGGAAGAGAAACTACATAGATTAAAAATAAAACTAAGCAAAAATGTGAAAGATAAGTTGTAGTAAAAAGGAACGAAAAGGAAGGAAAGGAAATAAAAGTACATGCACTATATTGAAAATAAATAAAATATCTACAATTCATTTGCAGCTATTGATGAGAATACCGTGCACAACTAGACGCACCAAAGAAACGATACTTCAGGAACTCAGTATGCGCGTACGACTCACATCGATTCTTTGGACATGTCGTCAGAGCAGAGCGCAATTTGGAGAGACTGCTAGGGTCGAGGGTCTGAGTGGAAGAGGACGATCTCCCGCCCGAAAGATGGACCCAGTGAAAAGTGGCACTTATGTATTTCGTTATACGGAATGTCGGGCGAGATGGCGAGACATCTCGTGTGGATTACGATTCTCAAGTACGAGGAAACACTATATTGTCACCATTAACTAAAAAATAAACTTGATGATTTTCATCTACTGTATAATGATGTCCCTCCCGAAAATGAAGACACAATGGAGAGGCTTGTTCAAGAGAAGGTGCAAGGAATCCACATACCAATAATATGAATGAATTAACTTTGAAATAAATTACATTGCATAAACAATCAGATTCTGCGAGTATCAATAAACCATTCATTCCAAAATTACAAATAATTGAGAAAATAAGATAAATGAAAAATGTTTTAACTTTATCGCTAATAAAGTGGTGAATCTGTGGTAAACACTGCCAAGGGAGATTGTTGCCACGTTCAGCTAAATTGCCATCAAATCACTTGTCAACTGTATCCAAACATGAATGCCATGTGAGGAGTGTTAAACATTATGCCGAGTGTTGAACACTCCTAAGAGACGTTGGTGCCTGTCACAAAATGCTTTTCATGGAATTATCAACGAGCCATAAAAAGTAGTTTCAGAATTTGCAAAGCGACAGCATTTCCAAATGCAATGAATTCACATACTCCAATAGAATATCACCACAAGTTTTAATAAATAGTAGCACAACGTTCTCTCAGTTTAGAATAAATACTGAAGAAGTCTATACACGAATATACTTTTATACCGCGACAGCTCTAACCTCAGAATGTAAGTTATATTCCGGCTACTTGTTTCATGACGTTCTATGACGGTCCACTTCTGAGAAATGCATTTAATTTTAATTTAACACTGTCGGCGACGAACCTTTTAGGATAATGACATATCGTCTGGGAAAGGGACGTTTATGACAGCTACAATTGCTAGCTGCACAAAAATTTGCGGACAAAATACATATTCTCAGGGCCCAGCTAATCCGGGTACGGAACCATAAAATGCCCCGTTTGGGGATAATTGCGAGCCCGTCGTGCTTAGAGGCATTAACATAATGAGACGGCTGAAGTTAGAGTTGTAGGGTTGCTACCTGTTCCTGGTAGCCACAGAGCACCCAATCACCGTCTAAGGGATGGACCGAGGGACGTGTTGGAAACACACCATGAGGTGTTTAAAAAGCGACACGACAGCGACGACGACGGAGGTCCGCCACCGAGAAAGATAAGTCGTCGAAGGAGTCAGCACCGACAGCATAAAGGGTGGACGCGACGGCGATCGAACCCTGTCCGTCCACTTCCGTGACATCGCAGTCCGGATGTCGATCTCAGCAGGAGTAATTAAGGTAGATTAAGGTTATGCTAAGATTACAATTAAGTACATCATAAGTTAGATTAAGAATTTTGCCCAAGATTTTTTTATTAATGTACAATAAACTGTAAATATGTATAGTGATCGCCTATTAATTTACATCCCCGCCACCATCTCAGTGACCAACGCAATAATATGTTCATTACGCAGGACGAAAGGGCGACTTCATATCATGTTCTTTATAATAGTAACAACACATTGTTTACAGTTAGTCCCTCTTGAGATCCCAAGTCCAAGCATAGAATGGTTGATGTTTATATTAACGACCTAGTTCAATGAATTCGTAAAGAATGTTTAGACTAACCTAAAAATATTCCCTTAAAAACAAGTATTTATGTTAACTGAGTCAAAGGATAGGAAGAACAGAACAATAAGACCTCAAGGACCAACCAGGAAGCAAGACTAACCGGGAATTTCTCCGCTGTAGTCACAGCTCTCCTGAACTCGAAGAACAACTTTGCCTATTCACATGAAGCACTCTGAACACAATAGTAGTTTCGGCACACGCCGCGAGAAAACCGAAACACAGTAGCAACAGTAACTTGTACAATCAGACTAGTAGAACATTCACTTCTTGACAGTTCAAAAAGTCACAGACAACACGGAAAAAAGCTAAGCTCTGAGGTATATGATATAGGGGGGGAGGGGCAGATAGGTAAAGTAAACCTAATGAAGCATCCACAAGCGCATGGCCATCGGCAATCTGTGGATCTGTCATAAATACCGAATAGATATAGTTTTTAAAAGGCCCAAAGCAGCAATAGATGATCATTGTGTTTTGGGTATCGGTTATAGAAAGCTCTTTTCAAATAAATAAATAAATTTCTCATGCAAATTGTTCAATAAAGGATATCTTTTAAATTCGACACTACGCCGGTGTGAGATATATAATTCGCAGTCTTCAATGAGACATTAATTTAAATATCGTTTATTTTATCCGGAGGGAGTGTGAAATATGAACCGATCGATGTGTGTTGGCCTTTATAGCCTCTGTCTGGAGAGCCCCATCAAGAGTCGGTATACAACACAGGCCTTATTACGGATCGATCCTCTCGAGGGTTTCAAATTTCTGACATCGAAGTACAAAGCACTTCTGATATTAATTACTTATATGAAATTGAAATAACGCTTTTCTGTCTGTTTGTTCTCTACACAATTCGACAAGCGTTAACCATGTATCTGCGAGCTCTTGTCGAAATTCAAGCAAATGACAACAGATCGGTACAGAATACTGTTCGGGTTGGCGCGTTACTGTAGCGCTTCTACAATGTTTGCTGAAGTCAGTACACATGGATTCGTTCCGCTTCTGAGACATCGAGTTGCTGGCGTAAAGTTGCGGCTAGAGCTCAGCACCAACTCTCTAGTGCAAGCGGCGCTGTCATGGAAAGCTGACTCCCTGACCAGAGAATGGCAAAGACTACAGAATAGCTACAGATACAATAATAGCCGTGACTAAAAAGCAGTATTTACATTTTGTGTGAACTGTTATATCTTTTTTTCTTTTCATAAAATAAATATTATTTTTTAACGTAAATGTAATCTAATATATGTATTATTTTTATGGCGAATCGGGTGTTCATAAAAAAAAACCCGATCACGCTGGAATAAATGTATTATTATTAACCGATCGTGACCAAATTTTACATAGTTACATTTTAGGTCACTGCGGAAAACATAAACACTCTACCCCTCTTCTTTCTTCCATCAATTACATTTTTGAAGTACATATGTATTGATTGGATCTAAGAATGTGGTCTATAAATTGGCTCCATCAATTTTACCTGATGTTTATTATGGACCATTTTTCTTGGATTCTCCTCAGAATACCCTCATTTGTTATTCTCTCGGTTATTTTTTCCATCTTTCTCCAGCACCACATCTTGAATGCGTCCAACCTATTTCTATCTCTCTCTCTTTCTCTCTTTATGGTATTTTTATTTATTTGTGATTTAAATTTTTTAAACAAATTATAGAAATCTCATAGAAACAAAGCTATTTATATTATATTATGTAAGAAAAATATGAAAGTATGTGTAATTAACGTTCACCATTCTACCCAATCAACTTCCATATCTATAAAATTTTTGAAAGTTGTATACATGTTACCATGTATAAAATTTAATTACAACTTCGCTGTCGCCATCTATGGTCTGAAAATTTGAAATTCATTTCCCTGATTGGGTGGAATGGTGAACGTTACATTGTGTAAAGTGATCACTCAAGGCAGCAACAGGTCGTAAGCCCTGTAATTAACCATTCATCCATATTTTTCCATATATAATAATATAAATAGCTTTGTCTATATGAGATATCTATAATTTGTTTAATAACAATACCTTTGGAAGTAAAAATCCAGTTATTGTGTGTTCTTGGATATACTCAAATATTGTTAAATTTTTTGTTACCATTACTAATCCGGTTTATATTAAAATTAAAATATCACGACCACCATATTTGATTTTATTATACCGTTAAGTTTATAAATGCAAATTGGCTGAAAGAGATTCGTTTTATGTTCGTAGAAGGCTTCGTTCCAATCTTATCGGAGAAGACGTAAAACTACGAATATCCATCCAATCAAATGAAATTCATTCGAGTACATAATAAAAAAAAAACAGCAAATATCTTTTAGCGCATTGGAGTAGATAAAAAAAATAAGTAGGTACTTCCTATAAATTAGAATCATCATAAGAGAGAAAATATAATTATAATATGACACTAATTCGGCTAAATCTCTCCTTAAATTACTGACTAGCAATATTAACTGAATCTAACACTAAAGTGCGAAGAAATATTATTTCTTATTAATTTAACTAGTGAACATTCACATTATACAGCGTGGGCCAACTTGGACTGACTATATTTTGACTATGTCAAAATCTTTGTAGGAACTAATTACTGGGATTTATCCCCTGAGGGGTTGGCATCAAGATATAGATATAGTCTCACAGAGACGAAGCCATTATTTATTTACATGGGAAGGTGAGTATGGAAATCTTAAGCCCTATAATGCTATAGACTTCCCTATCTACCTTCCCATGAGAATAAATAATAGCTTAATTTCTGTGAGACATCTGTACCTGGACTGACTGTTTTTAAAAAATTGTAACCTTTCCAGTTTTAATTTTTCTATGTTTTTAAAATTTATTTATTTAATTCTTAATATAGTGCATACATAAGCACTCCTATATATGCTCTAATATAAATAATATTAAAGTATTTTCTTTTACTAAAACTTATCTAATACATATTTGGGGAGTTTCATTTTAAATCTATTCAATTTCTCCTCCTTTCTTATTTTTTCTGGCATTTCATTAAAAATTTTCATTGCCCTATACATCATCAATTTCTGAAAATTGGCCTTTTTCCTGAATGGTAGTCTCAGTCTATCCCTTCCTCTTGTACGATGCTCGTGTTCATGTTGATTTGTAGAAATTTTTCGTCTAAATTCCGCTGATATTTTCTTATTGAGGATTTTGTAAATAAATAATAATAATAAAATATATTTTCCGCTTAAAGGTCATCATATTCAAATCCGAGATTACTGATCCGAGTATATCTATTGTTCTCAAAGTGTTATTTTACAATACTGACAATTGTTGCATTTCTTCTTCGTTGGCCAAAAAAAAATGTTGCTGCAGTAGTTGATGTGAGGTAGTATGCAGATTATAATGAGTTTTATGAAATTTTATTATGGCAATATACCCAGTGCAAGAACGAATCAAAATGATTGAATCGTATTATGTTTCCCGACGATCTATTGTAACAACGCAAATAAAATATCGTGACCTTTTTAATGCTATAATAGCTCCCAGTGCAAACATGATTAGAAACATGATCACAAGTGTCGAAGAGCAGGGTATATTATTTTATCAGCCACGACCAAATTTTCATCGACCTATGCTATGGAGAATCAACGATGATCCATCTGTGACTACTCATCGACATGCTACTCATTTGGGCATCTCCAGAACATCGCTAAGGGCCGGTTGTGTAATCAGTAGTACCTTTTAAAAATCGCCTGTGGTAAAAATCGTTTGCGAGTAGTTTGAACGTCAAAATATACTATTATCAAAGAATAGATGAGATGACAGATGCGACAAATAATCATGAAATATGCTATATTGTATGCTTAATCTACGGATTTTTTCACTTCAGCGTTCGAAATCTGTCACTTTTTGGATTATGTTCCAATGTATATTAAAAACGAAATCATCATTGGACGAACTCATCACTAAAAGAGCGGGATATTGAATGAATAAGTCCAATGTGTGAGTGTGGTGCCGAGGAGAAAACCCCTGACCATGTCTTTTTTGCCTGTTCGTTGCGGATCACAGGTTTTTTTTACAAAAATCTCGTCAATGGGAATTTTCAACTCCCGGTTAACTTGCGTCATTTTCTTTCCCTTAACTCGCCACATTTAATCTACATAATAGCAAATTTCTTGAACGACAATGGTATTAACTTGTAACGTAATATTCCTTATTCTATAATATTGTTGTACTTCTTTCTATGAAATAATGTTTTAACTTGATTAATGGCACAAATTACTCTTGAAGGGTGGATTGCCTGTTTAAAAGAATAAGAAGAATGAATAAGTATCGTGTACTGCAACTTTCAAAGTATCAATGAGTCAGATGACTTTTGGAACAGCTGCGAAGAGTCCGCCATATTTAACTATCGATTCTCGTTTTTACTGTCGGATATCGGAGAGTAAAATGAGTTTACTACGAGATGTACTTTCGAGAAGTAAATACTATTTTACCAACGATTAAATAGTTTTCGCAAAAATTTTCACTTTAGTAAATTTTTTACTAAAGTAAATGTCACTGTAAAGTAAATGTCACTTTACTGAAGTAAATATACTGACCATACAACAGACACTAAGACGGATTTTGAGACATCTAATAAAATATTAAATTACAAAATGTATGTGCATTTTACATCGGTCAGTCCAAATTGTCCGAAAAACGGTCAAAATATGCCGCATTCCGTGAACTTCAGTTCGTGACCTCGAATCAACAATTATCTGACATTTATATCAAACGAAGATATTGAGCTTCTTCGTTTTGAATATTAGTTTTTCGATTCCTTTGGCGGAGTTTGGTGCATCGCCTGTAAGGGGAAATTTTGACAAAAATGTCACTGTGAGTATTATTTTGAGTAATGACTGATTTCTGATTTCAGGCATACGACAAGGAAGATAACGAAGATCAGGCTTGTACAATCTCTGGCTCATTCTATATTTTTATATGGTGTGGAATCATAGAGCCTGAAGGTAAGGGAGAGAAGATGGATTAATGCCTTTGAGATGTGATGCTGGATACACGTGTTGCGCTTACCGAGATGTACATATGTCTCCATTCTGCAGAAGCTGAATATCAAGTACTCTCAATCATATGGACATCTTGCGAGAAGATAAGATAGCCTGGAGAAGCTTATTGCGGGAGGAGGAAGATCTCCCACCCGTTGGACCGACCAAATGGAAAAGGCAACAGGCACTTCTCTGGTGACAGCCCTAAGATCTGTAGAGTGTCTGTATATGACATGTTCTAATCAATATTACGCACTACATTAGCGCCAGTATATTTTAATAGTCAATTGGATTGTCGCTACGCCACTGAAGTCAAAAATGTCAAAATCAAAGGTTTCAAATATAGAATATTTATTTTATAGAAACACTAGATAAATAAATATTTAAAATTAAATACTGATATTGTAATATTGAACTTTATTTTGTTTCATTATCTGTGGACATTTGGATTAGTTATGATAAACCGTTAGATGACTGCGATTATGACGATGATTTGTAACTAACATTAAACGATGATAGATAACTAATACTTAACTGTTGAAATTTACTTTCTAATGTACCAGTCATTTCTAATAATTATGGTTACCAATTATCGTTACAATCGAACACAATCACCGTCACAATAGTGGTTCAAATAACGATTTAACCATCATTAATCTGGGTAATTGTTCAAAAAAGATTAATAAAAAAATTATCGTTTATAGCAGGTTCAGGCATAAGTCCGTAAAATACATATTATCAACAGGTCAACAATGTCCTCAATAGATTGTCCTACAAAATCATATTACAGTACAATGTGAAGATATTGGTCACGCCACTGGCGTGAAAGATCCAGGGTGAGGAGAAACATTTAAAATAAAATAAAATAGCGAAAGATATATGTGTCCCGAATAAGTACTTCGTGTAATTCTAGTTCGATACGTCTAAAGGAAAGTATAAAAATTATTATCGCCATAAAACGAATTTAGCCGTCAAGTACGAGTACGTCTACATAGTGGCGTAGGTGTATATAAATTGAAGAGTTTCGGCAGGTCAGGGCTGCCAATAAATTAATATAATACTTTAATTATTTCCAAATTTGTTTTCACCACTTTTATGAGTTAAATTTAATACACTAACCGGTATCTGAAAATAAATTGTCAAATAAACTATCAGCAAGTTGCCAAATAAATTAACTAAACCCACGCGTCAAATTGTTATAATGTTTTTAAATTCTATTTTTTTTAAAATTATAAATAAAAAAATTTAAAAAAATAAATCTAGTATCTGACTTGAATTGTTATGATGTTGAAAGATTTGGAAATTGACTTAATGAAACAAAATTATTAGATTTTTTTTAAGGTACAGCTTATTAAATTTAATTGTTTATTTAAATGTTTTGGTTAATTTTACACGCTTTACTTATTTTTATTGATTCTAAATTATTACATTTAAGACCAACATCGTTTATATGTAAAACTGGCAATATAAATTTTTTTTATCGAAAGTATTATCATTTTCTAATAAATGATTGGAAAATTTTGAAAAACCATTCTGTATTTAAACATCTTAAATGCTCTTTGACTCTTATGTTAAAATTTCGACCTGTTTTTCCAATATAGATAGCGGTACAATCATAGCAGTAAATATAATATTATAACAAAGGATCCATACCAAAAATATTAAAATACGTAATATATTTACTGCTAATACAGTGTTATCAGATCGCATTTTAATGAACCCTAAACCTCCAAAGCCCTATTAAAAATTCATAAAATTAATAATCCAATAAGACTGGTAGTTTATTATCTATAATGCTCCAACTTTTAAATTACGATAATTTTTTACAAAAATTATAAATACACTGAATATATTTCGAACAATATACATTATAAAAAATTATTTACAATACGTTAAAGGACATGGATCTTCCAACAATATTAAACTCGTTTCTTTTGAGTGTCAGACGATTATATTTAAAAAATACATTTGAAATACGCGGGCTTTCGTTATAACAAATGTGACCGATGTTCAAACGCAATAATTATTTTATCTAATATTATTGAAAATCTGCATACATAATTAGGTATACGTACGTATGTATATTGGATTATAGTGTACTCGTATATCAATTTTTTTTTAAATTTCCCCATACCAGAATCCAGTTTTCTCATCGTCAAACTCGTGCACTGTCAAGCAATCTGTCATGAATTAGCATACGTATATTTTTTTATAAAATTGTTTATAGACCATTACTTTTATCGATTAGTCTATCATTAAATCATCAGACCGGGATTGGCATATTTAATTTGATCACCGGCGAATCAACAAGAGCGAAGGTTGTATACTTTCAACTTGTTGCGCAATCTCAGATGTGAAGGTGTCGGGGAAGATCACCAATCTGTACGGAGATGGGAATTTTATTTCTCAAGGTATGCCATTACAATTCCTTGACATTCATTTGAATTGTAAAAGGTTGTACTAATTTTGTGAATCGGGTCATGTTGGATGCGACGCGGCATTTTTTATGATAAATCAAATAGATTATTATAATTTGTTGAACAGTATCTCAATTAATTTTCTTAGATATGATAACGGTTTGCATTTAAATATAATTAACTGTTCGCTATTCAACATTTCAAGGAATTTAATTCATCTTCATATCATCTTTATACATAAAACTGAATGTAATCTTGTCTGTTTGTTCTCTATAGGATCCTACACGCTTTGACAGATCTAAACCAAACTTTGCATAGTTAATTCTTAAAAGCCTGCGCAAAATATAGATACCCTTCCCTCTCTCCCTGGCCACCCACCCCATCACCCCATGCCACGAAATATACAAGCAAAAAAGCTGTGCATTACTAAAGATTCTGGACAATAAAAATAAATTTTTATCTTATAAAAAGACCCTATATTATTATTACCCGGATTAGTGTAAGCCATGTCTACATTTTTGTCTAGCCGTCAACAGTATGAAAAATTGCGAATCATTTGTGTTCAATTTCGTTGCCATTCGTCTCCGCATTTTGCTATAACGCACGCGTCGGTTGAGTCTAACTTGTTTGTTCAATCTCTATGAGAAACGTACTAAACTACATATTTTTTTACTCAACCTATTGGGCGTCTTTAAGGCTGCCAAAATTTACCTTTTATTCAAACAATTTGTTCATAATTCGAAAGGGATTAACCCATACTGAAAACTTCGTGTGAAAACATTTTTACATATTTGCTTCGCTAACTAAACTTTTTTCCACAGTGCATTTCAACGGACAAGTTATATTTTCTGTCAATCGTCTGTGAAGTGTGAGATAGTGTAATACATATTCAAGTTGATTATTACTTTGAATTAACACATCAGTACGTACAGACATATATTTTATAAATAGTATAAATTCTATCTGTTTCTGTTTTTATAAATTAGTTTTTAGTTAGTTAAATGTAAGTTTTAGTGAAAGTAGAAATATAATTATTCGTCATAATGAAAAAGTAGATAGAAACCGTAATATTTTTCAACGTCCAATTGATATGACTTGTTTTCTTGCAATTCAGGAATTACCCTTTCGAGGACATAATGAATCTGCGAATCGTGGTAATTTGTTGGCTAAATATGAAGGGTGTTAGAAAATCATTTGCAGAGTGATAATCATTATCGATATTTAGTGGATTTTCTAATAAGATTCAAAATGATCTTATTTCTAATATCAGTTCATTGATTTTGAAAAAAAAACAGATTAGAAATAGATAAAGCCGATTTTGTTGCTGTAATAATAGACAGAACGCTAGATGTCAGCGACTCGGATCAATTATGTTTCATTTAAATCGTTTTAAATAAATTAAAAGACTTCAATTGTACAAACGTTTCCTTTTCCAGTTTCCGTATAGCTACGTAAACGTCGTCGGTAACAGCATAACCTAAGTTTAAGCCTACTACACGCCACTGCACGAAATGTGTATTATATTAAATGCCATACTGTTGAGGACCCTGTGCAAAACCTAGGCACCCTCACCCTGCTTCTGGCCACCCCATCTCCTCCCCCGATATAAATATGTTTTAAAATAAATAGCATCTATTCCAAATGGAACCCTGAGCATAACACAAGCCATTCTTAATTTAGTGTCGCATAATATCGTAATACTTATTGATAAAATTGAGTTTTTAATTGTAAATATTACTTAATCATTTTATTCCTCACTGTGAGCCAAGTGGAATATGAACGATGATTTGAATTATGGAGGCGGATCGTTATTGCACATCGTTCTGATACATTCCCTGTGTTAAAACATCTCGCGTCACCGCTCTACTGAATGGTATTTAAACGTAACAAAACCGACGCGTGTTGAACTGCAAAACAAGTGTTGAGATATAAAAAAAACAAATAAATAAATAATAAATTTCGACCGACCCGGCAACAATGATGCCGCGAAAAAGCTTTCGGTGCGGCACCGAGTCGGCCGTGCGATTGGAGAATGATAAAAAATTATGACATAAGAGAAATGCGGACTGTGATGAGATAATAACAAAAGTGAACGGGATGAAAGATGAGATGTAACTGTAGATGCAACACAATGCTCCGCTGGACCAGAGTCGTCTTATCGCTTCATCACGAGACGCCGGACCTCGACTCCAGGGGCGTGTGTAGAAAAATGAAGTAGCTAATCTGTCATGCATAAAAATATATTTATCTGAATCGCCATCAAAAGATTCATCTGCAAAAGTAGCATTTTAAGAATATTTTATTAGAATATTAAACAATAAATATTTTTTTGTAGCATAAATAGTACATATGAAAATAAAAGTATTTACTTTACTAGACGTGGTCTGTTGTAAAGCAATTACCTGTACAGTTTTTAAAAATTGTATTTGTTAAGGTACAATCGTAATAAAGTAAGTAAGAATAATGTAAAGTTATGTAAAAAAAGTTATAAAAATATTTTTGTCTGTAATATACAACAGTTGGAGACAAAAATGTGTAGGTAGTTAGCTTTCATTTTGCTTTCTACCCACATCAAGCAACCACTTTGTTATTTTTGGTTTAAAATCGTTAATCGCTTTAGACTCTTTAAGTTCTAGTGGCAATTTGTTAAATATTCGCGGTGCGCAAAACAAGAAAGTTTGTTGACCAAATTTGGTATTCATTTTTGACACTGAAAAGTATCCTAATGTTTTGCTTCTAGTTTTTTTTGGATCGGATCGAATATGAATATGTTAACAGATATAATTAGATTCAAGTAAGATGTGGCGTTGTAGACACATGTTGCGCATACTGTAGATGGTGAGACGTACGAATGTCGTAAGACGGAGAGGATGAGGATGAAGAAGGCAAACGAACAAAAGAGGGCAGGAGTTAAAGAAGATTACGATCCTTAGTCACGAAGGACCGATGAAGAATAATCGGTCGGGAGACCAACACCAACATCGACACACCCTGCCACGGTATTGCAAACCAGTTTAAACATCACTAACATTAACATGGTGCATTTGCCTTGATGATGGGACCTACAAAGAGATCCCAAACGTTGGAGATACACGACATAATAGTCCAGAAAACTATATACAGAAGATTCTGAACGGCTGTGAAAACATTTATTTGATTGAAAATTTTTACCCGCGTAAAAATATTCCGCAGTCACAATCTAAATCTAAGATTAATACAATATGTACGATTGTATGCGGTCAGTATGTGTTCTAGGTATTATAGAATAGAAGCATAGACACTAAGCAAATAATAGATCAGGTGGATGGATAGAGTTACGTAGTGATGAAGATGTTATGGTTTGGATGAATAAGAAAACTGGACAATACGCGCGGGCCGCCACAAGTTCTTGCATCTAAGGAAGGAAAGTTACGGTTTGGCCAGTCCGTTGAACGGATAAGATAGGAGAAGAAAAAAAGAACTTAAATAACGTGGTATAATGTTATAATGTTGGTAATACATATCAACTGCAGTAAATATTGCAGGTAGGTCAAATCCTATGATTGTTGACATCAGTAGTACCGTTTTTCAGGTAACACCCAGACAATTGAGAACTTTAAAAATATCCTGTATCTAAAAATCAATACCTACAACACATAATTCATAACTTGAGTATGCAATGAAAAGATTACTGAAGCTTCAAACATTGTACAATATGCATAATAATACGCAAACTTTAAAACACGCCGGACAACGCCGGAAATACATCAAGACAGGAATGAGTTTGGCACTCACCACAATCCAGATTTTGCTGACATCTCCAAAGATGTGGACTATATACCGTTTTAACTCATTATTTCGTCAAAGGTTCTGACACGGTATAGACGCGAAGTCTCGAAATTAGTATAATATTGTAAACTCTTCCGTACTCGTTATAACCGTACTAGTTCAAGGTCGCCAATCGACTGATCGGCGGCGTAGCCGGGAGGGGGGGAAGGCACAGTGCAATATTTTCGTCCGATAATTAATACACACATAAATATATGTCCCAAACAACTGTGAACGATACTTGAAATAACTGCATGGTTTTCCAGGACAAGACGTTGTATTAAACAAGTTTTAAACCACTCTGTATAATTTAAAATGAATTAACACTTACGCGCAGAAAGCATTTGGCTTAACTGAGCGATTTTTTATTAAAAGCAAGTTTTTAATATGGAAAAAAATAATTAATTCTGGCTAATAACAAGATTGCATTAATTGCACAAAATAGGATACAATAAAAATATATTCGAAAGACTAAAATCACATCACAATAACAACAGAGGTCTGTTGAGTTCTTATTATAATTGAAATATGGTCGGATATGTGAAATTCACACACCAATACACATCTGAACAAGTATAACATTCCCAAGAAAAGACTGGATCATTTTGCAAGATTTTATTAAAATGACCAACGTCGCATAAAAAATAAAAGTATTATACCTATAATATATATGATGACCTGGGTGTATAGGCTGTCGTAACATATTGCATTGATTTATAATATGTTGTGACATTACAAAACTAAAGTCACATTCAAAATCGCCCCATCATTATTTTTAATGCCAATCAATTTAGTAATCACGAATAACGCCCTCATTTGTGTAATGCGAGCGGGGTTCGAGGTTATAAAAATGGTCGAAGTCTATGGTTGAGATGAATTTAATTTTCCGCTAGGAACTGTCAGATACGCGGCTTACTGCTAAGGCCAGCGAAGTTATATATCAAGAATCCAACATGTAACCGAAGGGTATATATTTTGATTATAATCTATCACTAATGTACAATTTACTGTAATTTGTTTAACCTAATCATACGGTGAACGATCTTTTCAGGGAACAAGATTGTTTCCCTTCGATCTACATTAATTTTAATTACATTATTTTTCTACAATTTTTTCTATCAATCCTTTTGAGTCGGCTTGGGATGCCGAGACAACTAACTATAACGAAGGGTCACTGAGATACTCTATTTACGATGGAATGAACGGATGAGCACGGATTTGGAGGTTATACCATCTTTTGGACCATTTTGAATCTTGTTGTCACCAGCCTGCCCTGAGAAACGTCGAACTCACGCTCAACCCGACAAAATATTATTTATATATAAATTAATTTTGACTGTAATTTGTTCTAATTTAACATGTGCTTCTTTGATTAGATTCCATTAGTTAACGTACTGGTAAAACATCTTTTCATTTATCTCTCTCAGGTATTATTAATAAATTTTCCCAATTTAGAATGAAGGCAGAATGTTACTAACTAAGGCAGGTATGCATTTCTGAGGTGAAGAACCCGCTGTTCTTGTGTTCTCCACTGACTAGCCGGTGAAGAGGATAGAACGCCGTTCTATACCCTCACAATCTATTCGAAGGAATACTACATATTTTCATGTTGTATTTGTCATCCCCTTAAGAGAATCAGCAAGACAAATTCACCTAAGAGAAAAAAAGGAAATGCATTTATTTCCCGTTGCAAGTGACTATCTTTTTAATAACAAAATCATTAAAGTATAAATCGCTAGATGGCGCCAGGACCTCCAGTCCATTCAAGTAACAGAAAACATTATGTTACGTAACTAATTATACGCAGAAAAAATAAAGCCGGAACATGATAATACTATTAAGTTACAATTACGAGTTGTGCAATTTCTAACATTGTAATAAACCCTTCTGACGCTACTGTTCCAGTGCGCAACTCCACTCCGCCGTGGCCACTCGGGCGAACACGCATTCAGTGTGTTATCCAAGATCACTTAATGAATTGTTATTCAGTTATACAAGAGATATATTATCTCGTACCGTCTTACGTTGAGCGAAAATATTCAAAATATGTATTTCTTACACGTTATTTACATAACTTTAAAACGTTTATGTTAAATCTTTATTTAGACAACTCAGCGGACTGCTACTCTATATCATCATCGTCCAGGTCGGTCCCTCATTACTGAGGATCTTTATCATTCTACAGATCGCATCAGAGAAGTGCCTGTTGCATTTTTCACTTTCGACGTGACCACTACAACAAGATTCCCCAAGCTTACCTTCCTGTGATGCGAGATGCTCAAAAAATTTAAGGATTCTGCTAAGACTCTCGGTTGAGAGTGTGTCGTTGACGTTTAACTCCCGCAGAATGGAGACATTCGTGCTTCTCGTCGTCCATTGTAACCACATCTCCCACATTCTCTCCCTTATCTTCAGGGTCAACGATTCCCCACCATATAGAAAATATAGAATGCACCAGAGACTGTAAAGCCCTGACCTTCCGCGGTCTTTTCTATATGTTATCACATCTGGACAATGCAGCTACAAATAATAAAGTTCTTTGTTATAGTCAAAATAAAATAAAATAATTCTTACGAAATGAGTATAACCATCCCCGGTCTAATTTATGACTCACGAAGATAAATCTCATTTTCTTGCACCGCAACTATCTAGAGAAGGTGCACTCGGTTGCGCAACAATTGCATAAAAGAGACTGGACGATTGCAGCATCCAAATAACTAAAATCATCGTGAAATCGAATCGGGACTGGACCCAGGCATTAAACACGAGATACGAGCCTAACAAATCATTCAATTCTGGTGTAAGCGACGTAATTGGCATTAAATCTTTGCGAAATGCGACGATTCAAATGATACAAAACCTCGGTTAAGTGGTGCGTTGCGAAATAAAATGAAGTAAAGGGTCGTAAGATCACAATTAAGAATGATTTAAGTCCAATTGGATGTTGCAAGCCATCGAAGAACTATTTTGTCTCTAAATCATGTGCGACATGATCCTTTGTAACATTTGTAAATGAAACAACGTCACATTACGTTTCTCCTTAGCCTTTCTCATCTATTCCTTGCCCGTCACTCTTCAGATGCTGTCGCTCCATTGAGCCTGAGGACTCCACTCTACGTTCTTCACATTTTTGACAATTGTCATGCTGATGCAGATATGATGGTTCATTGCCGCTTGAGCGTGCAGATTTTTTTGGCCACATCTATTACATCTGCTCTGTGGAGAATTTCTTCAGAGTTTGTGGTATTTTATTTTTATATATATTATTGAATCAATTTGTAAAATTGTTGGAATACAGTGGATGTATTACGGTAGATTAGATTCCAAATAATATGATAAATTATTATTTGAATATACATTACATATAAAGGTGTAAAGTTACGAGTAAACATACTATGTAATAAATATAAAAGAATATTATATAAAAAAAACATTTTCTTTTCGCTTTCAAACGTTTTTAAATAACGATATCTCCAATTACCGCGGAAACGATCCCTTCTTTCCGCAACTCTTCGTTGTGATCTTGTTACGAACACACTCACATTTGACAGACGATAAATGTGATGCCATTTTTTGATATGAAATTGAAATCACAAGTACAAATTGATACATACAAAAAAGATGCATATTTACCAAACCCTAGAAAAATTATTGAGTTACACACAGATCAGTGTCGGTGAACGGATACTTTAGCGGTCTGTTGGGATATTTGTGGTTTACTGTGACATATTTGATATTACAATACCTATATGGTTAGGTTAGGTTACTGAATTACAAATTTCTAATAATTATGAATTTTGTACGGGCGTTTTATTTCATTCCAACTTTATTTGATATATATCACATAACAATTTTTATTTTTTGATAAACTGAATAGCAGTTTTACGGCAAGGATCTTCAATTAAAGTAATTAACCTAGTAAATTAATGTTAAAGTACGTATAAAAAACTTATTAATTAAGTAAGTAACATAGTAAAAGTAAACTAAAATCATATCAGCGAAAAAATTTTTTTTTTGATGAAGTACAATAGAGAAATCAAATAATTAGATAAGAATGTATTTAAAGTTATATTTGAGTGTATTGACTGATATCTCGTTACTTTACATAATGTTTAATAATTATTTATTGATTTAATTAAAAATTCTTGGCACAACACATTTTCTTGTTCTCATTGAAAAAATTAAGTAGTCATAAGCGTAGACCTACCTCCTTGATTCTCTGCAGCAGGGGCTCCAGCCACAGCTCGTTGCACTCCACGTGCGAGTCGAGGAAGGTGAGCACGGGCGCGGTGGCCAGGGCTGCGCCCCTCGCCCGAGAGCGCACCAAACCCTCGCGCCGCTCGTTCCTGATGACGCGGACCTTCCGCACCGAACTCAGCTCCGCTCCATCGGCGGCTGTGAATATGACAAATAATAAATTCATAATATTACAATGAAGTCATAATTATAAAAAATAATATCGTGATCTTCGCGAAATGTATCTAATTAATTTTTGTAATAAATACGGCTACAGTAATAAATTCTATATTTTTATATGGTGTGGAATCATGGACTTTGAAGGAAAGGAAGAGAAGATGGATTGATGCCTTTGAAATGTGGTGCTGTAGACACATATTGCACGCACTATGTATGGCGTGACGCACGCATGTCTCCATTCCGCAAAAACTGAACATCAGGGATAGGCTCAACCATTTGTCTGAGATGAATTTTTCAATTTTTTGGGCATCTTGCGAAAAGAGAAGATAGCTTGGAAAAGCTTGTAGTGGTGGGCCACGTCGGAGGACGAAGAGGAAGAAAATCTGCAGGATGCCGAGAAACGCGGAGGAGCATAGTCGAAAAGGGCGGGACCGACATTGATGATAATGATGAACACATACGGCAGTATAGGATAGAAATCTTTTTTGAGCTATTCACTAACATTATTGATATCTCAACCCGTAACTAGGCGCGCCTTATATTGTTAATTAACTAGGCGCGCAGTGTTCCGAGTTAACAGTTTATAAAAACATGATATTTTACTTACCCTAATTTAATACTTTGTATCTGGGGACTTTTTTAAAGAGCATTTAACAGTGTTTTCAAATATGATACTTTTTAAATATTAATTAAAACACTTTTAGAAAGCCAGATGGCATCTTTATAAATAATAATAACAGCAATAATTCATTTCAGATAATGTGGATGTTATCTGAAATGCATTATTCTCCATATTTTTACAAACCCAATTAAAATAAAATTTGCTGAGCGTTGTGGTCCCATGATCTGTCTGATAATGCATAATAAGTCTCCATTCCTCCCGGTCTTGAGACATGCTGATTGCAGCCTTTAAAGAAAACCCTGCTAACTCCTTTATTTTGTCTATCCATCTTGTAGGAGTTCATCCTTTAGCTCGCTTTCCCTCAACTGTCTCTGTTATTACGAGTTTCTCGAAACATTTGATAACGTGGACTAAGTATGCGAGGATTCTTTTCCTGCACGCGGTCGAAAGTCTTTCGACATAAATCATTAATTCTTGGAAGATGAAGATAGAGACATTCGCGCATCTCGCAGTCAACGGGATACAGACGCAGCATCCGCTACCGGTACCACATCTCGAAGGTATCAAATTTCTTACGGCCTTTCTCGATGTTCATATTTATATTCCATTTAGTGCTGTGGGAAATACCAGAAATTACACTAAGTTTATTTTAAGAAGATTTCTCTTTATCCTAGACAGACTGGTAATCACTGATTTTTCAATTCCAATTCGTCGCTGAATTTCAGCTTCAAGTTTTTCATGTTTTGAAATCAAATAGGTAAATAAATTTCGGCAACCTATTCATAGTCTCTTAAAGAATTGCTTCGATCCGGACAAAAAAAATGCGCGGAACTGCCGGTCTGAAAATATGTGTTTTAATGATCATTTTAGAGCGACACCTCACCGATCCCCTGAATCCTCTGAAGATCAATAATGAGATTTAACCGAAATGTTGGGACAATAATGGTCCATCTCAGAACCAACAGGAATAAACTAATCGAGAAACTTTATTTTTGACGATACACATATATACTTACAGTACGTCTATATATCATAAAAATTCAACGGTGGTTAGGTGATCTGTACAGTAGCTTGCGTAACTTAATGCACTTAATGAAAAGTCATATAACATATCTCGGTCAAAACTATCTCAGATAATCGAGGTTCTATTATATATATAATGATTTCTCCGTTATTTTAGCAATATGACTGGTACATTATTTAGTCCATACAAATCGTATTCAACGATTAGACGTGAGAGGAGCTTAATCAAGACGCAATAGTTAAATACATTAGTTTTCACTGCTAAATTACTTGCATGAAAAAAATAATACGCTGAACATCACACAGTAGAAACATACAAAAAATTATTTAAATATCTATATTTTAATTTGAATGCTAACTTTCATTTTCAAAGATAAAAAATTTACCGGAATTACTTATTAGCGAAGGTGTCTGTGGACTCCAGTTTGCATTAAATAAGTATTTAAAAATTCACTTTCTCCACATCGGATAGGTATCGTTAAGGATATTTTTATGTTATGAATAAATTAAATGTGTAATATAATTTGAATGAATTTCGGTTTTATTTCGTAGGGTGCATATGTCGCGTGGGTCACGCTTAATAATTTATTCTTGAGAATAATAGAAATCAGTGATTTTTTTGTAGCCTGATAAAACATGAAGAATAAAAAATTATGTGTTGCATAATTATTTTTTTTAATACAATTACTATATTTATTACATCTAATACAATATTTATAAATACTTTTGTAATGATTTCTTACATATGAAATATATATATATATAGCGAGAAATCGATCGGAAGAGGGGGAGGTATATGCACAAATATACTTTACTTTAAATAATGATTACCCCAATATAAACTTTGCATGTTTCAAAAAAATAGGTGTTTGAACAAGAGATACAAGAAAATACGAGATGTAGGAAGGGTGGAAGGAATTTAGGAGATGGACAAGATTAGAGAATATGATGGACTGAAGGACCACCAGGAATCAGAAAACACGACCCCCCTATGAAATGCTCCATTAGGAATCTGGATTCTCCACTATCCATAGATCTTCTGGCTTCAGGATACGTACTACGTTGTTTCGCATGAAGTACGTGTCCTGGGTGTTCTTCGGTGATGGCGCGAAGCATGACACAACAAGCACAATGCACAATAGCAAGATGTACAGGTTTCGGCACGCACGGTAGCGAGAAACCGAAATACATAAACAACATCGCTATCAGTCCCACATAATAAGAAGATAATTAACAATGTCACAGCCTATCGTAGGACCGGTAAGTGATAACTCTCAGTTCAAAATTTCAACTTCGACTTTTAACTGGTTCAAAAAAACCATAAAGAACACAACCACAGAAAAATATCGTGTTCTGGTAGAGGGGGAGGGGGTAATGGGTAATGGGTAAGGGGGAGGGGGTAATGGGTAACAGGAACTATTCTATATGTCGCGTTCATATTTGCGCAAGACGGCGACAGGCGATCATCGGATAGTTATAGAGATCGAACAATAGGTAAACATGAATTGTTAAAATATAAATACAAAAAAAGATTGAAATTAGGTTAAATTATAATCTTACTACGATCAAAATGTAATATGAAATTTAAACACTTACGACTTGTAACATAAAAAATCATTAAAAAATATTTACGGGAAATATTAACTGGAAAAAATAATTTAACGGAAATATTAAGGGAGATAAAAAATTAAGTAAATGAAATTTGAGTTTTTATTATACATATACTCGTATATTTATATATTTTTGGTTTCAAACGTTGAATAAATAGCTTAAATTAAATGAATCCAAGTAAAAATGTACATAGAGGTACTCACGGTTATCACTATAATCATCGACTAGAATAATTTCTTTGATGAGGTGGTCTGGACTTCTATTCAGGACACTGTAACAACAGAAAATACACATTTTAAATGAAAACACATTTTTTTGTGAAGTTGCAATTTCAGAACGTAGTTCTGTGATATTTTCAAATAATACAAATTAAATTAATAAATGAGAAAGAAATGGTAACGCATTGTCCCGGTAACAACCAAATATTTTTTCTATGCATAGATTTTTTTTGGTACATTTTTCTAATTGATTTTTAAAATTTACATCGTTTATTCTAAAATAAAACAAAATTCTCAGAATCTTGCACAAAGATGTAGGACACATCATAGATATCAAAATTTACTGTTTTATTAATACTACTGGTTGTGGCCCAACAACTAATAATCGTTATAAAACCACAAAAAAATATAAAGTTAGATGAGATTTTTTCATCAATTAATTAAATTATTTCTAAGAACACGGATGATAGAACCTCTATCATTATATCATTATAATCACAATTAATATTTTCCTTTCAATTTTAATTACAATGACGTTGATGTATTTACATGCTACGCAGGTAATAATCATTTGATATTCGAATTTACATTATGTTATTACGATCTCTCCACTCCTCGATGCAGACCTTCCCTAAAGATCACCAATTCTCTCTGTCTTCAGCACTTCTCATCCATTTGTTACCCGCCACTCTTCTGATGTCGTCGCACCGTCTAGCTTGCGGACTGCTAACGCTTCTTCTACCAGTGCGAGGTCTCCATTCCAGGACCTCCCTTCCCCACCATCCAGCATCTCTACGACTAGTATGTCCGACCCATTGTCACATGAGCATGTAGACCTTTTGGGTAACCAAAGTACCTTTGTTCTCTGGCGAATTTTTACGTTATGCATAACTGTTATGTACAGAAAAAATACCGAATTTCCTTGCATTCTTTTTCAGGTGCCGGTTGTTTCAATCTTCATAACATTTTAAGTGACTGATAATGATTTGTAGAGAGATGCGTGAATGTTATATATTCATATTTCAGTACATACTCCGTCAATAAAAATTCAAGTTGTTTCACATTAGATTTATTCGAGAGAACGGCTTCTAAAATATTTACCGTCTCCGTATACATGCAGATCCACGAATTACGTGACATAAGTGGACTGTTATACAGTAAGCTTAAGAACGGTGTTCTTAGGCAATGTACAACTTTTTTTAGGACGGAATTGCACTACAGCATACACGTGTTCTTTTGGCCGTTTAAATCCCTCATACGTATTCATGTTTTACTATGTACTCCATCAATAAAAACTCAAGTTGTATCACGTTGGATTTATTCGAGAAAACTGCTTCTAAAATATTTACCGTGTCCTTATACAGGTATAAATAGGCGTACGTGACTTAAATAAGCTGTTATTAAGGTGTTCTTAGGAACCTTTTTATGACGCAATTACTAAGTTATAACGTGGGAATTCCGTCCCCAGTACATTTCACTAAAGCCTGCACGTGTTATTTTGACATGTAGTAATTCTTTTATAAATAGATGCATATATACATATATGTGAATTCTCGGATAATTATTATTCGAGTTCGTAATACACAGCCCTTTCCGTTACACTAAGGGCAACTTTTAATTTATGTATGGCGTTAGCGGTGAGGATATCGGCTCCATAAGTAAGTTATGAGAGCACGTACTGGTTGTAGACTTTAGTCTCTAGAAACTAGTATTTTAGCTTTAAGGATGTGCTCTTGTTCTCAAATACTACCCAGCCCAGCTGAATACGTAACTTTGTTACACCGTCTTGATTCTGTCTCCCTAGTTGTATTGTTACTATTTATTCAATACACAAAATTTAAAAAATGAGCTGCCATCGAGGCTTGAACCCGTAACCTTTCCGTCTATCTGTAATAAATTTTAAATAACAGCGATATCACGTTACGTACGATACTAATACAGCGTAATTTTTAATTATTATTTAAATAAATATAATAAAGAATGTTCCAACAAGAGCGGACAATTTAAATTTGAAATAAAACTGTTTTATTTGAGAAAATATCGAAATATTGATTTAATCATAAAGTAGACATGGAGAATTATGTACGGAACAACACATCTGATAAATTCCCTCCTCGGCTTTGCTGTCACATTTGCGTACTTTTGACGAAATTTCCAATCACGGTTTGGCATAACTATGGCTGGATTTTAGTGGTACAGCGTCTAATCTCCTTCAATCGGGTGGTCGTGGGCTTGCTGTCGGGTAGACTTCTAGCTATCATGAGTCATACACGCTTCGCGACAAAAGAACGAAACACGACGTTTTACGACCATGTACGTCATACACAGGTGCAGTGATATGATAGAAAATCAGCCAGTTTAGTTTAGCTATTACACGATGTGTATAGTCTGTAGGCTTGAGTTGTTGAATCAGTTGGATTTTGTAGGCATAAAGACGCAAATTTTTTTTGAGAATACGCTGCATGGTACATCTTGAAATGTTCAAATCTTGAGCACGATGCAGAATGGATGTTCCCGGATTCTCGGCCACGTTCTGGCGAACAGCCGTGATGTTTTGTGCTGACCGACCTGGATGAAAATACGTGTCGATGGTTTGACATCAGTAATCGGCTCAGTCTCTTCGAGTTTTTAGATTATTCTCTTCACAGTCGATGCACTTGGAGCATTTTTACTAACAAAAATTTGACGCAATTTGCCAATCGTGGCAGTCAAACTTTTATAAATTTAAAATTTCCGCTCTTGTTAGGACACCCCTTATATTTACGAGAGAATTGCTTTTAATCAAAGCCTAATATGATGATTACTCTTCTTATTCATTCCCTTTATCCTATCCTAATCTAACGCAGGACTGCACTCTTCCACTGTCCCGCGCTGTGTTGATTACTAGGGGCCGCTGATAGTTTCATCGTTCTTTGATGTTCTCCTGGGTCATTCTATAGATCTTATTTCTCTGGCTCTGATGAGAAAATCTGTACAGGCGGAGAGTACGTCCAAACCGACATAGCTAAAAAAAATTCATGGTTTCTCGACCGATTTCTCTCCGTCAGTACCCAAAGTGATGATATGATGACTACATATATAATAAATATCATCACTGAACCGACTGCAATGTCGAAAATTATTCGCACTCGCACAATTAAAATTAAAAAAAATAACTTTTCCGTCGGGCCGAGAAGAGGCGAGAAGGATACCTCCCGGTAAAAACCGCCGAAACCGGTCGTTTCCCGCAAGTGAGTAAATAAAAGCCAGTGTGCCCACAGACAACCGAACACGCGGGGAATTTAATCATTATCGTAAAATGTTTTCACTTTATATCGGCCCAAAGCGCTCGCAGCGTTTCCCTGCGACTCCCGAGTCCAATAAATGATAATATATAGCTCGGCCATTTATTGGAATATAAAAATGGCCAAAAACTTTTCTGGCGCCCGTCTCGTTACTTATTCGATAACATGTTTAACACGTTCAACTTTCAATTTGAAGCTCGAGGGCCTCGCCCGCGGAGCGGCATCCGATGTTAGCCACCACCACCGTGTTACGACAAATGTAATGGGCGGTAGTCGAATCGAAGTCAAGTGTGAAGGTATTCTATTCAATTTTCGGCGAGAACACGCGAGTTAAGATGAAATACGACAAGGTGAAAATTTCACCATCAATCTATAAATCTACGGAAGATCTTCGGAATGACAAGGTATCATGTGAAATTTTGATCAAAATTTACATTTTTTGTATCAAAATTCTGACAATAATTTTCTGTTCAAAATTACAAACATGTCAAATTTCCTAGTAGTTCGGGAGATACAAGGAAACAGAGTTATATTTTAGTACCACTTGCCAATTTTTGCCAAACAACACTGTACATATATCGTTTTTGGGTAGATCTGACTTATGAACGTATAAAGCATATAAAATAAATAAAAATACTATTCCATACAATTTATAAGTGATCTTGCCTGCAACAACACTGTACATCATCCAATATGGCCGACGCTAGCAATAGTTGTAAAAACTGATATACAGTGTTGTTGCAGGGGGTTTTTCAACTATTGATTTGAATATAAATATAATATTTGAGTTATATCATATAACGTCAAGAATCAGTAAACTTTATTTATTTTTAATTATATAGCGACATTCTTGCACAAAAATTATAGACGAAATCGTAAAAATGAATATTCAAAACTCTGAAGCTCAATATCGCAGTTTGAATACAAGCTAGATGATACCTTGTTGTTACAAGGGCATGATAATTTTATTCAGCGGGGGTAATATTTGTAATGAAAAAATGTTAGAAAAAGCGCTTTAGAAAATTTCGTTTCCAAAAACTTATTGAAATCAAAAAGATTTAGTATGCGCCATATTCTTCGCGAGACTGTTTAGAGCACGCGTCGTGATCCGTTTCACCTCCGCTCTGGGAATAAAAAGAAGTCAGACGGGGCCAGATCGGGCGACCAGGGCGACGTGTTCTATTTTGATTGGTGATCCGATTTTGATCGAAAAAGTCATCCATAAAATAATTTCTGTATATGCTGGAGCATTGCTCTGATGCAACATCTAGCTGTTCAGGCTGTATATCTTCGCACTTGTAACCTTTTGGCTGTAACCAAATTCCGGTGCTATTTCATGACCGATATCTGACCTTATTTAAAACGCGGACGCACCGATTTATTTATTTTATTTGAGTCATAATACAGTGTGTTATATTTTTGTTATAATACGATAAAACATTTGAGCAAAGTAAGACATATATTTTGGTACCCTGCCTGCTACACTAGTATTTTACTGTATTATAGCAAACGGTGCTCTTCCGGTAGTGTTTTATGTGCAAATAAATATATATATATATATATATATATATATATAGATATATATATATATATATGTATATATATATATATATATATATATATATATATATATATATATTTGTTTATACGGTACAAAGTGTAGTGTTTTATGTGCAAACAAATATATATATATATATATATATATATATATATATATATATATATATATATATATATATATATATATAAACACGATACAAGATGCGACATCGTAGTGTTGGCACGAAAATTATTATACGAACTTAATTGTCAGTCCTCATCTTTATGACATATCTAGCGATATTGTTGAGAACGTGTTATGTTATACTGTCACTAGATAAACAGAATTCTAAAAAAATGATTTATTGCACGTTTTTCCTTTTATGAACTGATGGACTATTATATAATTACATAAATGAACTATGTTACCTGACTACGGTTCTCAGAAGAGTAGATCTGGCCTCGTTGTGGAATGTGATAATGACGCTTGTCTGAGGAAGATCGTCCGAGTAGTTCTTCAATCGGCACCTGGAACAATCAGTATTTAAGATTACAATAAAAAGTCATTTAACATTAAAAATACCTAGGGAGGTTTTATTGAAATTAAAAACCATCAGCACACAATTATACACTGGTGACAGGCAGGTCTTTAACAATTTTCAATTCAAAATAAAATATAAGTTGGATGGATATAAATGAAACAATGTTATAACTCTACTTGAGTTTATTAGCACTACTCGAGTTTCGAGAGAAACAGTAACTTTCATCGACAAACTCTATTTAACTTTAGTCACTGCTAATAAACTCAAGTAGAGTTATAACATTCTTTGATTTATATCAGTCCATTATGATGAAACGCACAAAGTTAACGCCGATTCTATCAATAATAAAATATACGTCGGTAAATTTTCCGACAGTTCTTACATACATTTGGGTGCGATCCAACTTGAGTATGTCATTCTGGTGAATTTCCTGTCGTCTAATCCTTGCTACCTATTAAAATATTCTTTGTTCAGGTCTAAGCGAACTGAATAATTTTTGTTTCAATAGTCTAGCAGTTTTGTTTAAACAAAAAAGGATTAACAAAAATCACACAAATTTTTTTTTGTTATGCATTTAGAAAACAATTGTGTCATATTTAAGGGACGCATCAACGGCACACGTACATATTACTGCGGATATCTAATACGGTAGATTAATGGCGCGTGTTCACGGATGAGATTTGTCTCGATAGCGGTAAAGGTCAGTACATAATTCAGCGCGAAGTATTTTATGAATCATCATCGCACGCATAAGAATGATGCATGCGGTACATATGGTTCATTTACTAACTCTCAAAGATCAAATACTCATTAAAAGATCAGCGTGGACAGGTGCCATACGTTATTACGCAATTCTATATAATATAATTCGTAGCATGATAGGAATTCCAGATGGCATCAGGTATATAGTACATATATACAATATATAAACACATAAAAGTAACAACAGATATCCGTTGTACCGTTTTAACAATCCAATCAAAAGTGTGGGTTGCCAGGTCTTGATATGACGACGATGCATCACAAATTGCCCCCACATAAAGAAGAACAATGACAGAGCAATTACTTATGACAATAATAGTGGTAAAATGACATAACCCAATTAAAAAAATTACATGTTACATTTTTGTCTTCACATTTCCTTTAAAAAATTGGCATGTTACACTTTTGGTTTAAAAGATGTTACATTTTTGGATTTTCATCCATTTTAATAAATTGACGTCTTACATTGTCGTCTTCACATCCCTTTTTAAAAATGTAGGTACATGTAACATTGTAAGCATTCATCGAAACATTTAATGTACGAATGATTAACATACCCAGTATAGTAATGAGAAATCATCAAGTCAATATTGTAAGAGTATTGTAGTGAGTGTCTAGGATGACGTCAACGATTACATTTTATACTAAGATTTTTTTTTAATCTTAGCCTAGAAATTTTTATTGAGAATAGCTACATTAAGACGACACAGTTTTATCATAAAATAATCTTAAATAAGTATCATACGCGCTTGAAACATTTAAATGATTTACAGAAATTATACGTAATTGATTGCAAAAAATAGATTTTTTTTTATAATGTGTACTGTTAAGTCATGAGTATCTCTTCGGCTAATGTATCAGCATTGCAACCGGTTTCCACGAGATATTAACACCCATGTCGGTCACACAACGGGTTCTCGAATAAAGAAAAATCATTTGCATTTCTTAAAAAATAAACTATGCATTGCTGTTCGTATCTGAACCTGTAAATCACTTCCTCGTACTGTTGCAGAAAGATATATCGGCGGTAGCTATCGATGTAAAAGTGTACGTGAAATTTTAATTCTGGCTTGAACTACGCAAGGCGTCAGTTTAAACCGAGAACACGCGAGAATTTTGTAAAAAACATATTTTTCTTTTCTTTAATGGCCTCACGGGATACGGTAGTCCGAAAAAGTAGACACTACAGAATCCTTTCAATCTTCTGCCTCGCCTACTTTTACTAAGGATTCTATGTCGAGACAACCCGGGAATAAATTTTAGATGTCTCTGATGGAACAAAATCCCATTGTGACTAGCAGAGAAGCTTAGATTTGGTCATTCAACCATTCATCGAGACATGCGTGCCATCGGATAAGTTAGCAAATTGGGTCAATGGATTCCTCACAAACTTGCAGAGTATAATCGCGTACAGAGAGTGAATGTGTGCTCTTCTCAGAAATAAATCATTTTTGGAAACGATGCCCCATCCACCATATTCGCCGGACATTACCCTATCTGATTATAATTTATTTCGCAGTCTTCAACATCATTTGGACGGAAAAAATATGAATCCTGTAGACGAAAGCAGAACAGTACTGCAGGAGAATTTTTCGTCACGGACAAGTGAATTTTGGAAGAGGGGCCTTTCAAGTGTACTAAAAAGATGGAAGAGCATCGAAGAAAATGAAGGAGAGATTAAAAATGATCTAACAAATCTTAATTTAAAAAAATAAAAATAGTATAAATTATCGCATTATTAATGGGATGACCTTATATTATATAAACTTCTAAAATTCTTTCTTCAATACATTTTTAACTGGTAATTTAGTCAGGTATTCCTAAAATTCATTTAGGGTTACGCTTGGACCAGAGTGTTCCCTATTTTACCTCAATACTTCTGACATTCCACGTAGTGTATTTTAAGACTTTATATCTTTGCGTTGATTTTTTGTCTTACCAGCTATTTCTCTATTATAACGAGTCCAGTATCAAGCGATTTCTTCATTGGTCGATCTATCATGCGTGTATACACGTGACCTTAGCTGTGCTATCTTAATAATATGGACAATGTTAATTTCACTGAATTCTGTGTCTAAATCGTGGTTGTATTATCATCATATGCGCCATACTCCGTCTTCATTCCATTGGCTCTGAATATCCTTCATGTGATCGTAGAAAACAACTACAGCCAGTACTTTTTGTAAGAAAAAAGGTGGCGGAATTCACATCTTGTTAATCTTTTATTTAAAAAATATATATATATTTAGTTCTTAACATATATATATATAATTTATTGTATTTATTGCGAATGTTCATAGTAAATGATCAAGTTATCCAATTCGACAAGGCGATTTAAGTCCACGTGAACCTAACATCAAATTTTCAAAAGTTACTATAAAAAATCCGCCGAAAAAAAGTGATGGAATATGTATTTTCTACCTTTGAGGTTACTTCGCATGCTAAATTAAGAAAGTTACCATTACTTTACGTTATAATTATAATTATATTTTGATGTTCAATTATGTTCCTTTGTACAGAAATATTTTTTTCACTGGATTCATATCGATTGTAAATGAAAATGCGAGACGATTAATCTTACATCAATCCCAATTAATTCGGTTTATTTGTAACCGCTTCTCAGACCTTAAACATTAAAAAAAAAAATTTATCATATGTTGTAAGTACATTTCGTATTTAAATATTTGCCCCACTAGACAAACATTTTACATTTTTAATCAACAATCATATTTTACATAATTAGTTTATCAACTATAAATTAAGAATAAGCGAGAAGAAAAAAATAAAAAGTGTGAGTACCCAAACACGTACGATGCAATATTTGATCTTGAGAAATTTATAATCTACTTGAAATTTGTAAGGATTATACACATTTTAACAAGTTTAAATAATACAATACAATTTAATTTAAGACACACACACATGCACAGGCTGCACACTCATTGGTGTTGGGTCTGAAGTCGTGACTCTGTATGTTTTCATATTGAAGGGGTGACAGTGCTATGAACATACATTCGGTCCGGTGTAACTCTTAATTATAATAATAAATAGTTTTGACTTTTTTTCATTATTTATTATACAATTGGAAAGTGATAATTTAACCAAATTTTAATGTTGATTTTTAAAAATGTAAAATTTCTCACTCAATACAAGATTTCACAAAATATAAAAAATATCACGCGTACATAGTCGATACGCATATCGCCTTTCTTTAGAGTCACATTACATTACGCTCTAATTTTAACGTAGAATATGTTTCATGGCTGACATCCAACAGAAATTTATTACGCATGCGCGATGTATTTGTTGTTACGTTAATGTCACATGTAGAATTATAGAATCAAATCCTACATTATGCGTGATGACGTGACGATTGTGTATTGCAGCTAGTATATAAGGGGTGAAATATAAATAAAATGTAACATATATCGTTTTATTAAGGAGAAAACATTCTTATTGTGAAGTTGTAATTATTCAGAACAGACGGTCTGTGATATTTTAAATATTAATTAAATGTATTAATTAGAAAGATAAATATAAATATTTAAAATCAATCTTATCGAAAAATATTTTTGTTGCTACCAGGATTCGAACCTGCACCTTCCCCGGATTGGAAGAGATCCATGTTCGAATCCCGGTAACAACAACAATATTTTTCGATAAAATTGATTTTATATGTAAACCTTTCTAATTAATACATTTTGGTATTTAATGTACCGTTTTATTTTTATACAAATTTAAAATATGCCAGAGGCAGCCGTTGAACATATACTATGCACACACGTGTCAACCGCACACAGTGACAAGTGCACACAATTTGTATTGACGTGACTTTGAGTTACTCAAATAAATAAAATAAATCATATATGTACCTATCTCGTGTGTAATTGTCATGCACGTAACCGATTTTTTCTAAAATTTATCTTGCGATTGTGATTGTGATATTATTTTTTTTAAATGGTGGGCGGGTTATCTGTAAAATATATAAACAAATGCATGTAAACAATGGATTGTTATTGTTTTAACCACCGGGCCAAGAAGTACGTCACCGTCCATACATTTGAATACATCATGTCACATCCGCCTTCAGAATAGATTATGCAAATTCATTACAGGTAGACATTCCGCTTTCGTATTGAATTTAACATCAGCTAAATTACACAACGCTAGTGAACAAGGAACCAGAAATATATTATTCGAAATCATTCCGCTTGTAATATATATTCATATATATTACACGGTCCCACAGGGTAGCATATTAGGTCCAATACTACTCTTAATATATATTAATGACCTATGCAACATCTCTTTTAACGGAAGCGTTACTTGTTTTGCGGATGACACTGTTCTTCAATTCCAAGCTGATACATGGTCAGCAGTATTTAAAAAAGCCGAGAAAGGTATAAGTATTGTTAAAAAAATGGCTCGACCTGAACACCTTAACACTTAATACCAATAAAACTAAATACCTAACTTCAAGCATAAAAGAAAATGGGCAACCCTCGTATGCTTACATAATAAAAGTTCACAATTGTTCCAACTCAGACGACGATACGTGTCAATGCAATTATATAGAACGTACTGACCAAATTAAATACTTAGGAATTATATTTGATCCTTATCTCAAATGGAATCATCATACACAACCCATTACAAATAAAATAAAAAAAACAATATATTTTTTTAGAAATATTAGAAATTTCCTTAATATAAAACTTCTTAAATGGCATACTACGCTATCTGTCAATCAATCATAGAGCATGGTATAATTGCTTGGGGTGGAACGACTATGTCTGCAATTAATTCAATAATAACAGCTCAAAAAATTATATTAAAAGTTATCCTCAAATCCCCAATCACAACGAGCACTGACGAAATTTTTGATAAATTCAATGTCTTTGATATTAGACAAATATACGCTAATAATACTCTCAAATACATATATAAATACAGACATATTTTAAAACAACCCAAAACATAATTTCCACACGGACAAATACAAATAACCTACAAACCCAAAGAGCACATACTACTACATAGCAGGAACTACAAATATTTTGAACCTAAACTGTTTAATAGAACGCTAAAAGACTTAAATCAATTGAATTGTCACAAAACATAAAACTATATATTAAAACTTGGATTCATAATGTGGGTAGAGCCAATATTGGTGCACTCATCCAAACATATTGATTCATACCTATATTAATTATACAATGTGATCCAAAAATTAAGTCCATTTTAAAATTGTTCTTCATATACACTTTTTATATGGTAATAAATGTAATTCTATCTACTTGTAATTTTAATTAATTGAACAATTGCTTGTAAACTATGCCCGTCTCGACACAGAATTTCTCTAGTGAGACGGGCACAGTCCAAACAATTTTTTTATATATATTATATAGTTATTAATAATAAATTAAATAAAAATAAGTATATATATAACTTATTATATGTCCGTCTACTTGTTATATATAAATTCCAACACGCTTTGAGCGATCTAAACCAAATTTTGCATAATTACACTACAGGATCCCCCCTCCTCCTGTCATTTTCAGCCCCTACCGCTGGTATAAATTTATTTTAAATTTAATGCCATTATTTAGGACCCTATGTGGCCGCTAATACATGTCATGTATATATATTCATGCGTGTGTGTATATAGCGTGATCCAAACTCAACCGCTATTTGAATTGTTTTTTGCATAATTGAGGCCCTAGTACACCAAGAGCAGCTCGGATACTGACCGTGAGAAATAGTGAAGACCTTATAAACCCAAAGAAAAAAGTACAGAATCATTAAATTGCACGATCTGTGACCAATTGACGTGTCCGAAACGAGAAATTACGCGCTCAGGAAATTTGTGACGTAATAACTCGATTGTTTCACGTAGCCCTATCCTGCTGAAAATAGAGATCTTCCAAAAGCAAATTTTGTTTTCGCAAAATTTTTGTAGTCATACGTATTCATGTCACATCAATATTCTTACTATTTTCAAACTATGCTAAACGCTTTTGCTATGTTGTGGAAATATGAAAAAGAAAGTAAGGCATTTACTTTTCATCTGCCGGATGCTGATTCATTGACAAATTCCTCTCCACCACTAGTACAAGCGTCGCGGGGTGTTTACAATTTTAACACTCGCGAAAAAGATTATGATATAGGTATAAGCGGGATTAAAGTAAGATTAATTATAAACGTTATCGGAGTAAAGCGAAGTGAAGCGACGGTTGTTATCCGTACAAAAGTTGCAAGCGCACTGAACTTGCTGCAGTTGGAAGACTTTAATTAATGCGACATTTTCTTTCCTCCTTGTGCTTAAGGATAGGTGAGGAAAAAAAGGGGAGGACATATGTATGTTAAAATTTGGTAAATCGCGAATAGAATAGAAAACAAGTCGAACGCCAAAAAACTTAATAGAATTTAATTAATTTTAAATGGCGATAACACTATGAAAATAGTGCTAAATTGCCTTCGAACGTTGCCTGTCATCACTCTTCTGTGGCCCGGAAAAGCTATTCAATAAACTGACCAAACAATCGCCTAAAGCTCACGAACCCCCGACAAATGGATTAATAGGTGAGTGTCTTAACCACATAGTGATGAGAAAAAATGCTACTCTCTACTCACAGGTGTGATTGTGATTGGTATTCGATAATATCAGTGATTGAAAACTGTGACCGCATGCGCCGCACGATATCGCAATACACGGAACATAATTTTGACTGTATTTATTTGTATTATTATAACCTAATTTATGTAAAAAAAAAAACGTATTTTACCATATATAATATATATAACAACATAAATAACAAATTTATTTATCGGATCGAATTCTTAGCAAATATGCGTAAAACGTTTTGGCAAAATCTACTAGATGGCGCTGACCAAATTACGGACAATCCGGTAGATGACGCTGATTCAACTGATAATCGATTTAAACGGCCTCGTCAGAAAATCAATTGAATTTATATATTTAAAAAAATTAATCACGGTTTGCGATATTCAATCACTGATAGTGAGTGCGACTCAACGATATCAGTGATTGGCTCACGGTTCGTGATTTTTAGCTTATTACCCGTATTATATTGAATGCTATCCGTTCTAGATTTTTTTCAGTTGCACCCTAAAACAAAAAAAAAATCAACCCACCCCTGCTCTCAACTTTTGCGTCACAATAAAAATGAAATATCGAGCAACGGCGGGAGCGGACTAGTTATTTTGCGAACAGAAAATAACGGTTCATATTAAAAAGTAAAAGTAGACGTAATAAAATATTCTTCATACATCTCACAATCTCCTAGATTCTGATATGTTCAGTTTTACGATTAACAAATGCTATAAATATCTCTGCTGATTCACACGATACCCGACTTTAATATTATTCTATTGTAAAAAAACCATTTTACAAAAATGTGCGCAGAATATGTTGCGGAAATAGTTTGCTACGGTGCAAACGTTTCACACCTTTCTGCAGACGATCGAATGATGATGATCGATAAATTATTTTTTTTAGTTTCGTGTGAAACGGTAATCCTTTCACCGAGTTGTGTCAGGTCAGTTCGTCGCGGCGCCACACTAATTATCTCGCACGGGACAGGGCACGTCAAGTGAAGACACTTTTCATTTTAAAAAATTATTTTCTTTCACATAATGAAAAAAAATCTCTTGTAGCTGGTGTCGTAAGAGATTTAGGTAAGAGGGATAGATTTCGTATGTATGTGAATTTTCATACAACATGACATTCATTCAGTGTTAGCCATTCGAAATTATAAAACATGCATTCGCTTTGGAACGCCGAGAACTGTCAACTTTTAAGTGATTAGACTTTGTTGACCTTGGAAGCCAAGCACTTCTGTACTTGTGAGATAATTTTCAATATATATATATATATATATTTTTAAATAGAAATGCGTACACGAAATACATGTCACATCAATATTCTTACTATTTTCAAACTAAGCTAAATGCTTGTGCTATGAAAATAGGACTAACTTGCTGGTGTCCTGGAACGAGGCGCGAACCCCTTACCACTAGATCACTAGGTCAACGTCTTGACCACTACACCAACAAGTTACTCAAATTACTCTCAGCATATATATATTTTAATTCTATCAGTGTGTTTAATTGTTTTAAAATGTTTTAACATTGTACCTTAACGTCATACTAGAACTATCTATCAGGAACATTCACGATTGATAAAATAAATAAATGGCTTCTTCTGTTTTAGGGTACCATTTATAATATTTGTATCTTTTTTTTTTTAACTTTTTTCTCCAGGTCAAATAAACATTAACGAAGTAACGAATTATTTTTAAAAGTTGAACGGTCGCCATTTTACAACAAGATGGTGGGTTAGGCTGGCTAACGAACTTATCCGAGATATTTACAAGGATAAACTTGTAGAAAAGTTTAATTGAAATCTGATAAACTTTTCATTGTATGTTACAAGGTATCGTAGTAATGATTGAAAAAAGTGTATGTTACAAGATATCGTAGTAATGATTGAAAAAAGTGTATGTTACAAGGTATCGTAGTAATGATTGAAAAAAGTGTATTGTATGTTACAAGGTATCGTAGTAATGATTGAAAAAAGTGTATTGTATGTTACAAGGTATCGTAGTAATGATTGAAAAAAGTGTATTGTATGTTACAAGGTATCGTAGTAATGATTGAAAAAAGTGTATTGTATGATACAAGGTATAGTAGTAATGATTGAAAAAAGTGTATTGAAATATTCCGGAAGTTGTGTCATCAGATCACATGTAATAGCTGTCTATTACTATTATTGAAATCTAACTATTAGTAAAATAAATCAGATAAAACTAATACAGCTCAACCGGAACAGCATTCTATCGGCAACAGAAAGATCCCGGGATTAATTAATTTTTTATTTAATTCTTAACATAGTACATACATAAGCACTCCTATATACGCTCTAATATAAACAAGATTAAAGTTTTTTCTTTCACTAAAACTTATCTTTTACATATTTGGGCAGTTTCACTTTAAATCTATTCAATTTCTGCTTTTTATGTTTTTTGGCAATTCATTAAAAATCTTCATCGTACTATACATCATCGATTTCTGAGATATGGCCTTCTTTCTGAATGACAGTCTCAGTCTATCCCTTCTTGTACGATACTCGTGCTCATGTCGATTTGCATCAATTTTTGTGTAAATTGTGTCGATATTTTCTTATCGAGGATTTTATAAATAAATACCATTATATTAAAATATATTTTCTGATTAAAGGTCATCATATTCAGCTCCTTCACCATTGCAGAGGGGGTGGTTAAAAAATTGAAAAAATTACATATAAATAGGCGTTTCTCTTTTGATCCCAGTAACAATAATAAATAATCCGCTGTGAACTATTTACCATCACAAGTTGAAGCAAAAATCAATACCAAAACATAATTTACATAAAATATCAATTTGTTGAGGAATAATAAAAGGAATATAACCGATTCGTGCCGACAAATGTACATTTATGTTATATTATATTATTGACTGATTGCACGAACCTTACAAAAATGTCCACATTATTATATTTTTAAATCTGCCACTACTCGTAATTCATCCAAAGCGAAACGACCTTTTTGGGTTTCGACGAGGGTATTTCATTTTAACACGCAACTATCCTATATTATACTACCCTTAAAAAATACGTCCGCGTACGGTATATACTTTTATTATAAACGCCTAAATATATTCGACACAGAATTTCTCTAGTGAGACGGGCACAGAGCAAACAGATTTTTACATAGTATTATATAGTTATTAATAAATAAAATATTACCGGCCATGAACAAGTCGGCCGCGGGCTAAGGTGTCTGATTTTCTTTATGGGAATGCAGGTTCGAATCCCCGGGCAGTCGGTTATTTATCAACTTATATTTTCACTTTGAACTTTGAACTTGATCGATGAAAACTTAATATTATTTTAATGTTACAATTTGTTTTTTTAACCACTTAAATATTCTTAATATAAATTAAATGTATTAGTTTGAAATATAAAACCAATTTATTGAAAAAGTATTGTCGTTGCTACCGGGATTCGAATCTGGATCTCTTCCTATCCGGGGAAATGCATTAACCGATTATGCTTCATCAACACAGTGAGTTAACAACAAATTATCGAATTGATACATTCTGTATGTCATTGATATCGTTCCATTCTTTAAAAGTCATCTTATTTATTTATTTATTTTGGTGTCTCCTGTCGGATTACTCAAAGTTATTTGAGATTTCGTATTTTTATCGTAGGGGTTTTTTGCACGGAGATTAATTATCAGGGGTTTTTTTGCACGGGAGTTAATGTCGAGAGGGGTTTTGATAGGAGGTTTGTGTCCAGAGAGTGTGCCCTAGAACCCTGAATAATGGAGACAATCGTTTGTTTTGCAGTCCACTCTACGTCGTAATGCAGTATGCGACATCAACAATACATATTTTCTTTTCAGGGTCCATTTTTGGATTACGTAAAGAGCTATGGAAAACACTAGAGGTTTAACCAATTCCATTTTTACACATATTGTAACTCATTTTATAGCCAGAGCGGAGATTTAAAATTGACATGCTTTTGATAAAAAGCTTCTAAAGCATGTTTTCAAAACCGATTGCAAAACTGCCACCATTGCCAGATACTCATTTTCAAATACGTCAATTCTCTTTTATTTAATTGGATAGGGGGCGGTTTTATTTCTAAACCCCTCATACAGGTTTGTGTCGTATTAGTCATGTGTTAGATTTCAGCTCCAAATAGCTATCCTGAGAGACCAAATTCCAAGAGCGTAACGTAAGAAAATACCATCTCAGAATTTGAAAACAAAATTCCCCGCAGAATCTGAAGGCGTCTTAATCCTCTCGACGAGTTCCAAAGAAAGGTGATTCTTTTCGGATATGTTGGTCTCAAAATATTTTGTGTTCTTAAGTGGCATTACATACTTTTATACGTACGCGTAGTTTTCTACGTGTACGTTTGTGTGACGGAAACTTATAAGCCAGCATTTATACGAAACAGTTACATGTGTAAGTTTATGCGCCGAGAATTTTAACGATGGTATACTTTATATGATAATACATTTTGTGTATTATTATAATTTATCTAACAGCTTTGTGGCTAAAATGATAATTACAAATTATTATTTACAACTGCCATATTATACACGTATTATAAAGGTCTCACCTATTGAAGTGAAAGGGTCATTAGTGGATTTTTAACATAAAAAATGTGTTCCGTATTCATAAAACACATTTTTGCCGCGTCTCGCGAATCGGCCGCGACTCGTGTTATTGACACCTTTCCACATTCAAATTCCCACCCATCCTTTTTACTTACTGCTTGTCTTCAGTGTGAATAGTGACCTTGACGTCAGCAGACGATAACTAGAACGAAATTTGTTCGATCTAAACATCACGAGAGCATTAGTGGTGTGGATTTGTTCAAATCCGGTGCACCAGCACTGTATGTTTGGATATCCTGTGAATTGTGTACACAGTGATATTGCTGATTGTTGTTTTTGTGTGCCGCGGTGAAGTTTGTGATATCGCCGTCTTCGATTGGAAGCCCTACGCGTGCCGTTTGTGCGATCTCGGCTGCGACTGCAGGGTGACGGAGGTGTGTCATACACAAGGTAAGGCGAGCAGTCCTTCAGATTCCCGATTCCCTACCCTTATCCGTTAATTCAGGTCCCCTTCCTTACTTACTTCCTTCCTCTAACATCCCCCACAAGCCCTTCGGCGATTCCGATTTACGACCAGAATCGTCGTAATTCAATCCGCGGGACGCGCGACTCGAAGATCGCAAAATTTGTTCGGTAGATCATATTCGGCGCAGGATCTACGTCTTCTTTACAATATGTTTTATCGGAGACGTTAAAATGATAGAAATAACGCCTTTGAAGTAGAGTTTCGGAATATTTTACACAGGTTATTTAGTATCTTAACATCAATGAGGGAGAAATATGTAAGGAAAAGCATGTTATGTGCAAGGGGGGCTTAATACATGTGTCTAAGATATGTGAAACGTTTTTTTTCTCTCTGTCTAGAAAACGTACAAATGTTCAGTGTATAAAATGCTGTGCGTATAAATTTTCACCCGTATAAATGTTCTGGCGTATAAAATTCCTATCCTAATTATGTTATAAGAGTAACTTATGATAATGCTGGTTAGAAATATGAAGTATGATTGTGTAAGTCTTTTTCAAATACCACCAGCAGTATTTTAGTAACCATGATTTGATCACTATTAATTTGATAGAAAATGGTTTATTTCAAAATGTTAAAATTGAAACGATATACTTCATTAGTTTATATTTAAGTTTTTTAATTATTGTGATTATCAGCAGACCCCTTAATGAATCATGAATATTCCCACAAAAATATTATAGTATAACAAGGAAAAAATTAATACAAGCCCGCCTCGCTTAACAGTGCGCTGCTTTACGGCGCTTCGCTAATACGGCCATAGAAAATTTTAATTCGTAATTATTATTCTCTTACGGCGTTGTGTTGACGCTGCGGCGCAAATCACGTGGATTGATTGGATCAACCCTGCGCAATTGTTCGGCGTCTCTATGACATCACGCGCTCAGTTTATTTATAGGTAGAATTTTATAATATTTTTCCTATACGTACGTCGCTTTTTTAGATCATGTATTTAATAAAAATATGTTTAATACGTTTCTTGGTCCTGGTATTTGTTGTGGCAGTAAGAGTAGTAATTAAAGCTATCACCACGAACCCTCGATACTTGTAACAATAGAGATAAATAAATGAAGAAATACAGTTATGTAAAAAAAAAAAATTGAAAAAAACTCACATTTTCAACAATATTGCCAATTTCAAAGTAAGCTACGGTATATGAATAAAGTATCTATTTTTTTGTAAAATAAGCATTTTCCTATTCAATGTTCTTAATAGTTGCTGGAATGATTGAGAGCCCCTGAAACGGTAATAACGTGTGGAGGTGAGATCTCGCAAGGCCGTTTCCAACACTGGAGCAGAAAACCTGATTCATTCTCACTTGGACCCGTTTCTCTTCGGCCATACCGCGGGCGACTCAGCGTAACAACGGGACAAGTACACACGTGTATGCTCGGCCGCGAATGCGTTTTATTAAAATATTCCTTTGTGTAATTTTTTTTTAAATAAGCTGGGAACATGAAGACGTGATGAATCGGATGCGAAAAGTTAAAGAAATCGTTAAAAGAAAGAAAAAAAACTATATTTGACTGAAGATTTTTTTTTTCAAATAGAGATGTGTCTACGGAAAACGCTAAATCAATAGTCTTATTATTTTCAAACTAAGCTAGATGTTTGTATTATGAATATAGGACTAACTTGATGGCTTCTTGGAAAAACGAGACTCAAACCTCCGACTACCAGATCACTAGTCGAGTGTCTTAACCACTAGACAATGATTCAGGAAGACTACAATTGAACTATTTCGATTGTTCTCGCTCGATTACCGATAAACACTAGAAGAATGAAGTTTTCTGTGCTATTCTGCCGTGTTATATCACCAGCGATATCAGTTCTGATGACGGACACTGCAATGGGATAATATCATCAGGCAAACCTATGATCGTCGCATGTTAAATTTAGTGGCTAAATATATGATTATGATAAATACATTTCAAGATAGCAGGAATCATTTTTTTTACAAACGTCCTCTACATTCGTAATTCAAAATACTAAAGAAGGCTTTGACACACTTTTCCGTTATATTATACAATTATTTATTTTATTATTCTCAATTTCAAGGTAATAAAAAAAAAGTATTGTGCAAGTAGAGAAAGACTCGTCCAGAAATAAGTTACATAGAAAATTAAATATGAATTGTAAAGGAATTTTTGCAGACGACCTTAAACATACGTCGAATTTAGTCCTGACATCTTGGTCTTCCAAGACCAAAAAAGTAGTTCAATCAAAAGAGGCCAGTTTGAAAAATAGTAAGATTATTTTTAAATTATTTTTCAAAATATTTGAAAGATTCTAATTATGCATCACTTGTATTTGACGCATGGGAAAACACAAAAATAAAATATATCAAAACAAAATTAGACGAATCAATAGAAAAAATATGTATACCTTCATTAAATGAAATTAACAAAAAAAATCACTTTTTTTAAAACCACTTTATTTTTGTTGTCACCAACCGGTTTCGGAACCATCGTTCGGTTGGTGTTACAAAAAATAAAGAGGTTTTAAACAAAGTGAATTTTTTAAATAATATTTGGTTACCACCGGGATACGAACCCGAAACATTATCTTGTCGAAAAATGAGTTACTATAACGCCATGTTAATGAGACTTTAAAGTGAGTGAGAGTTATTCTTTAAGTGAGACATCCATCATTTCCAAATAAAAGACAAGTAATGCATCTAATTTATATTAAATATCAAAGAATTATGTTCTTGCAATATCACAATAAAAATGTAATTAATTATAATATTTCACACTTGTAGTAACTTACAAACCAATTTTATTAACGAATTTATCAAATTTACGAACCAATTTTAATTTAATATTTACATTGCCGACAGATTGATTGTGTCGTCAATTAGTTTGGCTGTTTTAAAAGATTTCATCTCCATTCATTAGTCCGTAGATCCCGCCACTTCTCATCTTAAGTGACCTTAAGATCATTATTAAGGAGGCCTTCTATTCAACGAGGATGACTCGACATAACACGAGGTGGAAGTGGATTTACCATATCGGACTATTCAGGTTCCCTTCAAAATGTTCACTATCTAGATCGGGACTGTTTGCAGACTTGTGACGCAAGATCAGTACCGCGGTGGTGACAATCAGTCACGCGTCCTGCCCTCAGTCCTAGTGACGTCTGTCAGCATTAAGGTCACGAAAATTATTCGTAAGTACCAAGCCTAACGATATGACATACCGTCTCGCGGTTTTGTGCAATTTGAAAGATAATTATATGATTATATTTAGAAAAAGATATCTCTTTGATGTCTGACTACTTCTAACGTACATAGGCTGTGTGTTTTTGGAGGCGTTTGGTGTAAAATGTGTCAAGAATGTTACTTTAAAAAAATGCGTAAAATTTTAACAGAATTTCGCGGGTGAGGAGAACGTTATTACAAGTAGTGAGTATTTTGAGTACGATGACGAGGAAGTAATATTTACACAAAACAAAAGGACACCGTCTCAAGATGAAATAAATTTCTGACAATGTTTGAAAAGACCAAATCAAAATAAAGGGTGAATATTGTTTCATTCATCAAAATGTCAAGCGTAGCTCGGGCTGTGAGACGACACGTGTTGTAGGACCAATAGACCCAATTCGGCCACCAATAAGTTTTTACAGCATTGCCTCTTGCATCCTGAAAGAAATAGGGCCTAATGATTTCCGCTAGCCCACATGGCGCATCATACAATAACTCTTCATGGGTGTAAAGGTCGTCGGTGTATCAATTGAGGATTTTCAGTGCCCCAATAATGGCTGTTTTGTTTATCAACAAAACCCGCCAAGTTAAAATGAGCTTCGTTGCTCATGATGATTTTTTTTTCAAGTCGGGTTAGTGTTTGTTTGAATGTCTTAATGATTTCAACACATTGTTGAAGCGTTAGATGCTCCATAATGAATTGTAATCAACTACTCTCTACGACTGCCGAATGCGAACTGAAAAATGTCTGCACACACCGTAATGGCGGCCAAAAATAAACGGTCTGGAACATAATATTCTGTACATGATGGTGTGATATATATGTATGAAATATGTAACGCATTTTTTTTTTTTAAATTTGAACTTCTGTATTTTGTAAAACTGTATTTCATTATTATAAAAATAAGTTAAAAAGTACTTTTTTTTTTTAATTCGTCGTAGTTAAACTATATAAAAAAATCAGTTATTAAAAAAAGTAGAGAAAAACCTTGCATCCATACGGCGCGGGAGGCATCGCAATAGGACAATAACGACTACGAATATGAAAGAGGGAAATAGACTCGGTATTGTCGAGGTTGATGTTATTTAAAGTGCTCTAAATAATACTGAGAAATAAAATTCGTCTCAAATACCGTCACTTCGTCGGACTAACGTGCGATCGGCGGGACCGTATTGATAAATGCGTATTACCGTGAAGCAGTGCATCACTGTTGCAGTGTGTACTATGTATGTAGCGCTATTGATGAGAAAAATTTTTTGTTCAATTTAATATATTTGAATATTTCACATCAGAAATATCTGAATCCAATTTTCTGCCTTAGGAGCAATGGTATTTCAGAAACATAATTATTTCGGAGTTTTCGAAATATCACTCACAATTGCATGTAAAACATACATAATTGATGTTAGCCAAGACGCAAACCGGCGGTCATCTTACGTTGTCCAGCAGAACGAAGAGAATGTCTCAAATTTAAGAAATTTCTACCGTAAATGTGTAACATCCTACGATTTGTTTCAATCTTGACATTACGTAATTTAAAATATATTTATGTATGTATCCGCATCTTTCTTCATCACGTAGCTTATCAAATTAATCAAATTAAAATAATAACGAATAACAACGATAAAGCATTCGCCTCTATTTGTCGTCTACAGCAGCAGCTTTCGATTCACCTCCGATCTGCGATACATACCTAGTTGGCGTGCTTCGATTTAAACCTCAAACTTTGTAATAAGTTTGCTTCAATGAATTCAGCAACATCAGTAAGCAGTAACAATCCGTAATACATACCTACCTGTTATGTCTATATACCTATACACAGTACAAATATACTTTGCGATACGAGCATGAGGGTAGCAGTTGATCTAAGGGGCACCTTAAACTTCCACCTCAGCATCACATGGTATAAATCATCCCTTGTAAGTGCTGACCAAGGTCATATTGACCGTACCAGCCAATTAGAATTAATATCCTTCCAAATACCATCTAGATCAACCTGGCAATCCGCACTCTTCCACATCCCTAGAAGTAGAACATCTTACACACAAAACTCATCCATTCATCGTTCATGTAAATACCTTAATGAGAAGTTAACGGAAATTTACTGTAATGTATCGTGACGTAGCGATTGTATGACGCGCGCAAGTTGGCAAGAATGACAGCGTGGGAGGGATAAAAGAGCGTCGCGCTTGGGTCTGTGAGATCTGTAATAAAGTGTATTGTTGTAATAGTCGAGTTAAGGATGCAACATATACTTCTTCTCAAATAAATAAATAAAATTCTCATGTAAAGTGTTTAAACAGTGTAACTTTTTAAATGCGATCACACATTGGGAAAATATAATTTCTGGTAGTCTTGTGAAGAAAAAATCGAGCCCCATTTTTATTCATTAATGCATTACACGTATTAAATTTGCCACGCCACTTCTCGATTAATAACGCAGGATGACTGAACTTGCTCCGTTATTATTATAAATTCAATCCGCCAATGAGAGGCGCGTGTAATCGGCACACGCACGCGAGAAAATGTAATCGATCTAGAAGAGAACGAGCTACAGGGGACGGAGAAAAAAACTCACCCTTTTACAATTACGTTTAAGGGAAACAAAGTACTTTTTCAAGTGCTCTATTTTTTTGAACAAAATGAGATTCAATAAATAACTAGGTGAAATAGGCAAAAGAGTCGAGAATGCTCGTGGGGATTTAATGTTTCTCTTATTTAAAGAAATGCGAGTTAAGTATCAATACCAAACTGATTTTAAAGCAGTTATTTTCGCAAGGGGTGGGTAAACGGGATGTAGGAAGGGTGAAAGAAATTTGGTATAGGGACAGGACAGTATAAATTCGAGGACCAACCGGGAAGTACGACTGCTGTAGTCACAACTCTCCTGAATTTTAGAAAACTTCTTCGCTTATAGATGTTTTGGCACACACCGCGAGAAACCGAATACACACTAGTAACAGTAACTGTACAATAACAGATCAGTGTAATGAGTATCTAGTAGGACACTCACACTCCTTGACTGTTTAAAGTCATAGACGATACACACAGAAAAAGCCGTGCATCTGAGGTAAGAGAGGAAGGGGGGGGGGGGGGGGGCAGGTACATATAGTAAACATAAAGGAGTATGCACACACGCGCACGGCAGTGTATAGATCCACTTTAATATATGGTTACCAAATGTGGATTCTTACGGAGAGAGTAAGATTATTAAATCGAGTGAGAAGTATCGACATAATTAAGCCCCTATTTCTAAATACAGAAAAAACTCAATTACGGTGGCTTGGACACGTCTTGAGAATGCCAGTGGGTCGTCTACCAAGAGTTCTTGAAAACTGCGAAGGCGCTTGGTGGGTCGTTCCAGACTAAATTAGAATAAACAGCAACACTCAACAAATATCCAAGACAGAGGAAGATGGAAACTCCTTAATGATGATGAAGAACAAATAACTAACATCTTCAATGACGCTATAGCCCTCGACCATCTCAACTTTCCGCTTCCTTGATATTCGATATTCTGTGCGCCATTTCCGATTATTCACCAGCAGCAGAACCTTAGGAGCGGTTGTTGATCAGTGGTCTGTTTATTCTGTAGTAAAAAAAGCTACTTAAGTAAAAAAAATTGCGAAAACGGGTAGTTCGATTGTTGGTAAAAATATTAACTCATCAAAAGTACATTCGATAGTAAACTAATTATACCATTCAATTATCGGATAGTAAAAACCGTAAATCGTTAGAAAAATGGCGGACTCTTCACAGCTGTTTCAAAAGTCAACAGTCACATTGATATTTTTGAAAAGTTGCAGTATAGGACAATAATCATTCAATATCCCGCTATTTTAGTGATGTGAGTTCGTCCGATGATGATTTCGCTGTTTAATATCACAGAAGATTTTTCAACAGAATAGTGACAGATTTCGAATGCAAGACTGAATAAAGCCATAGACAAAGCGTCAAATTATATGTAGTGCCAATGGTGAATATTTAAAATAAATCAATTTTGGTAAATTTCGCAGATATTTGATGATTATTCTTCTTGCCACACTATTAGGCGGTATTAACTTTGACAACCCACAAACGTTTTTTACTATAATTAAAATTTACTATGGTCAAAATTTACCACTGATTATACAACCGGGTCGTAGCACTCTTCTTTAGAGAAAAGATTTTGCGTCTCGGCTATTTATTTGACGGTCCGTAGACGGTGGCAGGCGTTCGCCACACTTTCACACACTTAGTGTTCTAATTATTTTTTTATGTGTATTAAAAATCTAACTATCAGGTTAAAAACATAACTATAAATCTTTTCAAACATCTCATACGAATAGTCTTCAGGAACAGACTACTCACATGGGATTTCTGGTGTCAGGGATGTCCCTGTCGCTCGGCAGGGCGTCGGATGCCGCCTGATTGAAGCGATTTCTCCTGTAAGGATCCTCGCCAGGGCGCAGGGCCCCGCCGCCCACGTATTGCTTGGCGTCCAGGTAGGCGGCGGGCGGGGTGCCGCCCAGGGCTCCCGTGCCCACCGCGGGCAGGGTGCGCAGCTCCAGGCGCAGGGCGGCATTCTCCTCCTGAAGAGGAAACAACGTTAGTCAAGTGCTGGAATTTGGATTAATTATATTAGAACAGAATTTTGAAAAAAAAGGCTGATTTCTGACGACTGTGACTGATGCACTCATAAAAGGTATTATGGAGGAACCAGAAAAATTAAAAAATATATATTTGGAAAATAAACAGCTTACGGTAATAAATAAAACAATAAAAAAATTGCCAATTGCATGCATTCTCTAGATTACAATAATCACGCAGTATAAATTTAATAGATAATGAAAAGGTAAATTAAATATATTAATTAGAAAGATATACATATAAAATCAATTTTATCAAAAAATAATGTTGTTGCGCCACTGAGATTTGAACCTGGATCTCTTTCCAAACCGGGGAAGATGGCTTATCCAACTACGCTATTTGTAGTGACAAATTTTCGAACCTATATGTTATCTTTTTGATATTAATACATTTAATCGTTCCATTATTTGAAAGAGGTCATCTACCATATTTTTACGGAATCTCAAATACCAGGTTCGAATCCCGGTGGCGCAACAACAATATTTTTCGATAAAATTGATTTTATATGTATATCTTTCCAATTAATATATTTAATTCATATTTAAAATATCACAGACCGTCTGTTCCGAATAATTACAACTTCACGATAAGAATGTGTTCTAATAGATGGTAAGTTATTTAGGAAAATCAAAAAAGTGAAAATAGATTATTTCAAAGAAACAATAACACATGTTTTTTATTTGTTATTGACATCCTGAAGAGGAAAATTATATTTTTCGAAACCGGTAAATGTATCTTAACTCATTAAATGATTAATAAAACAAAGTTAACAATTTAGAATCAAGAAAACACGCTTCTTTCAAAAACTCTAACGAAGAGTAAATTCTGCAAATAACTAATATTTTTTTTAAGAAATTATTGAGAAGTGCGCGCCGTGATAGTCAATTATATGAAAATATCCTAAATAGGTTTTTGTGTGTCACGCGTAAGATAATTTCAAAGGAAATTGATACATTATATCAGATTGAAGTATCAGTTTCCCATAAATTACGAATAAGGTGGATATGTTCAGTTCTGAACATTTTTTGAATAGAAAACAAACAAGTTTCAAACATTTCGATTGTTAAATATGGGAAATATTTAACGCACCTGGCGGAGACTTTGATTAGTGACATCTATTGCACAATGCCAAAAGATTGTAAATGAGTATTAAAATTCATTATTACTTTTCATTTATCTGTACTGCCATCTGGCCATCACACTAACGAAGAATACAATGGATATGAAGCGCAATTATCATATTCTATTCGTAATTTTACGATTTTTTCCAACATGTCTCGTGGTAATTAAAGTGTACCCATCAAAAATATAGTTACCACCGGAGCACGAACCCGTATTTTATTTAACAAATTAAGTGATACTATATAAAGTAGTTAGATTCCATCAACATGATATATTCCCTTATAAGTGAGGCATCTATTGGAGAGGAGAAATGTGTCATGGGAGTTTTGCACACAAAACTCCCATGACACATTTCTTTTCAGAACATTACAGAAACATTACAGAACATTACATTACAGAAATTCAGTGACACATCACTGAATTTCTATTGCTTGCTTGATTGATATATATGAGGCGCATTTTTTAAGTAAGTACCGTTGCCGGATATTCCCTGTGTAGCGCAACGGTTGCGATGTTGCGCATGCGCAATAGTCTCCTTCATGTGTTGACTCACCGTATGCAACTTTAGAGATATTTACATAGTGTGGCCATCTTGCAGTGAGTGGTTGAAATGTTTAAGACGATAGATCAGCCCGCCCGCCGACTGTGCGCTACGGTAGTGATTTCCATCTTTTCATGGTTTTCAACCCTCGACATACAGAAATTGGTTCTCCGTTATGACAAGTGTCCTAATAATTGTGGCGACTGTGTAGAGAAGTAGTTTAAGGTTTAAGATTTTATGTTTCTTTAAATAAAAATTCCGGTACTTACTTAAAAAACGCATTTCGCATTTTGATTTGTCCATGTTCTTTACAGTTGGCTCATAGCTATTTTAGATAGTTGTATGCGTTTTCGAATTCCCTGTTCACTGATATATATTTAAAACTGGTTATCAAAGTAAAGGAAGAGTTGGAAGAATATTTTGTCCACTGCTGTAGATAGGGGTAGACAGGGTTGTAACATCCTTCTCCAGTAATACATTTCGAAGGCGTTAAAGAATTATTCTCTCTGACGTTGGAAAATAAAAAACTCAAAACAGATAGACCGCACAATCGTTTTAACTCGTTCACAGCGAGAAAGTGAAAAAAATGAGCATTAAACGGCAGTAAGGAAATTATGAATAATTTATGGTGGGTTCACTGTCGGGAGTAATAAAATAAAGTGACGTGTGTAATCCGGCCGGCTACCGTGCGGATTTAACGCGTCGCGTGTCGGGCATGTGTCGGGCACGTGGACTCGAACCAGCCAGGCTCCGCGGCCCAGATTAATGGTCTGAACCTTTTAAAGGAAACAAATGTTTGTCCCGGCGTCACGTTGTTGGGAATACCATAATCCTCCCCCCCCCCTCAACCCCTCCCCCCCCCAACGCATGACACATATCTCGGAGCTTTCTCTTCTGGACATTCGAGCAGTAAATAATACTCACACGCGCCTGGTGGGAGTGTTTAAAACGCAGTGGTTTTAAAGCAAAAATTTCTCTGAGAATTTTCTGCGTGACGTGTTAATGAGACAATCTTATACACGATATTCCTTGCGTGGGAAAATTTTTAATGAAATAAAACTGTCCTTAAACTTATCCCCTGAGGGATTGTTATCAAGATATAGATGTCTCGCAGAGACGAAGCTATTATTTTTACATGGGAAGTATGGAAGTCTCGGGCATTACAGGGCTTACGACCTGTCATCGGTTGGCTAAAGTGATCACCTTACACAATATGACGTTCATCTATTTACCCATGCTACCACATATATCAAATTTTTGGAAGTTGTATATATGTTATCATGTTGGAATATTTCAATGATTTATTACCAACTATGCTATCGCCATATATGGATTTAATGGTAATGTCCAAGACTTCCATACTTTCCATGTAAAAATACTAGCTTCGTCTCTGTGAGACATCTATATATTAAAACTGGTTTCTTTGAAAATATACGAATTACGTTATTTTGACTTTTATTATTCCATATTAGCTACCAGTGGCGTGCACTAGGCATGGGCTTAGGTTATGCTGCTAATATCGATGGTGTAAAAGTGATAGGTATTATTATCAGAGGTTGTATTCATCATTCACTCTTTCAGAAGGATGTTTTTGTGTCAGTATACCTGTGTGAATGTTTATTATTATATACTATTATTCTTGAGAAGTTTTTCAAGATATTAACTAGAACAAAATAATATCATGTTTAAAGTGTATTGGAATGCAAACAGTCAAGGACGCTTCAAAGATACACTTGCGGCATTTTGCAACACGTTTGTTAAAGTAAAGACGTGTATTCAAAACACCGCGCGGTGCGAGAGTTGCGTTTAGTTCGTATACGTCTGGGACAGTTTTTTGAAAAAACACATACGCAGCTTTATTTGTCAATTTAAAATTCTTCCACTAGTTATACGGCTCTCGTTAACACGTTAACATGAGAGCTGAATTATTTTCATGTAGATCTACATATTTAATACATAATATGTCAAATAAATATTTAATTTACATTTATTTCGTAAAGATTATAGTTATGCACAGCTTTTTTGATTGTATAGGGTGCACGCCCCTGGTAACTACCATCTGGATAGTCGCACGAAGGCCCAGAATCACTAAACAAATTCAACAATCGCAATAATTATAGTATATCTTAAATTAAAATATAAAATATCTTGCAGTATCATCGACGAGTAGTATTAACCTTTGAATGCACAACGATAATAATTTTGAACATAGAACATCGTTGATCGAAATCACACTAAATAAGTAGGTGCTTGAGTACTTTTTTTTTACTATTTATTAAAAAATGTAAATAAGGAAAAAATATATATACACCAACATATGTAAAAATTATTTTATATTTTATCCTAATTATTTTTAAAATAAAAATTAATTAAAGTTTTAAAAAATTCATTATTTAAGGGATATTTTTATTTGCTTAAAATTTGCCACGGTGAAGACTGAACACTGATAAAAATCACAATATTATTATGAATTTAATAGATTGTTTAATGTTCAATGTACGATTAATTTTTAAAATAGCGTTTTTAATAAGTAATCTTTTGTGAAGTCACGAATATCAGCTCACTCGTTTGACCAACGGCAGATCCTGCAACACGATTCGAAATATCAGATATGCTGGCCAGAAACAGGAGCTTTTCAACGGTCGTGACTATTACTAGTAATATAATAAGTGATTATGGAAAACTACGATGATATCATATTTTTATTTGAGTCTAGTAAAAAGATGTAAAAACCCCAATTTAAGTCATTTGTTAACATCGAAATAAAACGATTAAGAAATCGATGGTGCACGATTTATTGTGAATGTCGTGAATGGTTTTTATTTTCCAGATAAATTGTTAAAAATTAATCAAATTTATCCAGCGGCGGCTGGCTTTAACTTACTTACTTACCATCACGCCGTTTCCCCGTGGGGGTAGGCAGAGAGGATAGAGCGCCACACTCTTCTGTCCTGACATACAATTCTCGCCTCATCCACATTCATACATCTTGTCATACAAGCTCGCCGATTGTTGAGGCTTCTAACAGAACCATCCTCCATTATCTGGTTTACCTGGTCGTGCCAAGTCTTCCGCGGACGTCCTCTATTTCTGGTTCCATCAACGCTTGCGTCATATATCTTTCTTACCATTTACGGCTTAATATGTGCGAAAAAACACATTTTTTAATTATATTAAATATAATAATATTTCTAACACATTATACGACATGGATACACAAACCATTATGCTTCTAATTAAATTTATATCTGAATAGGCATAATTAGGGATTGCTATGTTACCTCTATTTCTCAACACTAGTATTACAGGTAATGAGAAAAAATAGTTTGTAGCGATTTAAAAGAAATAATTATATATATTAGATTTTTTTTATATTACACGGTACTTATTAGAGCCAACAATATTATAAAATTGTTTTATTAAAGTAAGCTAACAGCTACAAAAATAGTAATTTTTTGTGATTTTTTACAAATATTTTAAACATGTCGACTGATTTGTTAATACTAATATATCATTATTAATAGGTAAATTAATTATTATCTCCACACCGATACCATTCTCAACTAGTAAAGGTAAACCGTGACTGTGACTGTGTTTGTGACGATGATTAGAACAAAGATTTAACTGTGTTAGTTTTTAGTGTACCAGTGATTTTTTTTTTTTAACATTTGTTTCTTCTCTATGGGAGTAAGACTCGTGTATAGAGAATGAATATATACGAGTTAATTTATGTTTCAGTTAGTCTGTGTACATATTTTTTTTACTTCAGTTACAAATTTATGATAGTCCGTAATTTTTCTAATTGTGATGGGGAGATTGTTAAAAAATTTGATACCTTGATAAATATATTGATTTTGAGTTGCGGTGTATTTTAGTTTTGGGATATCAATTCGATCTCCATATCTTGATTTTTAATTTTGAAAATTTGAATTATTGAATTTTTTTTTGTATATGTCCATTATTTTTGGTACTTTAAAATAGTTGTATACTTAGATAGTCTTTTTTTTATTTTTAGAATAATTTTTATTATCATTTTTTGAGTGATTTCTAATTTTGACATTAAAGTTTTGTATGCACCTCCCCATCTAATAATCTTCCTAATTAATACATTTAATTAATATTTTAAATATCACAGACCGTCTGTTCTGAATAATTACAACTTCACAATAAGAATGTGTTCTTCTTAATGATATTATATTTAATTATAAATTCCTTTATGCGTCTCGAGTATGGAATACAACCGTTTTTGTTTATTTTATAACAATATTAAAAAATATATTTCTTATTTTTTTTGCTGTCAACTGTTGACTTATTTTTTTAATAGAATTGGGTCCACGTATACATATCACATCGACATTACTATTTTAAAAAGAAGCAAAGCTTGTATAGTGATCCAGACTCAACTGTTACTTGAATTATTTTTTGCATAATTAAGGCTCTATATCGCTAACAGCACAGCTCGGATCGTTTCTTGAACATTAGCGTAGACCTCACCTTTCACATAACCTCAAAAAAAGTCCAGAAACTTTAAATTGCACGATCTGAGTGGCCAATTCACATCTCTGAAATGAGAAATTACGCGTCCATGAAATTTCTGATATATGTGTGGCACGTAGCGCCATCCTGATGAAAATGAACATTTCAATTCGTTGCACGTTATTGACTTATTTTCGTTAATGGTATAAAATTTATTCGACAGATATTACATTTGACGTTTCTAACCATGAAAGATAAAAAAAAATAGAATGATTAACTTGACGGTCTTCCACGCGCAGGTTTGAACTTCCGACCATTCTTACCTCTAGACCAAAGAAGCGCGTTATTTTTCTGTCTAATTTCTTAAACACCACCACGCGTCAATAACGTGTCTCAAACTACTTTATAATAGACGCCACCAAACGTTTCAATAACTTAATCGATTCGCGTACTTCCGCGTTCTTCTCTTTCCCAGTTGCAGTTCAGGAGTCGCCCACTTGTCTCCAATTAAGAAAATGCATTACAGTTCTCTCCATTGCGATTGTCATCGCCCTTAACAATGCCCCATTGTTGCTCATTCGAGTAGAAGCGGACGTTGGCACCCACAGCTCTGACTGTAGTGACGACTGCACACGTCTCTGGTTGGACTAGGCGCCTACCAAGGCCACTTCGAGCATCATCTGACGTGAAACACTTTAGATCGTAACTCCTCTAGAGGCATGCTTACAAATTAAATTTTTGATATCCTTTGCTACTGAAGAAAACCAACAACAATAATCAGTTTATAATGTATTCAGAAAAAATCAATGGAAAAATATTTATTAAGGAGAACACATTCTTATTGTGAAGTTGTAATTATTCAGAACAGACGGTTTATGATGTTTTAAATACTAATTTAATGTATTAATTATAAATATATACATAAAATGAAAAATATTGCTAATTTTAAAAGTTAATATTGCTAATTTTAAAAGTAAAAATATTTAGTTACCACCGGGTTACAAACCCGAAACGCGTTACCATTTCGCCATGTTAACGATTTAAGTGTACGACAAATTTGAGACGTATATTCTGTAGTCTATAGATGGAACAACTATTATTCTATTTTTAAAAGCAATCAACTTACTGTGGTAACGAATCCCAATTTTTATTTATTTTCTAATTGATTAATTTAATTTTTTTTTAAATATGACGGAACTATATTCCGAAATTGCAACTTCACAATAGAAATGTTTTTCTCAAAAAAAAAATTATAAATTTTACATGAGTAATAGGTTTAGGCTTAGAGTGAAAATAGGAATAGGTTAGAGTGAAATAGTAAAAATGAGGCGAATGTTGAAAGCAACTAGAACAGAAATATCAGCATGATCAGGTACATTAGATATACAGAAGCTTCAACAATCGTTGAGTGAAATTAAACGAGGCAAGAGTGGTATATCAGGATAGAAGAGTGTTGTGTTCTGTTCTCTGCCTTTCCTTACGGAAAAACAGCGTGATAGTAAGTCAATTAAGTTAGTGAAGGATATAGTCTTATGAGAATGTTATTAAAATGTGAGTTTTGGAGTTAACTTTTTGTTAAGCTGTTAGTTAATTTAAAAAAATCTCTTCTTGTAGGTACGATTGGCTGCTAGAGTTAGATAGGCGTGTTTTTTACTTTATTCTGTATGTCCAATTCGTATTAAAGTTTTTGAAATGCTGACATTTTGAATCGAGATTAGCCGAGAAACTTTCAACGTCAATTTTTTACAAAAGTCTAATCGAAATCTTATAAGAACTTCGTTAGTTATTAGGTTAATTATTAACAAAAACAGTTATATTCCATAGACATACGAGCTAACCCAGGAAGCAAAAACCTTTAAAAAATTGTGAAAATATTTAACAACTTAATTTTATGTTTTTTTTAACCTTTTCCATACGGTGCTAAAATAATAACGTGCGCTCCGGTGTTGTAAACTCAGTGTACATGGAGACTTTTTGCGATTTTCAAGTCGGATATATACGAATATTTTACATTTATTGCTTATATTAATCATTAAAATAATAGTGCTAATGACAGTGCAAAGACGCATAAGGCACGGCTAACTCGGCCAGCGTACGCTCTCGCTCTGCCACTAACTAAAGTGACGATCGGCATCTGGCACCCCGCGCTCCGCGCACTACGCCTTCCACGCTTCTTTGCACGTACACATACAAATCACGTCAGGTTCTTCGAGATAACATATTTTATTGTTGCGTATGGTAAATACTTATATATTGTAATTATTTTATCCAATACATAAATATATTACGGAGGAATACCTAAAATGTGAACTCTGTATTTAGTATATTTACAGAGATATTCACATAATTAGAGGCAATGTCAACTTAGTTTACATCACCGGATAGGAAAGGTTAAACACACGCTACGTTTATCTATTTCTCCACATAATCACCGCATTTAGTCCCGCTGTTTGTACTCATCCACTGCCGGTCCATTTAAACAATTATTGACTACAAGTTGCAACCTACAAAACGTTTTCTACCCTGGAACGATCGCAGCAATGTCTATAGAGTGGATGATCGATAACTTCCCAGCCAAGACTGCCCAACAAAGCTCGGATTGCAGCACAGGACTGGCTGTAAACATCTGTCATGTCTTCATTTCTAGACATCCAAGATTCGAGTAATTCGTATTTAACAGTCCACGGGATGTAGTATAGTTAGTATATTGTTCTATCAAAATCTACTTAAATAAAAACTAGTGGTTTCAGTTAGCGCAGCGTAACTCAGCAAGTCACCCACGGGCCGGTGACGATTGTCACCAATACTTCAATCAAATAATGCGACAGAAGAATGGTGCCAAGTCGTGCCCTCGGTATTATCTGACATTTACATCAAACTGACATATTGAGCTTCAAAGTTTAGAACGTTAATTCATGAGGTGAAATTCTTACAGAAATGTCGATATATAATTAAGTGTATTATATTGTACATATTACTCATACATTTCTTCATATCTTAACTCTTTGAACACGTCAAAGCTATCTTAATACTAACCTTAAATTAGAAAACACTTATTTTGACACAATAATAAATATATTTTTATGTTTGAACGTAACTTTTTTATTTATTATTTTCATTTTTTATTTCCTAATTATTATATTTATTAGCTGTGTAAAATGTGTATATATTTGCTGATTATTAAGTAGCTATGTAAAATGTTTGTCGCAGATATTGAAATATTTACATGTATGTATTTATAACTTTTAAATAAATAAATACATTTTATTTGTATTCAAATAAACGGTTCTAAAAAAATTACAAGTGCTGTTATCGTGTACCGTTATCTCCTAAAAAATTTGGCATGTTTGTTATACAGTTTTAAAGGGAAAATTACTGTCAGAATATTGATACATTTTAACCAAATTGTCAGATGATACCTTGTTGTTACAAGATCGCGAAGTGGCGCCGAATACTTTCTTCTGACTGCGATTGCTCTGACTCTGATCGCGACGTAGAAGATGAAAAACGGGAGATATTCGTCCCCTTTTCTGTGTTTTCTTTGTTCTGATACGTTCGCGTGCTAATTGCGTTATTTCTAATTATGTACAATCCAGTCGAGTACTAGTCTCCCAACATCCGCTGACATTTCGTTATATTTCTAGGCACAGATCAAAATGAATAACTGAGAGCTATTTTATTATTAACAATGTTCACAAGTTATTCTTCCCACGATGTTCTTTTCCGGTGTTAGCTGAACCGGAGATGCACATTGCACACGATATACCGAGTGCGCAATGCATCTTGATACATATTAAAAATGTGAGTCGAAAATGTTCAAGCTGCATGTGCTTAATCTCAACCGTGTCGGAGATGTAAGCATGTTATGCGATTGATTCGGTTAATTAAAATGTTTTATTGATTCCAAATTATGTTTCATATAAAAATATTTCAATTTCGCAAAAATTAGAGTTTTTGTAACTAATGTATAGATACACAATGTTTATTTTTTTATATTTTCCATGTTAAATACAATGTATCTACAACTATTTTATATTTTTATTTAACATGTTATATAGTATATATACTCGTATATCAGTGCTCCTTTAGCCGCATCAGGGCGCCCCGAGCATAGGGGGGCCCCGTTCATGGAAAAAATAAACAGCGATAAATTGGAAAAAAGGAGAAAAGAAACAACGAGGATGACAGAATTCGCCAAATTTATTTTAAAATTACTCCACGTTTTGATATCTACACAACAGAAGTTAATGGTTAATTCGTAGAAATTGCTTTATTTTTTATTTTTTTCATGAATGAAATCATCAATAATTTCATCAAAATTCAAATCATCATGCTCAATTGAAAGCAATCAAAACTTTTTAGAAAATTCTTTATATATTTCAACTTTGAAAAAGATCTGTCATCCTTAAAGTTCGTGCAAAACAATGACAAATAAATTGTAAGAAGAGTTTCAATATTTGACACAATACAATCTAAGCCAGCCACTAAAATGTTTGAGTATATTGAAGAGTAAGAAAATGTTTACTTAGTACAATTAAAATAATGTTTCGCGATGAGGCATTCTTCGATCAATTCATTCTCATTCAAATCATTCGAATAGAAAGCAGCTTTTTTTTACGCGATTCAGATATTTCATCTCTATTTAAATTAACTAAAAAAGCAAATACACTTTCCGTCGGGTTTCCCCGGATAAAGCCTGCCCCAGGGCCTCAAAATTCCTAAGAGGGCTCTGATTTGTATATCTATTTTCATATTGATCGAGCGCTGTAACTAACTTATTGGAAATGATAAAAAAATAACAAATAAATATAATATAGAGAAAGCACCATCCATCGATACAGACTCTGATCTAGTGAGGCGAGCAGGGAACATACGAATATGTGAAATATTGAACATGTGGAGGCCCGCCTCGCAAGATCTGGCTGTCAAACCAGACACTTAACAGCTATTCCTCGCCGCCAGTACCGCCCGAAAATCTAGACAATAATACATTGCGGCGCACCCAGTCCGAGAAGCCAGCCGAAGCGATCACTTTTCCCCTGGCCACCGTCTCGGACGCATCTCTCGGAACCACCTCCGGTGAGTTTTACTAGTCACGAACATTAATTTGCAATTTAACCTTCAAATAGTGTAAGTTTATTTGTGCATCTATTGACAATAAATTAGAACCGATTGTAAGTCCAACTTGCTTTAGCCGCAACACCGACGCACGCTCCGTAACATTAATGTACACTAAGTGAGAATCTGAATAAGATTTGGGCTCTCAAACTCACCGAATCACAAACATGAGTGGCTCCATCTGAACAACTCTTACAGTACGAGATCCTACAATACAATTCCTAAAAATGTTTTAATGTTTTAAATAACAAAATAAATTTAAACCGCTCCACCTTAAGAAATATTGAAAACTTCTGGGATTTTCCGTAGCCATAGGGTCGAAACGTGGATCCTGAGAAGGAAAGTATACAGATTACAAAACTATCGAATCTCTTCACTATATAATATATCGAGTTGAGTGAGAAAAAGCCTGTTATTTATTTTTTTAAATTGGCGTTTCACCCCTATGGAGTGTTCTTGCCATTACCGAGTAATTTTATTCAATGTGAAGTTTCTTTTGGGTATATTTAATTTTTACAGGTTTATTTCATTAGCGTTTAGGAACCTCGTTAATATTTTAAAAATGGTTTGATTGTTAGATGATAACAAAGTTTGGATGTTGATGGGGAATGGAATTTTGTTGTTAGAAAGATCTTGGATTAAATTTGGATAATGGTCATTGATAGGGCATCCTAAAAAAACATGATTTAAATGTTCCTCTTTTAGTTGACATTCACACATAGGAGAGTCCCAAATCCGGATAAACAAGTAAGAATTGATACAACAATGGCCGACCGTCATACGGCAAATCGAGGAAGTTTCAAACTTATTTAATTTCGTTTTGGAAAACCAGGGCCTAGTAGAAATCTCTGGCTGAATTTCCGCAAACCATTTACCTTTTAAAAGTTTAGAAGTCTCCTATTGATCTCTCCAAATGCAGATCATTTTCTCTTTGAGAATAGGAAGTATAACAGATATTGTCACATGATTATGTAAAGGGACGCCAGAAGTAGAGGCTTCCTTTGCTAAGGCATCGGTTTTTTCATTTCACGGGATTCCACAATGACTGGGAATCCAAAAACCTCCTATTAATAACACGGCCTTATTGAAATATCTAAAGAAATTATAGGTTCAGAGCATGTGCGAAATGATAGAGATGGCTGGTCAAGATTAACAATGTAGAGGTGGAAATCAAAATGAGAAACACAGATCAATGCTAGCTAATACGCGTTATATTTAGATATACCCAATCAGAGAATGTTGAATATACTATCATCCCAGGATGAGGAGAATGATAACATTTGATGATATAGTGTTCAAATATAATATATCAAAAAAAATATTGTCATTATTGGGACTCGAACCTAGAACTTTTTATAGCTGGTAAACAGCTTTTAGCAATTATATCTTGATTATAACATAATATGATTGTACCGTCAGCAGTCAGCAGTAATGAACGGTTATCTGATTTAACCCGATGGTATTCTCGTTAGCCTGGAACTCCCGAGTGAACGGCGAATAGCACTGCTCGCATGACCGCACTTCTCACGCACAAATAGTCCGCTGCTGAATGACATAACAGATTTGTATTTGTGTTCTGTACTGTACACCGTGTACCGTGTGATTTAAACACCTTTCTGCCACTACCGGTTAAAAGTACTCGCAAGAGAGCTCGAGATAGCCACGATGAGGATGGTTGCGTCATTAGGAACAATTGAACCAAGAATTTCATTAGTGCTTTCAATTAAATCCAGATTCTTATTAGGAAACACGGTGTTGTAACATGCTGAAGCCAGTAGCGGATACTTTACTTTAAGTGTGCCCGAGACTTTCTGTACACCCCCCTCTCCCCCACAAAGAACACATCTCATTTTACTTTATTTTAATTACTAGAAAATTATTTATTATTTGGATCGTCGATCGCTGTCTTGCGCGAATATGAACGTGACACATAGTATGGTTCATTTCCGTTACCTACCTGTTTCCCCCCCTCTCCTATACCCAAAACACCCACACACTTTCTGTAGTGTTATCTACGGTTTTGGATCAGTGGAGCAGTTGGAGTTGGGCAGTTAGCGTTTACCATTGGCTGCACTAGATTGTGAAGACTTTGTGAGTTATCTTCCTGTATAGAAATGATAATTTGACTGACTAACGTTTGACCTTCAGGGTTGATAGAACTGTGTAATCGGTTTCTCGCTAACATAGTACCAATTAGTGTTTTCATCTTCCCATTGTGCTTAATTGTTGTATGACACTTCGCGCTATCAACGAAGTGTGTATTTAAGAGTACTCCGAATGTATGCAGAACAAGCATCCCGAGCGACCGCCTAGACAGTAGCTACGCTACCGGTAGGTGGAGTACTCAAAGGCTAAAACAAAAGTGCTTGTGGTGGACCCGACGCTATTGCAGCCTAGTTTTACCTCCTCAAACGCTATGGTGCATATTTTTTTCTTGCAATGATGCTTTAATGACCCTTATAGGTAATACAATAATAACAAAAAACTAACAAAACAATTTCAATGTGCTGAATGGCTACCAAGGCCAATGAAATCGAAATACGTGACACAAAATAATGCGCAGCGTTCCTAACAACGTTAAGTGCTCTCGCAGTAATGCAAACCTGACTATATATATAAACGTATATTATATAATGTAATGCGCTTGAATGCCTAATATCAATGGATTAAAAAAGTCCCTCGTGTTTGACAGCTGAGTTGAGAATTACCCGTACCTTATATAATATTTATATCCTCGCTGGGGTACACATTAACTGGTTTTACCGTTTCTGGTAATACCGGTAACTTAACCAAAATCTACTTTCGAAGTAATACAGGAATCAGTTACCTGCAATATGGAAAATAACAATCTCTTTCTTGAAGTTGCGTTCGGGTGGTTCCTTATTGAAAACATACATTACCAGCACCGGTTGGGTTAGAAGACGAATAAACTGTTGACAATACACTTATCAATCAATTGAAGAAAAAGACTGTATCAAGTACCTTGGAATCATAATAGTTAACAATCTCAAACGAAAAGAACATATTACTAATCTCACAAACAAAATAAGGAATACTGCCTACATATTTTTTAGACTCAGAAACATCTTATCACCTACATATCTGAAATTAATATATTACGCATTTGTACAGTCACATTTGCAATACGGTATTATTGGATGGGGAGGTGCGTAAAAACTTCAATGTCACAATTAGAAATCACTCAAAAAATGATAATAAAAATTATTCTAAAAAAAAAAAAGACTATCCAAGTATACAACTTTTCACAGATTTTAAAGTACCAAAAATAGTAGACATATACAAAAAATTCAATGATTCGAAATTTAAAAATTAAAAATCAATTAAATTTTAAAAGCGAATTCCGATCTACAAGATATAGAGATCAAATTGATATCCCAAAACTAAAATACACCGCAACTCAAAATCAATATATTTATCAAGGTGTTAAATTTTTTAACAATCTCCCCATCACAATTAGAAGTAAAAAAAAATATGTACACAGACTAACTGAAACATAAATTAACTCGTATATATTCATTCTCTATACACGAGTCTTACTCCCATAGAGAAGAAACAAATGTTAAAAAAAAAAAAAAAAAAAAAAAAATATATATATATATATATCCACTGATTATTCAAATTGTATTATATTTTTAATATAAATAAAAAACAAAAAAATATATAAAATCAATTTTATCGAACAATATTGAATATCCGCCCTTAAAAACTGAGAACATTTTTGAATATATTGTATGAAAATTATGGAAACTATCAAAAAACCATATTTATGAGACTACCCCTGCAACAACATTGTACATGGGTAAATTTGAGTTATGAATGCCACAACCTCGTATATCTTCTTGGGCATTGAATGGTGTATTAAACAAACGTAAAAAATAAATACTAATATTATTAAACACAATTTCTAAGTGAGCTTCCTTGCAACAACACTATATCATCCAATATTGCTGATGTTCCGTCTCTCTATCGACATTTTTAAAAACAGGTACACAGTGTCGTTGCAGGGGGAGGTCTCATATATTGAATAAGCACACCGATTAGATGTTAGACCATATATCACAGCACACGCATGTAACAGTTGGACTGTTACAAATTGGCGAAAGATGATGGACGACGATTTTAATATACAATCTTTAATGGCGACTGATTCGGAACGACAGAAACAAAACAGTATTCATAAATGATCAGTAAATTACGTATGCAAATACAATTTTAAATAACCGGAGCAGTGAAAGTGATATGGCAACGATTGGAATCATGGAGACTCCTTCATCCAGCAGTGCAACGATAGTGGCTGAAGACTTATTGGACTATTGTTATCGGATGATGATGGGTGAGCTATTTGTGATAATTTCAAAAAGCAATAGCAAGCATTGACTAATAATACATTGTGTACATTTTGATATCAAATTATTAAAATTGGTCAATTGATTATGTGTGTAGATGTGATTAATTGAATCAAATTTGTATATCAATAAAAAGATAGCGGTTTGCTGCTGAAATTGCAGTATGTTAAATGCATAATTGTTTTTATTTAATAGATTAAACTTTGTACTACACATAATTGAGTTTTATTTGTGTCATGACATTAGTTTCGAGCGGTGCAGTCCCTCAGATCAACAGGTGTAAATGACAACTAAATTAAATACAGTTGGATGTCGGGGAGGAAAAGGGTAAGGGTTTTGTGGTTGTATTGGGGATGTTGTTATTATTATAATTAGTGAGGTTTTGTATAAGTTAACCATTATTAACTTTTTATATGAATAAGAGTGATGAGTTTCAATCAAGTGATTAGAAAATTCGGAGAAATTATTTTAAAATAATGATAATGCACCACGAAGTAAATGCCGTATCAGTTAATGGTGATATCACATGAAACAATAGACCAGTGTTTAATGTGCACCTCTCCAAAACTTAAAAATAAATCAAATACGATTCGCAAACAGCCGAGAGTTATTAATACAAAACACTGTTGTGACTTACCGCAACGTTTCGGGCACACAGCCCAGTCTTCATTAAAAAAATACTTTCATTTGTGGGATTGTAATTTGAAAGAAGCAATCTTCAAATTACTGCCATAAAAATATAAATTCTGCAAAATTGTAACGACCTTTTGCGGTTATCGCGATATAATGATAAAGTAGCAAAATTTGATGATACCGCTCGCTGACTTTTGAGAATGGAATCATTAGCAGTAATTTAAAAAAAAAACATTTCCTTAATTGAAAATAATAGAATTACTGAATGAATTAACTAAAAGAAAGTAGAAAGAAAAAAAAAAGAAAACATGTATAACAATATATAATATAAATTTTAACCCTCGGCTTACCATGATATAAAATAGCCATTACGTCAACTTATGTTACTGTGAGGAATGTGTAATTTTAAAATATTTTTTACTTGTCGGGTGAAGAGATAAGAATACCATGACCGATTTGATGCTTTGCAGTAGCTTGCAGTGGTCGTCGACGTGGAGGGATCGGAAGAAGAGGCAGATCTTCCATTCCCTATACGGACGGAGTAAAAACCACAACAGGATCTTCATTCGCAACAATACTGAGAACTGCATTATATAAAGAAGAATGCTTTCGGAGGTCACAAACCTCAGTTATTAAAAAGGCACCCCTCCTCTAATAATATGAATCCCGGACAACACCGGATGCGGATGCTATAAATAAGGTTCTCGATCGTAAGGAGGCTGCAGGGGTTTACATCCCCGGGCAACATAATGACGGTAAGCAATGATTATTTTTATCTTTTCGTAATAAAGAATGTTCATCTATACGATTTATTTGACCCGGCCGCGGTGAAGGTCACATTTTTGTCTAAGACGACGAGTACAATGATAAAATATTTTTCTGAGGCTTAAAAATACTGATATTAATTTGCCCACGTTTAATTATATTTTTAAAATAACCGCGCGGAGGCGTCCTTCGACTTGCTTGATTAATAAAGGTACCTACCAATCAGTGGCGTGCACTAGCCACGTATTAAGGTTATGCTGCTAAAGTACTATGGACTGTAACGTCACTAAAGATTGTAGTATTGTATACACTCTTTTGGAAGTATGTTTTTTAAAAAAGTAAACTATTGTAAAGTTATTTTTTATTCTTTAAAAATATATATATTATAAGTGAAAGATTAAAAATATTATATTATATAATAGAAAATAATATCACATTTAAAATGTATTAGAATGCACACATTCAAATCCGTTTCAAATATTGTACTGTAACACGAATATTTAAGCGAACATTCCGAATTGCCTTTAATTGGTATATATTTTGGGCAGATTTTGTAAAAAAACTATGCAAATCACATGCGCAGCCTTATTTGTCATATTTTTCTTCTAGATGGTTTTATTTTAGCTACTATAAAGCAAAATAAGTATTCAATAGTTGAGAATACTTTCAGATAATCAATCACTGTTAGTGATTGTGAGGTGTCGGTGATTGACTCACAGTTCGTGATTTTGTGCTCATCACTAGTCGAAACGCTCACGAAAGCAAACGAGCTAAAAATCGTGTTAATGACACGGGATGTAATTACGCAAAGAAACCATAAACTGGAAGGCGTTTTCGTGAAATTATCCACCTGTCACGAAATCGGATGTCACTGGTGAATTCAAGCGATAAATGTTTTAGTGGGCACTCAGGAGAAAATGACAAATAAAAATAATTTCTATCATAAATACGGTGAATCGATTAAGTCGATGTTTCTGACGAAAAAATATATTGCGTAGTGAATGTCTAGTACGCGCGTTATATATTTAGTACGAATATATTTTATTGTTGTTCTGTTCTGCGGGAAAAAAATATTCTACAATTTTTGAACAGCCGCCATTTTAAGACAAGATGGCAAATGAGCTGCTGGTTGGTGAATATAGCCGAGATATTTACAAGGTCTGCTTTCAGGAGAGTTTGATCAAAATCTGATAAAAACTACCGGAATTATTGTAGTCACAAAATCTATTACATGCTTATATATATATATATATAAAATATATGTGATTATATTGATCGTGTTTAATTGCAAGTCACTTGGATAGAGTGACTGATGTTTAAGGTTACGTTTATCTCAAAGATTGTTTAAGACGAGAATCCTCCTCAGATTTTTACGCATACCGCAGTGTATATTAATGTTATGGAGCATGCGTATTAGTGTAAATGTTGGTCAGGCACGATTTGCGCATTCAATTGTCTGAATTCTGTCGGTATTCGGTGGCGTGGAATGGCTGTAAAATATTTGTTTACATGGCCAGGTCTGTGTGGCGCGAGCAGGGCCTCCACAGATATATAGACAAACTTGAAGTATAGAACAAATAATAGGTATATAAACAAAAGGGTAGTTTAATAATGTAAATATGAGATGCAGTTTGTTAAATATTGGTGTTTGTTTTATGAAAGTCGGTTTGCTATAACTCGAGGTATATATACTGGAGACGGTACGGCAACAGTCGCCACTGCCTGATAAAAAAAGTGGGAAGAGAAGCAGCGGCGGATATGAAAGACGATAAAATAGAATGCATCTTCTTATCGTGTGAAAATATAGATGCTGACAAACAAGTCTAGCTTTAAATATCCACTGCAAATTATTATAATTATTGATTATTTTTTGTAAAATGTTTCAGAATTATTTATAGCATTCTACTAAAACGCGTGTTGAATACGAAACGTAAACGTACTTTGAAAAATCCCGAATGGATGAAGACTTCTCGGCAGGGCCAGATCACGATGAAGCGATCCCCTAATCCTGTTTCTGAGTGGAGTTGTTGGCCCAGGACAGATATGCCTTACGTCAAGTTGAATATCAGACGAGGGCTCAACAGGCAATGAAGTAGTAGTAGAAGCCAAAGCGTAGTATTAAATTATTAAACAAAAATATCAATTTATTACTGAAAATCGTACAAGATTTAAATTTGTATTTCCATGCTCCAAAATCAATTCATCATTGGCACAACACCATTATACGAACGTAGGGAAAAAATTCTTCAACAACTTGCCTGAAAATATTAGAAAAATTAGTGGTACTAAATGATATTAAAACACTTCTAAATGAGCTTAAAAAGAAACATGCATCCTTAAAACTTATTTATGTTATATAATACTATTATTGTAAAGAATATTTTTTAATTATATACAGTCCATTTCTCTACACAAGCGTGAGCTTTCGAGAGAAGCGTAGTACGGAAAAAAAATGTACCTACCAAAAAGCATCATTATTATTTGAAAAATAAAAAATTGATTAAATTACAAGTAATATCAAGATTTGTAAATTGACCACCTTCACGAGGTCGAATGTCTCAACTGAGGATGCTGCTCGAGACGCGACGTAAAAAATCTGAAGCACGAATACATCATCGAGTTGATTTTTTTTTGTTGCCAAGATCATTATCGTTAAATGATGGACGCGGTTTCGATATCCGGTTGAATAAAATATTAAGCACTCCGATGATAGCCTCCGACATGTTGCTGCGCGATCGTTCGGCCACAATCGGCTAATAAATTATACCCAAGTATAATTAGCAGGTATGCTCTTTATTAATTAAGAAAAAAACACGTTTTTTTAGAATGAACAGATTATGAGAATGCATTCATTTCATTCTCAGTATCAGTTCTGGACCTTCACTGGACAAAATAATGTAAAAATTCATTAACGAAATATGCCAATCATTTTTATCAGGTACACAATTGAGTATAATTGTTATCAACAATATTTACAGAAAAACAGTAAATCGAGTTATGCAAATAAACTCAAGTAGAGTTATAACATTGTTTTATTTATATCTATCCATTCTAACCTGGCTTAACTGGAAAACGGTGGTGGAGATTGCAGAACTTGTAGCTTGAATAGCGATATGACGCTATATGTACCTTCCTCGATATCCTGAGGAAGGTACATATAGCGAGAGTAAATTTGTCTCGTGACACGCACAAAGCCCATTTATGCACGTCAACTAGATGTCAACATGTCAAGTCGGACTTGCGAAATATAGGCAAATCCAGCAGGTTAAACCACCACTGCCAAGTCCCTGGAAGCCGACAAAGTAAATTTTTCCCATTTAGTTTGAAAAGTAATAACGATAACCAAAAAGATTCCTGCAATCACAAGGCGAAGAGTAAAGCCATCGATAAAATGGGTTGATGAAATGCGTCGAGTTTGATGGTCGGAGAAAGCCCAGGATAGAAAGGGAGAGGTGTGGAAACAAACAGGGGAGACCTTCATCCTGCAATATGCGGGCAAACTTCACAAACTAATATTATGATAACGATGATTGATGTGACGATTATTCCATGTACTTAAATACTTTTTAAAAAAACGAAATACAGGTCCACAATATATTTGTCAGTATAGTGGTAGAACAAATAATACGTAATATTTTTGTCAAATCTTCGGCCATTAGTTTCCAGTCGTTTACCAAAGGCAGAACATAAAATAAACATTATTCCAAGGAAAAAAATATGTGTGTAAACCACAGAACAAGTCCTTGTCAAATACATTACTTGTACTTGTACAGGATGTTCAGCGAAAACATTTCAAGATTAAATTGTAATTGCTCGTAAACCGTTAGAATGAAGTAAGTAGGAGGGGTATTGATCGATAGTAATGATGTTCTGGTGTCACTGCTGATGGTCCCGGAGGGTTTAGGTTGTTCCCTTCTTGTCTGAACTTTTGAACCCAACATCAGGTAAGTTGCGTGCTGGATCCATCACTTACTTGTCGAATATTAAAATGAGTACCTAAACCAATAAATCATCGCACTTTAAATATTGCTCAATCGAAAACGCGCACCCGAAAACCCGAACAGTGACTAATTGCGACTGGCAATCGCGCAAATCACGCGCGTCGATCAATCCCCTTCCTACTTACCTCACCCTAATAGTTTACGAGCAATTACAATCTAATCTTGAAAATTTTCCGCAACACCCTTTACATACAAATTAGTATGTAAAGTATTAGCGTGACGCAATTTTTAGCTGGTGAAGCGACTTGAATCATCAATCAAATCTTATATACATTTAAGAATGTTCGCATATCCGTCTATATATAATATAGTACAATGTCACCAACTTTTTTAGATAAATACCTAAGCCAGTAATTCCCTCGTAAATCTCGAACTACAGATGTGTCGCCACCTTCATTCATCACAAATTTTATATTCATTATTACCCCGACCTTGGTTAATTAAACGCACCGCATCATTTCATCTGAAGTCATTGGTGGCGCTAACCAGGCGTGATCAGTTTTTTTTTTAAATTTTAATATAACACATTCAAAATATTGTACTGTATTTAAAAACATTAATAAACTAAAATTTATGATTATTTTAATTTAAACGATTTTCAAAAGTCTTTGAAATTGAATTTATTCCATGTATTTATAGTAAATTAATAGTTTAATTAAATTTAATTAAAAAAAAATAAAAAAATAAAAACTGGCTACTTTAACACAGACTTTAGTCTAGCAAAGTAGCCAGGACAACGCTGTATATATCAGAGGTGAAGTCTACTCCATCCCATATATTAAAATATGTATTATGTATGTTATGTATCCACCTCTGTAACTACAAAAATATGGATGTCAAAATATATATAAATAAATAAATAAAAAAATAAATAAATAAAATTAAATATAGGTTTCAAAAACATTATGTAGATCACCTTTTGTGTAGAAGATTTCTATAAAACGGTATAACTCTACTGGTTCGCGGGAGATAATATAAACCTCCAACAGGTAAAAAACTAAATTTAGATACTATTCCCATAACTTGTGCGCAATTGACAGGGAGGTTACAGATGATATGTGGTGATTACATTACTTTGATTTGAACGCCCCTAGCGGACGCTATCGTGAAACTAGTGATATAGAACGATTCCCCGCTAAAATTCAAATCCAATGATATAAATATCTTTATTTGACAAAAAAATGAGATATGTGGTGTTGCTGCTTGCGAGATGAAAAGTTTTAAGGGCATAATAGCATAAGACGAATGGTTGAGATCTTTTATTATGTCCAGTAGGCTCATCAAATAGCTGTCAGCTTACACAACTGAACCAGTTAACGGTCTGTAGAAGGTCAGCAGTGAAATACCTAAAATACCCGTTTTTAAAGGTCAACTTAACTTGGCTAAAATTTATAAAGATGTCTTTACCTTAAATACGAACTAACCCGTGGACCCCGTATGTTCATAAACGTAAACGTTTTGGAAGATAAAAAGAGTGTGACGTTCTATCAAATTTTACAAATAAACAAATTTTTTAAAATCATTTGCATCCCAAAAAAATGTTAACTCAAATTTAACACATTTTTAGAAATTGTGGAGCATTGTTAATAGTACAAAATTTTCAAACACGCATCGTTACCGATAGCAAAAATAATTCTGCGCTCATTCAAAGATGTACTTCTGCTACGTATTTTTGTCATTTTGGCCACACCACGCATTAATATGTAGAGAGATGTATTCATCGGTGAAAGCAAAGGAGGCTGCAGTGGGCGAGACATGTAGCGAGATCAGACGTGATAGGATGATAAAATCAAGAAAGATCTGCAAGAGGTAGGCGGGTGACATTGCGGACTGGTTGACGATGTCAAGAAATGTACGGCATCCCGATGTGAATGCGGTCACAGACTTCCATGAAACTGTTGAAAATTTGAGTTTTTATTATATATTTTTTAAGTAAATTGTTCCAAGTGGCCAAAGTGAAGTTACACCACTGCCATCGTTTGATCATTACAATCATCAGCTATGTCGGCTTCCAGTTTCCAGTCACTCGTCACGTTCCGCGCGGTCGACAGTCACCACGCTAACGATACCCACTCTTCGCACTGCACTGGTACAGACATCGGACGATAGTCATGTCACATTGTCGTAAATGCCAATAACATTACTGCAGTCAAAATACATCTCACTTACGAGCTCTCGACATGCGTCAGCTGTTATTTATTGGTGTTATGAAGCGCGGGGAATTGAAGAGTTCAGTAATATAGACGTGTTTATTAGTAATGGGCCATGAAAATTACAATCAATATTCTGGTGCACTATGAACACTGAATATTACCTGTAACCAGGGGCGTGCAGTGCATATAAAAATACTAAAAATTCTGTGAAATAAATATCAATTAAATAATTGGATTAACATAAACGAAAACATCATTTTACTAGTAGAGACTTTAATTGCTTCTTTTTAAAAATTACCACCAGTTACCGCTGTATCCTTCCCGCATCGAGCTTTTTACATTGCCCTGATTTGTCTTTAAGCTGGTGAATTGCTCGAGTCATGTAATTGGTTATTTACTGAATTGAAAATCAGTTTTGTATGGAGTCGTTAACTATGCTGTTTTTATAACAGAATAACATTATAAAGGCTTACAATTGCGTGCAAATCATTGAAGTATCTACTTCCTCTATTACTAATTCGCGAATTTTAGTATCTTACTGTTTTTAATGTATTGATTTCACGAGCGTTTTTTAAATTTGATGTATGGATTGGTTTTTGATTTAGGAAAAACTAAAAGCAATCAGCAGAACTATTTCCTACGTTAACCTTTAATAGAAATAATTATTTCCTTTAGTTATTACGTGAATGAATTTCAAACAATAAATGAATCATATTCAGTCATAGAAAGTTCTTAAAAATGTATATACATTTTTTATATGGATAAGAAGCTATTATTTTACGTTAAAACTTAAACTTTAAAAACACTATTAAAAACACTCTAAAATTACAAATAAATACATGATAGGGTTATATAAATGACGGATTTAAACGAAAGTACATATATTGTATTACATATATTATATATGATTGTATAATGTCATTGGTTAAAGCATAACCTGAATCTATACCTACTGCACGCCACTGCTTGTAACAATAGACTACCTACATATGATATATATACCATATGTAACTCACCTAGTGCACATATTAAAACTGCGTCGAAAATGTTCAAGCTGCATGGTGCACAATATCAACCACGTCAGAGATATAACCGTTCTAAAAAGTGTGACTATTTCGATTAATTGAATTATTTAATTCATTCCAAGTTAATAAATAAAAGTTCGTCGAGCTTTGAGTCGCCAGTCCTTTTTAAAATTATTTAGTACCAGAAGCAAAGATATAAAATAATAATGGGACAATTTTGCAAAATATTTATTTTGAAGTACGTAGACTTAAATCTTAACGTGATTTAGTAAAAATTATACACTAATATCTTCCGTAACGGTAGGTATAGAATTTAAGTACAATATTACGGCCTATTATACTCTGAATACATATGTGGGGGTAAGTAATGAGAATAAAGTGAAACTCGTGGTTGGTGTAGAGTCGTTTATTGGTAGAGAGGATAGAACAGACAGTACAGAAAGTATGCGTGAAAAAATGAAATGTAGAGAAGCGAAAAATGCGAAGAGTAGATGAGCGAGTTGGCGGTCTTCGGTGTCGACTCCTGTGCTGCTGCGGCGAGGTAGCGCAATGGGAGATGTGTCGTCGGTGAGCAATCGGGCCAGATTGCGGCGGCAGCACTTTGCCGCCGGCTAGGTATTGAATGCAGATGTCGCTGGTGTCGGTGCCGACTGAGAACGGTGGTGAATTTGAACTACTGTCCCTTACACATATTTCTCTAAAATATTTAATAATGTCGTTAAAATAAAATAATAACTAATAGAGATTCGTTAGATTTAAATATTATACGTAATATACCGTGTCACTCCTGGTGGCCGATTCGGGATTTTACTAAATATAATACATGACACTACATAAAACACTATATAATACATGATAAAAAATATTTATTTATTTAGTAGCATTGTTGCTGAGAATTTACACCGCAAAAAATTAATCGTTGCTCTGTCAACTACACTATTTTTGTTTTATAGCAGGCAGTACTTAATCATTAAGGTAACTGACGCGAAATACTACATTGATGTCGTTCTTTCAAAAAGGTCAAAGTTATAAAATAGCTGTTATGTTATGTAATAATTATAAACGTATATGAACATGACATGTTAAATAAGTACTTAGTAATCACATATTTATCTATTAAAAAATCAACAATTGGAATAATACTTTAGGAGATTGTCGGACTGGAGTGGCCGAATAAATGTATTTCAAAAACAAATTAAAATAAGTACGATCAAAACATATTAAAATTATAACTATATAAAATTGAGAAAAAATATATATACTTGGATTAGTACAATGCTGAAAGACCTTAATATGATGACCTTTAAAACAGAAAGTATATTTCAATGATATGGTGTTTATTTTTAAAATACTCACTAAAAATATCGGCGAAATTTATTAACGTATAAGAAAAATTGAGGCAAATCAACAATAGCACGAGGATCATACAAGAGGAAGAGATAGAATAAGACGAAGACTAAATCTGAGAAATCAATGATTTACAGTGCGATTAAGATTTTCAATAAAATGTCAGATGACGTAAGAACGGAGGAGAAATATTACATAAATTCTAAATTAAAGTAAGTAAATATGTGCAAGATAAGTAAAAAGGGAAGTATCGATATAAATTACACATTTTTTCTTCGCTCGTAGTTAAAAAATATCTAAGCACCTACTCATCAAGTGAAATATCGATCAACGATGTTCCGCATTCAAAATGATTGTGACAGATGCTTTCTTTAAAATAAGATAAGTATGCTTTCTTTAAAATAACTTAAACAAATGAATGGAACGAACGAACGAATGGACAGCTATTGTTTTATGATGCCATGCGACGAACATTAAAAAAAAATAGAAATTAAATTAATCAACTAGGAAAAATATACAAAAAAAATCTATTTATCGAAAAAATGTTTAGTTGCTACCGGATTTGAACTTGGACCTCTTCCTACCTTCACCATTTCGCTTTAGCAATCGTATACATGTTCGACAAATTTTGGACTTATATTCTGTAATCTTTCCAGTTGATATATCTATTATTTCATTTTTAAAAGCAATTAACTTTATATTACTACTACATTTGAGTAAAACACGCTAGGAGACGACAGAATTAAATAATTAATCCATTTTAATAAATAATAAATTTTCTAATTCAAATATATGAATATATTTTAAAATACCTACATATATTTTAATGGTCGCTTAAATCAATGTTCTAAATTTAAAATTATTACGACAGCTTCAATTTATTATTTTGTTTCATATCATTGATTTAAAACACCACGTTGTCGTTTTGGTGATATGTCTGTTCAATAATTACATACAATTTATGAAACAGACAGCTAGTATTTAAAAGACAACAGTGTTATACATAAACGAATAATTTAATTACGACGTATAAAAATAACGCACATTAAATGTTTACTTTGTTCAAGGAAACGTTGTTTTCCCTTAAAATCAGTAAAAAAAAAACATATAATTTATGACATTTGCTACTAATGTTGTGAATAAGTTTAATAATAATTCATATTATGGATAAAATATGCGTGAAAACATATATTTTCGGCATTTTTTAACGAAAATAACGACATCTGTCATCCCGCTCAAACACTTGAATAATAAATAGGGTCGATATAAATATTATTTAGTAAAAAACTATTGTGTTATTGATATAAAACTTGGATTTAAATAGTAGTTGAAGCCCCAAACTATGTGAGTAAATACAACAGATTATTTAAAAACGTATTTTTTCACTAAAACAAAGTGTTTTAAAATCGTCGAAAATTGGTAATATGTCTTGCAAATGGAATGGTTTATAACACTATTAATTTTTAACATTTTGTCAATTTGTCTCAATCAAGATTTGTCTCCGTAATCTTGCCTTTAAGATTATAAAAAAAAATATATTTCGTTTATGCAAGAATTTTCTTTGCTTAGATAATTTTGTAGCACGCGGAGAATGCATCTAATGGTTGCGGATTTTCTTATAATTCTTGTATTCTCTTAGTTATGGCAAATAATATAATTCTGTTTATAAGTTTTAAATGAGTGTAAAGGTCCTATCTAAATAATAGTTTAGAAAAAAAGTCAAATCTAGTATATAACTTCAGATATGAATAAATAATAAAAACCCGCATTTTCGTAAAAAACGCAAAAAATTTAATTATCAGTGGCGCCTTAATAGATATTGAATTTTTATTTTATATTTCGCAATAAAAATGGTTATATGTACTGCTTTTTGAATGCATGTGTCTGTGGTAGCATTCGTGTTGCATTCAAATATTGTCATAGACTTGGGACCCAGGCATCATTGTTCCATTGTCACTTATTTATTGAATAAGCGTACATTTTTAATTATTTAATACATTTTACAAAGTACATATTATAATAGCCATAAACGTATGTGAAAATTCTTCAGAACACAAGTTAAATTACAAATTTCATAGAAAACGCAGAAAAATTAATAACACATTTAAACAAAATAAACGTTTATAATGAAATATGAATTAAATATATTAATTAGAAAAATATACATATAAAATCAATTTTATCGAAAAATATTATTATTGCGCCACCGGGATTCGAACCTGGATCTCTTTCCAAACTGAGGAAGGTGCATTATTCAACTATGCTACGGCGACGATATTTTTAGCGACAAACTTTCGAACCTTTTTGATATTAATACATTTAATCGTTCCACTATTTGAAAGAGCCATCTACCTTATTTTTACGGAATCTCAAACACTTTTGAGTAATCTGATAGCAGACGCCAGAATTATCAATTCATTTTTACACTCAAGTGACATATAGCATCAAACAGTACAAATTACTTTGTACTGCCTCACGGCTAGTTCTATTTTTTATTTATTAAAATAGTTATACGCAATTATGGAAATAAAAATGGATTATTTTAATTGGTATCCGCAAAACGGAAACAGGTCAACATTACTGAATTTTTGTATAAAAATATTAAAATTTCATGTTAAACGGTTTGTTCGTTCCAACGTTATTATTAGGCCTGATTAATATAAATAGACCGTTGCATCTGGTGAAATTGGTCGGAATCGTAATGTTGACGTCATGTTGTAATTTGGAGTTATTCAAGTTATTCAACAAAATGACACGAAGCCATGTCTTATCGCTAATTTCGCGAGTTTGCATAATGTTTGATATTTTCGTTAATCGTTTTTCGTTTGTGGATATGTATGTATGCGTAATATCATGCGTTTTTTGTATAGCGTATCCTATATTAGCGTCACCGCAAAAAAAAAACAATTCACAGAAAAAATATCGAAAGACAGAGTAAGCTAGTTTAGTAATAAGATCCGGCGCATATGTGCAAGTCTACAATATCTAAATTGTGAAATTAACATTATTTTATCATCGCTTTTTATGAATTTATAAAAATGAAAAAAATATTGAGATGATAAATATTTTTTTCTTTCACGCCCCGTCCCAAAGCCCGAATATGTTGACACGAAACATTTATCGCACGATGGCGAGAGGAACTGCATCTCTCGAAACTATAAATAAGCCATAAGGAGAACACATTCTTATTGTGAAGTTGTAATTATTCAGAACAGACGGTCTGTGATGTTTTAAATATTAATTTAATGTATTCATTATAATACATATAAAATATTTTTCGACAAAATTGATTTGTGTATTGTACAAAGTTTAGTTTATTGTATCAATTTACCTTAGTGTGACAGCACGACATTGAGATATTACATAGACAAGGTTCATGAAAAAGTCTAAAATTTAGAAACAATATTACGTATTTGAAAAAATATATATTTACGATTGTGGTTAGAGATACAATTAATTAATTTAAAGTGATAACTAACTTGGTATTGACGACGTTTATTAGTTTGTCAAGACGGACAATAGTGTACTAAGTTCCAGCAGTATAGTCAAAGTAATCAACGCGGTTAATACAAATATATTTATTAGTTCAAATGAATAATTAAGTAATAATATTAATTGAAAAAATACCCACATTTTGTTTTAATGTAAAATAGAATTTGAAAGAAAAACCGCTCATTGCGACACTAATTTTCGGTTTATGTATTTACCGGCATAATAGGTTCAACTACATTACGGAAAAAAGGCGTGGTCAAATTAGCTACCTGTGACCTCTGAATATGATGTGTAAATTTGCTCTAAAAAATACTAAATACACAATTTAACAACTAACCAAATAGGTAAATGGGTTAAATAAATAGTAATGTTGGTTGTGGTAAACGACGTAGATAATGTTACATTTTCAGAATATAAAACGTGTTCCATATGGGACAAGTATTCACCGCATTCACAAAAATATATGAGCAAACCATAAAGTTAAAATTAAAATATTTTTGAGTATTTTAATACTTAATTTTTTTTTAATACACTATGATTGGTGTAATAATACACAGGATGTAACAGATATCCCGGTACACAATACTTTATGGGTGAATAACTAACTAAATTGCGACTAAAACATGTTAAGCTTTAAGTATACGTTCTTTGAAATAAATATTTACGAATTTAACCAATCATTATTATAAATGTTTGCTTCAGGTTCTAATTCATCTAAAAAATCCGGCCTCTCAAAATTCGATGGCATTTTATTTTTTGTGTTCAATAAATATAATTTGAAATTGATTAAATATTCAAATAATCGCATAACTACAACATTTTTAAATGCTTGTCTCTGATTCGGTTGAGATTAGGCAGAAGCAGTTTGAATATTTTAGACACATATAATATGTTTCTACCCCTAAAATATTGTCCATCACGTAGGTATATTTTATTATTACAAATAATAAAATAAGTGAGAAAATCGTCCAAATTACAAATATTTATTTAAATTATTTAGAATCAAACATTAAAAGAGCTAATTTCATCAAAACAAATTACTTAGAAAGATACACTTTTAACGCAGCCGTATATAAAAAAGTTTACTCTCATCGTACTCCACATTTTCGATTCCACATCATAATCATAATCATTATCTCTGGCTCAACAGCCCAGTCCTGGTCCTCGAGAATAAACCTCCACCGGTCTTCTGCTTCCCGCCAAGACGCCAAGAGAGGGTGGTAGACCTTTGTGGAGGTTTGTCGCCTCCGCAGCTATCACGAACGCACCACGCATTTACCGGTGTGTAAAACCAGGGCTCCTAACAGCTGCAAAATCACGCTCAGTACACGCGTCTGTAACCAAGTAAGATCCGCTCGTGAGCTTTACTCTGCTCGCCGCCATCTTCCTGATCACAAGCTCCAATACAGCCTTCGTTGAATACTTAGCTACGAGGATCCATGTTTCAACTATTATACATCTAGTGTTCATCTCTCGAGTAAGCACTGATCTTATCAAAGTTATGTACAGCGCTGTCATTGTATTTCTGGACATAAATGATAGCAAACTATATAATTTCGAAGAATCCTATATACGTAATGCCTATCCCTATGGTGTACCTAGTGTAAAACCGCGAACCGGAAAATGAATTAATTAGTATTCATTGCGAGAAGACGTGGGTGTCATTTCGTCCACTATACAAACGGTTTATAAATAGAATAAGATGATCAACAAAATTGTATTATGTGCGACATAGGCTTGTTACCGGAATACCACTTTATAATTTCATTACAGATAATAATAGATTTTCTTTTTCTGTAGCCAAAATAGTATCGTGGGTAAATCTATAACGAATGGTTGATATATGAGGATGTGAGTTCCTATATGCACGCCATTGCAAACAATAATTAATTAACATTCATTAAAGGGTAGGTTTAATTATGTTTTTTTAATTTACGGTGTCTCGCTTTTCTCCTTTTTGAATACCATCACTTTCGACTTGTTGACATTCATCATGAGCTTTCCTTACATACATCGTACATTCTACTCATCAGATTCTGTAGTTTTTGTTCTTTATTCGTCATTAGTACTGCATCATCAGCGTACAATAAACAGCATACAATCAAATCGCCCATTTTTGCTCCTACATTCATTCATTTATGTATTTAAAATATAGAAAGCATACACAGACATGTAATATGTAATATATACCTCACTAGGCATATCATGTCTTTTTCCTACATATTTCTTTCAAGTTAGTTTATTTTTAGTTTCCATAATTTTTGTATATTACAATCAACTTGCAAACTTCCAATAAAATATTTTTAAATTTTATATCATGCGCGCTATTTCTATCGTTCTCCTTTTAACGTTCTGGGTGAGCTTCCTTATATTATCATTTTTTTTAATTAAAAATTAATTCACTAACAATTCGTAGGTATAAAAATCAGCATTATATTCTTATACGACAATTTTGCATTACATTCAACTGGGGGATTAGTTAATACGACAGAGCATTTACATAGAATGTGAGATGTACCGGGATCGATATCATTCGCCTGCGAAATATTTTAAATTTCAAATCAGGCATTAATCGAAATTTTAATTTAAAAATTGACCTGGCTGATATATCGGCTCGGTTTGTTAAGTAGCCTGATCCGCTACCTTGTTTCAAAATGGCAGTTGAAAAGAAAAGAAAGGAATTTTGTTTCTTAATTTATTAAAACTTTTTAAAACGGTGTCAGGAATTAGCATAATTGACTTACAAAATTATTTATTACAGGCATTCTAAATTATATTTATCCTACGCAACTACAACGTTCAATAAATCACACAGAAAAATGATTTCATTTATGAACGCGTATAATAACAGTATTATACTGGCAAAGTTCTCCATTTTTATAATGGACTTTAAAATATATTAATTACACATTGTTAATTATTCAAGCTTCACAATACCATAATAACGTTTAACGTTTTTAAACGGTTCTAAATTATGAAAGAAGAAATGTTTACCGACAATCTAGAGTAATGAAGAAACTCTTAAAAATGGCAAACTTTATACGAATCAACATTTTTTATTTGAACTAGAGATAAAATAAACAAATCATTAATAACTATTCAAAGGTTTTTGGTGAAACTCTGTGAAATTCCATGATTACTTTGTAAATTGAGTTGACACACTTATTCTTTTTTTCTTCCCATTATCAATAATATAATTCAACTAAAGTTAAAAACTATTATTAATAGAATCGGCGTTAACTATGGAGAGTTTCATCATGACGGATGGATATAAATGAAACAATGTTATTACTCTACTTGAATTTATTAGCACTACTCGAGTTTCTAGAGAAGAGTAACTCTCATCGACAGGTGAAGTTTGAAATTTACTTTTTAGTACTTTTTAAGTTTAATACTTCACCTGTCGATGAGAGTTACTGTTTTCTCGAAACTCGAGTATTGCTAATAAACTCAAGTAGAGTAATAACATTGTTTCATTTATATCGATCCATTAAAGTTAAAAACATTTTAAGAAAGTAATTAGGGGTGTGTCTGGAGTCAGAGGAGGTGGGGGTGGGGGTAGAGTCAAATGGATAAGAAAGGGGATGTAATTTAAGTTTAATTAAAAAAAAACAAACATTAATATCTACATTTGAAGCATACCACTTTATAGGTGTGAAAGCTGAGCAATTAAATAAAGACAGTAAAGACAGTTGGACGCATTCGAGATGTGGTGCTGGAAAAGATGGAAAGAATAAGCTGAATCGAGAGACTTAAAAATAAGAGTTTCTAAGAGAGTGCAAGAAAAGACGTCCATAAATACACACTATGCTAATGTACCTATATTTTATTGACAGATTTTGACAGTGTCAACTTAATAACTAACATAATAAATATTTAACATGTGACACTATTTATGATCCACAGAATGTTTAGGTACATAAGTATGTTTAGGTGCAGAAGATAAATAAAAAGAAAAAAAGAGGCAAAAAGGGTGGGGAGGTTGCAACTATTGTTGCGGTAAATGGAGAGTAAGATGTGTTTGTAGGTAGATTATATATTGACCAAAATTGAGATTGTAGTGGTCAAAGTCAATTTCTGTAAATTTCTCATCATGGTATTTGCACGACCGGTGAATGAATGAATTTTGTATGTAAGATGTTTTACTTCTAGGAATATGGAAGAGTGCGGATTGCCGGGTCGATCTAGATGGTACGTGGAGAGATATTAATTCTAATTGGCTGGAACAGTCAATATGGCCTTGCAGTAGTCTGAAGTGGAGTATTTGGTCAGCACGTGTTCTTCGATGTTCTAGGGTTTTCATATTATGGAAATTTGCTGCATCTAAATAGGAGTTGAATGATAGATTAGATCTGACATTAAGATGTCGAATAAACCAGTTTTGCATTCGTTCTAATCTCGCAATATATGTAATATGTGTTTCAGATTTGAGATGCGTACTCTAAGTGACTACGAACGAATGCGTAATACAGTATTTTAAGGCAATATGGATTTTGGAAGTGTTTGCACGCTCGAAGTATGAATTCTAGCATATTATAGGTCTTGGAGGTAATTTGGTCAATGTGATTCTCGAAAATAAGTTTGCTATCGAGGATTATTCGTAAGTCTTTAATGACGCTTTTATTTTCTAACCGAGTGTCTCTATTGTGTAAGTAAAATGGTTAAATTTTCATGAGAATGTTATTTGAAAACATGACAAACTTCCAAAATAGCAAGATGTGAGGTAGTTGTTGAATTTCTACGAACTAATTTAGGAGAATATGGAAAGACATTGACAACCAAGTGAGCAGCAAATTATGTCAGATCACTCTTGTCTTTCTAATATTCACATTCGCAGCGAAGGATTGGACAGTTCGCAACGGCAATAACTGTAAAATAGACGCCATCGAAATGTATTACTGGAGAAGGATGTTACGCATCCCGTGGACAGCCAATCCAACCATAGCATATTTGAAGCAATGATGGCAATATTCCTTCAATTCTTCGACCACATCATTTGTCAAAGTGACAGCCTATAAAAGGAGACTATCTCGGGCACAACCTTGCGCTAATGTAAAAATACATTCACCAATACCATTAATTGGCACATCAGTTACAAATTATTTTAATTTTTCACTAAACTATTCATTGTACTACACACACGTTGAGTTATTTTGTCATTACTATAACTTCGAGAGGTGCAGTTCTCGTTATCATGAGTGATTTATAACTTACAACGTGTGCATAGTGCTGAGTTTAGTTTAGTTTTTATATTAAAATACATTTACCAAATAATTAGCAAGGCGAATGCAGAAAACTTATGGACGGTGATTAGGTCAGAGAGACGCGTGGCGAGCATCGCACAGACAAGAACACAGTACAGATAAGAACGTATGTCAGTACGATGGTACGTTAAATGAATTCATAATTTACATTATTTATACGGGTTTTTATCAGAAAATACAATTATTAAATATACTCGGAAATTGGTCGCCACAATGAATACCCTAATTAGTAGTACAATATATGACGCGACGTTATCGTCTAATCCTAACAGTAATTTATTATTCTCCTTCAAGCGTAATTATTTATGACATTGGAAGCCTTACGACAATTTATATATGTAAATAGTAGAACTTCATATATTACTAGGGTATAATGTTGGGCCTAGTAACTGGTTTTTATTTTGGTTGGAATTTTCAATCAAGATAAAAATCAATCCACAACAAAATGAATAACTCGCTTTAAAAATGAAATAATAGATGAATCAATCACCAACAAATACAAATACAAAAACTCCCGCCCTCTTGATTATGCTCCTCCACTTTTCTCGGCATCCTGAAGATCTTAGAGCTGTCACCAGAGAAGTACCTGTTGCCTTTTCCGCATAGTCGGTACAATGGGTGGAGATCTTCCTCTTCCTCTTTCGACGTGACCCACCACAAGTTTCCCCAAGTTATCTTCCCTTTTCGCAAGATACCCAAGAAATTGAAGGATTTGTCTCAACCAAATGGTCGAGAGTCTGTCTTTGATTGGTCATTCAGATCCTCCAGAATGGAGACTTTCACGCGTCACGCCGTCCATGGTATGCGCAAGATGTGTCTCCATCACCACATCTCAAAGGCATCAATCCGTCTTCTCTCCCTTGTCTCCAGGACCTATGATTCCACACCATATAAAATTCACCAGAGACCGCGGACCTTCCACATTCCGTCAAGTCTGGACATAGAACATTTCGCCGTACCTATCTGTCGTTTAATTTCTGACTCGCAGCATCAATAATGATGAACCCGAGATAATTAAAATCCTAAACTATCAAGGTCTGGAAAGACATTTATTGGTGAAATGGCATTTATGGTTATGTTAATATAAGTTCAAAATTGCTTAACGCATTTCTCTACATAGGAAAGGGTCCAGGTTCTAATCCCGACAGCAACCAAATATTTCTTCGATAAATAGATTATATTGATTTAATTTGTATTAAAAATATTATATATCTATGTTCTGAAATTGCAATCTGTTTACATTAAACATTAAAACTACAGTTTACTTAATATTTGTATGTTATTTGCTTATTTTACACACTCTTTTTTTGTACATTGAACATTACAATTTTACATAAGCTTACTTCATAATTGTATAGGTATTATTTACTTATTTACTCCTATTATACTTACCTAAATTATTACATTGTATTTATATGCTATCTTTATATATATTTTTACACTTTGTTTACGGAAAAGCACTATCTGCTATAATACAATAAAATAATAGTGTAGCAGACAGGGTACCAAAATATATGTCAAAACTGTATCACGTACCTAGAAATCATAATAGACAATAAACTCAAATGGAAAGAACATATTACTAATCTTACAAACAAAATAAGGAAAACTGCCTATATATTTTTAAGACTCTGAAACATCTTAACATTTACAAATCTGAACATAATATATTACGCGTTTGCAGTCACATTTGCAAAACGGTATTATTGGATGGGGAGGAGCATATAAAACTTCAATATCACAATTAGAAATCACTCAAAAAATTATAATAAAAATTATTCTAAAAAAAAACATTATTCAAGCGTAAAACTCTTCACAGATTTGAAAGTACAAAAATAATAGACATTTTAAAACAAAAATCAATAATACAAATTTTCAAAATTAAAAATCAATTAAATTTTAGAAGAGAATTCCGATCTACAAGACTTAGAGACCAAATTGATATTCCAAAACTAAAACATATCGCAACCTAAAATCACTATATTTATTATCAAGGCATCAAATTTTTTAACAATCTCCCCAGACTACTATAAATTTGTATCTGAAGTAAAAAAAATATGTACACAGACTAACTGAAACATAAATTTTCGTATATACTCCTTCTCTATATGCGAGTTTTACTCTCACAGAGAAGAAATAAATGTTAAAAAATATATATAATATATCCTACTGATTATAAAATAAAAAATATATATAGCGCACTGTACTTTGACTTAAAAAAAAAATAATAATTAGTATTAAAAATATGATTTTTTTTTGTGCTGACGTATACGTGAATATAAGGTCAAGGAAGAGTTGATTTTTTAGATATATCCAATGTAAGTTTTAGTATATTACTAGAAGCTTGACTATCTATGAAGATTGAAGTGTAAGATTTGAACATCAATTAATCTCGGCTAGCAAAACATTTAAATGACCAGTGTTATCGATAGGACCATTCGCTGTACAAGTGTGCGCGCGTAATAACACGTTACACGGTGTCGTGCACAAGTCACCAGTTGCAGAGACCAGTTCCCTCGGACTTTCTTTTCAGATTACTGACATTAACCGACACTCTGGACGGAAACGCTGAAATGATAGCTGACATTGCACCCTTAATGACAATGCTCGAGCACCGATGACGTGTGTCGCCGTCGGTTTGTTTCCTTCCGATATGCTCTTTCGGAATGGACTCATGTAATGCCAGGGGCAGTGCGATCCTGTGATGCCACAAACAGCACCCAGTATGTGAACATGAGTTTCTAATATTAATTTTTAGACAATGTAGACAACAGTGGCCGATTATTAAGTATCTGGAAGTGGATAGCTTTCAAGTCGAGGAACTGTTTCAAGTTGAATGATGGATGCTGTATGTGATCTTACATGACACCAGAAGAACAGACTTTAAATATAAAATAAAATAATAACAAAAAATCCAAAAAAAACAACTTTTTGGCCCACTGTATAATTTATTATAAAATGTGTATCTTTATGTTCTTAATTCCGTAGGAATAAAATGATGATATCGAATTTTTTTAAACATTACAAATACTGTAAATGCAAATACACATTAAATACTGATTCAGAAGCAAGTTTGTAGAATTCTATAATCACATACGCCTGTATGAATATAGAACATTTGTTTTTTTGATTCTACGTGTTCCGAATTCACTTTTAGCGCGTCTTTTCGAATCAAACGCGACCGTTGTTATTGACACATTTCCGGGTCCAAATTACATGTCATGCTCGTGACAGTGTGATTTGTGACCTTGACGCCAGTAGACGTAAACTTGACCGATATTTATTCGATCTCGATATTGTGATGGCATTCGCGGTGTGGATCTTTCAGTTCCAGTGCACCATAACTGTATTGTTTGTGACCCTGTGCTTTGTATGCACAGTAATATTATTTGTTTGTGCCGTGGATGAACTTGTGACATCGCCGTATTCAATTGGGATCGGAGATCGGCTCATCCGCGTGCCATTTTGTGTGATTACAGAGGCGTTATATACAAGGTAAGGCGAGCAGTCCTTCCGAATTCCGGTTCCCGAGATCACCAATCCTTCGACTAGAACCCTTATCCCTTCACTGATCTCATCCTGTACCACGTTTCCCTACTTTCTTCACCTACCTTGCGGTGATTCTGATTTACGACCGGAATTGTCATAATCCATTCCGCGGGACGTGTGACTCGGAGATTGCACAATTCACTACTCTTTAATTTACTTGAGACTTATGTTTCACTTTGTGAGAGCATTATCAATCTAACAATTTAACTGAACAATTTGTATTTATATTAATATTAATATATAATTCTTCTTCCATCCGGAAAGAAGATCTATAGGATGACCCAGGAGATCGTGGTAAAGGCAAATGAAGAAACTCCGCGAAGAAAGGTTGCTATTACCATTAATATGACATTAAAATATCAATTGAGTTGGAACAGAATTGCCACATAAAATAAATTAGAATCGTGCAAAAATGTATATAAACCTTCTGAATTCTAATGTCGTCTCTTTTATCTCATGTAAATAAAATTATATAGCTGTCCTTCACTATAGATTATCATTAATATAAATACAAGTTGTTGGGTTTAATTATTAGATTGATAATTCTCTCACAAGGTGTAAAGCGTCTCAAGTGAAATAAAAAACAAGTATTTTCATATATGTGACAAATTAAATAAGCAGCTTACAAAAGAGACGAGTAAAGAAAACGAGTGTAAAGACATGAACTTATTTGACAGCAATTTTGACAGGCCACTGACACAAAAAAATGCAGTATCTAGCTCACTCTTCTGTGGCTAGGACCGATAGTTTCTGATATTAGTGAGTGTAAAGATCAAGACAGGGCTGACGAGAAAGTCGAGCGTTTCTCACCATGTATCTCTTTTGAGTTGGGTCCTTTACATTTCCTAATAAATCCATTCTACAATTCGATTCTTTCCACTTCCTTTCATCATTCTAATATCTTTAAATTATTATCAAAAATAATAAATATTAACGAGCGTGACTAAGCCCACTCGTGCACGGGTCCCGGTGAACATTAGCACGGCCGAGCACGAAACGGAATAGCAAAATTTATGGTCGGACCTCGCCCGTAAAACTGCGCCAATAAAACCAGTGAAAAAAAACTACGTCTAGATTGGAGCCGGCAAACATCCGAGCAATTATTTTTATGTATTTATTCTTCAAATAACTCTCAGCTAATGGATCCCTTCCCCAGAACACTGAACACTACATTGCTATGTGATCCCTCTGTAAAGTATTCATGGCATTAAGGGTAAATGTGAGGTATAGAATCAAAACCAGATGTGTCAAATTTTTATAGTTTTTGAGTTAGAAACGTACAAATATAAAGAAAACTACAAGACTAGCCTATCGAAATTAGACAAATATAAAAGAATTTCGTATAAAATGCAATAAAAATTTGTTTGTTACTTTATGTGATAAATCTTAAATTAGCACCGGATTCCTTTGGAGTACTATCCACTGATTACTGTCTAATTATTTGGGTCTCAATTCATTGTAAGTGAAACTCAGTTTTTCCAGGTAATAATATTATACATTCAGAGACATACTTGTTATTCAGGAGAAGCTGTGATGGAAGAAAGCTGTTCGCCCAGAGACGCCCTCTTATAAGGTTCATCCCCCACCACTCATTTACTCACTTTTATAACACACACACACACACACACGTACAATTACAAAGTGACAATTCTCACACTTTAATGAAAGACATGTCCGATAGATAATTAATTTAAACTATGTTTGTATATTTAAAATATGTTTTCGGTCATATGTCCTGTAGTTTCTGGTCATTTTCAATATGATTCCAAATGTGACAGTTGTGGTACAATTTTTTTTCATTTTACTCAGTTAAAAGTGGACATGTCTACTTTTGATTGTGAACTTAACAATTGTGGTCTGACACCTGACACCTGTCACTTATTACATTGGCTGACGCAATTACTGAAAGACGGAGAAAGAGGAAAGAAAAGAAAGAAGGTCCGTCACTCATAAAATGTTGTGCATGTGTATTGTGGATAACATGTGGAAGGGTGTGCGATTCAAGAATAGGGCTCCTCAGCCACACTCGGACTCACAATCGATAATCGCGACAGACGTAATCCTCGTAACAAGGGACCGCCGAAGAAGAGGTCGTAATATTGAAATTTTCAAAAGATAATATTTACATATTAAAAAATCAATTTCAGTTATTTCTACGTAGCTTATCAAGGAGGTTTCATCTTATAATACTGACTTACATAACATATTTGTTATGTAACAACATACTCAATTTAATAAACAAATTTTATCGTATTTAACTGTATGGTAAAAAATTATATAACTGGCACAGCGCGCTATTTACAATAACTAGCCATTATATTATTTACTATAAATAACCCGTCAATAATGACGGGAACATATTTTCAAATAACAACGAAAACACCATAACAAAATATTGTATTTTTTTAGATTATTTAACATTAACCACTTAATGAGATATTTAAAAACATCAACCGATTTCGAAAAACACCATTTTCTTCTTCAGGATGTCAAATTAACTAATCAAAAAACATATAGTTTTAGTACTTAACTTAAATTGTTACGATGATGAAAGATGTGGTTAAATAAGTGGTTATTATAAACAAAGTTAAATAATCCATAAAAAAAACTAATATAATAAACCACAAAGTTCAATTTGCAAATATTAGAAGTAATTTACTTCGCTTGACGCGATTCCCCACACTTTCACATGATAAAATTGACAGTAGATTTTATTTATTTTGTGTAGTTACGCGACACAAACCGGCATGTTATCATATATATTAAAGTAATAGGCCCTATTTCGCGATGTTTATATGTTTATATGTTTATATGTAACCGATTTTGTCACACACGTTTTGGTTAATATCTCGCTTATTAGGCGTTCTATCCGCATTCTGATATTTTTCCCAGACGTCCGAAGGTTGACTGAGTCTTTAAATTTTTTTCTTTTCATTCTTCTTCTTCTCCTCTATTTGTTACAACTGTTTTAGTTTGGTGATTTTTGGAAATTTTAACTTTTTAATTAGCCTAACTTTTTTTTCATTCGCTTATAACTCTGCGAGTTTAAGAGCTAAAATCATTTTAATATTTTTTGGCAATTGCCACCGATGAGTAGTATCGTTACACACTTTTTTTTAAATTCTTCGTCTTCTAATTTTCTTATGAAACCTGATTTAGTGAAATTTCGTATTTTTCAGCTTTTCTCTGCGAATTTACGACCAAAATATAATTTTATTACATCTGTGCATACATCACAATGGAATATAATTTATTTTCGTATTTGTTAGCTTCTATCGTTTAAAATTCACCTTTAAAATCTAAAAAACGCGTAATTTTTATATGAAAAATCGACGTACCTACCTACATACAAATGAAAGAAAATGAAAAAAAAGAAAAACCTTGATATTTTCTTAATAAACGCAACACTTCATATTTTCAAGCAGCAACCGTGGGCTGTAATTGGTCAATACCCTCATTGGTTACATTTCATACATGGCTGCCTGAAAATTAAATAAACAGCTGTTTTACCTGTCATTATTGCAGTGCGTAATTTTCGCGCAATTTTTTTTTTGACGTTTCAAATGTATGACTTTATTTCGACTCGGCATTGTAATAAACAGCTGTTGATTTTCGCGCATTTTTTTATGTCAGGTATCGACATCCAGATTTCACAGCTTGCAATAGTCATAGATATTTTATATTTTCCCGCACAAGATAAAATTGATGTTTTCACTCCGGAATTCGGTTAATTGTGGTGAAATACATACAATTTTTCTATACGTTTTTTTCGATTTTTATAGGTTAGGTCTAGAATGACACAATGATGATTTTTTTAATGCGTCATTGAATTAATTATTATTTCGCAGTTGTACACGTGACTTAAGTACGTCTGCCTTACTACAGACCGGTCGAAGGAGTTAGTTCTTTTACGCGTCTGTTATTCAATATTTAAATTGAATACTTCTGGTGATAGATAAACCTGTAACTTACTTACTTACCTATCATCGCGCCGTTTCCTCGCGGGGGTAGGCAGAGGATAGAGCGCCATACTCTTCTGTCCTGACACATAATTCTCGCTCATCCACATTCATACATCTTCTCATACAAGCTCGATGAGTGATGGATTATTATTCTTCTCTTTTATTTTTCTTCTTCTTTTCCTTTCAAATCACTTTTTATGATTTTATCAATGAGTATTAACAAAATGTTTGTTTTTTTTAAAACCTGGAATGATGGGTTGGTTGTGTATATCGGCTCTGTTTTTTACAATTTTAGGATGCCGAGAATAGTGGTATTTTTTTACGTGGTAAGTAATCTAACCTAACCTTTCTCAAAGATCAACACGCCTTTGACCATCTCGGGTTGTTAGTTGTGTACGTCGGCTCTGTCGCTTTTGAAAAATCGACGTACCTACCTACATACGAATAAAATGTAGAACATTTTTTTCAGACTTATTAATCAAACGCAACCGTCTATATTTCAAGCGATAATCGAAGATTCTTATTGGAGGAGCTCTGATTCGTTGATTTAAAAAATGGCCGCCTGAAAACTGTGAATGATCAGCTGTTTTACCTGTGCCATAATTTTAGCGCGCTTTTTTGACGTTTTAAATTTTCACAAAATGGTCGCTGAATAAACATCTGTTTTATGTCATTCAATTTAACCTTAAGCTATGACTTTGACGTTTCTGGTCAGCCATGTTTTTTTTGAGCCATGAAATGAATTCGATAGAGGTTAGTAAGATGTCGAAATGATTTTTGGGAAACGTGTAAAAATTGTACACGTGGTTAATAGGAATTTGGTTAATTATGGTGAAGTCATACATTATACTTAGAAAAATTTTCTGTACGTTTTTTTGGATTTTTATAGGTTATGTCTAGAATGACACAATGATGATTTTTTAAAAGCGTAATTGAATTAATTATTATTTCGCAGTTGTACACGTGACTTAAATATGCCTGTCTTACTACAGACCGGTCGAAGGAGTTAGTTCTTTTACGCGTCTGTTATTCAATATTTAAATAGAACAGTTCTGGTGATAGATAAACCCGTAACTTACTTACCATCACACCGTTTCCGGGGTAGGCAGAGAGGATAGAGCGCCACACTCTTCTGTCCTGACACATAATTCTCGCCTCAACCACATTCATACATCTTCTCATACAAGCTCCATGAATGATGGATTATTATTCTTCTTTTTTATTTTTCTTCTTCTTTTTCTGTCAAATCACTTTTTATGGTTTTATCAATGAGTATTAACAAAATGTTTGTTTTTATTAAAACCTGGAGAGATGGGTTGATGGTTGTATATGTCAGCCCTGTTTTTTACAATTTTAGGATGCCGAGAATAGTGGTGTTTTTTTTTTACGTGGTTAGTAATCTTACCTAACGCTTCTCAAAGATCAACAGGCCTTTGACCCTTTTGGGTTGTTAGTTGTGTACGTCGGGTCTATTTTTTACAATTTTGGGATACCGAGAAGTGGTATTTTTTTTAGGTGCACGGGGTGAGTCTGTGTAGCTCCTGCACAATTTCTTCACCACCCCTTAGGTTGTTGGCTATGTACGTCGGTTTTGTTTCTTCCAATTCTGGGATACCGAGAAAAGTGGGTTTTTTTTTGTTGGGTGAGATTGAAAACAGAGTACTGCGTCTCTGCAGGATACGTCTGCTACCGTGCGGTAGCTGTGCGGGCATGCTAGTTATTACTTATAACTTTATTTTGCATAATATAACATTGAAATGGAAGCCACGCGCTCGCAGTGAATAATTATATTTTAAGGTATGTTATTTATCCAAAAGTTGTAACATCCTAATAATACATCGACATATCGCATATAGTCAGTATTTAAATATAAATATTGTAAATTGCTCATCCTTTTCAAGAAAAAAAATATTTTTTTACATAAAATGTATGTTATGTGGACTTATATATCAAATAATCTAAGGAAATTTTTTGATTAATTTCGTAAATCAATATTTGTCATTATTCCATAGATTTGATGTTAATCCGTTGCTTTTTTAGACTGCTCTGGCATCATCGCCAGACTTAAAAATATGTTACATTGAGAACTAGCTCAACGATTTCATCATAAAGTTATCTTGCATCCTAAATTTCAAGCGTGTTTGAATCATTCAAATGATTCAATGTTAACAATGTTGAATCACAATGAAACCGAAACAAACAAGAGAATAATGAAATTATTATGGAAGACATTTGTGAAATTTCAACACAGAATGTGTTTATTCAGTGGACCAAAACTACATTAGAAATAGCGCCGTAAAAATATCGTTACTTTTTAATATACTCTTATTTTAACTTTCCTTTCAGATGATGTAAACTGAGTTGACATTGCCTCTAACTATGTGAATTATAAAACCACTAAATACAGAGTTCATATTCATATTGTCTCTAATTATGTGAATATCTTTATAAATTATGACATTAATCTGGTACCTACCGCGCGCGAAATAAGTCGAGATTAACATTCTCAGGTTGGCAACACAGCCCGCGCGGGGAAAAGATTTCGGGCAGTTTTTTTTTGATGTGACGGCTGTCATGGACAACGGACGCAACGAATTCGATCCTTTAATTCAGCTATAATGTGACTTTTAAAAGTGAGGAAGGGTGAGAACAATATAATATTTTGACATCTGTTTTGTCCTGCATCATATTTGAACTGAACTATTGACTAATGATATGTGAAATTTCAGGATTGACGTATGCCTTCCTCTGCTTAACTTTCTTTGCTTAAATTTTTTCCCCACGTAAATTTTTTCTATACTTGACTTTCTTTATTTTTTACTTTATAACTCACAAAATGCTTTCTACAATAAATCATTTTCATCAATGATTCATTCATTCACTGACGCATATCGTGCCCAGTTAAAAATAACTTGTTGATAAGTTGTTGTTGCCTTTTGTCACAACTCATGTTGTGGACATGACGATGAAGAAGTCATGCCACAACACACGAAATGCAGCGGGAAGGATTTCTCCCGTACAAGGGATGAGGGGGACGTGTTAATCTGTTACTCACAGTACTAGACGAGATGGATTTTTTCAACCAAAGGATTCATGGAGAACCAAATGGCAGAGAATTCAGTTTTTCGTTTTTCATTCATGTGCGGCAAGAGGAGTGACAAGTTTTTAACGTGTACCTTTGACTGAGCAAACTGATGAAGACTGTGAATCTCTTCAGAAATGGACAATGACCACGTAAAAACTGGTTGTAAAAATGCATTAAACCTTCTTCTAATATTCTCATTTAAAACAAACATTTTCCACTGTAGCATATCTGTTTCTTTATTTTATTTAAAACTCGTGATTTTCCCACTCGTGTTAACCAATCTATTTGTCAAGTTATTTCTGTTTTATACCTGACCTGACAAACTGTCAGGTGACAATTTAAGTTCATAAAGTTTTGGAAAAATCGTAAACTTTATTATTTTGTGCGACAAAATTGCCGAGATCATTAAATCACAATTTATGGTGTAATGTTTAATGATTTCTATTCATTAATATTTTATTTTTCTTGTTTCTTGTATTAAACTTAGTGATCAAGTTTGTAATAATCTTTTTATTTTTCCCTGAGTATGATGGCTGGAGTGACAGGCAAGAGATTGTGTTGAATTCTATAACCTAGAGCCCGCGCACATCATGCAAATCTCTGAGCAAGCCGGTGGTGTGTGTACATGGCGTCTTATCCTGACGATTATCCGTCGCATATAGGCGACCACGTCACAAAATATACCATACTAAATACAGAGTTCATATTTTAGGTATTCATACGTATTTCTTCTTCTTCATCTTTTAAACAGGCAATCCATCCTTCAAGAGTGATTTGTGCCATTAATCAACAATAATTAACAAGTTAATACCATTGTCGTTCAAGAAATTTGGTATTATATAGATTAAATGTGGCGAGTTAAGGAAAAGAAGATGACACAAGTTAACCGGGAGTTGAAAATCACAATTGACAAGACAAGTAAAAAAACCTGTGATTCGCAATGGACAGGCAAAAAATTCATAGTATTTATGTATTAGGAAAAATAATTACAATATATAAATATTTTCTCGAAAAAACTGACGCGAATTTGTCAATACGTGTATGTATACGTGCGGAGAGGTGCGAATGGCGCAGTACGCGGAGTGCCGGATGCCGATAGTCACTTTAGTGACAGAGCGTGCGCTGGCCGAGTTAGACGTGTCTTATGCGTCGTTATGCTGTCGTTCGTGATAATCAATATTTTTTTCTCTTTTCTCATTCTCACTTTTACACAATAATATATATCACCGCATGGAAAAGTTTAACCATGTATTTTATATTAATTTTAATCGGTACCAGGATCGATGCCAGGCCTCTTATACCACCGAAACCTTTTTAAAATAAAATAAAAAAATTATTCTCTTAATAAAAATATTTTTTACAGCAAGACGGATGAAAATGGACATGTAAATATTATTTCAAGTCATTTTTATATTTTTCAATAAATATTAGCTCAGTAAATTGGACTATAAACGCGATATCTAGGAACAGATGGCTCTCTACTGTGACTGCAGTCATGTAGTACCATGAGGCTGCTGAAGCAGAAGAAGAATAGAGATATCAGCAGTGGCGTGCAGCAGGTATAAATTTAGGTTATGCTGTTACCAATGATATTATACAATCATGTATAATGTATGTACTACAGTATATGTTGTACATAGGATTATGAACTTTCGTATAACCAACATCTTCAGATAAAATGAATCCGTCGTTTATACGACCTTACCATGTATTTATTTGTAATTTTAGAGTACTATTAATAATGTTTTTAAAAAAAGTTTTAACATAAAATAATACCTTCTTACCCATATAAAAATCAATATAAAAGATGAATGAAAGTTTCTAAGAACACATTTTATGACTGAACATGATTCTTTTATTGTTTGAAAATCCTTCACGTAATAACAAAAGGAAATAAGTATTTTTATAAAAGTTAAAGTAGGTTCTGCCAATTACTTTTTATTTTTCCCAAATAAAAAACAAATTCACCTCAACACACAACATCAAGTGCACCTCGAACGCAAAGAACGGCCATGAAATCAATACGTTAAAAACAGTAAGATAATAAAATTCGCGAATTAGTAAAAGATGAAGTAGACACTTCAAAGTAGTTTGCACGTAGTTGTAAGCCTTTCTAAGTTATTCTATTAAAAAACAGCATAAGTAACGACTTCATAAAAAAAAGATCAACCGAAAGGAATTTTCAATTCAGTAAAGAGCCAACTATATGACTTGAGTAATTCACTAGCTTAAAGATAGAAAAATGTAACAAATAGGTTCGAAAATTTCTCGTTAAAAGTACTGTCGCTGTAGCATAGTAGGATAATGCATCTTCCCCGGTTTGGAAAGAGATCCAGGTTCGAATCCCGGTAGCGCAACAACAAATTGATTTTATATGTATATCTTTCTAATTAATACATTTAATTAGTATTTAATACAGGTAATGTTTAAAACGTTACCGGGTAATGCCATTAATAACCAAATATCGGCCAACTCAATACAAAGCTGAGCCATAAAGTCACAAGCATTACGCAGTACCGTGATGACAAGTTCAGACGGTGTGGCCGACTGCTTCAAATGGTAAGGGATATGAGCCCAAGAGAAAGTCGAGTGATATATTTTGTAGTGTTTTGACAGCCGGTGTTTTCCTAAAACGCGAAACCTTTTTATGCTAATCGTTTTTTTTTTGTTACATGTCAGAAAATAAATACATAAAATCACACATTTTTTTTCTTGTTAACCCGCCCCACTGTATACGCTTCTGTATGTACGACTGCTACCTGTGCCGTCGATAAATTCACGCAATGTATCTTACTCGTGATCGTCCGTTTCACAAAATCATTTATCAAATTGATTGCTTCCGTAATTTATGGCTTGTTTAAAGCCAAAATCAGCTGCGGGCCCAAATCGAACGGCTCTCTCGCCTCTCGAGGCCCGATCCCCGTACGCGAGAAAGGGATGGATTGGAACATTAATTATTTAACACCGAGAACAAGGAATGTTTAGACTACGGTGTTGCAGTTCTACGGCCACCCGATAGAAAGTCAAGTTTCGGCAGTTTTCTCACGTTTCATTATTTCGTATTTAATTTGGGTAATTTGATTTCACGTGAAAGTGGCAACCTCGCCGGAGACCGTATGCTAATAGTCCCCGTAGGGTAGGCTATACGAGTTCTCGTAACGTAGGTCGATAAACAAGGCAGCGAGTATGTATGTAGATCTTAGATCTGCGAGCGATAATCACTAGAGATCGTTGAGAGCCGTACCGCTGTGGTGTTTATCTAACTTATGGCCGGATGGGGAGGATCGTATAAACGATTGAAAGAGGCTTTGGTATTGAACAAATAACGAGTAGCTTGTTGGTGAAGTGGTTAAGACACTGAACTAGTGATCCAATAGAAGAGGATTCGAGCCTCGTTCCAAGACTCCAGTAAGTTAGTCCTATTTTAGTAGCGCAAACGTTTAGCTTAGTTTGAAAATATTAAGAATGTTGACGTGACATGTATTCGTAAGTATTTGTAAGTAATATGTTAGAAAAGGGTGGCACTGTATATAAAGTGTCGCGCCCAGTTAAATTGATCTTACTTTACTTTCAGTAAATTGTTAGAGGGTTTTTTAACAGTATTTTTTATCCTTCCAATTCATGTATTAATATAAAACACACATGGAGTTTATTACAATAAGGTAGTTAGTAAAAGTGTCTAAAATAGTAGTAAAGAATTGGAAAAATTTCTGAGGAATGTAAGCATCACCGCTTTGGAGCTTATTGTTAACAAGCGGGGAAACGGCGTGATGAGTTAGTTAGTTAGTCAAGTCTTCCACGAACGTCCTCTATTTCTGGTGCCATCAACCCTTGCGTCACATATCTTTCTTACTATTCTCTCATCATTCATCCAACCAAACCACCTAAGCGATCCTTTTTTGACCATGTCGGTGTCACCAGTATTCAGTACTAAATGATTAAAATGATTCTTGTGACAATGATGTGTGTGATTAAGTACGTAGACTATGTGTGCTTGTGTATGTGGCTGGAACAGGTAGAAAAATAAGAATTACTTACAATTAACAGGCGTTTATTGAAGTCGGTTGCACTATTTACAGAATACAAGTTAAAGATGAAGTCTATGACAAGAAACGTGCACTGAAGATGTGTTCGGTAAGCCAGATGAGATAAAAGTGATGCCGAATATACCGACCTCTGAGTGACTGCCCCGAAGCATATCATATCGGTACCTGGGCAAATTATATATCCGTTTAGAAATTAAGGCTAGCGTTCAGGTATGTGCGTTCAGAACCTGTCGGCGGTGTTGTTGTTACATTATTCACTATGCAAAGTTGAGTAGAGTAAGAAATAAGCATTGATTGCAACGCTATGAAAGGTACATGTTGGATCTGAATGAGTGAATATGTAGCCAAAGACGAGAAAACAACGGATGAGTTAAAAAGATGGCTGAGAGAAGTCCTCCGGTAAACCAAAGACCCACTGGATCAATGACGTACGAGCTGTAGCCGGAAGACAAAAAACTTGCGATACCAGCAAAAAAATAAGCTTGGAATGAATTGAGGAGAAGTATATGTCCTATACTAAACGTAAATATGTTGAAAATGATGATGTTTCGTATTCGTAATTATTTTTTATTATTAGGTGAACACATATATGTACTTCCATACGTGAACCAAAATGATTATTGTTAAATGTAGTAAATCGTTATCAGTTTTTAGTTTGTTCCCACTCCTTAGTCTATTTTTAATCAGTTTATAAATGTGGAAAGAAAATGGCGTTCTCATTGGATCCCCTCGAATAACAGAAGATTTGTATTGAGGAATTCAATGAACAGCAGTACGGTGGATTCATCCGGCCGGTTTGAGTCTATTTAAGTTTTGGGGTGAACTTCAGGATAAGCCAGGAAGCGTCATCATCGGGTAAGTCGAGCGGTCCTATTTATCCCGTAAGCCATTCTGGTCCGCTATCGAAGGATTACTTTACCTTCATCCAATTCTACTCTCATTTCCAATTCCCTATTCCATTCGCCAACTCCTTCCAACTACCCATCCTCCCCGTTACTTTGTTTTGCAACTCCGCGTAAGTACGACTCAATTCATTTTGTGTCTCGTCCACTGTCCCTCTTTTGGGAGTATTTTAGATGAATGGATCCCTGAGTATCTGCCTTGAACGACTGCACCTTAATTTTCGATCTATGTGAAAAATTATGTTATATTTATTTTATGAATAAAAGCAGCACTTAAAGGATGCTGGAGGGTCTAAATTAAAAAAAATATTGCGAAAATAGCTAACAACCACATTTAATTTCTTCTCTTTTTTCATTTTGCATAAACTTCAATATGTTATTGAATTAAAATCGTATATTTTTTATTAGCTTCGATGAGTGGGACCGACAAGGAAGCACTAGCTTCTAAACCGGTCCCGAGAAAGGGTGGACCCCCCCTTCCAGCTGTCCTTTATACCCAACCTCCCCCCATTTGCTACTCCTACTCCATCCCGTCCGATTCGATCATCATCACCCACCACTTGTGATCGGCGACTCTCGCATCGGTCACAGATGATGAGACATACGAAGTGTATTTCTAGTTAAAACATTCCTCGCACCACGAAGAAGAAAGCCTGATCACTACAAACACAGTCAACTTAACACCTTGTATAGTTGAACCAAAAAGTTTCATAATAGAGTGATCTCTTTTAATTATTTATCTACGTAATAAACGAGGGAAAGTAGTGTGAAATAGTACCATAAATGACCAGCGTGTACTTCTGTCTGTGTTCCAGCTCACCTCCAACAATAGATCGCTATTCACTCACTTTATGCTGTATTGTCTTGACTATGACAGTGACACCGCACTAGTGGTGGACGGGTTGTGACATCACTTTAGCAGTAGCAATCTCCAATACGGTCATTTCGTCTGTAAACGTATCAAAATAACGTAAATTGTGCTGACGAGCAGCTAGCAGGTCAAAATAGCTATAATCAAGTATAAACGCACTTGTTTTATTAAAAAAGTTATTACATAGTATATCCTGTATAACTTTTAAGACAAAGCCTTGACAATGACTCATTACATCGAAGCCGCCCACAAACGCGTTCAAACTCAGAAATAATACCAATTATTCCATATACAGGGTGGCCCAAAAAAAGTGAGAGCATTTCGTACAATGTGATATAATTACAAGAAAATTAGTTTACCTATATCAACAATAGCTTAAATAGTTTACTAATTTACTAACTTACCAATTTGCCTATATTACGTTTCATTTAGACAATTTCCGGTCGCCATTTTTGATTATTAATTTTCCCATTGTTTATATTTGGTTTTTTCAAATTGTCGCCCAAAATGACAAAAATCAGTGAAGAAAATTTACGAATTGAAAAACGTCGGGGTGCTAGGAAAATGATCAAAGAGTTTCAAAACAAAGCCTGGAGTATAGCTAGACATTACAGCAGGACGGAGCTCCAACTCACACATCCAGAAATACAATCAACCTTCTTCGTCGTGAGAATGTTGATTTCATCGAGCCAGGAATGTGGCCATGTGGTTTAGATTTAAACCCAGTAGATTATTCAATATGGGGGTGTTTTGATGATTTCTGATTAGCTAAATATTGTGCAAAAAAATTACATTAGGAATTATAATTAATTATATTATATTTTGAAATAACTCGTGTGTCACGAGATGTTCTCCCTTTTTTTGGGCCACCCTGAACATGTTAATGAAAATGAATTTGAATGTTTAGCCTCTTCCTAGGAGATAGCTTGAAAATAGTAAGACTAATCATATGACATATTCCGTGTACACATCTCTATTTACAAAAAAATACAATCGCATATAAATAAAAGTACGGTTTTGTGTTTAACTGACACATTACATTGAATTGACGTATCGATTTCGTTTCAAATGCGGATTAATCAAATGTGTGATATTTTTCAAACAGAAAAACGATTTCTATTGTCAGAAATTTCAAAATTAGAAATTATTACCAGAGTTTATGATTTCATATTATTGTGAAAGTACAGTTGTAACCAATATTAAATGAAATGAATGTATGTATTCTTAAATGTATTGTACTAAATATTTTACAATAATATAAAAGATAACGTCTGACAATGTAAAACGCTGAAAGATCGTTAATAATAACAAAATAATTATTTAGTTTAATGTACCTACTTACCTTTCTGAATTTATTTAGCTGTATGACTACTGTAAACATTACTGAATCCTGACACGAACTAATCTTACGCGTGTTATCTTAATTTTTAATTTTGCACAGATTTACGTAATTGGACATGTATATTTGAAAGTTTGTAAGTAGAGAACTTGCTTGTACTAACTGAGATATGACAAATAGTGATGTATCACTTGGGACAAAACGCATTTTTTTACACGTATATTTACATAGTAAAGACAATATTACAAAGAACGTTGTGTCACGGATGATTTTCAATTTTTGACATCACAAAGAGCTTGTGTGATTTCGCCTGACTTTTGTTACGTTGTGAATTTTACCGTGGTGAATTCCACATGAGTAATGAAAATACGGACGTTCAGCTTGTCAAGAGTTGCGAACGTCTCTTTCTTTTCCCGGTGACACAACTCCCGTCTGCCGTGAAAATAGTCTGAGGGAGACCGCCGCTACAGGGTCGCAGCAGCTGGTAACTGCCATTTTATAGAGTTGCAAGCGTCAATAATTAATTTTAACTCCAGGAGACTTAATGACGAGATGTTAATTATTTTATAAATGTGATGACTTTCCAAGTATCATCAGATTCCCTTGGTGTTATATCCTCTGATTAATGACTAATTTCTTGGGTCCCGATTCCTTGTAAGTGAAATTCAGTATGTCCAGGTAACAATATTAAGTTTATTATAAAAACATATTTACAGTCAATAAAAATTACACTCTTCAGAGATAGACTAGATATTCAGGAGAAACTGTAATGGAAGAGAGTCGTTACCTCAGAAACGGCCTCTTACAATGTTCGTCCCCCACTACTCATCTACATATTTTTATGACACACACATACATGTAGTTCTCGCAATAAATAATTTATTTTATCAAATATCTTAATTTATTAAAAAAATCAACTAAAATACAGTAGAAAAATATACGCACACTTTCATACGACAGAAATGACATTATTGTTGTCTGTGCGACACGGTCAATGATGGTTCTATGTTGTAATGCGACAGGGACAGGTAGATATAAGGAAATTATATATGTAGGATAGAAATATGATTAAAAAATAAATTCTTGGTCACGTAGAATGGATGAATGAGGAGAGAATAGTAAGAAAAATGTTCGACGCAAATGTTGATGGCACTAAAACTAAAACACACCCGCAGAAAACTTGGCATGACAAGATATAATCGACGAGCCTGAATGAGAAAATGTATGAATGTAGTTACGGCGAGAATTGTGTGTCCTGACAGAAGAGTGTGGAGCTCTATTCTTTCTACTTACCCCACGGATAAAACGGCGTGATGGTAAATTAGTTAAGTTAATAAGGATAAAAATAACCCATCAATAATGACGGGAAATAAATTTTTTATTCGTATAAAAAATTAACGACAGCAAAATAATTGATGTGACAACCGCACACTAACATGAAATTGAAGAAGATCTTGTTTATGGTTGTTTTGTGTTATTGTACAACATGGTAGGAAATTATATATGTAAAATAATAATAATTTGTATTGCTTTTTTCTTGCAACATTATAAAACTGCGCCCGGCACTGTTCTATTTTTTGGAACGTCTCCAAGAAGTCTAGTGAGGCAAATAGGCTACAGTGACATTGTAGTCATATGAACAAATTTCAACACGAGGGACCCGCCATTGTTGTTTATAATATTACAACTAGAAAAAAACACTAAATACGATATTTAATAAAATATTACGAGTACAATGTTACTAATTTTCAACATGTTGCCAAACATTTATGGATACTGTAACCAGTTTTGATAAAAAAAATAATTGAAACGTTGACCCCCCACGAGATTATTAGCTTGTATCAACACTTTAATATCGTACAATGAACTCTATTATATATATCATACACAAAGCAGAAATTAGTCAAAAAAAACGTTATTCTCAAAACTAATTAGAATAAAATAAAAAATTTAATTAAAATAGAGTGGTTTCACGTGGAAAAAATAAAAAAAGAATGATATGAATTGTTTAAACGGTGACTGATTAATTGTTATGTTTTTGAGTTTATTAAATGTAACAAATGGATATAAATGTACCTGCAGACAAACGTCTACGAAGACGTTTTGTCGGTCTAGTGTTAATCTCTTTTCAGCTCTAATGATAGCCTTTGAAATGTGGTCTGAAATGTTGGCTACGACATTAACAGATAAACGGTAAAATAACCCTGAAATACTGATGGTCGCGGAAATCTACAAATATAAATGTATTTACATGTACAATTGATTACAGTTGTACATATTCGGTTTTCTGTTAATAAATCTGACATTGAATAGAGATGGGTCGAGAGTATTCGGAGTTACTCTTGACCCGCATTTTGAGGTGATGGATAAGTTTTTACACTGTGTATCTACATAATTTTTACTTGAGTTTTTTGTGATTAATGTATCCACAAATTTACTATACTTTTTTAAAATTTTTATATATCATGCTCAATATAATGTATTTATAGCCTTTAAAGATCTAATTATTATAACTTACTTATTATAATAATTTACTGTACTTTTCTATTTTAATTTTTTTTATATACCATGTTAAATAGTATATATATACATTATAAGTTTACGAATTCTTGGAAAAAGAAGAATGTAATGTTAGTACCTAATTTAACTAGTTAACACCCTGGTTAAATAATTTCGCGTTCGGCTCGGATCGCTGAGTAGTAATTTCGAGGTTGGCCGCTAGGTTCGCGACCGTTGCTTCGAGTGACGGACCAGTGCTAGCAGGTACATGGATCATTTCTACTCGCTGCTTCGAGCTGAGGGGGTTGGCCGAGGGCAACCATTCGGCTGCTGCCGCCATTCTGTAAATTCGTATTAGAAGATACGCTGAAGATGGAGCCCAGGCAACAGGAACAAGATCCAGGCGCAAGGCCAACGCCAGAGAATAGCGCAATGGAAAAATTAGAAGGGTAAAAATCCAAATAATACTTTGATTTTACAAACACTTATTTCTAGCATTATGAATCCTAATTGTATAGTAAAAATTTCTATTGTTGTAGGAAATAATTTAATTTCCCTTCTTTTACTTTTTTCTTTTCCATCTTACTTTCTTCTTACTTCACATTACATCTTCGTGCCATTACTTCTTGTCATTTCTCATCATGGTTTACCTGGGAGAAGAAGGTTCGTGTGTGGACCATCGGTTGAAGGAGTATCCTGACCAATTGCCAGGCACTCGGAAACGGCGGTGGATGTTGTTTTCAGGACACCAAAATGGGAAGATGTAAGATGATAATAATTTTTTATCTTTCACAATTTTGCTGTTTAGTAAAGTTTATTTTTCCTGAAGATGGTTAAGGTGGATCTAGACATTATGATAAGTAGGTAGCTTCTGTTTCACGTTCTCATGTATCTGTGGAGGATAGTCTGCCAGAACACGCCTCACAATGGTGCCTCCAAGTTGTGGCAGGCTACAACCTCACAATATATTATAACGTTATATTTGGTACCAAACAGTCGTGAGATATTTATATATTTTAAGTTGACATTTGGCAAATGGCAACACTGCACCGCGGGAAGAAATTTCTCTATGGTATTTTTCCGTTGACGGCTCTAGAGCATGCAAAGTGAGCTGCTAGTGGATTGATTACAAAAAAATGTGAATTCATATTTAAACAAAGAAGGGTGAGAATTGTATAAAATATTAGACATCTGTGTTATCCTGTACCGTGTTAGTAGAGTTTTTGTTATTTCATTTGTGTATTTGCAGGATGTGAAACATCCGTTCCTTACTCGACGTCTGGAAAGTATGATTTGGTGAACAATACTAATTTCTTCGTGAAAGATATTTCACGAGCTAAGCACGATGGGAATACGATTAGGTCCCCTCTGCTCAATTTATTTTACAATTTAATCTATTTTATAACAGATGAGGACGCAAGGGTTCTGTGTGACTTCAGGAACCTCGCCAAGAAGAAGATGACCCAACCTTCATGACGTTTTGCGATGGGAGGAGACACAAGTATTCTACGGGTGAAGATGAGGAAAGAGGACGAATAAAATATAACGTCACAATACATACATATATATATATATATATATATATATATATATATATATATATACATATATATCTATATACTTGAGCCACTGTAACCAACCTACGATAGTGATACAGAGAAAACACTCTCTAGACTCTAGGTATTACAGACTATGATCTAGTGAGGTATACAGAGATTCAGTCATGAAATATTGAAGTTTTAAATAAATAAATTGGGAGCGTTTAACATTAACCTTATTATGTTAACTGGTTCAGTTAACACAATGACAAGCTTGCAAAAAAATGATACGTATCTGGAAACTGTAACTAAAAACACGATGGATTCACAATATTACAACCCTATTTTAAGAGACCTTGTTATTTTTGACTTGGATCGTCTCCAGATATATATTTTTTTTTATCTAAATTGATGTAGATTAAGTCGTAGTAGAAATGACATTTAAAAAATCACAAACGTGTCATCTGTCGTATACAGTACAGTGTGTACACAGCAGGTACTATGTGCATTACGTCGTATGTAGTATAAATCATATAATTTTCTTAACGTAAGTCAGGCAGTCTGTCGGCGTCGCGTAGCAACATAAAACAAACATACATTGAGTTGCGTGGGAACATTAAACAAACAAGATCTGGAGTCAATTCTATAACATGAAAGTGTGCATATATGTATACGAAACAATGTAAATTATTTTGCTACTGTATTATCTTAATGATTTAAAATAAATAAAGTAAATAGAAAATATTTATTTCCCGTCATTATTGACGGGTTATTTTACTTCTAATGTTGAGTAGAAATAAGTTAGATAGTTCATTTTATCTAAATTTATTTTGCCTTCTTTTCCAAGAATACAAAATTGTATCATTTTTATTTAATTTTTTGTTAATATTGTAGAAATCATTCTACCTTAAATATCTTGTCTGCACCGTGATTTCCATTTCGAGACAGATTCCGATTTCGAGACTATTTGATTTCCATTTCGAGACAATATGATTATAAAAGCTGCAACGTATTACACGGTCTCCACGATATGTTGTATTATATAATAGTGTACCTGGTCACCACGCGGATTTTCACTGCGATTATATTATAAGAAGAGCCGCAGATAAAGAAATACAATAGCTGAAGAATTTTTTAAGATCATTAGGCCATTGTGGGTCCAACACAATAGAGGCTGTATTTGTATACAGATGTAAAGCGGAAACTAACGGACATCTCGGGTCTTCGCGAAGTCTTTCTATTCAATGTTATGTAATGAGTTTGAGGAGAGTTTCGAATAGAGTTTCACTAAAAGTAGAATAACAGAAAAGATGGTGCTCATTCGGAGATTTAAAAAATCCAACAAACTGAAAAAATGTACATAGTGAACAATTTAATAGATTTCTTTAATGTGGTTTTTGGATATGAGACATAACGGTAGCGTTTTGTCTCTTCAGGACTGCTGACAATTTTAGATGCAGGTATTGGAGTTGATAGTATAGATGTTGTTGTTGTTTAAATATGATTGACTAGTGATTATGTGGGAAGGTTTTGTTGCTGTGAGACCGAAGCTCCTAACACCTTCTAGTCTAGTCGCAGTGTAGGGTGTCTGTTGTTGTAACTAGATCAAGGTATTTAATTGCAAGAGCACTTACAAAATTTCGTTTATTAATGTGATGATCAATTATATAGTTAAATGCGCGGTGAACTCTGGAGTGGCTCGTTCGAAATGCTGTCGATGATATGATGATCTGCGTAAGAGTGATCGCTGGCTGCTTAGGCAGTGTCCGTCTCTGGTGCTTTAGTTCGGGCCCTATATGGTTGATAGATGAGTCCTTACACGGCCATGTCAATGGGCGCGTGTAAGGTCATCACACAGGTTTAGAATAATCCCAGTATAGCTCCTGGCCATCTCAATAATAAACGTCCAACAATTTTTGGCTGCAAGAATGGATAGGTCTTTATTTAATTTTGTGCGATGTATAGTTATCTGGTTCGCGGGTCGGTACCAGTTGTACCATTAAGGATGATACGAGCCTGATTTGCCAATCAGGCATTTTTAAAATTAGTAATTGAAGAAAATAAATTGTAAATAATACACCTGAGATCAACAACCTAAAGATCAACACAGAGCTTGTTCATAATTAGGTACATTTGCATAATGGTGTAGCCCTGCAGAAATTTTGACCGCTGCACCGCTATTGAAAACCGGCTGTCGTAAATTCGGAACGAAGTGGCCACTAAAAATATAAATAGAATAAAACTCGAATAAAATCAAAAGTTGATGCAGTCATAATAAAATTTAAATAAAAAGAACCCACAGACATTGAAATGTCTGTGGGTTCATATTGCGATCACTTTCGTGCGCACGCACACATTCGCAAACCCGCGCGTAACATCCGTGTAGTTGTGTGCTAAGGTGTTCCACATTGGCTCAAATATGAAAGTGGTTTTCTGGGGACGTTCAGCGGCCTTGAGAACACACGCTTCACTGCGGTCATCTTCACGCCGAGGAGATGATCGCGATCTTGTGCAAACATCGACCGAGCTGATTACTAAATAAGTACACAGAGTGAGCAATTGCCGTGACATTTCGAGGATCTGTTTGCTCTTAATTAAAGACTAGCCAAATTTTCGTAAGAAGGATGACTACTATCTGGGAAGGTCGTGACCGATGACGTATTTATAACACATTGAAGACAGAGGAGACAGTTGAGCGTTCGTGCAAATTCGCTGTCGCGTCGTTTCTACCGATGCAGTAAGGAGGTGAATCCTGTTTAAATCTTTCTTCACCAGCATGTACACCTGCAAGATCTGGTCGAAATACGAGCAAGTGACGTAAAACCGTTTCCGAAATCAGTACAACGACTCATACAAAATACTGTTTGGATTGGCGCGTTATTACAGCGTATCTACAATGTTTTCCGAAGGCCGGTACGTGGATTCGTTCCGCTTCTGAGACATCGAGTTACTGGCGAAAAGCTACTGCTGGAGCTCAACACTCAGCACCAACTCTCTAGTGCAAGTGGCGCTCTCACGGAAAGCTGGTCCCTGACCAGAGAATGGCAACGACTACAGAATAGCTACAGATGCAATAATGGCCGTAACTGAAATGTAGTATCTATATTTTGTTTATATTTATCTTTTATTGCTTTTCTTTTCACAACATAAATAACATTTCGTAACTTAAATGTATAATATAATATGTATTATCTTCATGGCGTATCGGGTCTTCACAAAAAAAACCCCATCACGCTGGAAAAAACGCATTATTATTATAAGGTCGTTAGAGTTACTAGTAAATCCGAAAACTTTAATATGTCAGGCATATGATGAGACATTAAAATAAGTATGAGAGCTTGCACCTCACAATGCAGGGAAAGATTGCCGGAAGAAGGAGAACATCATGGCTGAAGAACAGGATACCATGCGTTTTGGACTAGTGACAAGAAAAAATGCTACTCTCGACTCACTGGTGTAATTGTGATTGATATTCGGCAATACCAGTGATTGAACAATAATAAATAAACAATTTTGAGCGTACTTACTTATATTATTCAAACTTCATTTCCACAAAAAACATATTCTAGCATATATATCTAATTTACAATAATATCATCACAAAGATAATGAAAACCTTTTAAAAAATGTGTTCGTTTTCAGGTCAAATTCTCAGCATTTCGGGGTCAAATTCGTAAAACTTTTTGGCAGAATCTAGTAGATGGCGCTTATCACGAATTATAACGTCATTCCTTCATGAATATTTTCGTTTCAAATGCAGATGCGCCGAATCACGGTTCACAAACAACTATAAATAAATTTTAAAAATGAATCACGAATCACGAAATTCCCAGATATTCAATCACTAATAGCGAGTGTGACTCAAAGATATCAATGATTGACTCATGGTTTGTGGTTCTAAGCTCATCACTATTTTGAACTCGACGATGATATTCAAAATGTCCTGTAAATTCTCGTTGTCAACTGTAACACTTTTAAAACTATTATAAAGAGTAAATTGTGTTGTAGACACTTTGTTTTATTCCACTATATTTTATAATATTTAACGTTAGAACGTTTTCGGGAACATCCTCCCGGGAAATTTTTAGTAATAGTAATAACAATAATAAAATAATAAACACCCAAATAACGCCCATTACATCCCCTCTCTTATCTATTTTAACTCCATCCCCGCCCCACCTCCCTTATTTCTAGACACATCCTTAATTATTGTCTTTACTTTTCGTTGAATTGTATTATTAATATTGGATAATAACTCAATTTACAAAATAATCTTGAATTCCACAAAGTTTCACGAAAAACCTTTGAACCTTTATTTTTAATTATTTTCAATCACAAAAAGGGTAAATTTTTTAGTCATACCTAATGATAGATGTCACATTATAACATCCACTTTCTGAGGCACTTAGTAATAAGTATTTGTAGGATCAGCTATTGTATTTGGATCATAAACGACCAATTGTTATTTCAGAAATTTTATATTTAAAGTCTTCTATTTACACATAATACATGTATTTTGAAATCATCAGTCTGAAATCAAAATTGTGCCTTGAATCCAAATTGAATTAATAACAAACATTTCTGCACAACTAACCCCAAAATACCCTTCGGGATTAGAAGTCGCTGGTGTAACTTACATACCCTGGGAGCCACGATTCGGGAGTAATGAGCGCAGAACATTAATGATTCAGGAAGGAAAATGTTACTGAAATATTAATATGCCGGCAGAGCAGGTGTATCTGGATCCGCACGCCACTGAAATCTGTTCATTTATTCAATAACGCCATTAACGCTCTCAGAATAGTGAGCTGTATACTATAATAAAACTTTATGATCAAAGTTACCTAAAAAATACGCGTTAGATTTCGATTCGAATTTTGCATATTTACGCAACATCTATCAAAAATTTTAACGCATCTTCTTTGACCGTGATCAGAAGACCTCGAAACATCAATATACCATATGTATTATACCAATATCCATATGTACAATATACATATACAGTGAGGCCCAAAAAATTAGAACATCTTGTAACACATGAGTTATTTCAAAACATAATATAATTCTTAATGTAATTTTTTTGCACAATATTTAGCTAATCAGAAATCATTAAAACACCCCATATTGCATCATCTACTGGGTTTAAGTCTGGGCTGTTCGGTGGCCGCATGCCTGGCTCGATGAAATTAACATTCTCATAATGAAGAATTGTATTTCTGACTGTGTGAGATGGAGCTCCATCCTTCTGTAATGTCCAGTTATTCTGTAATGACTAACTAAACTCCAGGTTTTGTTTTGAAACTCTTCGGTCATTTTCCTAGCACCCCAACGTTTTTCAATCCGCAATTATTTTATTAGAATACGGTCTTCTGCAGTGATTTTTGTCATTCTGGGCAACAATTTGAAAAACCCACATATAAACAATGGGAAAATTAATAATCAAAGATGGCGACCGGAAATTGTCGAAATAAAACGTAATATAGGTACATAGGTAAGTAAATTAGTAAACTATTTAAGCTATTGTTGATATAGTTAAACTAATTTTAATGTAATTATATCACATTTTTCGAAATGTTCTCACTTTTTTTAGGCCACCCTGTATATGGAATAATTGGTATCATTTCTGATTTTGAACGAGTTTGTGGGTGGCTTCGATGTAATGAGCCATTGTCAAGGCTTTGTCTCAGAAGTTACGATATAACTGCGTGGGAGATCTAAGTTATTTTAGTTTGAAGTCAACCCATTATTAACCAAGTTCTTTTGTATGTTAGTTGCAAGTCAAGGAAGTCACCCGTACAGTGGCGTAGGTGGCGCTCGGAATCGGTTAAAATGATCACAAAAGAAAGCCAAAAAGAAAAATTATCAATCTTTCATAATTTTTAACTAAATTATTCTTGATGACATGAAATTCTAACTTTTAACAGTATGGAAGGTTTTTATGTTTTTTTGATAAGAATATAAAACAAAAGAACGCACATACTTGAAAGTTTTACTTTCGCTGAAAAATTTTAACATTAAAAAATGATATTAATATGTGACTGTGAACTAACAGCTAGCCATAGATTCGCGAAAACATTAAAAAGTTTGATTTTATCATACATCATTCTAACAAGAAAAAATAGTGAGTTATCAATTCGTATGAAAACCAATATTTTTAGGGAGGACAGGGGCCCGGTATATACGTTTGCCCGGAGGCCCAGAAGATGAACCAATTGCATATGTCTGTATGTATTATTATTGTGTTTAGTTTGTAGAACTCCATGTTTATTTTCAATTAAATCTATAAAATCAAATTATAATAAATATCATTATTGAGTTTTGCTAGTTTGCGTAAGCATTATTTAAATGTTACAGCTGTTTCGGGGGTTAAGGCCATTTTAAAACAGTGGTTAAACTACGTACAATTGTCTTATTTAAATTATTTTAGCTACCCCTTCTTCTATAGGTATTTATTAGGGTGTAGGTCTCTCGCTGGGGGTTGCTGGGATGGACAATGCCAAGAAGAGCAGTGGCTAGAGAGATCTAACGGAGCATTCTACTGGTTCTCCCTCGCATCTCTTGCGACCTGGACAGGGTGAATTTCTGCCGGACTGTGACCGAGTTCTGCGACAGCAACACATAAATGTTACGTTTACCCTCCCCTTTTGGGGGTGTATGATTTCTTTCTGGCTGCCTTCTGAATTTAATGTGATAACAAGTCTCACGTCAAATTGTACAGGTATGGCTCTGGTACGTTGATACCGGAGCCAACCTATGATGGTATTATGATGATAATGTTAATAATGAATGAGTGCAATAAAAAAATATGTAATTACGACGAATCGAAACGATTCGAAATAGGGTGTAAATAAAATAAAAATATGGGTAACTAGGTGGTTTCGGTGGAACCGATGTACATACATTAATATTCTTATTCTCGGACCATTAGCAAACAGATATTATACAAATTAACGGGAATTTTTTAATGATAAGGTAGTGCCTCTGAGAATAAAAATATTAATATACATCGGAAGAAAACAAAATTATTTGTTTAGATTTACTTTTATACCGAACTAACGTTGTTCCAAAAAAAGTAACCGGTTAAACAATAAAACTCAAGTGGTTAAATCCTAAGTTATTTTACTTTAATTATCAAACTATCTAACCACAAAGTTATTGTTTCAAATATCACTATTTATCTAAAACCCAAAAAAACGACTCGGTATTCTCCATTCGGGAGAGATGTTCACACCGCAAGCCCGCAAATTATTATTAATAATAATAAAACGAATAAATAAACATGTTAAGCTATAAAATTAAATTAATTTAATGCACTTAAATTAGAGCGAAACCGCGAAAGCTATTTAACAAAGTGATGCCAATCATAATACGTGACGGTTTTATCAAATCAAATATAATAAGCGAATATCATCACGTCAAAATTGCGATAGAAAACGAAGTTATTTTTAGAATATACGTAATTGCCTGCAATGTTACTGATTCACTATATACGCATAAAGTAATTCTTAATCAATCATGGGTGAACCCGTTGAAGACTTGTCGTGTATTAAACATTATTTAACTTTTATATAGCACACTAAAACGATAATCATGACGGATATAATATTTAAATTACATCTATTGTAGAATCTCATTTGTGTGGAGAAATTAAATAATCTATTTCAATAAACATTAGTTTGGCACCTGTGCCATAAATGCTTAATGCAAACCCATTTTCTGTATGAAAATATCATATTATACAATTTATTTTTATTACTTTTGAAATTAGCAAAATTAACTTTGTGGTTAAAATTCATATTTTTATTTGTTAACTTTGTTTTATTAACCACTTAATGAGTTTAAATACAAATACCGGTTTCGAAAAATACCATTTTCTTCTTCAGGATGTCAATACTAAATAAAAACTTATATTATTGTTTCTTTACCAGAATCTATTTTTAAAAAAACAACAATTATTTAAAAAATAAATTTAGTACCTAACTCAAATTGTTACTTATTACAAATTTACTCGAATAATTTTTAGAATGAGACTCGTAGTTAAATTTAGTTGGTTGTTTATAATTTTTTGTTTAGTTTTACACGCTTTATTTATCCCCAACGATTCCAAATTATTTAATTTATGCCCAACACCAATTTTGCATATAAACGGTGCATATAACAAATAAAAATATAATTTATTTTTAACACACAGTACCTTAATTTAATAAATACATGTATTTATTTGACTTACCAAAAAGGATGCTGTTTACAAAATATCGTAGGTGGGATTTTTTACCTGAAACAAAAAAATAACATTAATATTCATAAAATAATATAAATAATTACTTACTATAATATCTTGTCATATACATTTAAAGGCAATGCCTATGCGTGAATAGTTAACGGAGGCGTTTCTTGTAGCTATTGTAGAGAAGGCGGCGGTGAGAAGAGTGGCATTCGAGAGACGGCCTAGCGGACGGTTGCTGGCCGCATTAGTATTACTGCCTGACGTCGATACTGGGTGTGTTTGCGGCCGGTATGAGTTTTGTTTCACGCAGCAGTATTGCAGGGTGCATTCAGTATCGTCAGGGGGTGATGCTAAGAATGGAGGCGATAGACCTCCATAATGTATTAAGTAGTGATGGTAAACCGTTACGTGACTGTGATTGTGTTAATGATTTAATGATGATTGATTACTAAGATTTAACTGTTGGAGGTTTACTTTTTAGTATACCAGTCATTGGTCGAAGAATTATTTTAATCATTTTATAATTTCTTTTCTTTATATGATGGATTTAAAAAATTATTAGTCTAGATTAGCATTGATACTTGCAAAAGTATAAATACTAAATATATTGTAAAATGCATATTTGTGCCCAAATTCCCCAATGCATCGTATTGGCGTAGTTACGCAGTAGCGTTCACTGCAATGTCGAGAACGGCTGAGACGATTTTGACGCTATTTATCCTCAACGTCAATTAAACGTTAACACCTATACAGGTGGTTAATAAAAAATAAGACAAAACACTTTGCTTAAACCACTATTTATTGATAAATCAACATGTTTCAATACCTGTGGTATCTTCTTCAGGAAACAATTTATAGTAAAATTAAAAATACAAGCATGGATAGAATTTATAATAGATTTTGTTTTTATCTATTCTTGTATACTTAATTTTAGTACACATTGTTTCCTGGTATAGGGATCGAAACATGTCGATTTATCAATAATTAGTGGCATTGTCAAAATATTAATAATTTTTAATTGAATTCCGGTTCGTATTTACAAATTATTACTTTCTCTCTTATCATTTGTGGCGGCAATGGAAAAGTAAAGAGAAAAAAATATATTTAGAGAGTTTTCTGAATGTGATAATACTTTTAACCAATACTTTTTTAAGAGACAATCAAAGGTGAAATTTGTCATTTTTTTTTCCTTGTTACCGTCCACTCGACTATTCATGTTACTTAGCAATCATTGTCTTTTAAAAGAACCGAATCATATTATTAGTAGAAAACAATCGACTTCGCCAATATGAATTTAAAAGTAGGCACCTTTAAATCCATGTTAAAATTATTGAAATAATAACGTACTCTACCGTTCCGGTGATATACGAACGGCATGGTGGCTTTATTTAAAAATGCATTTCAAATAAATTAAATTGGATCATCAAGCTAGCCAAAGGACCGAGTGGTTCGTGACATGGCTATATACAACATTGTGCGTGATACTCTCGTTTTTGATACAATTTAGTATTCAATCATTTTAAGTAACGAAAGACTTCGTACATGTCAAAATAACTGGAACTTCGTTGATCGACACTACACTAAATAATTATTTTCAATTGTTTTCAGATTTCAGAACATTTTCATAGACGGAACAAAAAATATAATTTAAAGAGGTATTGATAAACTGTATGTACTTGAATGGTAAAAAACCAAATTAGTATCCTTTGATAACTACTATTTTACCTTATTTATTTTTGAAATATAGTTTTTCAGCTACCTTGAGTACGTTCTTACGTTTTTACTTAAACTATATGATATGATTTGAAATTTAAAAAAATTGAACAGTGTAATTCAGCATATAAAATATTTTTCTTTAGAAATCAATTCAATTGTCAAACAAAATACATTGTTCTAATATAATAATCCCCTCATTATATAGTAAAAGATAAAAAAAAACAAACAATATTAATAACAATACATTAACAAATTTATATTCGCAAATTTTAATACAATGAGATATGTAACTAAACAAATATAAAAAGGATGTATCCACGGGCACATAAGCAAGCTGTTTACCGGGTCTAGGCCAGAATTACAAGGAGTCATCACGGTCAAGAGTTCGAAGTCTTGATGGAGTATTTTCAACAACTCCGGAGACTTCAAAAAATATTTTAAAATCTTATTCATTAACATTTAAAAATACCGACACAGTAACCTAGACAAACTATTAAAATATAAGGTATTTTATTTATATTTAATGCCAACCGGTTTCGGGGCAAACTTTAATACTAGTTGTAGATCGTGCTAATACTTCACAATAAACATACTAAATAACAGGATGTGAGGTAGTTCAAGAGGCAATTTATTTTGGGGGTCTTGATCACGAACACTGGAACATTCATCTTTCGAAAGAAAATTTGGGTAGAATAAAATAATTTGAAAAACTTTATTGGGGGGTTTCAGTTGACTTGGCCAAATACATACGTTATTGTCTTCCGCTGGGTTTCTTTATTAATTGTTCTTTTTTTGTTTAAAAACTATAACCACATTATGAATCAATAAGTGTTTCATCAACCAGTTTCAATTTGTTTTTATAAATTAATATTAACGTATGTTTTCTTAAACAGATGATAATTAATAGCTACTGTAAATCATACATATTAATATTATAACATTCAATCTGGTACATACAGCGCGCGGAACAAGTAGGGATTAACATTCTCAGGTTGGCAACACAGCTCACGGAGGGACGCGATTGCGGGCAACGGTTTTATCATCCGACAGCCGTCGATTGCAACGGATTGAACAAATCCGATTATTTTAAATAGGCAAGATGTAACTTTATACGTGGAAAGGGTGAGAACAATACAATACATTAACATCTGTGTTGTCCGGCATGATATTTAAACTGACTTTTGGTTTAATAATATGTGAAATTTCAAGATACGCATCCCTTTCCTCCATGCAGTTTTTTTTATCCAAATAGTTTATTTCTCTACGTAAATTTTTACATATAACTTTCTTGATCTTCCTTTTATTCCTCTCAAAATGCTAACTAAGCTAAAATATTGTTCATCAGTGATTCACATTGCCCTGTGAATTTCACTCTAAAATCTTACAAGATGGAAGTGTTGTTGCCTTTTTGTCACAACTCATGCCATGTGGACATGATAATGAAGGAGTCATGCCACAACGCACTGGATGCGATCGGGAAGGATTTTCCCGTACAGGGGATGAGTGCAACGTATTAATCTGACATGGTCTACTCGACAGAGTGAATTTATCCAACCGAAGGCGAGGTAAGCGACTCGAGGAAAACCAAATGTCAGAATTCAGTTTGTCTGATATACGGCACCAGGAGTGACAAATCTTTAACGTGTACCTTGGACTGACCGAATGGACGGGAACAGTGAATCTCGACAGGAATGGACAATAATTATCGCAAACACACTGGTTGTAAAAATTCATAATTTTGTGTACAAGAAATTTCAAACTTAGTTGGTTTTTTTTGGAGCATATTTGTTTCTCTATTTAATTTGGAACTCATGGTATTCCAGCTAGTATTTACCGATCTATTATGTGTTTATAATGTTATTCTGTTTTATACTTGAACTGACGAACTGTCAGGTAACAATTTTGTTCTCTTGGCTTTGGTAAAATTTAATTGAAAATTTTAGATTTTATGTGGCAAAATTTGCCGAGACCAACTCTTATTTAAATTGCAATTGATACAGTAACTTTTATGATTTCTATTACTTTTATATTTTATTTGCTTAGATAAAAATTAGTGATAATCTTTTATTTTACCCGAGCACGATGGCTGGAGTGACAGGCGAGCCATTATGGTAGATTCTGTAACCGAGGACTTACGCCCGTCGTGTGAACCTCTGAGCAAGTCGGTGGTGTTGGGTGCATTACCAGTCACGAATAGGCGACCACGTCACAATATTTATTAAAATATTTTTTCTTTCTAATTAAATTTAATTCGTGGTCACGATTCCAGGGAATTCCTGGGACTTGAAAATGTTGACTCTCGAGTCAAAATCAGAGTCAGAATCCCTAATCAGCACTAACAGCGATCCGGGACCGGGTATAGACCGAGAAGAGCATTAAGAATCGAGTCTAACCTGATTGAGACTACTATATGTCAATACTGACTTAAACTCTTACCACACATGATCGTCTAATATTATTTAGATACTCAAAAAGGAGATATTGTTGATCGTCATTGTCGAGTCTTGGAACTGATGGCGGCGAATGAAAATTGAAAAGGGGAAAAGATCGAAGTACCTCTACGTAGAGTTTTCTGAACTACCCTGCCGTGCGTGTCCGACCCCTCTGGCCATCGTTTTGAATACCATTGCAGGGTGCATCATCAAGGCTGATGTCGCCCAGCGTCGCAGTTATTTATTGCTTTTGTATAGTTCAATTTGTCAAGCCTGTACACATACGTATATATTTAAAAAAATATTATTTCTAATATCGACTGTTGCTGTTACACCACTTAAAAACAAATGATTGAGTTATCTATGTAAAATTTTGCAAATTACCGGAATCTATGAATAAAAAAGTATAAATAAAAAATAACAACTCAATAAATTAATATTCGAATATATTTACAATTTATATCTTTGTGCCTACAATAATAAATGATTTATGGTTATTAAAATTGGCAAAGTAATAAAATCTCATTCGTACACAAATTGCATAAATTACAATACAATAATATTTTCAGCGATTCAACAAGTCATTAAAAATATTTAAATGTTTCCAATATATAAAATGATGTGGGCCAACTTTATAAAAATACACAAATATCTCGTTATAACGGCTTTTTTAAAATTATAACTCAGTTTCGATTTGCAGCCAAAAAATTTACGAGCAGAAATACGATAAAAAAAAATACGTAATATAAATAGACTTTCTCATTTAGATCAAAGAATAAACATTCTACTACAAACTGATGGCGTCAAAGAATCCTACACTTATGTTTCTCGAAGCAATTACTACCTCTGTTTCTGAATCTATTGTATCCATAAGGGGGGAGGGATAAGGCCTGAGCCCTCTTGTCTCCGACATATGAGGTAACAACAATGGAGTAAGATTTTTTGGGGGACCTATTCGGGGAATATGGTGAAATAGTTACTTTTTTAATATCAGTTATTTTAACTTTGTATATAATTGTATAAAGTAGTAGCAAAAATGCATAAAGTTTTTTTAATACTTTTTTAAAATATTTTGTTAATTCTTTTTTTGTTTGATTCTGTTGAATTTATTATAAATTTTTATATTCTTAGTGAAAGTTTTTATATAATCTTTTTATAAATTTTGTTCAATAGGATCAAGAACAGGTTAAAGAAGTGAAATAGGACGAAGAAGATGGGGATCGGATGAGGGATCGTACAGGCCGAAGTAGTTTATGGAAGGGTTTGGGATGGAAATTAATTTAGAATAAAATTTAGACGTTAAATCGTGTATGTGCAGTTTGAGTGAGGAGATGTTTGAGTCTCTATGAATGATTGTATTTCTGACAAATCAGGGTGAGTTTGTGATTCTAAAATTTTTGTGTTACTTGAACCCCTGATGGGGCTCGCGTAGGGATAGTGAACTGTAGGAATTTAGAAGGATGTATAGCGTCGGTTGTAGTAATTACTACCAAAAACTGTCAAACGAAGCGAAAAGGGAAAATTAACAAACGTTGGACCAAATTGGTAATTTTTTCAACCAGGTCTTTCCACAATAAGGGTTAGAGCTGATGACAGTACGATTTCATGCGATTCTTTAAATCCCTCATCAGCTTCCAATTAAAACCGTTCAACATTTCATTTCACATTTTTGTTTTGTTTTTATTAATACATATCGACTGCTTACAGTCAAATCGGTGAAATTATAAATATGAAAAAACAGATCCTAAGATTTCAATCTCTCAATCTCTGAGGGTCTGCTTTGTGATTCGAGCCTCGCTGATTCCGCGAATCCTGGTGTTGGTTGAAAATAAAAACTCCCAGTATGGATAGAGTAAAATCAGTGTGATTTTAAGAATCATTGTGACGTAATCGTTAAGAGAAATATTATATCCAAGATTCTGATTACATCAGTGAGATATTATTATACTTGCGAAAATAAAAAAATCACTCGTCTTTTAGTTTTACTCGTTTAATTTCCGCGAGACGTGTTTCGCCTTATGAGGCGAAATATGATTTTTATAATTTTTATTTTCATATATGTGATTATGGAGTTCTACAAACTTACCTCCGAAACAATAAAAAATATTATACTATATAAACAGTATATATGGTGTCTCGTAGCTAGTTGTCTAAACTTCAAGAATAGGTAAATCAAGTAATTTAGAACGAAAAATATTCTTGATAATTTGTCGATTTTAGCCCTGCCTGGCGAATTATCAATTTTCTATTTTTTATTTTCCAAAAGTCGCATTCAAAAGGTTCAGTATTATGTCATACATTCCATATATGAGAGTACGATGACCTTAATATGTACTGACCCACTGACCTAGAATTTGCAGGGTGGAAAAAATATATAAAATGTGATAAAAAATGCCGAGATTGACAACATTTAAAAAAATTGTAACACGTAATGAAAACCTTTAATTTTTTTTCAATTATTACCTGACGCTCATTGAATAAAAAAGATGTAAAAATGTGAAATTAAATAAAAAAAGAAGTAAATTTTTCTGCGTCAAGCTTTGATTGTGAAAAGAATTATCTGAAATTTGTGAAAGTATTATACTCATTAGCTTACAAATTACGTATATAATTACTGTTGGACGGTTATTTAATTTGTGTTGTCAAATCGGGAGTCATTTTTTAAATTATTCAAAGCGCATTTAAAATAAATACCTAATTAAAATAAGCTGTGATAAAAACATATCAGTCAATATGATGCTAAATATAAAGTATTCTTAAATTGTAGGTTCCTCTAAAATTAGAATCATATCTACGCACTCCGAATTATTATACACGTATGGCATTTTATGCAATATCACAAAAACACAAGATCTTTGATCAAATAATCACTTTTTTATTGTAAACAAACGAGAGTTGAGTCAGTACCGCATTGCCGCACAGCGCAAACTAACGTGAATTTGTATCTGAAAGAATCTTTCAAGTACAGTAAACTTTTACCACGTGCTAATATCGACAACAGGGTTGTTTTTATTTTATTTAAAAGTGCATCTTTTCGTTTTTTGAAAATAAATAAATACCTATATAGTTGATTAAATTAAAATAATATTCATAGATATGTGAAAACATACTTTTTCCGAAGTAAATACATTTTCAAAGTAAAAATCTTTATCCTTCGATTCAATGACATAGCATCTGAAAAATGAATTTTTTAGAGAATTAGACTTAGGTCTAGAGGAAATTTTGATGTATGACGTAATAAATAAAAATATGCTAATATTTTAACCCCCCATTACTCGCTATATGAGCATTTATTTAACCTTAATATAAAATACAATATATCATTTTTGTAAATGGACCTATTTAAATTATAAAAGTTTTTATTCATTGTATTTTTCGTTCCACAGATATTTAAAAATAAAAATAAAAATGTTTACAATACTTACATAAAATATAAGTATTCATCCAATATTACGTTCTGCCATATAATTTTAATGTGCGAAGTAAAGAGGGATCAAGACTGATTATTGCCGTCATGAATGGCGTCATGTTACTTACGATAAAGAACACCGTTACTAAGCGCGATGCAATTCGCTCTCACGTTCAGATATTTTGCACACGTGTCTTTTAAAACGATTCTAAAAGATGAGGGCGGGTATGTTTCCCAGTGTTTCAACATACATTTTAATAAACAGCATACAATGTTTTCATATTTACAATAAATCGTATTTATGTTAAATATTATAACTTTTACGAATTTTGATAAACCATTTATAATTTATTGTTTTCACATTTTAGTTCAGTTTTTAATTTTAATCTTATTTGCATTTTAATATAATTAACTTAAATTATTATTATTAATACCTTATAAAATTATATTTTTATTTATGGTTTTATTTTAATTCCATATAAAATTATATTTTTAATCGTTTAATTTAAATAAATGATGGTTTTATAAATATTTACACGCATAGATTGTGCGTAACTTTGTGTAAAAAATATTTACGTGGGATTTTTGTGTAAATATCATTTTTAATGCACATTAATGTGCATTAGTATTATATTTCGTGCGACATTTCTGTTTTTTCGATTGCTGTATTCATAAGAACTTTTAAATAAACGCAAGTGCTGTAAATTACCAAAAATAATTTAAAAAACAAGGGAATCAAAATATTGAATGGAAAGTAAAACAAAAAAATGTAAATAGCTTACCTAGTAATCGAAAATATAGATCAGTATGTATGTTAGTACGTCTAATCTTGTAATATTTTACAAGATTAGAAGTTCTAATTATCGTTCGATAGTCAATGGAGAACACTATAAATCCATGATTATTGACTTTTCCGTTCCTCAATTGAATGGCATTAAAATGAAGGATCTGTGGTTTTAATAAGACGGCGCAACATGCCACACAGCGCGCGTCACAATCAATTTATTGAAGGAAACATTCGATGAGTGCATAATTTCGCGTAATGGACCTGTGAATTGACCTCCAAGATCGTGTGATTTAACACCTTTGGATTATTTTCTATGGAGATATGTGAAGCCGCTAGCTGCGCCGATAAACCAGAGACGATAGATAGCTTGGAAGCCCAACATTCGTCGCATTATTGCCGATATACGTCACCAGCTGCTCCAAAAAGTGATCGAAAATATGCGCGAAATCATATTTAAATACTAATGGCATAAAATTATATTTCCAATAAAGCCAATACCATGGCCATTACTACGATTTTAATGTGTTTTTTTTTTTCATTTTAAAGTTCTATACCTCTAAAAAAAACATCCTTTATATTGTTGTACATCAATAACAAATAACGTTAAAGAACAAACTCAAAACTCGGGCAACATACTCTTTACTATGATTTCGTTTACTTGGATCACTAACTCGGGTGTGTGTGAAACCGAAATTAGAAAGAGACAAAATCTGAAAGAACACTAAAATATTTACAAAATATGACAACAAATTTAAAAGACAGGCAGAGGATTTATGCATTCGAAATGTGGTGTTGGAGTTTACCGTGTATGGATAAACGGACGACCGAATCAGACGTTTTGTTCAGGAAATCGGCTTACGCAAACGACTCTTAACGATGTGCCTACAATGTGACCTGCAATTTTTAGAACGTGCAGAGGTTTGAGGTGACAGGTAGAGTCGAAGGTGGAACAGGACGATGGAAGAACCAAATAAAGAGTATCAAGCCTGGCTTTGATATATGCGATTCGCTCTGCAAAAGTATAAATAATAACCGGTGAGCTTGTATGAGAAGATGTATGAATGTGGATGAGGCGAGAATTGTGTGTCGGGATAGAAGAGTGTGGCGCTTTATCCTTTCTGCCTACCCTCGTAAGAAAACGGCGTGATGGTAAGTAAGTTAGTTAGTTAGTTATTATTCTTAATTCAAAGAGCGATCGCTGGTTCAATACAGATTTCACAGAGTTTAAGTTACGATCGAATAACAATCACAGTTTCAATAACGGTTAAGCTCATCACCGGTTCCAAGGTAGGTACTACTCTTAGATGTAAGAAACTGCAAGACGACGAGGAAGAAGAAAAGAAAATTAAATAACTGTAATATATATTTTTTAAATTTCTATATACAGAAACATCGCTCTTGTATATTTTACAATTACGATAATTGTTGAGGAGTGGTGGCAATTGCACTTCCATTATTAGCAATACATTACGGTACACCCAGTTCCGGCAGACCAGCGCACGCCAGCAACATCTATGCAACAAGTAACGCCACAATTTAGTAGTCTGGTGTCTGCCAATGATGATACGGAGCTGACACGTGACATGCGACGTGTCATACGTCACCTCCAACCGGAAATAGAACAACATGATTGAATCAAGAAAAAATAAAGAAAATAATATTGTTATTAGATAATTAGATTAAAATAACAATGAATCATTACACTACCTGTGTCGGATTCAATTCACAACCGTAACGAATTGGGGTTCAGTCAATTTTCTTGTAACGCTTTCTGGTGACAAATTTGAGAATGCTCACTGGATCAACCCACGCAGCGCAACAGTAGTGAGAAAAACAGTCAGACATATGACAAATGTGCAGTGTAAATGTCAGACAAGTGACAAACGTGGACTGTAAATGTCAGACAAGTGACAAAAGTGTACTGTAAATGTCAGACAAGTGACAAAAGTGAACTGTAAATGTGAGAGGAAACAATGTGTAATAATGATTACAGATTCGAATGATTATATCCCATATTGTATTAATGCAAGAAACGTGCCAGCGTTGTACAGCGCGTACGATATTGTACAGTATATATTTCCTATAAATACGATAATATCGACGCAATTTATATAACGGGTCATAGCCAAGTGGGGTAAGACGCCAGATCAGAATCAGATAGAAAATTAATTTAACTAAAACAAAATCCATTTTATTAAATTAAATCCCAAGTATGCCGCCAGGCGTGGGAGTTGTGTGCCATAGAACATCGTGTATTGGCAATGGTCGCCTAGCGCCCTACGAACTAGCACGACTAACTAGCGAAGCGGTCACTACCTAGCACTTAGGCTATTACTTTCTAGTTGTGTTCCAACTAATAAAATGTACGGGCTAAAAAAAATTACTGCTAATTATTCACACTGAAAAGAATCTAAATTTTACATAACAAAAATTCAATTTTACACTAATGTTTATTTATGCTAATTAAAACAATATTTACAATTTAATAATGATAAAACAATTTCTTAATGTCGTGAGTATTTCGTAAAACAACGGAATTCATAACCCGCTGATTTATCTACGTGACCTGCTATTTTATATTAAGACCAAATAAAAATTAAGAATGTGGTCTCGATCGAATACAATGCGTAATTAAATTCGAGAAGATTGAAAGAGAAATTGAAAACGTAGAAGGTGCGTTCCGTTTGCGGTGAGGTTTACGGTTGCCTGGGTACAAAAAAATGACGTACAGCGCTGCAGAGTGATGGTTGTGGACCTTGAGGCATATCAAATGTTTGAACCACTTTCGTTGCTTGCAAAGTGAGCGATTAAACTAATTATCCCCGGGACAGGTGTCAAACGTAAAACACTTCGGGGTATTTTGGCTAATTTAGATTATCTGATAGGTTGGTTTTAAGTTGTAGAGATAAATTATGATAAAGATGCATGGGTAGCAATCGGAATCGCAACAGCCAAAATCCCAAAAAAACAAAATTAGCAGCACCGCTACTGTCCAGCAGGAGTTTGCCATGGCACTTTAAGAAGACGTCGTGTACCGATACACATGAATGTGTGCGTGAACGCTATCTAAATGAGAGACAAAGTTATATAACGCTTTACGCCATACAGTAATGCAAAAACGCAGTTGACGCATGGTATCGGTTGTGTACACCGTTGTCGTTTTAATATATCGCACACCTAGATCAAAACTAAGACTAAACTAACTAAAAGTCATTTTTTTGTTACTAAAGTTATGAAACTAATTAACATTTTAGGTCCTATGTATCCTAAATGTATCCTAAAATGACATTATTTTAAAACTGGGGCTAAGTTAGTTGCGAATGTGACAGAGTATCTGAACAAACAATAACTAAAAATTCTTAACTTGGTGAAACTTTGTGGAGTTTCACGATTATTTTGTAAATTGAGTCAAACTCTGTTTTATTCTACTACACTTTTCATTGTGTTAAATTATATATAACGTTTTCAGGAACATATTCCTATTATCAATATTATAGATCAATTAAAATTAAAAGCACTTTCATGATTATTTGTCGCGCCAACAGACATCTCAACAGAATAATAAATTTGACGTTCGAACAACCCGCAAACGATTTAACCACGGGCGTTAGTAAAAGTTACCATAGTAAAATTTGACTACTGACCACACAACCGGCGCTAAGAAGCAGAGGACGAAGAATGTAAGACATAATGCTAACTGAAGAAGTAATCGAATTCAGTCAGAGAAACAGAAACTACTGTCGTCAAAGCCTACCTAGAAAGTCTACATGCATATATTGTTATTAATACAGTACACTGAGCTGCAGAAGATCCGATATACAGGTGTGCAAGTAATTGTGAACCTGCAGGTTATATTTTGATTTATGTGATATTTGAAAGGGAGTATGTGTTTGGAAATAGGCAATCGGCGTAAGTCAAAACAAGTTGCGAGAAAATTGATGGTGTCGTGACCCATAATGTGCCGTCTTTCTTAAGTACCGTAAATTCTTAATAATTATTAAATTAAAAAACAATCATAAACTAAATTAATTACAAGCCTGTCAGAAGGAAATTTCTTGGATATACTATAATATTTCACTCTTTTGTCCTGACATACAATTCTCGCCTCGTCCGCACTCATACATTTTATTTTGATTATTGAGGCTTCTAACTAGTGATGAGCTAAACTGTTATTTTAACCGTTATTGTGATTGTGAAATTTGTGTACGATTGTAATGATAAGTAACTGATTATTCGTAATTCGGCGATCAATCACTAATATACTGGAAACTAAACCTCAAACAGATAAATATCAGTTACCAATCATCGTTATAAAAGAAATACCAAACGCACAATCACAGTCACAATGACGTTTAGCTCATCACTACTTCTAACCATATTTCGGTATCTGGTTTACTTGGTCGTCCCAAGTCTTCCGCGGACGTCCTGCCATCGACAGAAGATGACGAAGATAAGAGTGAAGAAGAATGGGGGAGGCCTACGCCCCGCAATGCATTGGGTGCATAATTTCAAATAAAAATTAAATTTAAATAATCGTACATCAATTTGGATTGTAAGTGTATTATTAAATATTATAAAATTTTTTTTATAAAAAACTTAAAATGTCGTACATACCGAGAAAAACATAAGAAAATATTATTTTTCTTATAAACACGTAACCGGTTAAATTATTGTTTCGCTTTTATTACGATTTTTGTATTTACAGATAAGTTGTATGTTTTCCTAATAAATACATTGCTTTTTCCAAATAAATATAATGTTTTCCTAATTAAATTAAATTAAAAAATAATAATAATAATAAAATGTAAAACTTTTATAAAAAGCTTTAATGCAAAAATCAAGAACAGTAAATATAATAGAATATTGTTAGGAGAATATTGTTATTGTGAAGTTGTAATTATTCAGAACATAGGTCCAAAACTTAATAAAAATGAATTGATAATTCTGGCGTCTGCTATCAGATTACTCAAAGATATTTGAGATTCCGTAAAAATAAGGTAGATGGCTCTTTCAAATAATGGAACGATTGAATGTATTAATATCAAAAAAAAAGGTATCATATAGGTTCGAAAATTTGTCGCTAAAAATATCATCGCTGTAGCATAGTTGTATAATGCACTTTCCCCGGCTTGGAAAGAGATTCAGGTTCGAATTCCGGTGTTGCAAAAACAATATTTTTTGATAAAATTGATTTTATATGTATATCTTTCTAATTAATACATTTAATTCATATTTAATACAATATTGTGTTTAAACACCTTATCTATCTTTCTTATCATTCTTTGCTTGAATATTTTGTCTCTTTCACCTAAATCTTTTAATAATACTGGCTAACAAAAATTACCTTTTTGTATGCTTCCTTGGTAAAAATATCTGTTCTATAATAAAATCATCCATTGGTGGAAATATAAGGAAGAAAGGAAGGCACTTGCTATTCTAGTCGGCTGGATGCCGGTTCATTCATAGATTCCTCTCCATCACAAGTACAAGCGGCTTCGCGTGTATAGTAACACTCGCGAGAAGGATTATTATGTATAATGTAATTAGTGTAAGATTATTAATATACGGTAGTGGAATAAAGCGACGGTAGTTAACCCGTAGAAAGTTCGGAGCGCACTAAACTTGCTGCAGTTGGAAGACTTTAAACACTGCGACATTTTATTTCTTCCTTGTGATTAAGGTATAGGGATAGGTAAAAAAGAATCGGTAAATGGAGATTAAAAATTAGGAAAATAACGAATTGAATGTATTAGGTAACAAGTCAAACGCCAAAAACTTGATAGAACTTAATTAATTTTTAACGTATTATACTGCATAATTTATTGTCATGTTATTTAATGTACAATTTGCCTTTATTTAACATATTGTGAGTAATAATAATCATTATAAAAAGTGACTTAAAATATATTTTTAAATTATGTTCAAATATAGATGCGCAGAATTTTTTACTGAATGTATTCTGTTTCTCTGGGTTGCATTAGTATGTATATGAATTGAACGTATATTTTGCTGTGGAACGTATATACACAATTACGTAAACTATACATTTTTAAAATAAAATTATATTAACATGTAACAGCGGATTAAAAAAAAAAGGTTTCCAATGAAGCGGTTGACTCAGCTTGGCAACTGCATTGATTGTCATTTTAAACGTTCAAATTCAATTGATTACGTGCAACCGGAGCGCTTACGAAATTTATAAATCAATAAATTAAACAATCTTAATATAAAATGTTATTATTTGGCTTGACATGATACGCGGACAATGCAATTTGCGAGCCTGCAGCAATATTGTGACAGCTCGTAAAAAATGTTGATAAATAACCAGAGATTGAAAAGATGAAAAAAAAAATTATAATAACTTCGTAAATGTGTGCATGAGTGCGCCAATATTTGTATTTTTAGTGTTTTTGTTCAACGTGGTATAATTAAAAATGTACTTGATTTATGAGTGTATTATGTTATTATTTTTATTTCAGTCTTTATTATGTGTACATAAGTACTGTTCTTATATACTTGTGATATTTATTATATACTACATATAAGTGCCTCTACACTATATACCGTTGTACAGAACGTTTGTTTATATTTAATTAGCGCCATCAATCCGGTCGTCATTTTTCTAAACACCTGTTTCATGGGCAAATTACTGTTTCACGATTTCATACACAGGGTTTTCAAAACTAGTCGGACCACTTTGTCAAAAAATAATTATGTATATTTTTTGATGAAAATACATTTTATTGTGAAGTTGCAATTTTAGAACATAGTTCTATAATATTTAAAATAAATTAATAAGAAAAATACGAAGATATACATGAAAAATATATCCATCGAAAAATATTCGGTTTCCACTATAGGAACCCAGTACATTTCTTTGCTGCGGAAATACGATACCATGACATTTTTTACATATCAAGTATACGACAATTTTGATACCAAATATATAGTATTTTATAAGATATCTATTATTCCATTTTTAAAAACTATTAACGTTATATTTTAAAGGAATGAATCAGAAAAACCCTTCATTAAAATGTGCTCGGTGACGTCAGGATTAATCGATTCATTTTAATTTAATCTCAGCTTCTAAAAATAATAAATGAATCATTTATGCAACATTACTATAAATTTGTGGTAAACTTTAACGTAGCGCATTTCGTATCCGTGTGGTTATCAAATATTTTCTCGTAAGATATATAACGGCCACAAACAAAAATTTAAAAAAAAAATTTAAGAAAGAGCTTTCAAGAAATTGATGAATCGATGAGTGGCTGAAATATGCGTATAATCTTTTGCAGATTACTAAAATTAAGTAATCGATCAAAACAAATCCGATGCGAAATATAGAGTTTACAGTGAGAAAGTGTAAAAATCATAAACAAATTATTAAACCGCGCAAACCAGAGATACATATTTAAGTAAGTATAAAGTTTTATTATGTTTTAGTATCGTATATTTTTTTGAATAATTATGATGTTTGTTCTTAATTTAAAGAACTCCACGTTATCTCTGTAAACTTTGTATTTCGCATCAGATTTGTTTTGATCGGTTACTTAATTTTAGTAATCCGCAAAAGGTTATACGCCTATTTTAGCCACTCCTCGATTCATCAATTTCTTGAAAGTTATTTCTTAAAAAAAAATCATTTTGAAATTATGCCGTTGGGATCTAATGTCGCATGCACCATTTGTCGGCTAGAGCTTTAGCCGGCCGGATCTTTTGTCGTTGGGCCAAAATTCTGCGGAGCTTTTGTCGTGACACGGTTTTCATGTATATCTTTCAAATTGATTCATATATTTAAAAACAATATTAATATATTATAAGAATTCTAATTATGTTTAAAACTTTCACAGATGGGCCAATAGATTTTTTTAAATACATTTGATTTTTATTAAGGCATCATTAAAAAAGCGCGCTCTCTTTTTGATAGTATGAGTATCTGTGGAAATCAAAACAAAACGTTGCCCTATTTCAAGACCCTTGTACTCTCCGTATAGAAAGTATGAAAAATAAATCATTTGACTTTGTTGTAGAATGATTTCTATATAAGTAATTGAGCAGTTTAAGGTGGAAATCAACGCAAGAAAATAACCCTAAAATAAAATGTTTATCGATCAGTTAACATTATTCACACAAAGTGTCCAGTAATACAATTCAAGAAACATTTACAATTAAATCCGGTCGGTTTTGGAGACCCTGCGTGCAAGATGAAGTTCAATTATCCCGTTTGTCCGTGCACGAGTCTGCTAGGGACCCAACATAGGTATGTGAGTAGTTGGCTGGGCAGTTATTGGGCAGCTGATCTAATGCAAGTGCCACTTTCCTTGCGCTAGGAGAAAGCACTCCGTCGGGTGCCCGAAGTGATCACACCGTAAGCCGCCTGACCGATGACTAATAAAGTGGCATCTGTTAACGAGATGGCATTCCTAATCCACATATACCATCTGCAGCACTAATCTAGAATCTAGGCTATTTCATTCAATCTCGACATTTGCTGTATGCACTGACGTAGCGGCCTTCACATCGTTACTGGTCCGTATATGCAACGCCTAATTCCAAAACCCCCTAAAACGGATTTCGGATAATTTGAGTTAAATATGCAGTTCTGTAGAGTTTTGTACCAGCTATATTATTTCTCGCAAAAGCCGCTTAAATCCATTGATATTGCGTGCTCAAAATCAGGATTAGTTCCAAAATACGGACAGAGTATAAGTTGCTATTCCCCCTAAAATAAAATCAGGCAACGCTTGTCGATGATCACGTAATCTAAAATCCACTATGGCTGCCAGAACGATATATACAAAAAAAAAATACATTACAGAAATGTCTCTTCAAAAAATGCTGATGTAAAAAACAAACAGCTTTTAAAATATACGTTTTCATCCATACTCCATACTCAAAAATACATAAAGTTGTTTTAGGAGGTTTTGGAATTAGGCGCTACATACGTACGTGAACGTTTTAACTTTCTTTTAATTATAGTGTAAAACTGTTTGTAATGTAATTTATGTGAGGGTATTGAATGCCCCGATAATCCAAATATCCTCGTTTCTTTTGTATCGTGGAATACATTGTGGCTCATATTTGTATCAAAATATATGTGAATGTATGTAGATATGAATGTGTGGGTAGGTTCTAGGTTGCAAGAACAATAAAAACTTACAGAAATTGTACAAAAGTAAAAGTACATACTAGGTGCACGTACTAAATTTGGAGGCGGCTTCTAGAGCTGTTGCTCGGGGGACGTCGATATGTAGAGTGGTATTCGTAGTTCGGCTCGTCCGGATGAAGCTAGCCGCGATTATATTGCGATGTGTCGTCGGTACCCTATGTCTTTATGGCTGGTGGGAGTTACGTTACGAGTACCACCTAGCTGGGTGCGGTAAGCTTCGCTGTGCGGTTTCTAAAGCTATAGTGGGATAGGTTTCCACAGTTTGATATTCAATTTTAATAATATATCAACTAACCATTTTAACTGGTTGTGAATCCCAAACAGCGGGATGTAAGGAAGTTCAAGAGGCAATTTAATTGGGCGCACTGATCACGAATAGTGGTAACCCCTAGCTAAAGTTAAATGAACCAACTGTAGAGAATATGAACTAAAATATGCAGCAGAGACCTGAACAATCCGCAATAGCGACAAGTGAAAAATGAATGCCTTCGTGATATATTGTTGGAGATAGATGTTACGTAATGAAAGATTCTTTAAATTCTTCGGCCATACATGTGTCAAAGTGGCTTAGAAAAGTAGATTATCCTGTGAATCAGCTGTGAGGGTGACTCAGGACCGGGACTCATGGGGATGCATTACAAGCTGTTATTATTCATTATTATTATTCTTCTCTTTTCTCTTATTCTGATGATTAGTGCTTACTTTGATAATCCAGCTTTTGTTTCTCTTTGATAATCTTCAATTTCCAACTATTGCACACAATATCATTGTTACTCATCTATTGTTCACTTTGTTATTTTTATTTTTTACCTTCTGTACGAAAAAGATCTGCGATGTACTGTGGGTTAAATCTGCTGACAGTGGTGCGTGGAGGGTGAGTCTACTAAATGTTTTTCTTTTGTGTTGTCTCGGTTCCCAGAAGGAAGTGCCTCTTCACTTCTCCTCTGCTCCCGGCCTTGTTACACCTTGTCATATCGCTGTCAACTATTTTACGTTATTTTTTTTGTATTATTTATATTATCACTTTTATATATAAACATTTTTTGTTTTTTATGTAATTGTATTGTAAATATCTTATTTACTAATAATGTGAGTCAGCCAGAGACAATGAGGGAAAATTTTGTTTTGGCAGTTGTGCGATATCGCCTTGTCATACATATCGAAGAGCTGCCTAGTAGCATAAAAAATGTCAACGAGTAGGACCGAGATAGGAGCCTTGAGCTTATTGCATCGGTCCAGGATATATTGCATCAGGTCCAGGTGGATCCGCCCTGATTACAATATCAATACTGTCATGAAGGAGAAAAGAAGAAGAACTACTTTAATTTTGATGTTTTCGTTTTCTCGCAGAGATAGACGGAAAGATAGAACGCCATACCATACACGCTTGACGAAGCTTTTAATATACTTATTCCATAAAATCTGTTCTCCCTGATCATGGCAAGTCCATCGCGAACAATCTCTGTTACTTTTGCCTTCAACACTTGCCTCATATTTTGTTTACCATTCTCTATTACATCTCACATGTCCAAAGAAACCATCGCGGCGAACCTATCTGATTATAAAATGTACGTTTACAAAATAAACAAATATTAGTATAATTTGAACATATTTCTACCAATCCATAACAGTATATTGTTTTATTAATGTAATAATTTAGATTAGGAAGTAAAATTGAAGAAATGAATATTGTTAGTTTCGACAATGCATTACTACGAAGGATACTATTAAATCAACCCAATAGATTTGACACATTTGCTTTGTTAATACGAACTCAATAGAATGATTGGTCTAACAAAGTCCTGTCTCTTCGTGATCACAGTAATGTACTTATTCTGTATTGAATCATTTCATAGGACGATGATCTCCTTCAAAGTATTTTAACGCAGAGGAAAATATGTGGCCAGGTGCTTTTGATATGCATTTTGTCACTAGTCTCAACTTGTTTAAATTAATGAAAGCTGACTGTTGTTGTGGATATAACTGTCCATCATTATCAATAGCTTGTTCACCCACATTATTTTTCCCTGTTCTCGTGAGCTAACTCTCCAGTCAGAGATGACTTACACAGGATTTTTTTTAAAAAATTTAAAGGGACAGCTGGAGGGTGAGGACCCACCCTTTCCCGGGACAGCTAGAGCTTCACTCATCAAAGCTAATAAAACACGCGATTTTAATTCAATTACATTTTTAGTTACAAAACGAAAAAGGAGAAGAAATTTAATGTGGTTATTAGCAATTAGATTTAAAATTTAGACTCTCCAGCGTCCCTTTAGTAAAATCATAACTTAAATTCATAGATTATGTTCTATGAATTTAAGTTATGAAGTTATCTGTTTTATATACAGACGGAAAATTAAGATTCAGTAGTTCAAGGCAGACACTCAGGGATCCATTCATCAAAACCATTCCCAAAAGAGGGACAGTGGACGAGACACAGAATGGATTGAGTCATACTTACATTAACGTAGTTGCAAAATACGAGGCATGGAGAGTGAGAAGTAGGCGCGTAGGTGGAGTCCCACCCACGCAGGCCGGCCTATCTACCCAACTAAGGAGCTCCAGCGAATCACCATACCCCCAGCGAGTCACCCATATACGAATAAATTCCTTATATATTGGGAGTATGCATTAATTCATGCGGTTTTCTAAGAGAGGGCGTTACTAGTATTATTTCTCGCCGTGTTCATCCGTGACTATATTCATTTGAAAGCTACTGTCATTGCGCGTCTTTTTCAGTATATGTCATTTGATTGAAGTGTAAACAACATTTTTTTCTATTCATTTGAACATGTCGAACTTTGTGCCAGAAAAAGTGTTTTTGCGGGGAGTTCTTCTTCATTACTTTAACATGAAGAAAAGTGCTACCGAAAGTCATCGTATTTTAGTAGAGGTTTATGGTAACCATGCTCTAGCTGAAAGAACGTGCCAGAAGTGGTTTGCACGGTTTAGAAGTGGCGATTTCAACTTAGAAGACATGCTCTGTGTTTGGTGGGATCAGAAGGGTGTGTTGTATTATGAGCTGTTGAAATCGGGTCAGACGATCAAAGGGGACCTCTACCGAACACAATTAATTCGTTTGAAGAGAGCGATTGCGGAAAAACGACCAGAATATGCAACCAGACACGAATCCATAATTTTCCATCATGACAACGCTCGGCCACATGTTTCAAGACCGGTTCAAAACTATTTGGAGAACAGTGGGTGGGAAGTTCTACCTCACCCGCCTTATAGCCCAGACATAGCCCCTTCTGATTACTACTTGTTCAGATCAATGCAGAATGCCCTCACCGGAATACGCTTCACTTCAGAACAGGGTATCAAAAATTGGCTTGATTCGTTCTTCACCACCAAGCCGGAGAAGTTCTTTTGGGATGGAATCCACAAACTGCCAGAAAGATGGGCAAATGTTGTAGCTTCCGATGGACAATACTTTGATCATTGAGTGTATAACCATTTTTTCACAATAAAGCCTTAATTTTCGAAAAAAAAACGCATGAATTAATGCATACGCCTATTAGAACAAGATTCGTCCCATTACTAATTAGGTCTGCACTCCTGGGCGGGCGGTATCTAAGTTTAATGGCCCGTGGTACACGTGGGAGAGGGGAACAGACGTCTGACCATATTTTGTAGACTTGTGAGATATTTAGAGATGCACACGAACGTACGATTGGTGGTTTGACTGGATTTAGACTTATCCAGGAGTATTTTATGAAGGTCTCATTCTCCGTCAGGTTGGCATTCTCTCAATACTATACAGCAACCGTGCCCTGACGCCATGCTATATGGGCAACAAATGGATACATAGCCATCAGATAAGATGAACTCCGCAATGCCCTCCGGCAAGAAATTATTTTTTTAGCATATTACTACAACTTATAGTAAGTGAAGAAAGAGAAAATAAATCAGGTCGACTTCTCCAGCCACTGTCTTTCAGTGAACTTTCAATTTAATCTGTTATGATTAGGACACAGTCCCGAACACACCGCTGGTGTAGTATCTAACCGCCACTGGGGGACGGCAGCCACATATTAACGCGCAGGCTGAATGTACCTACCGATCAGCCGCCGCGAGCTTCCCGCGCTCTATGCACAGCGCTTTTACTACTCAACCGTTCTCGTATTAGATTCTTATAAATAAGTGAACAAATAAAACAAAAAGTTTTTTGGTGAAACTTGATTATTTTGAAAATTGAGTTAAAACACTGTTTTATTCCACTATATTTTTTATTGTGTTAAACGATAGAACGCTTTCGGGAACATCTTTCCATTATCAATATTATAATTCAACTAAAATTAAAAACTCTTTCAGACAGTAATATATGATGTATTTGGAGATAACGGAGGTGGGGGTGGGGGTGGAGTTAAAACGGATAAGAGAGGGGATGTTAATAGAATTATAATATTGATAATAGGAAGATGTTCCCGAAAACATTATATCGTTTAACACTATTAAAAATATAGTGGAATAAAACAATTTATTACAAATTAATAAAACAACCTAAAAAACGTATCATTTTACTACCTTACTGTTTAAAAAAAAAAGGAAATTGATCGTACTATAAAAATTAGATTTATAATGATTCGTAGATATTGCTGCATAAAGTATACCATCGCACACATACTTAGCGTACAAAGTGCTAGGCAGTATAAATGGTATGTCGTATAAATGCTAGCTGATAAATTTCTGTCGTACAAGCGCCGGCGTATAAAAATTATACGCGCTAGAATGAGGCCAATACAAAACTCCTTGCATGAAAAGTGGCTGGCATGAATTTGACTTTATCCCTTCGATTTATCCCTTATGTAACGTGCCCATAACAACAACAGCTTGACGATACGTCATATTAGGTGCTTTCTGTATGACATCCCGTAATAAAGTATTACGCGTGCCTCGGACCTAATTCAGTTGACGTACGCAGGCATTGAATACATATTGGATACATATTAAAACACATCACGTTCGCGTACTAGAAAGTGAAGACAATCAAAAAGCGGCTACTTACATAAGTGGCGATACTTTCTTTAATTTATGCACGAATAATGCTCACCGAATATGATAAGACGGCTAATTTACCCGAACCAATGTCCAATAGCGAATCTATAATGAAATTTGAATTTGAAAGTTTTAATTACGCAATGTCCGCGTGGTTTTTTTTTCTAAGTTGACAAATTCTTGTCATAGATGAATGACAGAAATATGTCGCGGTGAATGTATCGCATTGTAGTTGTGTACAAAGTAAAAATATTAACATGAAAATGGGACTCATTTGTGACACTATTTTATTAAAATTTATTTTTAAAATTCAACTATGCTTATGTAGAAATAATAATATTATATATTACTATTTAGGAGAACATATTATTATTGTGAAGTTGCAATTTTTCAAAGATGAAAGGTTTTAAATTTAGAATAATAAATGTATCGATTTAAAAGAACTACAGGATATATGTTGGTGCAGTGTAATTGGTTAACGCATTTCCTCAGATAGGAAAAGATCCAGCTAGCAATAAAAATATTTTTACGATAAATTGAATTTTCCTGTATATCTTTCTAATTGATATATTTAATTTGTATTAATATAATTATTGATGGCAAACTGTTATTTAAACTATTATTGTACTGTAATTGTGTTTGATTATAACGATGATTGGTAACCGAGATTTAACTGTTGTAGGTTAATTTTCTAGTGTACCAGTCATTGCGAATAATTACGAATAATCAGATACCAATCTTTGTTACAATCGCACACTATCACAGGCAAAATAATGGTTTAAATAACAATTTACAATCACTAAACATTATACATACTTCAGGCTCGGGTGTAAACAGACTCTTTATATATACTTAATTGATATATTGATCTAGGATATTGATTATATTTTAGGAAGGTAAAATCAGTAATAAAAAAATTATTATCTAAATCAAAGCTAATAAGTGTGAAAAGGAGCTGAAATAAAGCATTCCAATTACCACACATAAAAAACTATTATATAATATATTGAAAAAAATATATAGTCATTTTTAAACATTTCTGTACATTGCAAAATAAAATGTAATAAGTAGCACAAATTAGCAACTATGTTCAGAAAAAACAACAAAAAAGTTAGGTTAGGTTAGGTTAGGTTAGGATCAATATATCATCTGTCACACAACTACACTACGAACATAGCAAAATCTCAACTTTAACCGTGTCATTGGAGGTAGGAAGAAGCAGATAGGGTCTTACTGGGTGTATGAATAAGAATGTAATGAATGCGATGGTTAAAAGGAAAAAGTAATTTTTCAAAAAACCTTTAAATATGACCCAAAAAGGCGGCACAATATGAGTACAGCACACAGTTTCACACACGCCCATACGCTAATCAATTGTGCGGTGCTATCGGGCAGTCAGGTCCAATAACTGTTATTTCTGCATTTGATCGTGTGACCAAAGGTGGTGAATGATGGTGATGGAAGGATGGGTAAAATCGAAAATAGGAATTGAGGGATAAGGGATGAGGAATGAGGGGATGGATGGTGAGAGGAGGGGTACCTTCGATAGAGGACCAGGATTGACTCACGGAACCAAAGGACGATTCACTTGGTTGATGACGCCGTTACGTTGCGCTTCCAGAAGTTCCCCCAAAGTAGTAAATGACACAGCACAAAAACTCTGATGAGTGTCACGTTCACAAATAATAAAATCACACCGGTATGTGCAAAATAGTGATTCAATACAAATTCATAAGAGAACACTTCCTCTCCTCGACTTCGAAAAGGACAACCGGTCGAGCCAAATAAACAATGTGTACTGGGGAGAATAGGCTAAGGGGTATGAATAAACTAAAAACTGGTGACAATATACTACAATTAACAATAACATGAATGAACGAAAGTATAAAATGAAATGAATGAAAGTATAAAAGTATAAGACCTATGTTCTGAATAATTACAACTTCACAATAAGAATGTGTTCTCCTTAATAATATATGTTGTATCAATGTGTCCAAAATTTAATTAAAATGAATTGATAATTCTGGCGTGTGCAGTCGGTTTACTCAAAGGTATTTGAGATTCTGTAAAAATAATGTAGATGGCTTTCAAATAATGGAACGACAGGTGTATTAATTTGAAAAAATGTAACATATAGGTTCGAAAATTTGTCATGAAAAATACTGGTGTTAATTGGTAGTGTACTTCCCCGGATCGGAAATAGAGATCCAGGTTGGAATCCCGGTGACGCAAAAACATTTGTCGAAAAAAATATTTTTCGACAAAATTGATTTTATTTGTATATATTTATAATTAATACATTAATTTAGTATTTAAAGTATATGTGTTCACCTACAAAATAATAATTAATTTAATTTATTACGAATACGGAACAGATAGTAATTGCGATTAGTAAGAAAAGCAGAAGAGAAAAATGGATCGAGCACATAAAAAATAACATATTTAACTAATTTTATGGGTGAAAGAATTGAAAGACTAAGAAGGAAGAAAATTAGTTCTATTCTTCTTTCCTTCTTCATGTTAGTATTAACATATAATGGTTTAAATCAGACACGACTCGGCTCGTAATGCACCTCCAGAAGTCCCAGTACTGGGTCACCTTCACAGTTGACTCCAAAGTCTCTCCAGCCAGATGTGACATATTCTTCCAGATCTTCTTCGGCTTAGAGTTATGGCCAGGATAATCTTGGCTGTCACTATAACGGACAATGTGGCCGAAGGATCGGAAGAATCATTTGTTTACAGCTGGATTGGATTAGTCGTCTTGTCCTTGGGATGCGTAACATCCATGGCAAAACCTTAATATTGATGGCATCTATTTTACGCTTGTCGCTATTGCGGACTGTCTAAGTTTCCACTGCACACATGAACATTGGAAAGAAAGAGTATGAACCAGCATAATTTAAGTCGCTTGTTAGATGTCACTGTCTTTCTATATTATCTATAGTTGGTTCTTAGGAACATTAGTTAGCTGCACGTATCTTCGAACTTTCTGATCACTGCCACCCGTGTTCGTGATCACTCAGTGCACCCAAATAAATTGCTTCTTGAAATACAAACATCCTGCCATCTGGAAAGTTTGTTGTAATGCTTTTACACGATATATAGTCAGTACACGAGGAGTGACAATTAAGTTCGTAAAAAGAAAAAAAAAAGGAAAATACAGCAAGCCCTATCTACAGCCTACCAGCCTACAAAAGAAAACCTCCTTTAAGAATAACCATGCTGGGAATAGTACTGGGCCGAAGAAGACGTGAAAAAGTACCTCAACGATAGATAGATGCGCTGGATCTGGCTGGAGTCAGCTGGGAGAGCGATCTAAGACCGGGACTTATGGAAATGCATTACGAGCTAAGACGCACCTGATTGAGGCAATGAATAGACATAATATGAAGTATATATATAGGAGAGAGGTTTGGAACATTATTTGCGAGACGAGAGGCATTTTACACACATTTAATTAACAAACGAAACATTAATCCGATAGATCGTGACACATTTATGCAATTTATTAAAAGTATTTACTCTTCGAAAATTAAATTAAAATAAGACGTATTTTTTACATTATTGCATATTATATAATCAGCATTTAAATTTTCGTTCCAATATAGTCATATTTTTAAAAAAAGTCGCGGAGTTCTTTGATTGCGTTAATGGCACCAAAGTGATCGTGTGGGTGCCACCAAAATAAAAATTTTGGGACAAGAAATTTGCGTTAGTTCATGTCAATTTATTTGGTAGTCTGTGGATTGAGGTATCCATATGTCAAAACTGAAATGAAGCAGGAAAGAAGAAGTATATGTACGTCTTTTTAGTTATACCAGTATTTATTTTGCAAAAAATTATAAACAGTTGGACAGAGCAAACTCTTCGAACGCGCCTCAGAACTAGATACAAACTATTAAATACGGGATCGGATGCAGAAAGTGCATTGTGCATCGGTCCACTAATAAGGAATGCTGCTAGACTGGACTGCTGCCGCAGTTGCAGATAGAAACTAAGCACCGGCGACGTGAATAATGCAGGGAAAGTAAGATGGAGGTGATCGCGGATCAGATAACTCGGAAAGGGAATGAAAGGATGGAGAAAACGAGGAGAAATGGGCAGAAACATGATGATAGAAAATACAGAAAGTCGGTATTAATATATTACAGACGTTTATAACAAATGAGGTTGACTCTAAATAATTATACTCCACGTCGTGTCCGTCCATCACATTTTATACAGTAATGATTCATCTTATCACAAAAACATAATACGAAGATTCAATTAATGCCGAATAAAGGAATAAATACTAAATTAAAAAATATGATTTCCTTCGACTCATTACGTACGGAAAGAAAAAAAGCAGCGAAACTCAGAAAGTTACGTAATATCTGTGATCTTGTACATGTTACAAAAGATAAACAAGCTACTATTGTTCGGAGAGGTGCAGTGTCTCTCATCATTAGGTGATAACTAAATTAACCCTTCCCAAACCGTGCGGTAACACGGGTCTACCATCATTATTAAACCTGCAATATTTCGGTAAATACATGCAGCATAAAATTCATATTTAAGATAATCCTAAAGAAAATATTAGCGCTCAGGAATGATTAGTAAAAAACCAATTATGAAAAGGGACTCGTACAAAAACAATTATTTTTCCATTCAATCCGTTGTAAACTTAATACGTTGGTAAAAATACAATTTGTGATATGAAAGGCAGAGATCACACACTATTTTCACAGTGTAGAGAACAATAAACATATAAATATAATTGTCTTTTTCTCACTAATTAAATGAAGAGAGATAAGAAGGAAGGACGCATTGTATAGGACTTAATGAATGGTCTAAATTATGTTATTAATCATTTTTTTTTAATTGAATGCTCATTATTTAAAGTAAATTCGTGCCATTAGAGCTATTTAAGCTAATAAAAACAATTTTTATGTACGGCAACACGAGTTGACAGCATGGCTGCGTTTGGATATATTTTATCACGGTATGGTAAAGGTTAAACACACTTTCGTCCTATTCAGGAGCGTGAAAATATACTAGTGACGAAAAAACTGTAGGTGTGTGTCAAGCTTAGTTTATTTTCAAAAAAATCTCGTGCCACGAAGTTAATGTTAAGTTAATAATTAACGATACCGTAACTTGGTCGCCAATTTTCGATAAAAGATAGCGTACAAAAAAATAAATCTGAATAACTCTTACTAGGTAATAATTTAAGGTTTAAGAAGTTGGGAAAATGGGGTGACATTTTAAAAATATAGAATACAAATTAAATGTATTAATTAGATACGTTAAATTACATATAAAATCAATTTTATCCACTTAATTTAATTTAATTTAATCAGATATCTACTCATAAAATATTGTGAAGTAGGTCTGTTACATCCTGTATATATATATATATATATGTATGTGTGGTATATATAGTATGGTAATATGATGTGCTAATGTATAAAAATTAAAGAATAATAATAATTCTGAAAAAGTAATCACTTTACCCATACGTAGTAAATAATACGGTTCAGTTACTCTAAATTATGATGGTTATATAAAAATATTAATACCAAACAGGGAAGAGAATCATTAATAATAATGGCATAATAATAAAATAACAAGTCAATTATTTAGAAATCCACTTGGCACATAAAGTGCTGAGCAATGGACTTGTTCATGAGTAAAAACTGAGATTATCATCCTCATTATGGAATTTAATATAATTATAAGAGTATAAATAAATATGTTAATATGTCAAGCCACATTTCAAATTATTCTGTAACTTCCTGCATCGTTTAATTGACGTGGCAGTGGTGCAACGTGATTTTTTTTTAAATAAACAAACCTTTGTACTACACACGATTGAGTTTTATTCTTATCACTACTGTAGTTTCGAGAGGTGCAGTCACTCTCATCGCCAGATGTAATTCATAAAGTAAATGCATTACTTTCCCTAATGCTTTACTCCTATTTTCAATTTTTACAAAAAAATACCACAAACCCCTCCCCCTATAACTGAACAGGTATACGGATACATGACTGTATTTAATTTAGTGGTCATTTATACTTATTTATGTGAGGGTCTACACCTCTCGAAACTATAGTCGTGACAAAAATAAAACACAGTTGCGTGTGTAGTACAAAGTTTAGTTTACAAAAAAAAACTGTTACGTACTAATGTACGTGGACTCGCTTCGAGTACCTACACCATCGCCATCTATGGACCAAATTTGATAATTCATTTTCCCTTTTTTTAAACATCATATATGTCATCACTATGAGAATCTGATTTTTAAAAAATTATTTTAAAGCAATATTCCTTATCTGTAAAATGTTTTAAAACATATTATACTAGAATATCTTTGTCTCCATGAGATACCTGATATTTGTTTGTTAATTATTTATTCTTAACTATTTTGATTAAATTAATGTCCACCGGTTCTATACTTCTGTATCTTCTTTAGGACGGACGCACAATAACTGATCTATAAAATAAAATAAGCTACGGTCACGTTCCAACCCAAAAAGTGATTTCTTTGCATATTATATTTTATGAATCAGTTAATCTTGATTAAAATACAGTTGTATCGAAGTTATATTATACAAAGTTAATTATATATTTTAATTAATGAGTTAAGTCCAACAAAAAAATTAACGCTAAAACGTCAATAGTGTCAAAAAATAACTATTAATTTATTTTACTTTACTACGCTACAAAAAAATCAACATTAGCTCGTAATTTGTTTATTTTTTACTCTATCCTATGTATTTTATACACGTGTACCATAGCGACCACATAAATATTTGAGCATGTCCAAATTTTTGTAAGAACACACAATTACTGGATTTTTACCTCCAAAGGTATTGTTATTAAGACAAATTATAGATATCTTATAGACACGAAGCTACTATATTATATAATATGGGAAGTATGGAAGTATGGGTATTATAAGGCTTACGACATGTCCTCGGCTGGCTTAAGTGATCACTTTACACAATGTAACGTTCACCATTCCACCCACATGTCTATAAAATTTTTGGAAGTTATATGCACGTTACCATATAGAAACACTTCCGAGTATTTAACTACAACTTCGCAGTCGCCATCTATGGTCTGAAATATGATATTCATTTCCCTGACACAGCATAGATATCACTAATGAGAATCTTATTTTTTTTTAAATATGGAAGCTATATTCTTTATCTGTGATTACACATTATAATAGAATACGCCTGAAAATCCATATTTTTCCCATATAATATAATATAAATAGCTTCGTCTCGATGAGATATCTATAATATGTTTAATAAATATTATAAATTAGTAGCTTGTTGGTCTAGTGGTTAAGATGCTGGCCTAGTGATCCAGATGTCGGGGGTTCATGCCTCGTTCCAGGAGACCAGCAAGTTAGTCCTATTTTCAAAGCCCAAGCGTTTAGCTTAGTTTTGAAAATACGTAATAAGAATATTGATGTGATATGTATTCCGTGGATGTATCTATTTTTTTTTAAAATATATATATATATATATTTACACACAGAATGTAACTAACTTAATCCACAATATTTTTATGGGTTAAATTACAAGTAGAAAATGTCCAAGAAATATGTGGCTAATTTCAACCACATCAGAAACATAAGCATTAGAAAAGAATCGTAAATGTGACTATTTCGATTAATTGAAATATTTTATTGATTTCAAGTTACATATTGTGTACAAAAAATTATAGGTCATAGAATTTAAAGATATACATTAATAATGAATTCATTTCGCTAATATTTATTTTGAAGTACGTAAACATAAAGCTTAACATGATTTTATAAAAATTTCAGACGATCATTTTTTCAGTAACGGTGCAGAATTTGGACGTATTCCTTGAACATTTTCGACTCGTAATTTAGACAGGTGTCCACTCATAAAATATTATGGACTTGGTTTGTTACATACTGTATATGTAATTACTTAGCAAAGTATAATATGCATTTTAAGATGGAAAATGCGTAATGTGAAATATTTAAATAACCGAATATATTTTTCTTATTAAAGGTTATTTGTTAAATTATTATTTGGCGTGATTAAACGTGAAACGAACGTTAAAATGTATGAATATCGTAGCTAATGAATAATATTCTCAAGGTAACAAAACGTATTTGATACAAGGATTTCCAAGATTTATTTTATATCTAGTTTATCGGAAAAAATTACGCATTTCAAGATACACGCCTAATTAAAAATGGTGTAGGTTTCGACACAATCTACATATAAATATATCACGAAACTAACAAGAGGAACTAATATATTTATACTAAATTAATATATTAATTATAAATATATACATATAAAATCAATTTTGTCGAAAAATCGGCCTGCAATCGGTTTACTCAAAGGTATTTGAGATTCTGTAAAAATAATGTAGATGGCTTTCAAATAATGGAACGACAGGTGTATTAATTTGAAAAAAAATGTAACATATATAGGTTCGAAAATTTGTCAAGAAAAATACTGGCGTTATAGCACAAAGGTAGTGCATTTCCCCGAATTGGAAATAGAGATCCAGGTTCGAATCCCGGTGACGCAAAAACAATATTTTTCGACAAAATTGATTTTATATGTATATATTTATAATTAATACATTAATTTAGTATTTAAAATATCACAGACCGTCTGTTCTGAATAATTACAACTTCACAATAAGAATGTGTTTTCCTTAATAATATATTTATTTAAACATGCAAATATTACACCTTGGAGACCTAGACGTCGACCAATTTCTGTACCTGTACAATAAAATAAAATTGCTACTGGACGGGGGACTAAAAACATCGACAGAAGGTCTCATATTTAATTGACAATATTTTTTCAATTACTATGTTTAATCTAAGGCTAGCATTATTACTATTAGGTATAAAATTTCAATGAAGATTTCATTACCAAAAATTCGTCTCTAAAACATGATTAAAAAATTCAGAAAATTGTTATCGATAGGCATCTTAAATGTCAATTTATTCTCATATTGAAATTATATATCGTTTATCAATATATACAAAAGAAAATTAGATTAATCAATTAGAACGATATACACATAAAATCAATCGATCGAAAAAATATTTAGTTGCCTACCTCCGAACAAAATAGAATAACAGAAAATATGATAGAACTGTGTTCTAAAATTGCAACTTCACAATTAAAATGTATTTTTTATCGAGTTTATAATATGCAAGTACTTGCCAGAATTGTAATATATATTTTTTTAAAACTTAATATAATTATTTGGTATAAGTAATTGTATCAAAAATATTGTTCGTGTATTATACTATACAGAATGTCCTGAAAATAGTGATCTAAACGAAGACCATTGGATATCTGGATAAATTATAAAGTGTGAATTTTAATTTGAAGCAAAAAAAAAATTTTTAAATCAAAAATTCGTATTATTATGTTTTAATTTTTTAATAAAACAATGTCATTTTTTCAAATTACGGCACATTTTAAAACTAAATTACAAGATTGCATTAAAAAAAGATTAACTTTAATTTTTTCACAAAATGCCCCCTTCGGCATTAAAATAGCAATATATTTTTTTTCCTGTTCCTAAATTGGCATTAAAAGTTTTCAAGCTAATAGGCACTTAGGTCATGATATTTTTTTTTTCACCACAGTTTTCCTGGTAAAACTGTGTTTTTAAAACCAGTGACACACATTTCATAGAAAAACTTATCAGAAATAATAATCATCGAATAGATAGCGATATTTTTTTGGATACGTTTTGGAAATGACATTTAAAAAAGTAACAATGGGTACCAATTATTCAAAAATTAATAAAAGTTTAAATATCTCGAAAACCGTGTGACATTCATTAGATTTATGGTTATACTTATAGAACACCCTATGTATATATATATATATATATATATGCACTTTTTCATTATTATTTACTTCTCCTCCCCAGTCTTCACGCGCGATTGCAGCCACGTCAAATACTCGTAGATAATTTATTTTCGTTTTTATTTTACGGATCAGTGTACGTTTGTCCCGACGAAGATACAGTAGTATCAAATTCGGTCAACGTGGTTAATACAAAATTGCTTGCTTAATATTATAATTAAATCTAACCACAAACGTAACGTTAGAAATAATGTAAATTTAAAATTAACATAAGTAAGGCTACACACTGGAGCAATAAACAAAAGCAATACGCGATTTTATTGCCATTTTAAACATTTTACCGCTCCATCATGCGGAAAAACAAAATACAAAATTTCGTTAATCAGCTTCGTTTTTGGAATAGATATTTATTGCTAATGATATACGTGCATTTCGTTTCACAATATTTGTTCTTCGTTTATCGTTTTTAACACTTTTCATCAAAAATGGAAAAAGATCGAAATTATGTACAATTTAGAAAAAATACTTGGGTAAATCATGCAAAAGTAGGCGATGATGCTGATGAAAATTAATTGTAGAAAAAAAGAAATCTAGTTGACATTTCGAGATCCAGTTTAAAAATTGTTGATGCTGTTTTAGTACAATATTTTGTCGAAATTTGGGATTATCACTAGAAGGCACGGAGATAATTTGTTGATGTTAATAGTCACTGGGAACGTGGAAGTACGAAGAGAGATACACATGGAGACACCAAAATGGAGCAACGTGGTGCATCACTGGATGTGAATGAAGCATATAACCGAAAGAAGTGAACATAAGTAGTACACGATATTACACTGAGTTAGATGATTAGACGCGACGACAACAGAGGAGACGAATCCATACCATAAAGGCATTAATAAAACCAGAGGCGTAACTAAAAAAATGAGCTCAGATGCAAAATGGAAAAAAAATCATATGGCCGAAATGCAAAATGGAAAGACCTCCTGTAGACAATGTATAGACACTAATAAATAGTAGGAACAAAATGTGTCTCTTATCCTTTGTACACATTTTAATTTTTAAAAATGTTGAGTGTAAGAGGACCTAGTCCACAATACCACAATACAATAATGGATGGATACCTGATTAATCGTAATTATACAATTATTTCGATTAATTGAAATATTTTATTGATTCCATATTATGGATTGAATACAAACAATAAAAGGTTATCGATCTTCGAACAGCCAGACTCTTTTATGTTATATGATTTAGTACCAGAAGCAAAGATATAGATTAATAATAGATTAATTTCGTAAAACGTTATTTCCAAGTATGTAGACGTAAAGCTTAACATGATTTTGTAAAAATTTCAAACAATAATATTTTCCGTAACGGTGCAGAATTTACACATATTCCTTAAACATTTTCGATTCACAATTTAGTCAGGTGTCCATCCATCTATAAAATATTGTATACTAGGTCCGTTACAACCTATAAATGTACTTGAAAAAAATTAAATGAAAAAAACCCTTCCTCAGTTTTACAGCGATTTTCGCTTCGCGATGAAAGTCTGGTCCATAACCCGACATATTAACGGGGAACTAGTGTACATATCGATAATGTTTTCACATTTTTACGTAATGCATGTGAAATTTATTTTCTAAACTGTTCAATTCCAATTCATGCTGTGGTGGATTTTAAAAATTATTAGTCCATATTAGCGATGGAAAAAATACAGGTGCCAATGGATCGGTCCCCAATGCGCCACGTTGGCTGCATTGGCGTAGTTACGCCACTGGACATCTTTATAAATAAAGGTTTTCTCAACATATTTATTATATTTAACTTACCAGAAGGACGGTGTGTAGAAAATATTTCAGTCTAATATCCATGAGAATTTTACCTGAAACAAAAAAACAATAAATTAATATATTTATACGAATAGTAGTCCTAAAACGACCATTAAAATAGCATATTCTTATATGAAACATGTTTTTTAAGTAAGTACCTTTGCTGGATATTTCTTTCTTCTGTCGACTCACAACACGCAATGTTAGAGACATTCGCATAGTGTGACGTGTTGTAGTGAGTGGTTGAAATGTTTTAGACAATAGATCAGCCCGCCGACTGTGAGATACGGTATTCATCGCCAAGTGTGTCTTTTGTCCTGAAGCGGTTTTTTAGTGGCATGCGTTTTGATGACGAAAATGAACTGAAAAATGATTTTCATTCTAGGCGACGTCGTTTCACGACGAAGGTATACAAAAATCAGTGTCCCGTTGTGACAAGTGCCTTAATTTATTTTAAAGTGTGTAGCGTCCGAAAAAGGTAAACTTTTGTGAAAATTATGTTTCTTTAAAAACACATTCGTTACTTACTTCAAAAACACGCCTCGTATATTTAAATACCTACTTATAATGCAATCTATTATCAAAATATCATTATCATCCCAACTTAGAACAATGTAACCTATCATTTCCATTTGATTTTCTGGGCGATATGTTTTATTACTAGAGGTTGGCCCGTCTTAAGAAATTGTCAGCATCATTAACCTGTCTCCTTTAGTACAGACTTCGGTCTAGTTAAGGAGACAGTGAACATCACTTACATTATGAAGATTATTCACCTAACATACTTAAAGAATTGTTTATAATGTATAATATGTAAGAATGTAAATTAAATAAATAAATAAATATTTCAACACTAGATTAAAGCTTGACTCTACCACTCGGTCGTCCGTCAATATTTCCCATTAACATAGCAAATATGTAATATTAAACAACTTCGTATTATCACGAATATTAAAAAAAATATTTCTCAATTTTGATAGTGATAAATAAAATAAATGTTTTGTCACTGTAATCAATCTTTGAGATTCAAAATGTAAAAAAGTTAAACAGAAAAACGACGGTTAAATTGAGAACGTACTGAAAATTTATGTTAAATGTTAAAAAAAAAAAAGATTAACATTGACATTTCACATCAACGTAATGTACTCCTAATAATTTCCTTTCAAATTTACCTACAAAGAGAGAACTGTAAACACAAAGCTGGTTATTTATTTATATGAATTATTTCGACTAGTATCATATTGTTGTGGATCCATGTGACCTGTAAATATATTACATGTATATAAACAGTAATTTTCATGGATTTTTTATGGCGTATAAATTCAGATTATTTATTATTATTGCTCGAATATACAAATTTGAATTTAATTTACAAGAATCTCAATAACTATAAATCTATAAAGACAATATTATATTGCACGATATCCGACAGAATAATGAGAGCAACTGGTGAAAATTTTATATACAAATGCATGTATCTATTTTATGATTGTAGTATCTGTGTGCCCTCAATTAAATCGCGATGTAAGAGAATTCTAGAAACAGTGCGCTAAATAATTAGAAAATATTGTATATAAAACAAATTTAACAAATCTTAACATGGTGTATAAAAATATAAATAAATATAATAAAATGTTTTTTTAACAACGAAAGATGAAGCCACACTAGATAAATGAATTTGAAAGAAAGATCCTCAGTATGATTTTCGGAACTGCCAAAGAAAACAGAGTAATGCGCAGGACCAGGAACTTACTTACTTACTATCACGCTGTTTCCCGCGGGGGTAGGCAGAGAGGATAGAGCGCCACACTCTTCTATCCTGACACACAATTCTCGCCTCATTCACATTTATAAATCTTCTCATACAAGCTCGAACTTTACCACCTTTATTATAAGTTGAAAGTCACAAAATCATAAAATTTGGAAGGTTTACAAATAAATATCGGGTGTCTAACGGAAAATTTTAAAGTTTAATATTAAATAAATAAAAATCTACAATGTTATTCTCATATTTTATTAAAACAAAATGGAGTTTAACGATACTTATTTAATGTTTTATAAACAATATTGTCTAAATGCCATCCATTTCTCTCAAGACACTCTTGCAATCGGACTCTTAAATTTGCGAACACGCAAGAGCAAAGCGTTGGTTCAATGGCAGCAACTTCACGGCGGATATTTTCTTGTAGGGCCTGAATTGTTCGAGGATTGTCGCTGTAAACTCTCGACTCTTAAGTCCTACCTAAGGATACCCTAGTATCCCCACAAAAAAAAAAGTAGCACGGTGTAAGGTCTGGTGACCGAGGTATGTCTCCGTACTTGGTGATTGATTTATTGGGAAAAATTCCCCTCAGCTTCTCCATTGAAACTCTAGCTGTGTGCAGAGTGACGAAAATGTGCTTTGTCAGTAAACAATATGTTTCCAAGCATTCGTGCTGTTCCAAAACGTTCCAGCATCGTTTTCGCTAAGGTTTCACGTAAAGAATAGTCATTTTCGTTGAGAAACTGCACGATTTGCAGTTTGTACGGGTGAAACTGTAGTTTATTTATCAAAATAACGTGGATTGTTGATTTTTTAATTCCAATACGGGCTGCAATCTTCCTTATCGATTTACGCGGATTGCGCATAATTTCACGTCGAACTTGAGCCACATATTCTGGTGTCGCTACTGACGTTGACGGTCCCGGAGGAGTTTGATTAACCGGTGTATCTTCTTGTCTGAACTTTTGAATCCATCACAAGATAAGTTGCGTGCTCGACCTATCACTCACTCGTTGAATATTAAAGTGAGTACAAAAAGCGCGACGCGCACGAACCGATGAATCGCCGCACTTTAAATGTTGCTTAACCGCGAATGCGCGGTGCGCTCCCAACCAGTGACTCATTGCGACTGGCAAATCCGCAAATCACGCGCGTCGAACAATACCCCTCCCACTTACCTCACCCTGATGGTTTACGAGCAATTACAATTTTATATTGAAATTTTTCCGCTGAACACCTTATATTATTTAGAGCATACGATCGATATGTAATGGCAATAATACACCGGAAGGAATGAAGAATAAGTAAATTTAAAATAAGTTCCTATCCATTATTGGTGAGGTGACCAGTGGATGCATATTCTTAAGGATGCCAGCACCTACATCGTGTAAAAGGCATGATGGTGATGATGATGTATTTATTATTGATACAAGATTTAGTTATTACGATCACTTAAAGAAAAAAAAACGGTATTATATTTTAACAGCTGCATATATAATAAGTTACTCATTTACATACATTTTCTAAGATTAATTAAATCGATAGTTAAATTTTTCAAACGTAAAATAAAAATTACCGACTTAATAAACAGTGGATTTTCTCAGTGTGTCAAATGTACACTAAATGTTTCTATATTATGAGCGAAGTTGCTAAAGCCATCAGAGAAACATCTGTTACGACGATTAAGATCCAGATATGGTAAAACTAAATAGAGAATTAATAATCTGAATTAATTTGGATCGAGGTTAATTAAGAAAATGAGATAAGATTCTGTTAAAGTACTAACGTGCGTATTTAAAATTTAATCACATATTTAAAGAAAACATTTTTCTTTAAAATAATATTAATAACCATTTAGATACAAAAGTTATGTTCGGTGTTGACGGGTATTTTCTAGAAATCGTTTCGAGACAATCGCCGAGATACGGATTTTGCTTCCGTAAAATTATTTGGAAACAACTCTCGCCTTTCGTAGTTCTCGTGTACACACCATATCTCAGAGATTTGCCGCGTTAAAATCAAATGTCAGTCCATTGACCATTCACGTTCCGTTCTAATCTCCCCGACAGCAATTAAAACGAAAGCTTTTCGTTTCATATTTTTACACTGTTGTATTGGTGACTTTCGGGTATGAGTTTTTGTCTCTTCCTACCAATTTCTAGCTGATCTCTGAGTTTATCACCAGATCAAAATCTCAACATGAGTACAAGTATTGATATTTATCTCAACTAAATCTACGCATTACCACGAACAAAACAACGTTAAGAGAGCGAACAACTATAAAATCTCATTAAATTATTTTTATAACGTTATAAAATACTTGATATTGCATAGTATATTTTGTTAAACTTTTTATATCGTCTACATACATATTAATAATAAAAATGTTCTATTTTATATAACTGCGAGATTTATTATCGGAGAGCATTTTGTTTTTTGCTAGACCCTGTGACTAGCTCGGCCAGTGTTTCCGGAATTGATAAAACAGAAATAAATAACAGTAAATGTTGTGAACATTGTCCCCTGTACTGTGCGACAAATGGTATTTATTTTTTTACATCACTAACTTGTTATGATTGACTAACAGCGCGCATATGCGAACGTAACATTCTTAACTTGTTAATCATCGGCTGAGCGTCGTGCATATGTGACAGCGTGAATCTAAATATTCGTAGTAATAGAGACCTTGTTTCCACAAGGTCTCCATTACTTATTTCACAATTTAATAATAACTCCATAATTTCATGAAAAATTATCATTAAGTCAATTTCTACATCTTTCATAATCGTAATAATTTAAGTTAGGTACTTACTAGATTTCGTTAGTTAATTTAACATCCTGACGAAGGAAATGATATTTTCTGAAACCAGTTGGAGTATTAAATAAATAAGTAGTAAAAAAAGTTAAAAAATCTAATAATGAACTTTAACCATAAAGTTGATAATGCTAATATTTATAAAAAATAACTATATATCGGATAGAATATTTTTCCATTTGCTGTTCACATTTCATATTCTGACCCAGTCTCGTTACCGATCTAGACCGTTAGGCTATCGTCTACAGAATAATTCATATGTACGGTACATCAAAATCGATTTTGAGACGATTGCTAAGGAAGCTAAAACAATATTTTTTTTTATTATATCAAAATATGAAAAGCTTCTGGATCTAATAAATTCTAAAAACTAGCCAAAGTTGATTGATTCATTTTGCAGTACATATAATACATGTATTCGTGTGGTATTGGAATAAATGTATATAGTATAGGCAGAAGCGTGCAGTGCATAGAAGAATAAAAGCTGTGATAATTAAAAATTCTGGGAAAAAATTGGATTAACAATAACGAAAACACTATTTTGCAATTAGTGCCGTCTGTACACCGGTAGAGAATTTAATTGTTTAGTTCTAAAAACTCACCGCAACTCACCGCTGTACTTATGGTGCTCTTTTTTTATTCGCCGCATCGTGCTATTTACAGTACTCAGTTCTGTCTTTAAGCTAGTGAATTACTCAAGTCATATAAATGGCTATTTACTGAATTGAAAATTCCTTTCGGTTGATCCGTTTTGTACGGAGTGGTTAACCTATGCTGTTTATTAACAGAATAACATTAGAAAGGGTTACAACTGCGTTCCAATCATTCGTGAATTTTAATATGTTACCATTTTTAACCTGTCGATTTCATGATTTTTCTTTAAATTTGGTCCATGGATTGGATTTTGATTTGAGAAAAATAAAAAGCAATTGGCATAACTATTTCCTACGTTAACCTTTAATAAAAATAATTATTTTCTTTAGTTATGACGTTAAGTATTTTCAAACAACAAATGAATCATGTTCAGTCATAGAAAGTGTTCTTAAAAACGTCCATACATTTTTTATATGGGTAAGAAAGTATTATTTTACGTTAAAACTTAAAGTTTAAATACACTATTAAAGGTACCCTAAAATTATAAATAAATACATTATAGGGTCGTATAAACGATGGATTTATTTTGTCTAAAGACGTTGGTTAAACGAAAGTACATATATTATATATGATTGTATAATATCATTGGTAACTGCATAGCCTAAATCTATACCTACTGCATGCCACTGAGTACAGGATATCTGTCTCATTGATTTGTTTGGTGTAAACATTATACATAACGTTGCTCCACAATACATACTTAAGGCGTAGATACCTACTGGAAGGGTAAAAATTTAGGTGCGACCACAGAATACCATGAACTAACGCAATCAAATAGCACCACGACTTTTTTTAAATATATGACTCGATTGGAACGAAAATTTAAACGCTGACAATATAAATACGCCTTGTTTACACAAATATTTAATTGTCGGGTGCAAAACTAACAATATAACTTTTAGATCGAATCCAAAAATTTTATTGATTTCAAATGATATTTTAAGTATAAAATATGATGGGGATAGAAGTCTATAAAAATCATACAGATGATCTGGACCAATTACTGCATTTGATTCAAAGTCGTGCTTTTGTGTAACCAGCCTACATATTTTGAAAAAAAAATCGGTCAATTATTCAATGAGTAGCTTGTTGGTGTAGTGGTCAAGACGTTGGCCTAGCGATCTAGTGGTCGTGGGATTCTCGCCTCGTCCCAGGACATCAGCAAGTTAGTCCTATTTTCATAGCACAAGCGTTTAGCTTAGTTTGAAAATAGTAAGAATATTGATATGAAACGTATTCCCTGTACGCATCTCCATTTAAAAAAAAAAAATAATAATAATTCCAAAAATACTACATTTTTTCCAATTCGACTCGACCTATACTTCAGTTAGGTATAAAGATTTCATTGTTTCCATGTACTTGGATGCATGGATGGTGACCCTCCCCCACCCTGCGTCGCCAACATTTCCTTCACTTGATAGGCCTATATTATCCGGTGTGAAAATATACCCTTTACTGTGCCCTTAGAACCTTTCATCTCGCCATTCATCGCGTGAATATATATATCCTTTAGATTATTGCCAAACATTTTTTAAATCCGACACTCTTAACCTATTTATCGTAAATACCTACCTATCATTAGAGCGAGCAACAACAATTAACGACAGTGCAGTGACTCAGAGAGAACGAAATAACATCAATCGCGAATACCGTGTCGCGAGCAGCTGCCGCTGACGAGTTACGCAATATATTTTTTGTCTCGATAAATAGCCGCAATTGAATTAACCGCTCTCGCCGCGCTAGTAAACTGAGCAAATAACTTAATAACCTTTGCAAATACCATTCCTCACAATGTAAAGCGACTGTGATTGCGATTGCGATAGAACGCTCCGAGACATGTGTTTAATACAAATGTCCCGCTGAACATTGGTCTCGAAATAGTGTGCACAAACCAATTATAAATTCTACCAGCAAGTAAATACAGGGTGTAATAGACCTAGTCCACAATATGATTATATATATATATATATATATATATATATATATATATATATATATAGAAAGAAATCTGACTAAGTATTAACAAAATCTAGACATTTACGAAAAATATAATTAAGATTTTTACAAAATCATGTTAAACTTTAAGTTTGCGTGTTGGGGATTATCACAGTGGACTGTATGAAGGAAGAAACAGGATAACACAATACTTGAAAACTACCGCTGACTTTTTGTATTACCGCCTCTCTCACCACTCTCAGCAGTTGAAGGATCCCTTGAAGGATGCCGGAAGTCACTTTTAAGACGTTCGTAATGGTTGTAGAAGGTACCGTCGGCCACTTTGCAAAGTATCTCGTGAAGTAGGTAGATGACCGACGTGTGTTCGAAAAAGTACAAGTAGATAGAACCAAGTATGTGTCGGAAGGTTGGAAGGTATCTATATGTTATATATTATCATCACAATTAGAAAAATTACGGACTATCATAAATTTGTAATGAAGTAAAAAAAAATATGTACACAGACTAACTGAAACATAAATTAACTCGAATATACTCCTTCTCTATACACGAGTCTTACTACTTGAGACTAAGACTAATAATCAATTATATATATCCACTGATTATTGAAATTGTATTATATTTTTAATATTAATATAAAAAATAAAAATGTATTAGGAACACAACTTCTCTAACACTGCGTTTTTTGAAATAAATATTTGCAAAATTGGACCATTCTTATTCAATATCTTTGCTTCAGGTCATGTAACAAAAAATAATATGGCAGCTCAATGTTGTAATTTGGAATCAATACAATATTTTAATTAATCGAAATAATCGCATAATTACGATTTTTTATTCCTCTGATATGGTTGAGACTAGGCACATATCCCTTAAACATTTTTGACTCGTAATTTTATAATATTATGCACCACTATATTATATTCCACTCAGTTTAATAAATAAAGTACTTCAGTTAATTAGTGCAAAGTTAGATAAAAAAACTTATATACAAATAGAGAGATTTAACCGATTAAGTTACGATGTTCATTACAAAAGTAGTCAAATTCATCTATATTACATACATTTGCCAAGTAAGGCATCTATATTTTCATGTTGGAAGCAGTTAATTAGCCATTTTTCTTTTAATTATCACGGAACTACATTCTAATAAATCGTAACATCACAAACAAATGTGATTACATTAAAAATTAATACAGTTAATGTATTCTGTTAACAAGTTATTCAAGCCCCGGCGCCACCTATGAAGTTCCATTCAAAGGTTTTTTTTTAAATAATATTTTTTCCGTGAATCTAATTTAATCTAATAATTTATCTAGATTTGCTTTAATTATCATGAAACTATGTTCAGATAATTTGTTCTGATTCTTATTTTTCTTTCATCCCTTAATTTCACCGTCGTGGCCCAGTATGCCGGCCACTCGCATACCTCGGTTTTGATCCTGCGAAGGTCTATCGTCTCCACTCTTATCATCAGCGCGCGGCATTACTGAATGCATTCTGCAGATATCGGTGGGTGAAATCAAACTCCCAGAAGCCGTAAAGTTTTCCAATACCGACAACAGGTAACAACACGATCGCGATCAGCAATCGTCGGGAAGTCTGTCTGACGAACCTCACTCTTCTCACCGCCGCCTTCCCATTAACAGCGACAAGGAACGCCTCCGTAAATTATTCGCGTGTAGTAATTTTATTGTATATGTATATATAGCTAAACTATTATACTCCATACTTGGTAACTGTTCCTGTCAACAAACTAAGTTAATTGTACGTAGTTTTTCGTTTTCTAACACACAATACTTTCCGCGATTATCGAATCGAACATGTGAGTGATGGATGAATATTGAGGCACCACGGTTCACACAACCTGCCAAATCCTTCTGATTTACACACAAATAATCCGCAGTTCCGATTCCGATATCTTAATTCCCAAAATTCCATTGGCACGTGTATCTATGTGTATGCAAAGATTTTTTAATTTTTTTAGCTGTGCAGGTGTTAGAGCACAGCAATGATGTAAAGTTGTCTTACATTAAGCTGTTTAAAGAGTATATCTTAAATTAAATCAACATTATATTAAAGACAAGGCACCCACGTTTCCTTGTGGTAGAATCTAGCACGAAGTTAACCCCGACAGGGCAACGGGTAACATTACGACAATTCATTCAGATAACTTCCTGGAGAGAGTGAACGGTGAAATACTTGACTATCAGCGTGCACCTCTGTTATATCGGGATGATGAAGTCAAAATGCCTTGAGCAAGATGCACACCGACGATCACGCCAGGCCAAAGCCGTGCCACATTTGTTCAATCTTAATATTATTGCTACATAATAAAATAATCTAGACCCTCTTATTAAAGCACGACCGATATACGAAGCAGCGTTTCAAAGCACATCAATTTTACTCTACTCGTAGATCAGCAATTAGTTTTCATCACAATGAAACCCCATTACATAATGTGTACGTATGATATCACTGGCAGTCACTTGAATTGGTTCACAAATTATTTTGAAAATAGGAAATGTGCACCCGCAGTGATCATATGTACATTTAATATGGAGTGACTCAAGGAAGCACACTCGGTCCGATACTCTTATAATACATATTAATTAATGAATTATTTTTTTTAAATTTGGAGAACGGAGTCAAAATCAGTTATACTGATGACACTGCAATCATTATAAATGGTGACACGTGGGTCGAAGTATTTAAAAGAGCAGAATTAGTCACTGCAGAAATCAAAAGTCTTCTAGATAATCAGCTTCTAACACTTAACTAAAAATAAACATATTTTATTGCCTTTTTGTTAAAAAAACAAGAGAACCAAATCTGATTAAAATATATTGAAAAAATGAGTGAGATAATTTATCCCGGATTAACAATTGATGAAAATTTAAGAAGCGCTCTTCATATCGATCGAGTAAGCTCCAAAGTGAGAAAATTAATTTATATATTCAAATTACGCAGCTTCATGAACATTACATTATTAAAAACGGTATACTATTCACTTTATCAGTCTCATCAGTTACGCAATATGTGCATGGGGCGGTGCAGCACTTATTTTAACGGATTCGCTAATTAAGGCTCAGAAATGGGTCATAAACAAATAAATGAGTGATAAACAAGATCAATCTTAAAATTATTTTTTAAAAACTTAAATTCACATCCACGATCCGAATCGAAAGAAACAAGAAGCAAAACCTTCAGAAACTATTTAATGCCAAAAATGAACACAAAATTTGGGTAATGATGTTTTTTATTTTGTGCACCACGAATATATAATAAATTGGCACTAAATCTCAAAGGGTCAAAAGTGATTAGTGAATTTAAACCAAAATTAACACGCATAGAACACAAAATGAAAGTATTTTGTTATTTGTGTTAATCTAGCTACCTACACGTTTTTGTCTCCAACCATATTATAGATAAAAGTCTTGTTGAATAACTTATGACTACTAAACTACCCCATATGAAGACAACATTTGGACAAAGATAATTAGCACGATAACTTTAGAACATTTTAAACCCCAACGCAAAAGAAATTCTATCTACTGCGTCTATCAAAAAGAAAGTTGCTAAACGACTGAGAAATCATTAGGAAGAGTTGCTCCAGTGCTTGTATACCAGTGATTTGAAAGGTAGGGACACTTTGGTTTCTGTTATAATTATACATTCGTTTAAATTTATACCAACAATGTTTTTATATTTCCATTTTTACAACTGCAGAAAATATTATAAAATATGTGGCGGTTTGCCCAGATTAGGCCTAGCCAAACTGGGAATTATGTCACATTTTGAAAATTGTTTCCAAAATTATTGTACTACTCCGAGTTCCACAGACCAGTAAATGAATATGGAAGAGGGGTTTGGAACATTAGTTGCGGGACGAGGGGCATTCTACACACATTCTTGGTGGAAACATAAATCCGATAGTTTATGACACATTTATGCAACAGTAAAAGTATTTATTCTTCGAAAATTAAATCTTTATGTAAACAACACGTATTTTTTTACATTAATGCATATTATATTGTCAGCGTTTAAATTTTCGTTCCAATCGAGTCATATTTTTTTTAAAAGTCAGGGAGCTATTCGACTGACACCAAAATGAAAATATTGAGACAAGGAATTTGCGTTAGTTTTTGTCTATAAATTTGGTGGTCCGTGTCGTCGTAATACAATATTAGTTTATTTCCAAGTCACTTGGAAGCGATTCGTGAGGGAGTAACAATCGATTACTCTAACCTACAGTGGCTTGTTGCATTGAAACATTGTGAACATTTTGATATTGACGTAGAGTGGGCTCTGGAATTCATACTTGTACATCAAGACTGAAGATTACGATCTTCATAAACTCCCGCCCTCTTGACTATGCTCCTCCATTTTTCACGGCATCCTGCAGATCTTAGAGCTGTCATCAGAGAATTGCATATTGCCTTTGTTGGGTGAGGGTTCTTCCTCTTCCTATTTGTCTTTCGACGTGGCCCACCACAACAAGCTTCTCCAAGCTATCTTCCCTTCTTGCAAGGTGTCAAAAAAATTTAAACATGTGTCTCAGGTAAATGGTTGTAAATACATAATCACTTTTATAGGGATTGTGGTTGTTGAATATTATTTAAGGTTCTGAGGATAGTGAGACTGAAGCCTCTAACTACCTTCTAGTCTCGCGCTTGTTAGTACATGTCGCAATGTATGCGGTGTGGGTATGTGATTATTTATGTTTTGTCTAGAGCAAGGCATTAAAATGTAAGAGCACTTACAAAAGTAAGCGTTTATTGCTGGATGAATTATACAAAAGCTGGTTCTACGATACTCGTTCGACGAGTATACAGCTAAATGCGCGTATGAAGTTGACTACTAGAGTGGCTCGTTCGGGATGTCGATGGAAGGACAGTCCGCGGAGAAGTGGTCACCAGCTCCATAGACTGGTCCATCACGATGTATTACATCTGCTGACTGGTCAGTTTGGTTTCTTTATTGGTTACACAGTTTGGTTTTATATGGCTGTTAGGTGACCCCCTACATGGACATGTCTGTGGGGCACGTGCAGTATTACCACACTTTTAAATATATAATCAAAAACCATTTAATTCGCTACAGAAACGTTCATATTCATGCATTCAGGCGACAATACACATTATTTAATTTTTTTTTTGTAATTAGGGCCATATTAAATTAAAAACATGATCAATATCAAACGACTTTATAATTTTTTTGTTTTTATAGGTAAAACTGTTGTCTGTTAGTAACCACCGAAGGATGGGAATTAAAAGAAACAAATAAAATTTAATAGCACTAATAGTAGCGGTACATTTTTATTCAGCAGTACATAGCTGGTTTTGGTTGGCGGATGATACCTAATCTATCGACGCGCTTTGGAGATTTAGGAGTTCTATTCTTTTGTCAACTATCCTCTGGAAGATAAGCTAACGGAAAATATGCTGGAGATCTCCTGAATTGATCCATCTCGGTCGTCATGAGGGCCAACGACTTATATAATTGTAATTTTATCAAATTTCGACTTAGTGTTCTTTAACCATCCAGATCCACCATCTTGGTACAAAAAGTTCATTAATATGGGACCTAGAGAATAAAGAAAAACACACACACACAGTAGAATCATAAATCTAAACAAAATAATATTAGAACGTATGATCGCGTCAAGTTAAAACAATCTTTAAATTTTCCAATAGATAAATAACAATTCTCGACCGCAATATTTAAACAAGACAATGGCGTATGGACCAATATCCGACTGTCATGTAAAATCTAAGATCTCCTCTCAAATGCAAATTCTCACGAGAGCTATAAATCTCCTCCGAGTACGTACCATCCTTCAATATCTGGTTTACTTTCATTTTACTAGAATAATTATGTTTGCCGAGTCGTCTCCGCTTGACCAACTCACGAACTGTTGCGCAATATTATACGTGCTGAGAAAGTTGAGTTTTAAATATGTTTTTGATGAGCGCCGAGATGGTACAGTTACGTGTCTGGGAAATCTCGACAGGAGTATCGTGTTGTCAAGATACTATTCGCGAAGATATATATCAATATTTTCAGGATGTTTGCTAACAGATTTGACAGGCACATATATAAATTCATCCTACATACTCGGATATAATTTCCTTCTGTCGCAGGTTACATGGCAACATAAAACAAACGACATCATTCATATTAAGTTAAATTCCATCACGCGATAGCGTACGATTATTGCATAAAAAAAGTATAATTTTAACGAATTCAAATTTCTGATCTAGTGTGGTGGGCTAGGAACAATTGTATGGCACTAAGGTGAAATGTTGAGAAATTATAAATACCGTACAATAATTAACAATTGAGGAGAATGAACAAAACATTTAAACAACCGCACGAATACAGAAGTGCGCGAGTTCCAAGGTCTACGAAGTCTAATCACGTGATAAGCAACAAACAGTCCTCGAATTTAGCTTGTGTAATCTTATACAATACAATTTCGCTTTTAAATTAAGCCAGGTCACTATATATATATATATATACACTCAGGTCTATTTTTTTGCGGTAAATACGTTCCACAGAAAAACGCATAAAAAAAAAACTAGACACACGTATACAAATAAAGGAAACGTTTCATAATTTTCCAAAATCGCATAAAACTAATTCAATATGTTAAAATATACCGAAAAAGCATAAAAAAAGTTAATCAAATTTCAGAAAAATATAATGTTAACATATTCCTTCGAAATTTAGGTATAAAAATGTTATAAAAAATCTTTTTTGCATATTTTTTCCTTAATTTTTTTTATAATCACTATATGATAATGTTCGGCATAATGTTCGATATCACTTTCATCATTATGTCCTGACGATAATGATTATTCACAAATAAAATTAGCCTCAACTTCGCATGTTGATTTTTCCCTTTTGACAATATAATCAGTGATTAAATTTTGCGATGAGTTTGCTAATATTTTGTACAATTCGTGATATCCATAAATGCAATTCTGAAACTTGAATGCTCGTTCAGAATTATCATCTTTTTCAATGAAATAGTTTGCCAATTTACTGCAAAGTTGAAGACTTTCTCGAATTACACTCGCAGTGAGGGTGACTGGAGATTCGTTTTCTTCCGATTTATTTTCTTAGACGGTATCAAGAGTTATACTAATGATATCATTGTCATTCATGACATTATTCTCTGCATTATGGTCACTAATAATTTCTGAAAACAATGGAGGGGAGAAACGCATCCAGACATGCCCAATTTCACTCGGTTTCGGCTGAATTGTGCTGGCACTGACTGTGTTTGCATATACAGACAAAATTCTCAATTACAGACAGATACAGACAGAATTTTGGACTCTTTCAACATGTCAAATTAGTCTAAAATAGTTATTTAAAAAAATAATGCTTCTTAAAATATAAACCGCATAAAAATAGTAATGTATTATTAATGCAATGGAAATGAGTTGACAACAAAATTCGGGAAATTAATTTATTATTTTCAAAATCTACGAAAATCAATAGCGTAATAATTAAACAATTTAAATTTATATATTCGTCGTCTTTTCCTTTCTTGCCACTTCCCATCTACAATATTTGGGATCGACTCTTGTAGCACGTAGACGTAAGGAACTGTAGTGTTGCGTCATTTCCTAGTTAAAAAAGACTATCTGGCATCTTCTTTTCCATGCTAGTCCACCATGTAGCGGGAGAACGTCCATTTCCCCTTGTCGCATACTATTGTTTATCAATTCCTCTATAAAATACACATATTTTCTTCCATTTATGAATATTAGAACCTACTTAGTAAGGTTTCACATTTTAACAAAACTTAGTTTAAAAAAAATGTGGTGTCGATCAATAATATTCCGCATCCGAAAATATTGCGACAGATTCATAGTCAGTCCAAATTATTTATTAAAATATCGCTGTATATATAATTTTGTTGCTGTGCGACACGCGCGGACGCGGACGTGCGGAATCCCACTGAGACGTAAGACTATTATATATGTAGGACCATCTCCTCTCTTCCCTTTTAACTTTTTATTATAAAATACTTAGTTTTTTTAATTTTGTGTTAGTTTATATGCGAAGCTTTTTTTAAAATTATTATTATAATTATCATTCAATACGCGTCACATCAATATTCAAACTCCAGGGCTCCTGAAACGAGGCTCGCACCCCCGATCACTAGACCACAATCACATCATATTACGTAAAGATTTTTTTTTTGTTTCACTAAAATAATTAAATTAAAATAAAAAGAATAAAAGAAAATATATAAAAGTACCTTATAATAGCTTGTTTGAACCGTGATTTAAATCAAAGAACGCGAAATTGCACAACGATAGTAATGATTAGAATGTTATTTTTAACGACTTGTTAACAATAGCGTCGTTTATTAAAGAAAAATTACAGACGCATGTACCGTGATTAAGAAGGCGAAATTTTGCTATTACAATTTTCCACGCAAGAGAGTGAAAGTATGAAATACTAACGTAGCTAAAATGATATAAATAAATAAAAGAATAAGACGAAAATTTATAGTGTAACTTGTGAAAGTAGATATATACTCGTAAGAGTGGAGAGAGGACTATGAAGGCGTGTTTAATCATAATATAATATAAACCGATATAGTTGTAAGGAGTCATGGGTAAAATGGTTCAATTCCAGTACCGCTCACATGCTGAGTCAGTGCTCTGCTACTTTAGCTACTCCCCTAGTAGACTGTGGTGCCAAAATATCATCAGCATCACTCTACAACCCTTAGTGGGTCTTGACCTTCCCAATTTTTATACTTTAGTGTATATGAAAGAAAGTAACATACTTGACCCCTTTCAGATGTAGTATATGTACTATAGGCTGCGAAACAAACAAATGTCGCCATTATTCAGGAAGTTAGCACTAAAGAAAGGCTCTCTAGAACATGTGGGATAATAATTATTTTTCAAAACCGGTAGATGTATTTAAACTCAATAAATGGTCAATGAAACAAAGTTAAAAAATAAAAATAATGAATTTTAACCACAATCAATTTTGCTAATTTCAAAAGAATTATTTCATACTTTGAGCACGTTGCTAGAAGGGATGGAGAAATTGGGGATCACGGGGGACGTAAGTGGGGCGAAGGAGAGAGAGCGATCTCCAATAAGATGGACTAACCAAGTCCGAGATACAACCGGAGGTTCGTTACATGTTACACTAAACGAATATATAAATAAACAAATAATTGAAGTACAGGGTGAATTTTATGTTCCAGTACCATATTGTTTTTGCATAACTAGAAAATAAATTACAATATTTTAATTAATTTTTTATTTATAGATTATTTGTTTTATTACAATTATGTATGAAATATGACATCGGACAAGTGGCCACTTCTAGCAGCGGTACAAATGCGTGCTCTTTTAACCAAATTACTCTCATAGAGAAAAAATAAATGTTAAACGAAATATATATATATATATATATATATATATATATATATATATACATATCCTACTGATTATTCTAAAAATGTATTATATTTTCTAATATTGAAATAAATAAAATATTAAAATAAATAAAAAATTAAAATGACGTCGGCTAAGCCGGCTGCCAGCTGCCTCTAGCAGCGGCAGAAAAGTTGCTCTTTTAACCATATTTTTCATAACATTTTCGCACACTTCGTATGTTATTTCAGCAATTTCATTTCGAATATTATCCTGTAGCATCGGAATTGTTGTTGGTTTACTAGCAGAAAACTTTCCTTTCAAGTACTTCCACAAATATTCGGGAGCCGTCAAATCGGATGATCGAGAAGGCCAGTCGACATCACCACTTTTTGACATTATGCGGTCGGGAAAAATTTCTCGAAGAATTTCAAGCATAGCTCGGGCTGTGTGTGAGGTGGCACCATCCTGCTGAAACCACATTGTGTTATAGGCCCAATAGACCCAATTTGGCTACCAAGAAATTTTCTAACATGTGACGATAGAGATCACCATTAATACAGCGTTGCCATTATTATTTAGATAAAATGTTTTGATGACCTTAACACATTGTTAAGGCGTTAGATGCTCGAAAATAAAATGTAATCTACTTTCTACGACTACCAAATACAAAACTGACAAATATCTGCCAAACCAAAATAGCGACCAAACAAAATCGGCCTGGAACATAATATTCAGCTGTAGAATAGAGGAGATAGAAAGAGAAATGGTGTATGATTCTCTCCAATCCTGGATTTCTAATACATATATAACTTTGAAAACATTGTCACTCCATGTTAGTCTTGGCTTTCCCAAGCTCTTGTGGCTTGCTGGTCATGGGTTCAGCAATGATGTCGGTGATTGCGTGTTCGGTCATCGTCTCCATATATTCAACCACCGAAGTCTTTTTAATAAACGAGACGCTTACTTCATTATCAAATTATCATATAAGTACATTCATAATAATATTACGCTTCCCCGTCTACACTGGTTAAAATCTATGACTATATGGCTTCGGTATTGTCAGTGTCATAATACTGTTTCGTGCTTGCTTAAACGGCCAAGTCTGTGAGACTCCTGTCATCTGATCTATGTCTCGTGATCATATCGCGTCGCACTCTGGTTTTTTTCCATATTTATGTCGCTGTCAAATGTGACATTTTGCCGTCAAGCAGCATAAAGCAACTGATTGTTTATTGCTGCTAGGATCTACGGGCGGCAATTGTGGTCGCAAAGAATCAGGACTTCGCCAGAGCGAAGTGGCTAAAATAACTGCCGACAGGGCCTAGCAACGAATAATCCGCGATGAGACCCAAACCGCGCAGCGGTCACCAATGGCCCCGTAGCGGTCACCAATGACCCCGTAGCGGTCACCAATGACCCCGTAGCGGACACTATTGGCCGCGAAGCTGCCACAATAGCCTCTCGCAGGGTCTAGCAGTAAGTAGCAACAGCCGATCGCTTATCTTTAGGTTTAAGTATATTTGTGAGGTGATAAAAAACTGTGTCGTATTTTAATAAATGTGACCCAAATAGCTATTAACAATACAGACACGTAAAAATTTAAACACACGGATAAAAAAAAATATTTTCATCGTATTTAACTTTAACAATGAAAGGTTTGCAACAGTAAATTGAAACGGTGGATGGGTCACCATAAATTTAACGCCATTGTTCAAAAGTGGATGGAGGAAGGTAAAGTGATAAAACAATGATGACAGAACTGGTCCAGAGCGTGATGCAACCATTCTCCTAAGACAATCGTTAGATCTCACTGCTCCACGACTCCGAGAGAGGAAGTCTGCTCTCCTGGCATTTAATTATCGCCCGTGGACCGAGAATGGACCACGACCGCTTACTGCACTGCTCAAATGTTATTTACTGTCCACCATCTGCGACAGAGAAACTCGTTTAAGTGGCCGTCGAGGGTTACTATTGTTATGATCGATCAAGTAACAAAATATAATTTATTCCATCCAAACACTAGGTAATTTGGGAAATTTGAAGTAACTAGCTAATTTTCAAAATAACTGGTTAAAAAACATACCATCCCTGCATATGTGTTTTTTTGCTCGCTGCTGCAATTTTGAAACATAGTTCTATGATAATTAAAACAAATCAGATAATTTAATTAGAAATGTATATATATACCGAGTGAAACAGACACAATATTTTATATGTGGATACCCGATTAAAAGACGAGTTGAAAATGTTCAAGCAAATGTGCTTGTCTCAACCATGTCAGATATATAAGCATTTAAAAAATAAACTTAATTTTGCGATAATTTTAATATTTTATTGATTCAAAATTATATATTAAATACAAAAAATTAAAGGTTATCGAATTTCGAGCAGCCTGACTATTTTTTGTTAGATGATTTAGGGCCTGAAGCAAAGATATAGATTAATAATGGAAAATTTTCGCGAACATTTATTTCGAAATATGTAGAATTAAAGGTTAACATGGTTTTATAAAAATTTCAAACAGTAATATTTTAATTTACACATATTCCTTGAACATTTTCGACTCGTAATTAAGTCGGGTATCCACCCATATAACATTGCAGACTAAGTCTGTTACACCCTGTATATTCCAGATTAAATAAAATTGATTAATTTTTTTTAATATTTTTTAAATAAACATATGTACACGGAACACACGTCACATTAATATTCGTACTATTTTTAACCAAAGTTAGATGATTGCGCAATGCTATTAGAATTATCTTGGTGGTCTCCTGGAATGAGGCTCGAACCCCCGACCACTACATCATTATTTATTTATTTATTTTATAAGTATTTTCATATACGCTCTAATACAAACAAGATCAAAATTGTTTATTTTTACTAGAACTTATCTTTCACATATTTGCTTAGTTTCATTTTGAATCTATGCAGTTTCTCCTCCTTTCTTATGTTTTCTGGCATTTCATTAAAAATCTTCATCGCACTATACATCACCGATTTCTGAGATTCAGCCTTCTTCCTGAATGGCAGTCTATCTATTCCTCTAGTATGAAAGTTCGGCGAGCGTCTTAACTACTAGACCAACAAGCTACTCGTGATGTAATTAATTAATCCTGACGTCATCTAGCGTGTATTTAATATACAGTTGAACATTCATAAAAGACTACGTATGTAAGTCTCAAATTTGTTGTAAAAACATTTTCTCGGTAAGGAAACGTTCCGGGATTGTATCCCGGTGGTAACCATTTTTTATTAAATAAAATTTTCGTGTACACCTTTCTGACTGAATCATCCAATTTGTTTTAAAAAAATAATTCACTAAATCACATTCCATTTTGTATTTCAAAAGGTCACCCGGATAAAATGTGAAGCAATTCTTGGACAAAATGATTTATATAAAATGGCCACTAAATCACGTTGACCTTTCCTGATAGGACGGCAGCGTAGGCGTAAAAGACATATAAATGATCTTACATGGATAGCGATATAAATAAGATTGAACCATAAGCAATTTGAGACACTTAAAATATACAAATGTCGCAAACGGTAAAACTCTTTGAGCACTTGACATTTACGCGGAACGATCAGAAAGTATGCAGGATTATGTCAGGAGATGAAAATAGGTTCCACATATTTGGTTCGAAAAAATAAGCATTTAAGATTAATTTTGGTGATTTCTTTATTGGTATTATAGCTTAAATCATGAAGCTTTCCATCGGTAATCCGAGTCCCGGTGATTTATCTTAATCTAAAGAAATCTTATATAATTATATTAAATAAAATAACAACCCCTTTGTATGAAACCACGAAATTTTTTATACGTCAAGCGGTTTCGCTTATCTCAAGTTTCATCAAGACATATTTGAAACTAATTATAAATACAAAAAGAATGCACTTATGTATACATAAAGAGGGAGATAGAATATAAAATTATATGCGAAATAGAGAGACAGAATACATATACAGATAAACAGAACATTAAGAGATGGGAAAATACGGTATTGATGGATATTAAATTGATTTTAAAGGAAATATCTAATATATGGTTAATGGCTTAATTAATTTGATTATTAAGAATTGGTTTGGACAATTTAGAAGCCCTCGAAATAAAAAAGGGAATAAATGGTGATAAAATTATTTAAAATGACTAACCACAAAGTAACTGCTTTAAATATTAAAATGAGTTTATCGTGCATTAAGGTGATAAGGGAATCTCTATTGGTGAAACCATTGAAATCTGAGGTCTGTAAATTCTTGAGATGCCATTAAAGTGAAATAAATATCGAGAATTCTGCACACGTCTTCCACATAATAAAATAAATTTCCTTTCACTGATAACAGCATTTTCATTGTATCTCTATAGAAGTAGATCCCGATCGAACGGAAGAACGGAACTGAAATGTACGGGTGAAAATGATTCTCCCAATATACAACGACGATATTACACTTATAGGTCTAGCTGATGAAACTAACATAGTGAAGATATCCCATTGTGTAGCAAGATCGTTTCCAATTGATTAAGTTATATCGGATTTGTAAAGATTTTAGACATTTTCTACTTACTTACTTACAGACATTTTCTACCGATTTACAACTCAATATATACGAGGTGTCACGAAGTACTGTCGAAAATACGAGTAACAGAATAATATTAGGTCAAACTCAATAAAACGTAACTTCAGATTAAATGAACTTTATTAATCGAAATAAAAGCCTTTGATATTACATACTTTTGCCAACGAATTGAACGTAGTTACGCAGAAAGCAGTCAGCCAGTTACAGAAAACTCGCACTGAGATAAACACACTTAAGTAAAAAGGGTGAATAATCAAATTGACAAAACAAATTAAAAATTTTTTCATTTTAAAATGAACAATAATTTATAAATGTTATTTTTAAGGATAACACATTTTTATTGTGAAGTTGCAATTTTACAGAACACAGACCTGTGATTAAATGTATTAATTAGAAATATATACACATAAAAATAAATTTATCATAATATCCTTGCTGTTACAGGTATTAGAATCTGGATCTCTTCCTATCCGGAGAAGTGCATTAACCGATTATGCTACATCAATACAGTGAGTTGACGAAAAATTTTTGAATTAATTATATGTTGCACTTTCAAATCGATAATTAATATAAGTTCGAAAATTTGTCGTCAACTCACTGTGTTGGTGTAGCATAATCAGTTAATGCATTTTCTCGGATAGGAAGAGATCCAAGTTCGAATCCCGGTAGCAACAACAATATTTTTTCGACAATTGATTTTATATGTATATCTTACTAATTAATACATTTAATTTGAATTAAATACATAAACGGTAGACAATTGTGTATAAAGAGGATTTAGCGATTTTGGTGTTTTCCATATTGTGCTATTTTTATTAGATTTTAAAATGAGGTATGTGCGATCAGCAATGCTTTTAGAAGACAATTATTAATAATTTGTGCATGATGCTGCATAGGTGTTTTTGGCACAGTATAGAATTGACGTTAGTTATTAAGATAAAAACATTTCTTCAATATTATGTGTTATAAACTTATTTATGGCTAACTTATCAGTCGGATTAAATAAAATCCAAAAATTATTCTTTAAATACTTTTTCCACTGGTTTTCTGTTACTGAATTTTTTGCCGTCAATAGTTATTGTGGTATTTACTGTTTCCGAGGTAAGTTTGCAGAACTCCATAATCACATATGCGAAAATAATACATTTGTTTTTTGATTCTACTCGTTTAATTTACTTAAAACGCGTCTCGCCTTGAAAGGCCAATTTCAATCTAACAATTTAACTCAACAACTTGTATTTATAACTATAATGGGGGACAGCTATACAATTTTATTTGCAAGAGATGAAAAGGGACATTATTATTCATTGGAATTCTGAGGATTTTCATACACTAATGATATTTTAATACTTATTGCCCGGTGGGTCAAAACAAAACACGTCCGGCGGTGGTGGGTCATTTTAGACCCACCTCAAGTTTTCAGTTTTTCAACAGTTTGTGGGAGATTTTTTAAAGATACTTCATTTTAAATATGATTTAATGAAATGGCGTAATGTTTTTGGTAAAAAATAAAGATAAAAATTAAAAAATATTACGAATCATGTGCACATTCTCACGCATCAACAGACGCCTTACACAGCCAAAATACAAACATCCACTGAGCATGTACTCTTCTCGTCGGAACCCGAACAGGTAGTGTCATAAAACTTACAGGTAGATGCAACGACCCCCAAATAGTTATATTACTGGCATTGTCTAGGAGCCGCCAGACGAAAATAAGTCCAAAAAAATACATGGACGCTACCTGGTATCCTTTGTCTACCGGCTCAAAATATTAACAATATATATTTCGGTGTAAGCGCTGAGTTTCAATCCCGTAAAAGCGACTGACTTTTGAGCGTTTTTTCACATTTCTATCAATAACTCATTTGAATCTCATCCGATAACATTTATTTGTATCTCAAATTATTTGGAAATATTTAATAAAAGATTAACAAGAAGGAAAACAGCATTAAACGAATATTTGTAGCGTAAGTCATATTTTTACAAATACTCGGGTCAAATCTGACCCACCACCGCAGAGTACGTATTAATGTATGTAGAAAATGACAGCTATTGTTTTCTTAGATTGTAAAATTATATAGCTGCCCTTTTCTACAAATTACTCATCTCAATCTCATGAACATAAAATTGTATAGCTTAACATTTTTTATTGGTTAACATTGCGTGATGTTTGAGATACGTAATGCTCATGATAAATTCAAGCAAAAAAAAGGTAATTTTTTGATAGCCAGTCTCTGAGCTGGTCGTGTGGTATATCGTTCTTGGGACTTTCAAGGTCTGCATCTGGTACGTGAGCGCATTGTCCCCATTTCGTCACCTGCAGGTGATATCGGTCAAATTAATAAGAAGAAGATCGGAAAGTAAACGGCCTTGCCTTAGATGCTGCTGTGAAGATATTGGAAGATAATTTACATTACTTTATGGCTCATACAATCAATTCATAAAATTTAGCAATTAAAGGCGGGTTATAATATATTTTTTTAAATTTCATTATCGATAATTCGGCGTTAATTACCAACTATACGGTGTTGGCGAATTGACGAAAGCCGATTGCTTTCTGCTAGTTAACAGGCCCTGCGGGCGGACATGTTAGATAGTAGAGTTAAGAAATAGAGTACAATGGATACAGAACACAGTGTTGTCTTGTATCCATTGTGCGGGGTTCCATGAAAAATGTGTGATAAAGTTAAAATATATTACCAAAAATGATTGCAGATGAGATTAGATTTATTAAATTTCAAATCTGTCGGGCACTACGTGATATACAACGAATCACATCATTGACGTATTCTCACTGTATTTATTAAGTAAAAATTACAACAGGCGCTACACTTGATCAGGACACTTCAGTTGTGAAATATTTGTATTAACCTCACTTTTACTTATATATTTTTACTATGTCCCAAAAATCAACCTTTATTTATAATATATATTTCATCTATCGATTTTAATTTCATAAAATAATACGATTATTATATGAAGAATCTTTAATTCAATAGCCCAATTTATTTTTTTTGTAGCATAAATAGTACATATGAAAATAAAAGTATTTACTTTACTAGACGCGGTCTGTTCTAAAGCTATTACCTGTACAGTTTTTAAAAGTTGTATTTGTTAAGGTACAATCGTTATAAAGTAAGGTAAGTAAGTATAAGTTATGTAAAAAAACCACAATCAGAAGTTATAAAATGTTATTGTAAAAAAAAATTATAAAAATATTTTTGTCGGTAATATACAAATTGGTTGGTGACAAAAATATGTTAGCACAAATGACAAATTAGTTTCATTTTGCTTTCTACCCACATCAAGCAACCACTTTGTTATTTTTAGTTCAAAATCGTTAATCACTTTAGACCGCTTATTTATTAAAAATACGCGGTGCACAAAACAAGAAAGTTCGTTAACCGAATTTTGTATTCATTTTTGACACTGAAAAGTATCCTACGGTTTTGCTCGTGGTTTTTTTTGGATCGGATCGTGGAAGTAAAGTTGATTTTTTTTTTAAATAGTTTTAATATTGATATGGTGACGCAAAATTTGTAGTAACGTCGATGTTACCAAAATACAGACAGAAAAACGCATTTTAAATTAATGATATTAACATGAACACGATGAAATGACACCTTCATTGAAAAAATTAACCTACTATTAATTCTACCAACGTAATATAATGGAAATATGGTGTCCACGGGTCGGCCCAGTCCTAATAGAAAACCATTAGTTTAATGAAACATGGACGGTGACGTAATTACGCGAAATGTTCCGAAAACTCTCATTAAGTTTGTGTCATACACTGGTGCGAATTGTTGGAACATGTGTTAGCCAATATTTTCAACACTCAGACAACAAAATTTAATTGCTTCCAGGAAGACGTATAATAGATATAAATGCAAATGTCCAACAATGGTAAAACGATAATTATACAAATTATTACATTTTTGGTGTGGGAAAAATAAAACTCTTTATAACACGTAACTACTTGGTAGTGTACTGTTACAGGTACAATTAATCACTTTTGTAATATGACCGTATCATTTCAATCTCTGCCTGTATCATAATTACCGTAATTAGAAAAAGTCGCTTAGTTAGCGTAACAAATGATTGAGAAAACTGGATGTAAAACCACCTAGGGTTTAATATTTAGGGTTACATATATATATTTAAAATATCAGCCGAAAATGTTTAAGCTTCATGTGCTTGGTGACATTGCTCAAAAGACGTAGGTGTGCATGCGATTATTTCGATTAAATAAATAAAATTATAATAACTTTTTATGAAACCACGAATTTATAATACGTCAACTGGTTTCGCTTATCTCAAGCTTCATCAGGACGTATTTAAAACTGATCAGAAATACAAAAAGAGTGCACTTATATATACAAAAAAAAAACATTATTTTAATAATACCACAGGATTCAATATCCTCAAAAAGGCAATAAATAGTGGTACGCCAATTCTTAATAAAAAAAAATAATTATCCATTAGCCCCATATTATGTATGTTTCCTTTAAAATCTATTTAATATCCATCAACACTGTATTTTCCCATCCCTTAATGTTCCGTTTATCTGTATACGTATTCTCTTTCTTTCGCGTATAATTTATTATATTCTGTCTCTCTTGATGTTCTATTTGACTGTACTGTCAAAAAATTTGCATTAAGAATTTAATATTAAGTGTTTGGCGTTTTATATTAGAATTTGTTTAAAATGAGATAAAAAAAATGTTATAGTAGACACTCAATGAATAAATACACCTACCGATTTAAAATATCATTTTCTTCTTCAGGATGTCGATAACTAATCGTTGTTATTATTTCTTTAACATAATCTATTTTAAAAAAACAGTAATTATTTAAAAAATAAATTTAGTACCTACCTAATTTAAATTGTTACTTGATACAAAATTACTAGAATAATTTTTAGGAAAAAATTTAGAATGGGACTTGTGGTTAAATTTAGTTGGTTGTTTATAATTTTTTGATTAGTTTTACACGCCTTATCTATCTCCAACGATTCCAAATTATCTATAATATTTTGCACGTAAACGGTGTTGGTCATAAATAAAATAATTTGGAGATAAAAAAAAAATTATTCGTTTCATGATCTTAAATGCAAAGTCAGTATACATTACATATAAACAGCCAACGTCTACTATCATTTGTGTTTACAATCTATAGAATACCTGTGTTAGTGATTTGTCTTCCACAGGGACGTTGGCAATTGTAAAAATATATATAAATTTTAAAACTTTACAAAATAGAGACATAAATATTTTAGTTATGAAAAATAGAAACAACTCAGTGATCACCTGGAACGGCGCTCGAACTCCTGACCGCTTGACTTAACGCAAAGCCAAGTAGCCACGTCCATGTCTAAGAATATATCGAGTTCTCAGATTTCGTCTATTCAAAACATCTGTAATACACAATTATGCGGAAATTCCTCGGAACTTTCTACAGCCCCAGGAAACTGGAATATATCTAAACAATATTTTTTATTACATATCATGTATCTAGAATTATATTATGCAAGTGGTTAATAAAAATTTTATATTTCATTTCGGATCGTATCGATATTTTAACGGGCTTTCAAAGCGTCTCACAATAGATCGAATTTCATAAGAGTCGAGTAATTTTTATCACAGCGGTATAAGTGATGTCGTAAGCGAAGCTAAGGAAACAAAATAACCAAATTAAATTTGTATTACAATTCTTAACAAATCGTATTTAAAATGGGGCCATAATGCGATAATATAATATCATTTTTAACGCAACCCGCCAAATTTCGTAATTTGAGTAATATCGGTAAAATACGTATCCAAACAAATAAGTTATAATCGTTACCATGGTGACTACAAATTATATGCAGTACTCAGTTCTGACTTATGCAAGGAGTTATTAACGAATTCAGTGCCTACACGCTATCCACTTAAAAACTTTAATACATTTAGTTAAAAAATAATACCTAAAAAATATTTTTAAAAACTACTTATAAAACAAGTAAACTCGCAATATGTAAAACTATAATAAGACCAGTTGTGCCTAACCCAAATCGAAAAAAACAAATTAGTAGTTTTTGAGTAGGGGCAGAGGTGGGCTGACTGTGTGAAAGAGGACTGGAGCAGGACGGGAGGGTCTGGGAACTGAACAAGAATGGCCAGGGATAGGAGTCGGTGAAGAGCACTTATGTAGGAGGCAAAATTTCACACTGGGATGTAGTACCTTGAAAGAAGAAGAAATATTTAAAAAAAACATTTTTTTCTTAACTAAAAATGTAATTAATAATTTAAAAAAAACACAACGTTGTTTACTTCACACTAGACTTTAATTAAAAATTAAAACATTTTCAAACGCTTAATGCATCGTCTTCAGTAATAAACTAAAGCTCAAAACTAGAAGATAGACTATCGACTACATGTAGAGAAAGCGGTATGATAGCAGGGTTGAGAGAGGGGGGTTTCGGTGAAATCGAAAGTTGTTGTGGGCAGGCCAAAAAGGACAAGATCATCATTATTATTGTTAATATTAATTTATATATTTTGTAAAATGTCGATTTTCAATTTTCTAAGTTAAAATTTTTTATCAAAAATTAAATGAATATCGTTTTTTTTTATTATAATATAAAACGAGATGTTACTTTTGATTTATTTTTTACTCTCTAAACATCACGTCAATTTTTTGGAGTATGGTAGATAGAGAGTAGAACGCCATACATATTAAATCGCTATTAAAAACTGCCGCGTCGATTGCATGGCATTGACAGCATTTTTCAATACAAGGTTGTTTGAACGCTCACAGATCTGTATTTTCTTAATGCAAGCGTCATATCAGAAATGATCACTGTATCGATTTTGAAATAGAGAACGTAAAACTGATAGACTTCTTGACTCCAATTATACTGAAGTAGTCTAAAGATGTCCTCGGGGACCATAATAGGAGTAGCACCCGACTCCCGGAGACCCGAGCCGCCTGGACTCGGTGTCTGAACCTTCATCATAATCTTACGATAAACGTCTATGAACGAGTTAAGGGTCGATCAACCCCCAAGTTTTTTGGACTTCATGCAAAATTAGCGATTCGTCTTGATAATAATCCTTCATTCTTCTTCCGTCCTTTGCTCAGACACAACAAACTAACAACGATGATGATTAATATTTAATAATAGTATAAATTTATTATTATTATACACGCAATCGCATCCCTATATGAAAGTTCTGCGTCTGTAAGGATCAATAGATTATTCACACCATGGTTTGACATTACATAGGTTGTCGAGCAGGGTTGTGTAATGTCTCCATAGCTGTTCAACTCGTATATGGATAATTATGTGAAAGAACTGAAATGTATGAATGTGGGAGCGAAAATGGGCGATTTGATTGTATGCTGTTTATTATACGCCGACGACGCAGTATTATTAGCGAATAAAGAATAAGGATTACAAAGACTAGTGAGTAGAATGCCCGGTGTATGCAAGGAAAGAGACCTTATTATAAATGTCAACAAGTCGAAAGTGATGATATTCGAGTAGGAGGAAAGCAAGATACCGTGCTAAATGCTTGTAAATGATAAATGTTTGAAACAAGCAGATGCGTTTGTGTATTTGGGAAGTATGTTTGATAGAAACAGAAAGGCTGAGAAAGATATCGAAAGGAGGGTGACTGCACGGAATAAATTGAACGACGCATTGAATGGAATTACTGCTCATGGGAGCTTGTCAATCGAGGCAAGACTAGCGGTTCACAATGAAGCCCTGGTACCAACACTGACGTACGGAAGAGAGGCCTGGAGTTGGCAGAAAAGGAACGAAAGTAGACTTAATGCAATGGAAATGAGATCACTTGGGCGTATATATGGCAGATCTATTTATGAGGGAGTAAAAAATGAATAAATAAAGAAATAATGTAAAGCTGATCTTAGTATAGTGAATAATATTAAGAAAGGATCACATAGATGGTTTGGTCATATGAAACGGATGAATGGTAAGAAAGGTATATGACGCAAGTGTTGATGGCACCAGAAATAGAGGACATCCGCAGAAGACTTGGCACAACCAGGTAAACCAGATACTGAAAGACGGTCCTGTTAGAAGTCACAATAATTGGCAAGCTTGTATGATAAAATGTATGAATATGGATGGGGCGAGAGTTGTGTGTCAAGACAGAAGAGTGTGGCACTCTATCCTTTCTGCCTTACTCCTCGGGGAAACGATGTGATGGTAAGTAAGTAAGAATTAATAAAAACATATAATATACCACAACAAAAATAAATATTCTGAATTTTTAAACCATTTTTTAGATTCAGGCAACGCTTTTGATAAAAAAATGTGGGATTGTAAATTTAGAAAAAAAAAATTAAAACTATATTAAATATAATAATAATGTCAGTTGTTTTACAGTACAACATGATTATTTTTTTTAAATAAACAAAATTTGGAGAAAACATCACGTTCCCTAATACATCACCTCGACTGTTCATATTCTCATTAACGATCTTGTACGCCCCTGTGCCTGAATAGGTCAGCACCAAACTGTTTTAGATTAGTTTTTTTACCTGATGATGAGGTAATAATTGATCTATCGAAACTTCTCGAAACTGCATGTCGTGAGTGAATTTTAATATCTGAGTACCTACCGTCATAAATAATTAAACTGCGTGCGAACATCTAATTGTTCTAACCGTTCGCTTCCGTTCAAACTAGAGACGCCGATTTCCAGTGGTCACTCTCCCCAGCGAGCTCTGAGTACTAACATCGTCGCGTGTGGATTTTGGATTTCATCCTCCATCTGATTTACCACATTTTTGTGTAAATTATCACTGATAATCCGCAAGTGATCGAAGATATCTGTATCTATCTTATTCTTAGTGTGCTTTAACCGACCGCCATTATATGTTCCACGTGATCTCACAGACTCGTCGTGTCGAACCACTACAATATCATCACCGGTCGCACTAGAATCACTCATTGCTCGTAATTCCACACCATTTCATCGCATTGTCAAAGTATTGAGCACGCTCGACAACCTCCGCCATAATCCTGGCATCAGCCCGAACAAATTGCATCATCGTCTCATCATTCCCCATAATTTTTCGGGATCCACTTCGGAACCATGCTAGCCGCTTCTGCTGACGCCTGCCTCCAGTTGGCATCGTCCGACTAGGAGTCGGTCCACCGCCATCTGTACCCTACAGCTTTTGTGCAGGCATTCTACCCATATCTGCAGGTTTATTAATTAAACCCAAGGTATTTATTGAATAGTTAATCAGGTTAAATTTAATGAGTGATACTGCCTACGAAGTGTCACGATCAGTCCATACTGTGAACTATTATATTAGAGAATTTAAACTCGCCAGCCTCGTGCAAGGCACACACACTTGTTCGTATTATTATTCATCTGCATATATGTTGTCCCGCATTCTTTTAATGTAATTTCTTCTACAGTTTGATAATTGTATTTTGTATAATCTGTTTGAATAAATTATGTTTAAACAAAAGTACCTCTTTTATTAGAATGTTCCCCTTTGAATGACATCGACCCACAGCCCAAGTTGGATATGATATCTCTCTATTACTGAGCTAGACCAAAAGAAATACTCTTTAAATTGTTCATAACCTCAAATTTTGCAATTTTACCACACCTACGAAATAATTCTTATATGCAAGAGTGACAAAATAACTCAGCATGTGTGTATACAGTACTTACTACTCAATTTTATATAAGAAATAACACTATATTTAATATTTTTCTTAGTTAACGAATTTACGTCCGTCCCTCACTCCCATCGCGACATATTTAATAATTAATTTAGTTTTTATTTTATTAATTGCATGGATCAGTGTCAAAAGTAGCCGATGTCTGAAATTGCTCTGACATAATATTTCGTACCCATTGTTTGTATTTTTTTCACATATTGTGGGTCAAATGAAAGATTTTTTTTTCTGCAAAAATTTTTCGAGACATCGTTAGCCTTTTAAATCAATAGCCACCGAATAAGATTTCAAAAGCCTAAGATTTTAAAGAAATTTAAGACCGGAAGTAAAGATGCTGAAAAAGCGGGTTCGGAAACGCTTAATTTTAAAGTTAGAGGAGTTTTATAGAAATTGAGTCATGAATGCCAACCGTTGGCTAAAAAATGCCTAAAGCTATGTATATATATAAAGTTTACATATACTTTTAGGTAAGTACCCGATTATTTCATAATAGAGTAGTATATCTTTTTAAATAAAATTTAACTAATAAGTAATAAAGACTTATTTTAAAACATTCTACGAGTTAAATTATTCATATCTGAACCCCAATTTAAAACACTATATCAATTAAATTAATATGACGTTTCTCCCTAGGGTGATGACGTCATTTGCCTGCGTAAGTGTTGTGGAAACAGAGTTGACACGCAGAGCATTGACGTGCTGTATAATATATATAATATCATATTATATAAACGATGAAAGAAAAGTGAAACAATTGATGTGAAAACCAATACCAAACTAATTTTCGCCACGGAATCGGGTAAGTTATTACGTCAGCGTACACCATCAGTCTTCACCTGGCACCGCTTTAATGTGAAGTCACTTAATGAGACCAAAGTGTGTATATTGAAAGTACATATACAAAATTGAAAGTTAATATATTATATTTTATTTATTTCATATGAAACATTGTTTGCGTATTCTTCAATCGTAGGGCATTTAGCGCTATTCGTCAAGTGTGTTAACCAACGATGTTTTCTCATTTTTTTTACATTTAAGGCTTTAGAATACTAATACAAACATGTATATTCATTAAAAGGTAGAATAAGATCATGCAGCTTGCCACGTTGCATGGAAATTTAACTCATATTTCACGTCGCCCAGTAAGGTCACAGTTTTATTTTATTTCAACTTTATTACATATATATCAGGAGTCTCACAGCTAGTAGCAAAAACTTTGGGGAGTGTTCTTCATTCAATTTGAACAGAAAATATTATTTACACTTAGGAAAAATATTTACAGTTTAGAAGTAATGCGACATCAAAACTTGCATTTTTTTTCAATATTTCTTACTTATCTTTTGTAAAACGTTGGAGTGCCATTTAAGTAATTAATATCAAATGTTATAAAATATTTATCTGTGATAAAAATCAAATAAAAAGATTTTAAAATTCTGGATAACATTCTATTCTTACCACTGTTTTGAAATTTTAAAACAGCTGACTGTAGCTATATAAATACGCAAATGAATATTGTACATAATATACATACGTGCCGACCGATACTCGCTAAGAGTCCCGCTGATCTTAAAACTGTGGTGCTCTGTTTCATTCGGCACAAAACACAAATACTGAATAAACTTTATTAACTTTATTTATTTAAGCGTTGCGTATGAAGTACATAAGAATTTTTAAATAAACGCAAGTACTGTAAATTACCAAAAATAATTTAAAAAACAAAACAAACAAATGTAAATATCTTACCTACTAATTGAAAATATAGATAGGTATGTATGTCTACTCCTAATCTTGTAATATTCAGAAAACGAAAGAACAGAAATGTCGCACGGAATATAATACTAATATTATAAACACATTAAAATGAAAAATAATCTTTACACAAAAATCCCACGTAAATATCTTTTATACAAAATTACGCACAATCTGTGCGTGATTTTATAAAACCATAATTTATTTCAATTAAACAATTTAGAATATAATTTAATGTGGAGTTAATAGTTTTATATTTTAAGTTAATTATATTAAAATACAAATAAGATTAAAATTAAAAACTGAACTAAAATGTTAAAACAATAAATTTAAAATGGTTTTTCATAATTCGTAAAAGTAATAATATTTAACATAAATAAAATTTATTGTAAATATGAAAACATTGTATGCTGTTTATTAAAATGTATGTTAAAATACGGAGAAACATACCCGCCTCATTTTTTTATAATCATTGTAAAACCCGTCGGGTAGCTTCAAAACACATCGAACTTAGTAAGGAACAAATTATTCAAGTACGACAATAACTAATTCATGTGTTCCTTTTTACTTTGCGCCTCAAAATTATATGGCAAAAATAAATATTGGATGGACGATGTCCATAAACATGTAGATGGTATAGTAAACATTTTTATTTTTAAATATCCGTGGAAGGGAAAATATTTTAAATGAATATAAAAAATATTATTAAAATAGGACCATTTACTATAATGAGATATTTTACATTAAGTAAATATTATTTGGAAACCGCAAATAATCAGTACGTAAGAAAAATTCAGTGGACCGACGGATGCACTTTTTCGCGATTTGGCCTCTTCAACTCGCGAAATAGTCATTATTGGTCCCAGACAAATGTTCGTGCTGTGCGCTCCTCGTATTTTCAATATAGATGGTCGGTGAATGTACGGGCTGGCATCTTAGATGATAAAATAATAGACCCATTTTTTCTTCCACTCAGAATAACTAGTGCTAATTATTTATCATTTTTACAGTGCGATTTACCCTTAATGTTGGAAGACACTCCACTTAGTATTATTCGGGGAACGTGGTTTCAGCATGTTCCACAGCGGAGGTCCGTCGGGCGTTAGCATATTTTAAATATGTATTTATTTAAAATGCGCTTTGAATAATTTTAAAAATGGCTACCGATTTGACATCACAAATTAAACAACCGTTCGAAAACAATAAATATAGACGTAATAATACTTTCACAAATTTCAGATAATCCTTTTCACAATCAAAGCTTGACGCAGAAAAATTTACATCTTTTTTTATTTAATTTACATATGTTATTGTAAGCAATGAGATCGCAAGGTAATAAGTGAAAAAAAAATAAACGATCTTTCATTACGTGTTACAATTTCTTTTCAAATGTATTCAATCTCGGCATTTTTTATCTTATATTTTTTCCACCCTGCGAATTCACCCTCCAGTGGGTCAGTACATATTGAGGTCATCGAACTCTCATATATAGAATGTATGACATAATATTTAACCTTTTGAATGCGAATTTTGAAAAATAAAAAAATAGAAAGTTGATAATTCGCCAGGCAGGGAGAAAATCGACAAATTATCAAGAATATTTTTCGTTCTAAATTACATGATTTACCTATTCTTGAAGTTTGGACAACTAGCTACGAGACACCTGTATATATATATATATATATATATATATATATATATATATATATATATATATATATATATATATATATATATATATTATATATATATATACAGGAAAAATAAAATTATATACACATATCATTTTATTTTTTGTCAAACTGCATGGCAGTTTTACGGCAAGGATTGCCTTTCACATAGTTATCATTGAGGTCTATAGACAACTTTTTTTTTATAAATTAAATATAACAAGGGAAAAAAAGTTTGTTAAGATGTTAACGAACTAAAAGTATGCATTATCCTATACCAAAATTGGAATGTTAATATTATATTCAGAAATTTCCATTTAGAGTGGTGGGATACGCTTATAAACCATGTTATAGTAAAGTTAAAAGAAATTAGATGAATTACTTAGAATATAAGGCAGATTAGCCCAGAAAACTGTACATAGAAAAATACGATATTATTGTGCACCAAAACTATAAAATACGTATAGTCAGGGGCGTGTAGTGCATACAAGCAAAAAAGCTGTGCATAACTAAAAATCGTGAACGTATATTTAAGAATTTATTACAATTAGCGCCATATGTGTACCAGTAGAAACTTTAATAAATTAGTATTAAAAAACTACCACGACAACCCACCGCCGCAGTCGTAGCGCTAGTGGATACAATCGACGTATTGTAGCTATTCACATTACTATTTTCTATTTTTAATCTAGTGAATTACTCAAGTCAAACAATTGGCTATTTACTGAATTGAAAATTTATTTCGGTTGATACGTTTTGTATGGATTCGTTACTTGTGGTGTTTTTTAACAGAATGACATTACACAATATCATTGGTAATAGCATAACCTAAATCTATACCTAGTGTACGCCACTGCGTAGTCCCCGACCAGAGTACTGCACTGCTGCAACTAGCGACTGTGATCATGTCAGATAAATCAGACGGTCTCTCTCCTGTTCCGTCAAGTCACGACTGGGGGCACAAGGTAGATCAGAAATGTGCATTGCGACTGCTTGGAGAAGCAAACTAAGAATTGTGTCAGCCAAAATCACTGATATTAAGTTATTTATTTTATTATATGTATATAGTATGGCAGGGAGGTTTTACAATCGGTGAAATGATGATCACCATATTAATTGACATGGCGGTTACTTTGTGGTGTAACTTTGTTCTACACACACGTTGGGTTATCGTCACTAATATAGTTTCTAGATTATATTTCCTCTCATCATCAGGTGATAACTAAACTAAATACAATGTGGTAATCTATTCGGGAAGAGGACGGAGCTTGAGAAGGGGAGGGGGGGGGGCGCTTTTGATCGTTAAAGGGTTTATGGATAGTAAAGGTGAAGTATTAGGTTGTTTATAAAAAGCTCGAAGAGGCGGTAGAGATTAATGAATATGAACCAAAATATAAAAGAGACTAGTAAAAACAGTGGCTAAAGGCGTATTACAAAACTACCAGTAAAGATCATATTTTGAATTAAAAACCAAATTAAGTCAATAGAATCAGTTAACGAATGGTAATATTTGGGGATTGCCTTAATAAATTGTGTACACTTTTGTATGAAAAATAAATGTTTCAGATATTATCGATCATTACGGTTTAAATTTTCCATTTAGAGCTCTGTTGGTTGAATTTTCATCTTCTTTAGTTATTCATTCGAGTTCATAAACAAAATCAACACAATAAATCAAACACGATTTTTTAATAATCGGACGATCGTTTCGGCTATCTAGGCCATTATCAACTGACGGATGAATATGGAACCAAAAAATCGTGTTTGATTTATTGTGTTGATTAACATTGGAATTCTATAAAATGAATACCGTCTGTATTCAAAACATAAAAGAGTCAAAATCAAGCAACTTACATACTTAAATATTCTCAGGAGCATTGAGAGTCCATAACGACTTCAAATAAAATGATGCAAAGTCTTCATACCTGCAACAGAAGAGAATAATATTGTTAATCATTTAATATTTTCACAACAATTTATAATCTTGCAAATACACTATTTAAAAGATTGTTGTATTTGATCGTGTAGAATCTAGCAGGGGCATGCATTCCACACAATTAAATAAATCAAAATTACCTATTTACTTGAAATATAAAAGATATATAGTATGTATGTAGGTCCACGGGCAAATAATTCGGTCCGTATGTTAATATTTTAACTGGATCCATCCAACGGAAGAATTTAGAAATAAAAAACAAATACATTATACTCGTCACCATGGTGAATATATATTTTATTTAGTAAAACATTAAACTAATTTTTTAACACTTTTCAAAAATTCACATCTTCGAAAATAAAATACTCATTTCGTGTCCCAGTAGATAGGTAAAGAATAAAAAAATAAAAAAAGTTAATACACATCTATTTTTATGTACACAAAGCACAATGCTAAGTGATATTCTCACAAATGACTTTTTTTTTAACAAAATTGATTTCCTTCCTTCCCAGTTATTTGTACACATAACCACTTAACTACTAAGTAATTGTGTTTAATTATTTTTTTATAATAATGACAACCGTTATGATATAAATTGAAAAACATCTCATTAACACTTAAATACTTCCACAATCATTTGTAATTCTTAACCGAGACTAATCAACTTAATGCCCGAGATTCATCAGTACCGTACCTAAGTAGATATTTTTCGACTGGCCAAAAAAGGGCACTTAGGGTTTCAAAAATTACTGATACCATGAGAAAGTGAAGCGTTGTGCTTATTATTGTGAGCTTGAATATGGCCCTCGTGATGAAATCAGCCTCCGATAATTCGTGGACCGATTGATGCAGCACGGACGAAGCGCGTGCAGGTCAAATGAAATAAAAAAAATATCAGCGGTCCCTAGTTGCGAGGATGACGTGATTTGAATATCACGGTTTATCTGATATGAACCACACGTGCAAGGGTGCATTTGCTCGGGCAGGGGGGTTCTCATCCTTTCTTTATCCTTTTCACGGTTAGTGCGGCTCAATGTATTTGTTAACATCATTGCACTCGATCATAGGCCTGTCATGTCTCCAATACTACATCTCAAAAGCATCAATCCATTTTATTCAGACCACGATTTCACACCACGCAAAAATATACAATACTCAGAAACTACCTTAGTTGTTTTAGATATACCGTAGTCTTTCCACAATTTGTCAACAAGTCTGATTGGTAAGAAAAAATTTACAGTTTTTATTTTCTGAATTCTACTGTTAATTTTTTTTAATGAAAGTATTATTTATCATATTCATGTTTAAATCATTTTTCTGTTTGTATTTTGGTAATATCGACTTCAGTTTTGTAATTAATTTAGTTTCAAATTAAGGTTGGGCAATTGAATTAAAATTGTAAAATAAGGAAATACGACCAAGTTTAACGACTAACGTCTGGTCGTTAAACTTGGTCTTATTTGCGACGAAGGCGAAGGCGATTTGACTTGATTTGCTAATCATTACTTCATTCACCAAGAGCAATTTTTTTTGTATGAGTTCCAAATGGGTGATAAAACAACAGAAAGCGCTCGTAAACTAAGCGATAACTTTGATGGTAAATGAAATGGTGGTTCCAAAAATTTCGTGCTGGGGACGAGTTTTGAAGATGAAGAAGAGTGTGGATGTCTCGATAATGAAGGCGGTAGTTGAATCAGAACCACGCTTTACAATTTGAAAGGTAAACGGTAGTTATCGAACACTTAAAACACCTAAGAAAATTAATAAAGCTTGACAAATGGGTGCCGCACGAAATTAACTAAAACCATAAAAAGCTTGTTGGAGTGTGAAGCATTATCTCATCTAGCATATTCACTGGTCATCTCGCCAACATCTGATCACTTATTTAAGCACTTCGATAACTTCTTACAGGGTAAGGTGCAACAATCAAGTTACTGCCGAGAGTGTATTTCAAAATTTCATCAACCCCAGAACTCCGGAATAGAATCATTTGTCGTATCATTTAAGTAACTACCGTTTAGCTCAGAAAATGATTTGAAATTGCGTAATTTCGGATTGAATCATGATGGATTGCTTTAAAAAGTATAAAACCCCGTTAGTTACGGCTCTTATGCCGTTTTCGTCGGAGAGCGGCCGACAAAAACTGGCCAACGGAGGCATTATCCTCCTTCTCGTCTTACGTAACCATTACACGGTTTACTTTCAAGGAAAAAAAACATTCCGGCTATACCTCGGATTAGAAATGGTCATTTTGTAAGCGATCAAAGTGTAATGATTGAAATATGAACGGTGCCGACGGAGTTTCACGCCCTGACGTTCAAATTGGCTAATAACGTAAACATGTGTAATGTATATTTTTAAACATGCATTTTATATAAGATTACAGCTCAGTGTTGTGTTCCGATTAGATGAAGATATTTTTAGAGTCAATACGCCACCTTTTCTGTGTGAATCACTAGATCGGTGTATTATTTAACGGAACCAAAAGAGATGGTTTCATCACAACGAAATATGTTCCTTGGAGTCACGATCTCGATCTGGTACGTCTTGAGTAAGATTGGTATGTTTTCCCGTCCTGCCTTGTTCCTGTCATGTGTCTCCGTCCTGGATACCATCTAGAAGTTGTCTGTCATCCACGTCGGATCTCCGTCATTTCCATGAACTCCCGCCCTCTTGACTACGCTACTCCACTTTTCTCGGTATCACCAGAGAAGTGCCTGTTGCTTTTTCCACTCGGTCGATCCAACGGATGGGAGATCTTCCTCTTCCTCTCCATCCTTTGACGTGGCCCACTACAACAAGCTTCTCCAAGCTATCTCCCCTTTTCGCAAGATGCTTAAATAATTGAAGGATTCGTTTTAGGGAAATGTTTAGGGTTGTTCATGATACTCAGCTTCTGCAGAATGGAGATATTCGTCCGTCTCGTCGTTCATAGTGTGCACATCATGTGTCTCACCACATCTCAAAGGCATCAATCCGTCTACTCTCCCTTGCTTTAGTATTCATAATTTCAGTTGTCTGCATTCGTTTTGCCTATTTAGTGATTATTTTAAAGGAATACCCATCTCTGTTCTCTTTAAATAGAAAATTGTGTTAAAAGAGGATGAGTACAAAACAAAAAATAAATTATTAAACTTTTTTTATCTCCGATAATACTATACATTTTATTTAAATACTTCCATCCGACTTATGAGATCTCCATCTCCTTTAAAAATTGACGAATTCAACATCTTTCCTGCTTACTTATCTCATCTGTTAACAGTTTTTATATTTAGTTAATGTATTTTTGTCTTGATCTTTCTCTTTGTCTTCTTTCCTCAGAACCACTTCATAGGTATTCATTGTGTCTAAAAACGTGCCCTAACCATTAGGCCATTCAATTTTCTTTAGTTCCTATTATGGAACTCATTTCTGGCACATTTCTCATTTGTCCTCTTGGTACAATTTTTTTTTTATTCTTCTACAATTCGAATATTTCCAAACTATTCTCTCTCTCTCTCTCTCTCTCTCTCTCTCTCTCTCTCTCTCTCTCTCTCTCTCTCTCTGAATTCACTTTCTATACTCCAGGTGTAGTTTTGGATGAAATAATTTTTGAGTTACTGTTTATTTCTAATTTGAAGATATACTTTATTGCGTTAAGTTGAATTAGCTGCTGCACTCAGTATTGAATCTAAGAGGGTGAGATGACCCCTGGCACGGCCAAGTTTTGAACAATCCAGGGCGTGGCTAGAACAATTTTAACGGCCAGGGAACTGCGATGTAAAAGGCAACGGGAGACCATTACATTGTAAAATTTGAAACAAGCACATCAATAAGGTTTAAAAATAACTTTAAAATACCTAAATGTTACACCAAACACAATCAGCAAAATTTTATATACTTAGAGATAAAAAAATTCAATAGCTTCCCTACACAAATGAAATAAATAAAAGATATAAAAGATTTTAGAAAAAAATTAAATGAACACTTCAGAAACACATAATCAGAAAATAAACAATATTACAGAACACTTCAGAAATAGACAATAAATAAAATATATAAAATTATTATAGTGTAAGTCCCTCTCCAAGCACGAGAGCTAGTCTCTTTTTTGGAGAGGTGAGCGAAAAAAAAAACCACGTAATTTTAATAATGTAAAATACTTAATTCATGTTATAAAAAAAATGTAAAAATGTCAAATAAATAAAAAATAATCAGTCACAATAGCGGTTCATCATCACTAGTAAAAAAAAAAACATAGAAAGTTTAAAATTTACGAGGCTGTGGTTTACCCTCTGAACAGACATAAATAATAGCACGATGAAGAGTTGGGAGTGTCAACAAATTTCGCTTATTTCTAATCTTGCAAAACGTTTAGCGCTAATTGGTCGCTTCGCTCTGACTGACGCTGACTCACGATGGGGATAGACGCTGAGGTGCCTCGCGTGCAGACGTAAACGATCGGCTTCTCAGAATCATCGTCCAAAAGAGAATACAGCGAGCCGTGTTCAAATTGTGCAAAAGCCGTGAAACTGGCGCTTGTCATGGTTCAATACTTAAAATTACGAAATATTGCACTATGCAACAGAGTAGTATCCAAAAGTGGTAATTGGTCATGTTATGTGGCTGGTGCGATGGGCGACAGATGATTAAAAAAATACTTGCGATTTTTTGAAGAATACATTTTTTGTCGTGCGTTAATACGTCGCGGTTACTAACAGAATTGCGAAACATTGCACCATGCAAGAGTGATCGGCCGTGTGATGTGGCTGATGCGATGAGCGACAGATGAACATATATGTAGTCATAGATAATAATAATAATAATAATAATTGATAATTTGTATAGCGCCATTTTTGTAAAAACTTTCACCTCAAGGGCGCTTTACACATAGCTGTTTATAGTTCTACAATTATTTTTGTTTTTAAGATTAAAGATTGTTATGGAAATTACTTTTTGAAAAGATGCGTTTTGGTTTCTTCTTAAATAAAGTCTCTGATGCACTGTTTCTAATGACGGAAGGCAAAGAGTTCTACGCTTTTGGGCCTGCCACCGCAAATGCCCGTTCACTATGCGACGGTCGGTCAGTTTAACAACCCTTTCTGCGGCACGTCTACCGTTCAAATTGGCTGGGATACAAAGTTGCATCTTGAAGATGCAGAGGCGCCATGTTGAGTGTCCCCTTGTACATTAATCAGCACAATTGAAATTTAACTCTTTCGGGGAATCGGAGCCAATGTAGCTGATGTAAAAGGGATGTTATATGAGAGAATTTGGAAACTCCATATATTATCCGTGTCGACGTATTTAGAATGGATTGTAATCTATCCAGCTGAAACATTGGCAGACCAGCATAGTTGCTGTTACGCATAGTTAGTTGCATAGTTGCTTGTTGTCTGCACGTGACACCACAATGAGTTGACGGGCTACCTCAAGAGGAAGATACTCCAAATACTTTTAACCTGTCTCAGTTGATGGCAGCATGTACTGATAGTTTTACCGATTTGTGTATTTATTGAAAGATCTGAATCAATGTGCACGCCCAATAACTTAACTGCAGATTTAGCATTCGCGGACATTGACCACCGTATTAAGTTTTTCCTTCTAGGTGTTTTTGTCCATAGATGATCAAAAAAAGTCTGCAATTTTTTAAAGAATACGATCACCCTTTACGGTTTTAAACAGTGACAATGATATTCTTTACCTTAATCTTGACTCTAGCCCACGTGCTTCTTTTTCCAGTGATTTCCAGCAAACTGCTTTCCATACCACGCAGTGTTTGGAGTCTGGAGCTTCTAAGTCAGCTTAATATTCAAAATCCAGAATTCTAGCCAAATATTTTTGCGATAGATATATTTCTTATAGACTTGGAGACAAGCCTGAAACAGACGCCTTCGAAAGGTACTGCTAGAGAATGATGTTATGTATCACGTGAACAGCACGACCACTCCAACCACAGTAAGCCCTAACTACATCCGTGAACAAAATGACAGCCAAATAACAAACAAGTGCATAACGTCACAATATGTATATATATATTACATAGCCTATTACGTATCCTGTGGACGACATGACGCACGAATGTCTCAATTCTGTAATAAATCCAACAGCTCTATATACGGACGTGAATAAAAAATTCTTCCAATTCTTCACATTATGCGTCAACGTGACAGTCTAAAAAAAGGAGATTATCCTGGGCACAACTTTGGACTAAAGAACCAAGACCGAGACTTTTGGAGACGCATTACGAGCCGAGTCTCATCTGATTTAGGCTACTATATATCAATACTGACATTTAAGAGGAAAAAGGAAAAAGATTCTAATTGATTTTTCCTATTTGTTTTAAATATCATAGAACTACAGTAAGTTGTTGTTATCCAACAAGGGTGATAGAACTTTAAAATGGAATTAAATTTAAAAAACCAAGAATGAGATCAATGATTTTTTATTTATTTGAAAGATCATTAGATGTCATTTACAGTGGAGTATAATTTCATTCAAATATGCACCACGACTACTTTTGATGCAATGCATTCTTCAGGTCTAATTTTCAGTCACACTTTCACACAAATCTGGTGCAAATGTTGTTTATAATTGTTAATTTTTTGTTGATCTTGCACTAGCTGGATCTTGCAGGGGTGTAGACCCTGATCTTTACGGTAAATACGCCATGTTGTGTCATATGATAAGCCTAAATGTTGTGAACGTCGAGAAATCGATAACTTCGCTTACACATTCATTCACAACGGCAATATTGACTTCACTCCGGGAATTTCTTTGTCTTATCGGTGTCCTCACATCATGTAAAGAATAACTTTTTTAAACCTTTTCACAAATCGACGAATAGCTTGCTCAGATTGATGATTATGTCGACCATAAAATATACTAAGTGCACGTTAGGTTTGGCGAGTCGACTGAGTAGACTGTTTTTGATTAAAACGTTGTTCCAATGTGAAACGCACCATACTGATTAAAAATAACAATGACAGCTGTCAAAATTTTAATAAACATGTAATAATACATGTTAAATAAATTGTATCACATTGATTGGATAACCGTGTATGTTCTAATTATATCAGTTCATTCTGCACCATTATTCATAATGTTCTCATGCATTAACACTACATTCAATCTGCTTTCATCCTACATCTGTCACTTCAGTGTTCCGGCATTGATTTTTATTATTGCCCCATCAAAAGTAATCGCACTAACTACAATAATAAGTTGAATTGAATTGGACCGAATGATTTCAAATAGAGTAATTCGAGATGATGCTCCTTTCAAAGATGCAGATTTCCAAATGATTTAGACCGCAAAAGGTCAATAACAATAGCAAAGAACTCGATTACCTTTACCCAATTTTTTTAATGATCTATCTATTATATATAATACAATACGCGGATCTGTATCTGGTTCAGGATGTACCCGCACCGTGAACTTTTCAATTTATTTTCTAATTCTAATTTTGGTGTTTCACATCATTGAATATCAACAACAGGTTCGACCTCAAAGGCGCCAGCATGGCGAGAAAAATTTCCAAAAATGTGTGCGTTTGCAATTTTCTTGTATCTGATTATGCTAAACACGGTATCTGTATGTTTCTTGTATCTGATTATGCTAAAAGCTGTATCTGATTACGCTTAACACGTAAAAGACTGTAAACAAAAAGTTATTAAGAAATAGGTGTATATATATGTATGACATCAATGAACTTTTCTGTAAAGCTTTTCCCTTTCTGTGCACTCCGATTTCTTCTATTTTTACATCTCCTTAAATTATCAGTGGCGTGCACTAGTCAATGACTTAGGTTATGCTGCTAATATCGAAGCTGTAGAAATACAAATAACGGTATTGCCACTAGAGAGCCACTTCAAGTGCTCCTCAAATACAGATTTGCTCTGTATAGATGAAAAAATTTTGCAATACGTTAGTTCAAGTAACGATTTCAGTAATTAGAACACCAAGCGACGCAAACTAAGTATATTTATTGTATTATCAATATAATACATATGTTAATTTATATTTGGACTGTGCCCGTTTCAATGAAAGAAACTGCGTTGAGACGGGCATAGTTTATAAACACTAGTACAAATATCACACCGAATTAACAGTTACCTCTTATACATAAGGTGTACCTATCTATAAAAAGCAATTACAAGGTGGACATTCAGTATATTATTTTGAAGAAATTTGTGACAGCAATTATTATAGGTTTATCAATATATTTGGGTGAGTGCACCAATACTAGCTCTACACATACCACGAATCCAAGAAATTATTTTCAGTTTCATGTTATCGAGATGTTATCGGAATAAGTATTATGACTATGTAGTTCGTGTACGTTTAGAATAGATTATGCGAAAACTTCATTCTCAATACATGCATAAATGTTACTTCTAAATTCTTCCGCTAGACGTATACTTAAACGAACATACTTAATACATAATAATAAATCAAAGAAATACCTAATTTAGATTTATTTCGCAGAAATCATAATTATGCACAGCTCTTTTGAATGTGTGGAGTGTACGCCCCTGATATCTTCATCTCCCTGGTGTAAAACGTATAATTCTAATTTATATATTTAATATACACATGCATCAAATCAATTCATTTTAATATTTTCAAAGCTCTAAATATACACTGTAATGTCTAATTATTTTTAAAAAAAAACTAAACCGGTGTCGATTTTAAATTATTTTTAATTGAATCACGATTAATAGCTAAAGTTGTTTCGGACGGGCACCTCCCCGACCCATTACTCCGTATTGCAGAATTGACTCGACCGACGCGTATCGGGCACAAAAAAAAATGTTTTGACAAGTTCGAAGAAAGCAGCACTCGGCGACATCCGACTGGGCCTAGCCGTGACCCGTCCTAAAAATCGAGTATTTCAAGTTGCGCATAATCGGCAAAAGCGAGACTGGTTTCATTTTTTCTACAGACGAAAGTGAAAACGGGCGTTATTATGAGAAGTATTATAATTTTATTGGTAATTTATTCAGGTTTGTAGTTTTATAGGCGATAGTTGATCGCGCCGCCAGAACTGTTATTATGATCTAAAACCCACCCGCCGTTTTGGCTTTCTCTGAAGATGAAGCGGCGCCGGTGCGGCGCGCTGAAACGGACATCTGTAACATCTCCCGGCTCGGGCCCGTGCATCATGTGTACCGGGTCGCGTGCCCGGTGTCCGTGCCACGTCACCTGCTCCATCCAGCAGGCCTCGTCTTGACGCGAAATCTATTTTGTTTATTCGGCACAGTCATTTCGTTTAAAATATTCTAAAGGAAAGTCGCACATTTAAATGGACCAATAAATAGTTTTCTACATTACTTGCAGATCGGTACGGTATTGCCAGACACTAAACGTACAACACACATTTCATTAACATCGTATAACGTATTTGTAACGAACAGAGACCGATCGGAAACAACTCAGTTCAATTTAAACACAATACAAAAAATAATCCGTTTTTACACTTTCGTCATATATATTAATTAATCAGATACCAGCGGTCAGCGGTCGGTACCCAGCGTTTTCCGGGATTCCAATTCGGTTACATGTATTATAGAATGAGAGCGAGGTGCCGCTGTTTTGCACATATAATTAAGATACAAATTAAGTTGATCAATTAGAAAGATATACAGCAAAAATCTATCCATCGAAAAAATATTTAGTTGCCTCTTCCTATCCAGGGAAACGCGTTCTCCGATTTCACTATAGCAACCAAATACAAGTACACTAGTAAATTTGAAGTATCAACAACCCGCAAAAGATTTTTTACTACGGGCGTTAGTAAAAAGTTACCATAGTATAAAGTTACTACTGATCACACAACCGGCCCTTATATTCCGTAATATTTCAAATCGATACATCTATTATTCCATTTTAAAAGCAATCCACCAACCGATACCTTTGAAAAAAATCTAATAGGAGACGCCATAATTAAATAAATTAATCAAATTTATTAAATCTGGAAACGTTAATACGACTTATATATTTGGAAGTACGCCAAATTTGGTCCTGGCAACGGGAGGATTAGATGCCTGGAGAAGTGTGGTGGGATGACTGTATTTTCCTCAATATAATACACATTTAGCGGAGTAGTCAGGCCAAGGCCGAGGGTGCCAATGTTTTACCCAGGATGGCATTTCATTTAAAACACGTTAATATGGGGGGGAAGGGACGGGATGACCAGAAGGGGGGGTGGCGATGTTTTGCGTGGGATCCTAAACAGTAACTATGCAAAATTTGGAACGGATGGCCTTTAATGTAATATATCCGCGGGTGGAATAGGAAGAGGAGACAGGGAAAATACGCTTTTCGCAGGGTCAAATTTGGAACAGATGTCATTTATTTCATGTGAAAGGGTTGGGACGGCCTGAGGAGGGAGGGAAGGTGGCTACATTTTGCGTGAGTCTTAAACTATAATATAAGTAAGCAAAATTTTGTTTTGACTCGCCAAAGGGTGTAGAGAACGGAGATATTGAGTTTTATACATGTAATTGTTCCAATTAATGATTTATGACGAGCATAATGTAAACTACACACAATACTTATTACTGTGTATTACTTAAAAAATAATATAGAAGCATACACGAAATACATGACACATCACTATTCTTACTAGTTTCAAAACTAAATGAAGTTACTTTTATTTGTTAACTTTGTTTTATTAACCACTTATTGAGTTTAAATACATCTACCGGTTTCAAAAAATACCATTTTCTTCTTCAGGATGTCAATAATATTCAAAAACATATGTTACTGTTTCTTTAACAGAATATATTTTTGAAAAAACAATAATTATTTAAAAAATAAATTTAGTACCTAACTCAAATTGTTACTTGATAGAAAATTACTCGAATAATTTTTAGAATGGGACTTGTAGTTAAATTTATTTGGTTGTTTATAATTTTTTTTTTCAAAATAATGAAATTTAACCACAAAGTTAATTTTTATAGTATTTGTGCAATGAAAGACAATCTCGGTGTTTGCCCGGCGCTATCACTAGACGAGTGAGTGTTTTACCGCTAAACCATACACTTTTTTTAATATTTATTAAACGTTTTACCATACAAAAAACCACATAAAAATAATTGGCATAAAACACGACGAGTCTCGCGAAGTTGTCAGGGCAATGCTAAATTATTTTTTGGGAATTTTTAACTATTGTTAATAATAATAGTTGGAGTCAGGGTTGTGTATTAAGGTCAGAACAATGTGGCGCTGCATCCTCTATACCTAGTCCAATTAAAATACGAATATACATTACATTAGCATATATTTTACTTCACAGTACTCGTATTTAAATATTATAATTTACAAAATTGTAAAAGGGGTTTATCTAAGGGATTTATCTTTAAGGGATTTATCTCTTACGGAGAAAATAAAAAAATCATTGAATTGTATTAAATCTTATTAAGAGAACACATTCTTATTGTGAAGTTGTAATTATTCAGAACAGACGGTCTGTGAAATTTTAAATACAAATTAAATGTATTAATTAGAAAGATACACATATAAAATCAATTTTATCGAAAAATATTGTTGTTGCGCCACCGGAATTCGAACCTGGATCTCTTTCCTAACCGGGGAAGGTTCATTATCGAACTACGCTACAGCGACAATATTTTTAACGACAAATTTTCGAACCTATATGTTACCTTTTTGATATTAATACATTTAATCGTTCCATTATTTGAAAGAGCCTTCTACCTTATTTTTGCAGCGTCTGCTATCAAATTCGAAAATTTGTTACAATACAGTACACGCTTGTGATGAGATGTTATGAGTGATAAGAAGTGTAATGACCATATTTTTATTGTACCTCATTTATGTTGTACCATTAAACTGTTGATGCTCTGTATAATATAAAAAATATTTTTAAAGACCTTACGAATATATGCGGCAATCCAGTATTTTATTTTTAATATATGAGGTTGGATCGATGATTAGTGTAGAATGTAAGATCCGACAATTTCAATTTATGACTCGTAAAAAGCCTCCTAATAATAATGACATTTGCGATAAATTTTATTTTATTACGCTAGGCGATTCAGTCACAAAATAAGAAGAAGAAAAAACAATAAAAAAATCCGATAGTTAGAACTGAGTGGTAAAACTTTTGATATAGGTCTAATATGAGCGACACTGCGTCCCTTGATCACTTTCATATTTTTAAGGAGAATACATTTTCGTTGTGAAGTTACATTTTCAGAACATAGTTCTATGGTATTTTGATACAAATTAAATTAATCAACTAGAAAAATATACAGAAAAAATAAAACGGATAATTAATATTCGATTAAATAAAATAACAATCACTTTGCACGAAACCACGAAATTCATTATACGTCAACCGGTTTCGATTATCTCAAGCTTCATCAGGACGTATTAGAAACTAATCATAAATACAAAAAGAGTGCACTTATTTATACTTATGTATAACCTCTTTATAGAGGGAGATAGAATATAAACACGTGAAAGAGAGAGAGACAGAATACATACGTAGTTAAATAGAACATCAAGGGAGACAGAATATAAAATTATACGCGAAAGAGAGAGAATACATATACAGATAGATGGAACATTAAGGGAAGGAAATACTGTGTTCATAAAATAAAAAAATAATATTGACATCTTCTAGGGGGTTTTACTTATAGGTATTTGAAATTCACTACAATATTAAGTTGATTGCTTTTTAAAATGGAATTATAGATGTATCGATTGGAAATATAACAGAACATATGATCAGGTTTGTTGAAAATGTATTCGATTGCTATAGCGAAATGTTGAACGCGCTTCCTTGGATCGAATCGAATAAATTTTTTTATGTATATCTGACTAGTTGATTAATTTATTTCGCTATAACATATGGTAATATATATATATATATATTACTATAACATATAATATCGCTGAATAATTTTCTCGGGACAAAAACGATCTAAAAGACTCCCAAAGTTTCGAAATTATCGGAGCAATGACATGGCAAAGATTGACGGAGGACCGGAGAGAGGGAAAGAGTCAGGGGAGGACTTCATCCATCATCTGAAGATGATGATGACGATTATTATTTTATAAAAATGAATTTACATTCGGAACTGTTATCATGCCCCGAAACCATATAACCCAGGAAGATAATCAAAGAATCAGCAAGGCCAACAAGTGTAACTACGGCCTTGAGAGACATTTCAAAGGTCGACATCAAAAGAAGATTCAAGCACTTAAATATACAAAATACGTACATGTGTTTACCTCATTACGTCATTATTTTTCAATATGAAATATGTGTTAAAAAAAATTGTAACATTTTCATACACTCAGTATCATCATTTGTTTTTGTTTTCGAATGTTACCTTTTTGAAATCAAAAATATTTTGTAAACGCCGAGATAGATAATACAATCTCTCACACGCCAAACAAACGCTCTACCACCTTTCTTTAGAACGTAGTGTTAAATTGTCGTATAAGTATATAATGTTGTTTTTTTTTTGTGTCAGAAGTTATTTTCGTTATATATATATGTAACCAAACTTTTATGAATACTTGTGGGGAGGTTCAGAAATATTACCGCCACTATTTAATTGACGAACATTGAGGGTGGCGCATTCGAATACGATTATCTGGCAATGGTGGCAGTTTTACAATTGATAACTGCTCTGGAAAACATATTAGATATCAATTTTGAAATCTCTGCTCTGACTATAAAATCAGGTACAAATATGTATATTTCAATTTGGGTACGATTTAACAGTGCATTGAAATAAATACTTTGTTCCATAAAACGAATTATTTGTGCTTTACAATAATAAAAAATGAACATTAAATAAATAAACCAAACCTAACTAAATTTGTTTTAATGTATGTATCAATAGTTCCTTTTCAATTCTTTCAGTTGGATAATAGCGATTCTATTTCTGCATCCCTCATTCGTACATTATTATCATCAAATTTAAATATAAATATTAAATTTTATTAGAATTTTTTTTTACGGTTACTTTGTAAGAGGTTAAAATATTTTCAAACGTCCATTATCAAGTTTAATTAGTCGGCAGCGCAGTGGTTAATATGCCCGCCCATCACGCGGAAGATGTATATGATAATACATAAAAATATATTATATGCAGGGGTGGTATGATACATGTGTCTGAGACACGTAAGGCTTTTTTTTTTATAATAATTATAATTATTGTTGTGACTTCAATCATGTCAGTTGATTATAATGAATGATTGGCATGCGCAGAGAGCACCGCGCAGGCTCGGTAATTAACGAACGTACGCGGATAGGCTGCTCGGTACCCGCCTGCGAAACATGGTACCCAGCACCCGGTGACCAGTATCTACCTTGCGAATAACCTACGATGCGGTCACGGCGGGCGCATGCAGACCTCGGACCAAATAACACTTAACTAGACGACATAACGGGTGGTCGGGAAAAATATTAACACACACTTCATAAAAATTAAATCATCAACATCACCATTTTCGGCTCAACATCTCGACAAGTTACACAGTTTTCATACTTGATGATTAACTATTGTCAATTTGTAACATAACTATGTAAAAATAAATAATAATAAATTATGTAAAAAAAATAGTTAAATGTTGTATTTTCGTTACATATGACAAAATCAATGACATTTCTATATACGTTTATTATTTCTACATCTCAACTGTTCATTTTTATTTATTATTAATTTAAAAAAAAATTATTTTCATCAACGCCCTTGTGGGCTTTTACATAAGAATAAAAAATTTTAATATAACAGTACATTTTTAATTAACATTTCAATATAACATAAAAACTAAGTATAATTTACGTACAAATATTTATTCAGTTCAGGTATGCCCCTGCAACGAAAAATGTTAACGAAATTCAACTCGTTACCAAGCCGATGCATCTGCGATATTGGCGAGTTAATAGCATAATTATTTCTATATGTACTTCATATTGTCTCGTTTGAGTTGGTACTTTATACGAGACCATTTGTATTAACTCAGGGCAGCCCAACATGCTATTAATCTAAATTATTTAAAACATTTTTAACCACTTTATAGGTTGAATTTAAAACACCAACCGGTTTCGGAAAATACAATTTTTTTCATTGGGAACTGAGTACTCATTTATTTGACATCCACCAGAACTGATTGGTGTCTTAAATTCAATTTAAAAAGAAGTTAAAAGCAAACTTTTAAAATAACGTTAATAAAAACCCCAATATTAATATTAATAATAAATATTGAAAATATTATCTATTTTCAACACCAAAAATATTCATAATATTGGTTATTAGATCCTATTTAAAATAAACAGTTATGTAATGGATTATTTACACTGTTTTATATTTGTTTGTGTTTTAATTGTGTAATTATGTAATTTTTTATAAATAATTTCTGCTGTGTTTGTTCAATAATCTAACTGTAAGGATATTATTGTTTATATAACATTTTTGTTAGCGAATAAAATTAATAAAATATCACTTGGGTGGTTTGATCGTATAGAACGGATGAATAAGAGAATGGTAAGAATATGACGCAAGTATTAATGGCACCAAAAAAAGATGTCCGCGGAATACTTAACACAAGCAGATAAACCAGATACTGGAAGATGGTCCTGTTAGAAGCCGCAATAATCGACGAGCTGTTGATGAGGCGAGAAATGTGTGTCAAGACAGAAAAATATGTCGCTCTACCTTATTTGCTTACCCCCCCGGGAAACGGCGTGATGGTAAGTTAGATAGTTGCTAATGGTACAACGTACCGTAAAAATATGATAAGATTCCATGAGAAGATGAATGAATGTGAACGGTATTTTCTCTGTATACTCTCGCAACGAGACAGTGATGGTAAGTTAGCAAGTTTAAAGAAACAATAAGTTTGCTATACGGTTTCTTTATATCCGATTATTGCTGTAATAATAAAAATGTATAAACGGATGATAATATCTTTAAAACAAAAGTAATGAAATTCAGTGATGGTTAAACCGTTATTGATTGTAATTGTGTTAGATTGTAACGATTATTCGTAATTCTTCGATCAATTACTAGTATACTAGAAACTATACTTCCAACATTTAAATTTCAATTACCAATCAGTCACAATAAGAATTTATCAACAGTAAATTGTAATTTGAAAACAATTAATACTATATAACAGACTTTGAAACTTGATTTTTTTAAATCGGTATATACATCCTACCGGAAATATAATATACTAGTTGGTAACTACAGCTTATCCTTCAAATATATATATATATCTTAATATACCTGTCCCGCTCTGGCCAACCAATGACTTGGGGATTTCGCCGACGTGGAAACAGATTGCTTTCCGTCACCGAACTGTCAAGATCTGTGTTCTTTTTTGCCGTTCGAAAGTAGCACCGTGCGTAACGCTAGGACCACGAAGAGGCGGTGTGCTAAACAGCTCCGGAAGTGTAGTAATATCTCGGTTCTTCACAAAAAGCGTGCTAGTTAACTAGAGATGAAAACTTGATGTTCAACCCAGGTTTTTAGAGAAAGGTACGCCAGATCCATCTGTGATCATTTTCTAGTCTTGAAAAATAAATTAGACACAGCGTCCATGCGTGGTGGAAATATTTTTTTATCGGTCGCGTACTTCAAGCTCACCCTGTACGTAGGTTACTTTCTAAACGAATCTTTCAAGTTAATCGATATTCAAATCAGGTGAAATGTGAACCCGCCTTTGGGATAGATTACAACGGACGAGGCAAAGAAATAAAGAAACCTGACAAGTTAGTGAGCGAAGCAAAATCACGATAAAGTCCAACAATTTCGACACTCTAATTTTGAAATCGCGATCAGCGACCCGTAATGCTCAGTCAAACATGGCTAAATTCAATTAATTTTTTAACCATACGGAGTTGGACAATATGTTGATATTGACCGTTTGCAGTGGGTTGTGAAGTCTGAGTCAGATTCATTGATTTACGTTATTTTTAAATTTAAATAGGCCATTTTTTTTTAAATTATGTTATTATGAATACTTTAAATGATCAGAAGCATTCGAAATGCATGGAAATCCAATAAATAATGTTATCCCTTTTCATCTCATGCAAATAAAATTGTACAGCTATCTCACATTACAGTTATAAATACAAGTTGTTGAGTTATATTGTTAGATCGATAATGCCCTCACAAGGCGAAACGCGTCTCGAGTAAATTAAACGAGTAGAATAAAAAAACAAGTGTTTTATTTTCAGATGTGTGATTATGGAGTTCTACAAACTTACGTCGGAAACAATAAAAATTATGTTCATGGGTATTTTAGTAAGTAACGAATGTATGTTCAGAAGTCTGGGGCGAGAGCGAATCATAATTGCTGCATCTGAGAACTGTGTGCGAAGAGTGTTTGTTTATTTGTCTTTCACACGCTTCATAATGTGATCACTGGGATTCGGACTGTAAAGTAAAGTGGAGTAAGCAGATTTTTTAACGATTCGCTGCCGAGAGTAACAGAAAAGGTACATACATATCGGTTGGTTAAATCAGCTCTCCATATTACATACATTAGTCAACTTTTAAATGAATGACTCAGAGCTGACTGCGTACTTACTTACGCTCCCACTCTCAACACACCATAAATTTAATAGAATTTTCTCAATGTTCCGATTAACACGTCGCTTGCATCGATCGCATAGTAAAATATTTGTTATTTCTTTATTTATTTTTCTATTTATAATTCATTTATTAAATTACATTTAATAAAATGAAAACATCATTTTCACTTTACTTATAAATAAATTAAATTTATTTAAAAAAATTGTTAAATGTAATAAATATGTTATTTTTTCATTTATATTCAAGAAATGTTTCTATATGCGATCTGGTACTTCTGTGGCCATAGTATATCCGAGAAGTTTTAGAATATATTTTTTAATCCTTTATTTATCCGAGCCATAACATCTTCATTCATAACATTATGCGTACAATTCATTTAGAGCATTCTTTATTTAATTTATTTAATAATTGAGTTCATTAACCTAACCCGAGAAGAGGATGTTTTCACATAAAATATAATGGACTATTGAAGGTCGCGTACCGTTCGTTCATTCCATCAAATGTTCGCACGAAGTACGAATTAAGTTTGAATTAATCTTGCGTTATATTCGTTACTGAATGACTGGTAAATTTTAAATATGACAGAGATTATCCGAAATAAAATGTTTACGTATGTAAATCAGCGATATTAATCAGTATTGCTATCCTCTGTCCAATCCTAGGTCTCCACGATTTGCGTGTTAATGCAAATGGCATTGTGTTTCATTCATTCGGCGAAGGTGCATTAAGATGCTTTCGTGAACCGGTCGAGAAAGCTGGCTTAATTGAATTTTTGAGAAAACTCTCATTTAGATAATTTATTTTAGGATGTCACGTATTCGGTCCAGCGTGTAATATTCCATGAAGCGACTTGTACAGCGCGAAGCGCGAATAATTAAATTCTGTAACGGGGGAACAATTTTGCAATAATTAAGGTGCGAATAAACAAAACACGTGACGTACGGAATCGAAAGTCGAGCAGATCGCCAGAACCAAATTTACATTGAGAACGCCAGAAAAGAGAATTCTTCGCCCCGTCTTAGGAAAAATTCTCAAAGATTTATTTATTTTTGTAACATAAATAGTACATATGAAAATAAAGGTAATTACTTTACTAGACGTGGTCTGTTCTAAAGCAATTACCTGTACAGTTTTTTAAAGTTGGTACAATTGTTATAAAGAAAGGTAAGTAAGTATAATGTAGAAGTTATAAAATGTTATGGTAAAAAAAGTTTAAAAATATTTTACTTTTGAAATTAGCAAAACTAACTTTGTGGTTAAAATTCATTATTTTTATTTTTTTATTTGTTAACTTTGTTTTATTAACCACTTACTGAGTTTAAATACATCTACCGGTTTCGAAAAAAACCATTTTCTTCTTCAGGATGTCAATACTAACTAAAATCATACATTATCGTTGCTTTACCAGAATCTATTTTTAAAAAAACAACAATTATTTAAATAATGAATTTAGTACCTAAATCAAATTGTTACTTAATACAAAATTAGGAAAAAATTTTAGAATTGGACTCATAGTTAAATTTAGTTGGTTGTTTATAATTTTTTGATTAGTTTTACACGCTTTATTTATCTCCAACGATTCCAAATTATTTCATTTGTGACCAACACCGTTTACATGCAAAATTGACAATCCCAATTTTTTATCAAAAGTATGGCCATTTTCTATCAAATGATTAGTAAATTAGTTAATGAATTTTAATTCATTTTTGAGTTCTAATTTAAATAAATAATACACTGATAATTTTAAAATATTGTAGATTTACTTTGGAGGTCGATCGCGATCGAAATATTTTGAAAAAATATATCAAAATATTCTGTATTATTGATCGTACAAACATAAAGATATATCATCATGCGAAGGTAAAATAAGTCAATTTAATTAATGACTTAATCTGTCCAAATAGTCACAAACCTGTTTCAAAGTAAATATTATTTATAATGACAAAAAAACATTAAATTATATATCACGTGTCAAGAGATTTTTCATCTTACGAATGCTCATCTCATAAAATAAACGACAGTTATGAAAAAAAATTCGTAATTTGAAAAAAATTACGAACACAAGATTTCATTATTTTTTAAATTGCATAATTGCAATAATGCAATTACGTGTTGCATATTAGAGCACTGCGACTGATGGCTAACGGATTAGGCAGACGCTTGTATTCTAACTGCTTCCAAATTTTATATTTTTACGTATATTACAACATATTTTTATAATTTTATTTCATCGAGGGATTCTGACAGTCTAAACATTTTATAAGTAACATAATTAACTATTTAAAATGCGATACTGTTTATGAAAATTCACAAAAATATTTAGATACATTTGTATGTTTAGTTGCAGCAAATAAATGAAAAGATAAAAAGAAGGAGAAGGGGTGGGGAGGTTGCAATTATTGTTGCGGTAAAGGGAGAGCAAGATGTGTTTATAGGTAGAATGTTTGGCCAAAATTGAGATTGTGGTGGTTCATAAGAACCTTTTGAGCGTAGTAAAGCTAATGTTGAAAAAATCAATTTCTCATTATGGTATTTGCATGTAAGATGTTCAACTTGTGGGAATGTAGAAGAGTGCAGATTTCCGGGTCGATCTAGATGGTACGTGGAGAGATATTAATTCAAATTGGCTGGGACGGTCAATATGGTCTTGCAGTAGTTTGAAGAGAAGTATTTGGTCAGCACGTGTTCTTCGATGTTCTAGGGTTTTCCATATTGTGGAGGTTTGTCGTATCTAAATACGAGTTGAATAATAGATTAGATCTAACATTAAGATATCGAATAAACCTATTTTGTATTCGTTCTAATCTCACAATATATGTATAAATTATATATATTTAAATAGACAGAATAAAATTCAAAATTAGATAGGCATTATATTAATATTTTTTTAAATGCAGGCACGTGAAATGATAACTAATATAGTTTAATACAAGAGAGGATATAAAAGAAAAACACTATATGTATACGTACATATAACAATCTGTAAATTTTCGAAATACTACTTATATTTATATTTTATGGGTGGGTACCTAACTTAATTACGAGTCAAACATATTCAAGGAATATGTGAAAATTATGCACCGTTACAGAAAATATTATTGTTTGAAATTAAAAAAAAATCATGTTAAGCTTTATGTTTTTGTGCTTTGAAATAAATATTAGCGAAATTCATCCATCTTTAATTTATATATTTGCGTCAGGCCCTAAATTATGTAACAAATAATAATCTGGCGGCTCGAAATTCGATGATCTTTATTTTTTTAAATTCAATATATAATTTTGAATTGATAAAATATTTCAATTAATCGAAATAATCGCATAATTACGTTTTATTAAAATATTAATATTTCTAACATGGTTGAGATTAGGCACGTATTCCTTGAACAATTTGGACAGGTATCCTAAAATTGTGTTGAATAGGTATGTTATACCCTGCACATACAAGTATATAATATAGCTACATTCCGATAGCTTACATTCCTTTAAGATACGTTAAATTAAGTTAGTTTAAGGTATTTAATACAAGGTCACAACAGCAGAGTAACAAGCCAAATGTGTGCAGTTGTTTGTGTGTTGTGAAGTTGTCATGTATGCACTTGTCTTGTCTGCACCTGCCAAGGCAGGTGCAGACAAGACAAGGTCATGGTATCAGATTGGTCAAAGAAGATTTGTAAGAATTGTGTGAAAGCGAGAGAAACGACATTTTATTAATAACGTTTCAGATAAACGGATCGAACACAGTAAATAAAAAGCAAAATTACGATTCCCAAAGTGTTGTCAGTAAAAAGTAACAAATAAACGTGACAAAAATATATCCAAATAAATCGTTTTTATTCTAGATTATGCTATGTATTTTTTCCTTTGAAATACGCGACAGCTGTGCGTAATATATGCGGGCTGCGTCATATAACACGTCGAATGTCCCACTTGGGAGCATTTCTTATTCTGCATACATACGTGAATTCAATTTAAAATAGGAGTTTTTGCTTTTCTTTCGTGAGATTATCATACGCTCTAGATACATTATGTGGCCCGTGAGAGTTGGCATTATATAAAGTATAGACATAAATAGTTTGCGCGGTTGTTTTCCTGCCATGTGAATTATGCACGCGTGTGCATTACGTGCATTATGTGCAGGGGACCAGGTGGTGGATAAATTTTAAACCTAGTATAACAAGTAAGAAAATATGCGTGCAGTGCACAAAGCAAAGAAACCAAACATAAATAATAATTCTGGGAAATAAACACAAATCTTACGAAAAGACCGTATATAATTCTAGCCGGATTAGCCTAACCCACGGCCAGAGTTTTAAATTCCTAATGTCCTTACTCGTGCAACGTCATACTGATGCTACAAAATAATTTGCTTGTTTGCGCGCATCCAATTTTTTTGTTCAATCCGCATAACAATCTTTACGTCTGCCAATTTGCTGCAGTTTTCAAGCAATTTTTTCTTACTGTACTAGGTTTTTCTTGTCTGAAAACTACGCGCAATTGCACCTTTTACTAATTCTACAGACTAACCAATTTTTTTCATGTATTCCAACATCGGAATCGTTTCGTATGATGTTTGTAATTTATCTGTTAAGCGAGTTGGCATTTTTTAGGTCGATTAATATCCATAATTAATAAAATATTAAATGATTTTCAGTATACTTTTTTTTTTGTATACATATGTACACATAGTTAGAATCGTCGGTAACAGCATAATCTAAGTTTATGCCTACAGCACACCAATGTTATATAGGAACATCGTGAGAGAACGGCGAGAGGCATCAGCGAAATTTCACACAAAAAGCACATACCAAAACACGCCCTATGTGCTTTTATATATTACTAGCAGGTTACCGCCAATTGATTGTTATTAGTGCATTCTATATTGCCCTCCCTGGAATTGTAGGAACGGTGTTCTTACGTATCAATTTTGAATATACTTGTGAGAACTGTCACTTTGTAAATGTGTGTGTGTGTGTCATGAAAGTGAGTAGATGAGTGGTGGCGGACGAACCTTATAAAAGGCCGTCTCTGGGGGAACAGCTCTCTTCCAACAAAGCTTCTTCTGAATAACCAGTATAATTTATATTACTGTATAACGTGTTATAATTAATGTATAATATTATTACCTCGAAAGACTGAGTTTCACTTACAAAGAATTGGGACCCAAATAATTAGACAGTAATCAGAGGATAGAACCCCAAGGGAATCTGGTGGTAATAAAAGAATTATAACAATATTTAAATCCACTTAAAGACATTTATTAATAAACTGAGATTATTTTTACATAGATGATTATTGAACAAACGTAAACAGTATGAACAAACTTCATCTTTTATTTGCGTCGCGTTTAACAGCGCGACCATTGATAAGAAAAATTTAAATAATAATCAATAAAAATTCGTACGATTTCGCTAATACATATTTTTTCTTACTGGTAATAAAGATAATGTACACTTCATTTCAGTTTTTTTACTGGCAATGACACTTACGTGTACTGATCCAATAACATATTCAGATCATAGAAGATGAGGAAGTACAATATACATACACATATACATATATATATATATATTTTAAATATTTTTATTTATTAATCTGATATACGTAAAATAATGCAATACAATAAAAAAAAATTCACGCTACACTTTTATCGAAAGAATATACTTGTGCAGAAAAGTGGGGAATTATGAATTAGCCATGTGTTTTAATATCCACACTTTAGTGTCGATTTAGTGTAACTCCTAAGCATACAAAAAATTGAGAATAGAAAAAGAAATACACAATCAAAAGACAATTTTTTATACATAAAAAAATTAACATAAAAATAAAATACATTATCAAGATAGCTAACCATTTTTTATTAATTTGAAACAGTTAACTTTGTACAATATAAACCGATTTCATGAAATAAAACGAATGAAATGAAAGTGTTTGAAGTACCTATATAAAGTTTGTTATTTTAAAATTAATAATAGAGTCTATCCACAAAGTTTAGTTAACGCAACAAGCATCAAAAATACAAAAAAAAAATCATTATATTTTCGCTTATAAATAATATAATTATAGCCTTTAAGGCGGTCCCTACAAAGTAAAGTCTGCTTCGAGATAGATGTTCATAAAGAGACTAATCTAGCCGTTTGATAGCATACATTATATGTATGCTATCAAATATTTATAAATATTTAATAAATATAAATAATTTAAATATATTTATTAGAAAGATATACATATAAAATTAATTTCATCGAAAAATATTGTTGTTGCGCCACTAGGATTCGAATCTGGATCTCTTTTCAAACCGGGGAAGGTGCATTATCCAACTACGCTCCAACGATGATATTTTTAGCGACAAATTTTCGAACCTATATGTTACCTTTTTGATATTAATACATTTAATTGTTCCATTATTTGAAAGAGCCATTTACCTTATTTCTACGGAATCTCAAATACCTTTGAGTAATCTGATAGCAGACGCTAGAATTATCAATTCATTTTTATTAAATTATAGACACATTGATACAACTTTTTTTTTATTATTAGGAGAGCACATTCTTATTGTGAGTTGTAATTATTCAGAACATAGGTCTGTGATATTTTAAGTATGAATTAAATATATTAATTAGAAAAATATTCATACAAAATTAATTTTATCGAAAAATATTGTGGTTGCGCCAATAATTCGTTTAAATAATCACAGATCAGTTACTGCTGAGATATTAATATGTGTAACCACAAAGTTATTGATTCAATTATTAAACATATTGTGTTAATTGTATACAGAATTTACATTCAGAAAATACAGTTTACGTCAAATTGAAGGCAAAGAACAACTACATAAATTAAATACATTAGATAATTTGTTTAATGTCACTTTGACAAGTCACTCTAAATATAAAGAGTGCTTACATAATGTGTATCATTGTCGGCAATAAAAATAATCAAATATTCAACTTCCCGTTTCAAACAACAAATTCAAAGCCCAGTTCCGGTTGGGAATATCATTTCAACGAATATAATCCGATCGCGATTAGAAAATTGCGAATTTTCGGAGACCTCAATGCTCTCGAGAGCCAATTTTCATCGCTCCAATAGCGCTGCGTAAAAAATAGAAATTCACACACTAAAAGAATTCCAAGGCTGGTTCGATTGTTAGTTTTTTTTATATATATATTGTATACTGATACGCTAGCATACAATTTATAGAAATGTTAACAATCTCTCTAAAATGGATCGGCTCATTCAAATTGACACAATTTACTCAGAGCCGGCAATAAAGCGAATGATAAAGTCGATCACTTCATTACAATAGACAAATTAATTCAAATTGGAATCCACGAAGTCTTGCTGCGTCAGCCCGCCAGCTGCATAACGAACCGAAGCCAAGTGTGGTGATTGGTGGATGTACAGTGATGTGCGAAAGTTATTCTGCAGAAAATCAAAAAATAAATGTAGAAATACAATTTTCCGTTTTTAAAATTGCTAAAAAAATCTTATTCTCGAATGTACAGTGATGTGCGAAAGTTATTCTGCAGAAAATCAAAAAATAAATGTAGAAATACAATTTTTCGTTTTTAAAATTGTTAAAAAAATCTTATTCTCGAATTAATATAATAACACCTACACGGATACAGATATGTCGTTGATCTGAACAATCTGAACTTCGTCCAAACTGTAAACAGATATTTAAAAATTGCGAAAATTTAAAAACAGATGTCTCCCCAACGGCGCATTATCGGCAGTGATAATTTAGATAGCGATTTCTAAAAATCACATATGTGTTATTTTCATCTTTGTAAATAAAGTAAGGCGCGCGTTGTAATAATTTTATTACAAAAATGAAGTCAATTACTGTTGTATTCCGCTATAAACTTGTGATAATTCATTATAAATGTAATTAAAAAGAATTCACTTTGTTTAAACAACACTTTATTTTAACTAACACCAACCGGTTTCGGTGACAAAGTGAATTGAAGTCAATTATTTTTATTAACCTTCGTATATAGGGTTCACTCACGTAGTCACGAGTGAAGATTTTATTTATTTATTTAATCCGCTATCAGTTGTACATAAGAAATTCATACAAAATAACCGTGCATGACGTGGGTTAATCGTCTAATAATTCTTAATTTTTAATTGATAAAATCATCAGAATCCTCATGCTCCTGCGAAACTAACCAGAACTAAAAAGTTTCGTGAAACTTAACAATTGATTTAAATTTAACGAGTTTAATATTGAACACTTTGATGGTACCTACCTTACATATATCGTATTTAAAGCAGAGTGAAATTATATTTTCTAAATAAAATACCATGAAAAATATTTTATAAAGTCTTCCCGTCTTTCCTAATACTTTAACAAACATTCTGGGAAGGTCTTGGAGTAACCAAACTTCAGGCAATATGTGTCCAGTTTGACGTACAGTCCGTATACGAATCTTACCTTGGAAATAAACAAGAAAAGTCTTCATCACGTGTACATATAAATAAAAATGAAACAGATTATTTTTTCCTTATACTTAATACTTTTTTATGATCTACCCGAACTTCAGATGCCATCATTTTTTAGTATTTAGAGAAAATAGTCTTTTGCTCGAATAAATAATGCTCTATCGAACCAAATCGGGCAGAAAATTACGCATTTTTATATAAATACGTTCTAATTATACCAAATAATAAACAATTATCGAATATAGATTGAAGATTTTATATTTTACATAAATTTATATCTCTTTGAGGAAATTCATGTATCGTTGTATGTATAATATATAGACCTATCTAGAATAATATCTGTTATTTCTCATAGACTTTTCCCATTATTTGAAGTCAATTCGCCGTGTATTGTGATCACGAGTTGTTAAGTATTAGATTATAAGAGGTTTGATGGGAATTAATGCAACCCATCTAACGGATAGTCGTGGGTCTGGTATTGTCTCTTACAGAGAGAAGGAGGCCAACAATTTAATTGTATTTTATATGACGGGCAAACAATATTCTTGAATATTATCCGCGAGACAAAAAACGACCCAGAAGACGTCAAAAGTCTCGATGGATAGACGAATGAATCGAAGCAGTTGGTGAACGCGAGGCACGATCTCGTTATGTGAAAACAAAAACAGAAATAATCCATTAATAAAGTATTAAAGAAACGCTTTACTCAGGGCCGTCTCTAGGCAAATAAGGCAATGCTTTAAAGCAGCCGTTTCGAGGGCGGTAAATTTAATACAAAGTTGAATAAAATGTAATAAATGTACCCTGCCACCTTTTAAAATTAATAGCTGAATAGGATTGTTAATAAGTTTTTTAAATTGCTTCTAAAAATGTGTTCTGGTGTTTTAAGTATCTAGTCGGAGTATCTACATACATACATCGACATACTATTATATTTTAATATCATAAAATTCTTTAAATACACGAATTTAACAGATTTTTTATGATAGCCTGCGTGAATTGGAATGTACGTGATACCAAAAGCGTTAAATACTGTCTAATGGGATTACGGGCAAGCTCTATCAACGGTTTTTCACCCATATTATGAGATCATTTGACAACCAAGAAAAAGACATTATCATTCGATAATTAAAGGGGGGAGGGATAAGGGCTGAGCCCTTTTGTCTCCGAAATATGAGGTAACAGCAATGGCGTAACATCTTTTGGGGAACATGGTGAAATTGTTTTTTTTTTTAATATCAGGTAATTTTAACTTTGTATATAATTGTATAAAGTAGTAGCAAAAATGGGTAAAGTTCTATTATATTTTGTTAATTCTTTTTTTGTTTGATTTTATAAATTTTTTTACAAATTTTTATATTTTTAGTGAAAGTTTACACAGAATCTTTTTATAAATTTTGTTCAATATGGTCAAGAACAGGGTAAAGAAGTGAAATGGGGCGAAGATCGGATGAGGGATCATTCAGGCCGAGAGAGTTTATGGAAGGGTTTGGGATGGAAATCTTGTATGTGTCGTTTGAGTGAGAATGGTATGTTTGAGTCTCTGTGAATGATTGTGTTTTTGACAAACCAGGGTGAGTTTGTGATTCTCCTAAGGATGTAGTTTTGTTTGGATTCTAAAATTTTTGTGTTACTTGAATCCCAGATGGGGCTCGCGTATGTGAGTATAGGACGGATGATTGCTTTGTACAAGAGTAATTTGTTTTGTAGGGATAGTGAACTGTATGAATTTAGGAGGGGGTATAGTCGGTTGTAGAAATTATCCTGGGCACAACTTTAGGATGAAGAAAATCAACGGTAGATGAAAATGTTGTACCTGGATTGAGACCCTGGAGTCACCCGGACTGAAACATAATAGCGTTTATTAAACGAAGAATCCGTATAAAAAAATAAATGAATCTGGATGATCTACACCACTGGCCACCCGGTACGGTATGGGTCCTGGGTCCTGCCCTCCTCAAGAATACACATCCACCGGTCTCTGTACTAGGTTGCTTCCCGCTAATTGCTGGCGCCAACCATGAATAAATCTTTATTAATATAGCCTCATTTCAGATATACCTGTACGTCGCCTTCCTTGAGACAATAATTCAATATATTCGTATTTTTTTTTAAAGTTAATAAAAATAATGCCTTCTCACTAGGATAATCCTGTGTCGAGGCAGACTATTGTTTAAGGATTGTTCAAGTGATTGTTAATATTTCTGAGATTAATTGATGACTTCTATTTTATTAATTATGTGCTCGTCGTTAGTACCCTTTTTAATATTTCTTTGTCTAATTCTTTAATCCATTTTATAATTAGTATTAATATTGTTCCATTTGCATTTTATTGCCATAGGCAGTTTGTTGTACATAATTCTCTGCCCAAATGTAATTTTTGTAGACGGTATTTCGCTATGTCTCGTGGATTTCAACTGCTGTATGATTGGGTTATATATTGGTAAATAAGTCAATTTTTCACATTTATCTGTAATACTGTCAGAACTTCAAATTTATTGATTACTTCTTTATAGAACGTTCGAATTGGAATCTTGAGAATTACTTTTATTATAGCTTTTTGTGCTCTAAAATTCAATATACGCATAGGCTACACCTCCTCATCCAATTATGCCATATTCTATTTTTGTTTGGCGGAGTGCATAGTTTACAAGGATTACAATTATAATAATGATGACGATACCTATATTTGTAATCTAAATTAGCAGATAATTTTTAATACATCTGTAATTGATTATGATATTGTTATTGTAGTTGTTGACAATAAAATAGTATTTTGCAGCGCATGTCTAGGTACAACTCTGGCATCAGCCACCTTCGATGACGACCCGCGCCCGGCTACTGGACGAGTGCGCACTTTCGGATCGAAAGAGAACGACGCGATTTACGCGACGAGTGCACACCACATTTCTATTTCCTTCCTGCTGATAATTGTCTATGATTTGTTCCTCTCACTGTCCGATTCCGATTGGTTTATTAGTCTCGCCGGTCACGATTCCGTAACACGAGCAAGGATGACCGGATTACCGGCGACCGGCCATGCAATATTCACGATCCGGATCTGCCTCGGTTCCTATTTGCGGAGAAAGTGAGACAGCGCTTGTTGTGTCAGACGACGGGGGAATTAAAAAATAAGCGAAATGGTTAAAACGAGAGGATCTCCAGAGCGAGGCGTGCACCTACTCTCGCTACACCCCTCCGATGCATAATTCATGAAGCAATTTAAAATGGACCCCGAACACAAATAGATAGAAAAGCATCAAGAGATGAGTATGGTGTGCTTAGACCATTTCTATCTCGCTGTAAAGCACGATTTAAAAATATATTAAATGTTCAACAATAAATTAAAACGAAATTTTCATATTCACACATACTTTACCATCAGGGAATCCAATCCAATCTCGACCCAGTAATTTGGGTCGAGATTGGATTTATGAATCTCTGGATTAGTTCGTGTAATTAAACTTTCGGAGTTAATTTCGGGGTACACAAATTATATCGAAAACTGTATGTGGCCTCAGGATAATGCCCCAACCCTATTCCCTAGATCTGGCCCCCTCTAACATTTTTCTATTTCCTATAATCGAAGATTAGGGGTAACGAGCGGAGGAAGAACAGATTACGACGCGTGCTCTAAAATACCTCAACGAAAATGTTGAACCAAGTGCATTGCTATAGGAGAGAACTATTATGAAAGGGGGAAAAGTACTCGTATAATCTGTAATATAATTAAAACTAGCGATAACTTGCTTGTGAAAAGTATAAAATGTACTATTATAAAAACTAGTTTCGGCACATTTTATTACATTCGATATACATTGTAATTAAAGACGGTAATAACATTTCAATTTAACAATAGTCGCGTAATATTTCATAGGCCACTCCTATTATAAAGTACACCTGTTAGTCACGTCAATTCATTCAAAACCTGGGCTCCATAATATCTGCAGACGTCATAACAGACCTTGAACAGACGTAGAACACAGAATTAACAGCATGGCTCATGAGGTCTTTGTCTGGAGTCTGGTGTAATAATATGATTCCAATACGCTTTACTGACTGCTGAGCGAGTATAAACACGTGACTGCAACTATCGAAAGGACCCCGCCCTATCCCGGAACCGTTATATAAGTTTTCACTCCGGTGATCAGAATCTATGCGTAATTATTTAAGATGTATTATACAAAAAAATATACGAGATGTTAGTTTGTGAATTTAAAAACTACACCTTTCGACGCCCCTATGTGTTTTCTTTATTGGTAGCAACAGACATATATAAACTTAAAAAACAATTTTCAACACATTGGATTGTACATACATTTACTGCCACAAACATAAATTAGTGATGTTATTACATCGTAGGAGTAGAAATTTTCGATACACTCCATATGCTCAGTTACTATGCAGTCTTCTATCTCATTTCAGTCTGCTGGTCTTCCCAGCATTTCCCATCGAGTTATCCACACCCTAATGAAACTGCGGAAAAATTCGTTCCGTCGCAAGTTGTCGTTCCGTGGCGAGCGACGATTTATCCCAATCAGTCCTTCAATCGTAGTCTTCTGCGCATCAGACTCTATGACTATCGCTCATTTTTATTTATTGATCAGTAAATAAAAAACATTCAATGAATGCCTTCATAACAAATAATAATTAAATGTATTCATTAGAAAGATATAAAAATAAAATCAATTTTATCGACAAATATTGTTGTTGCTACCGGGATTCGAACCTTGATCTCCTTCCAATCCGAGGAAGATGTATTAACCGACTATGCTACAGCACACTGTACTTTTGACGACAAATTTTCGAGCCTACATATTACAATTTTTCACTGTGTGCTGTAGCATAGTCGGTTAATGCACTTTCCCCGAGTTGGAAAGAAATCCAGGTTCGAATACCGGTAACAACAATATTTTTTCGATAAATTGATTTTATATGTATATATTTCTAATTAATACATTTAATTAGTATTTAAAATATCACAGAACTGTATTCTAAATAATAACAACTTTACAATAAGAATGCGTTCTCTTAAATAATAATAATTTATCAATATAATATTGCAGGTACAGATATGAGTACAATCTGTTGGAGTTTGAAAATTTGAAATCTATTATGGCTTCAAAAACCTCAAAAAAGATAAGACAGATAAATTATTAATACATTAAAAATTTGAGTTGAAAAAAATATTTTTACTTCGCACCATCGGGTACCGTTTTAGAGGGAACGTTGGTTATCATTGTTTTGTCCGAAAAATGCGGTAGGTGTCGCCAAACACGTTTTCACGCTAAGAAGTTTGTCTACTTCAGTAGCAGCATTCATAAATGAATTCAAAATATGTCACAGTTGGGCCGCAGCTCGGGTCGTGAGAACGCGACACCGCAAACTCGATATATCTCGGTCCGCCGCCATTGCGCTGCCTCTAACTGTGGTTTAGTGCACTTAGTTCCGTTTATTAAACCTGGCTACTCCCACAACTCCTCGCCGAGATTACACAATGAAATGTTTGCCTCGTCTGTTTTGTTAAATTAAGCCGGTCTTGCGTCACTTGCCGGCTATTTTATTAACAACTCTACTTCTAATAGAAATACAACCTGCATAAATATTGGCGCTGAAAGATTGCAGTTATAGATTGTGATATCGTCGCGCTTGTTGACCTTGTGGTGTTGCGGATCGGGGATTCTAAACTCGTCCCGAGTGAGTAATTAGTCCTATTTTTATGACACAAGAGTTTGTTTGAAAATATAATAGTATAAAATATTGATATATTGCGTGTACGCATCTCTATTTAAAAAGATATAAATATTACTATATACACGATGTAACGGATCTACTTCACAATATTTTATGGGTGGATACCTGATTAAATTACGAGTCAAAAATATTCAAGGAGTATGCGCCTAATCTCAATCATGTCAGAGATAGAAGCATTTAAAAAAAAATCATAACTATACGATTATTTCGATAAATTTAAATATTTTATTGATTCCAATTTATATATTGAGTACAAAAATTATTAAAGGACCTGAAGTAAAAATATACATTAATAATAAATAAATTTCTCAAATACTCATTACGAAGTACATAGACTTAAAGCCTAATACGATTTTGTAAAAATATTGTGGACTAGGTCTGCTACTTCCTGTATATATATGTTACATTTAAGGTTTTTGCGAGCACTAGTCTATGGAACAGGGGTATATATATATATATATATATATATATATATATATATATATATATTTTGTGAGGTTATAAATTAGGGTCACGTACGAAATTGCCCCGTCACTTATTTTTTTGTCAAGCACCTTGCAATTCACAAATAGTTACCCTTAAGTTGGTACCACATTCGGTTTCTGAGGTTATAAAAATGGTTGCATCTATGGTTTGTTTTCAAAATTATCAAGGCAGCTGTCATATTTGGGCGGATGAACAACCGCGACCGGCACTACTAAAATGTAGCGTAATATCCACTATAACCAGAGGGTAAATATTTTATATTATTCAATCACTAGTGCATAATTTACTATTCATTTGTTAATCTAATTGCATGGTAAATAATCTTTACAGGAAACAAAATGTTTCCCTCTGGATTATGCCTCTGGTGTATACCTCTGGATTAGACCTTTGGTTTTGACTTTAATTTCTACCTTTAGATGTTACCTTGGAGTTAGTTGCCTCAATTTTTTATTAGGATGTTATCATCTTCAACAAATTCCGCTTACGAATCCGATCGTGTCGGCCTGGATGCTGCGAGTCAATCATGGTGTGGAGCCAAGAAGATGGGATCCATCAAAAATTAACATCATTTGTCACACGCATGAAGGACGTCGAACGCGCGCCCAACCCGACGAGATGAGGATTTATTAAGTGGATTGTACTTTATTCTATTTCATTTGTTCTTGTGTTTTTTTTTCTGATTAGATGTCTTTCTTTTTCTATTACATATTAATAACATTTTTTTTATCACCATCAGGTATTACTATAGTATATATATATATAATGCGAAACAACAAAATTCTTTATTTTATATTCTTCTTTATCTGGATTTACATACAGAGAAATTATGCAAAATTTGGAACGTATAGGATTCAAATAAATTTACAACATATTTACATAGGGGGAAGGGGAAGAGAGGGTACCTATAAGTTGTGCAAGATACTAAAGAGAAAATATACGAAATTGGGATGGAATGGTATTCAATATCCTGTATCGGAGTGGCCATGGGGAGGGGGAAGGTTGTATATGGGGGAGTAACAATGCAACATCAGGAATTGATAGCTTTCAATTTAAAACTAATTTATACAGTGGGGGGGGATGTGGTGGTCAGAGAGGGGAGATGGCGCCTATCAATTCAAAGGGTGTAGGATTGTATACAGAATAAATAAAGATTTAGTTTTATATATTATATATAGATACAGATATAGATTAAATAATATAGTTCCTTTTGGGTTATTTCGCCATTGGTCTTTGTTTATCATAATTATATTTAGATTACATTTTAGATTAATTATAGATTAATTAGGGCATATTTTTCACTCGTTAATTTTATTCTGTGAAATATCAGACTTGCTTACTTTAACTGTTACATTTTATTATATAAAAAACAAAATACATTTTACGAACAAATTAAATTTGTTAAAATTAGAATAAATGGCAGACATTAAAGCAAAGGCCGTAAATAAATAAAAAATTAATACACAACTAAAAAACAAAAGTCATAAATAATAGGACGTTCTGTTCAGAACGAAATGAATGTGAGATCGAGCATGTAACGTCAGAGCCATTAATGGAATTTAATTTAATTTCAACTCGTTGAAATTTCCCACGAATAATGTGACTAATAAAATTTGCGATGTATTTTCGCATTTTTACAGATTAATTTTGGCGGAATTCGGCGATAATGGAAATTTTACTTTCTTTGCTACCACGAGAGTAGTAAACAGAGAGGATAGAGTGCCACACTCTCACGTACTGAGATTTAACACCAGCCTCACTCATGTGATATTCCATAATAAAATAATTAATAAAAATGGTTACAGTTATGGTCGGGAACATTTTAGTAGTGTTAATGTGAACATGTCGTCGCGTGATGATTGCACGCACTGCATCAGCATGACGTCACCATCACCAAATATCTCTTATATAACACTCGCCATTGCCCGCATCCAACTGCAAACCACTCGTGGACGGCATAACTGCGGCGACACTAGACGCAGTAGTACTAGCGGAGTGATAACAACGGACAGAAAAGTGAGAGACTTCATCTAGCAATGGATGTTGTCAATAATGATGATGAAAATTGTAAGTATAATTGTGTTTTTTACAATTTTTCTCATGTCCAATTTTAACAGTTGCCAATTTTTTAGGTTTTTAAACAATAACCATTTAACAGGTCAATTTTTCAGAAAAAATTGATATAATAAGAACTACAGGAGTTTTCGTATCTAAAAAAGTATATGTGAATATCGATGTATCATTTTTGCTTATACACACATCATCTGAGATGATCTCTGAATTAATCTGAGAAAAAGTAACGTTTAAATGGGTAAAATACCTACCTGTTAAAAGTTTAAAAGCAAAAGGTTACATATCAGTATAATTCACATTTCAAAGGAAATTGACACTCCGATGTAATGTAACAGTTTCCTTCTAAAATTGCCTACAAAAAGAAAATATCAAACAAAGCTCATAGCAAAGTAGACAAATTCACAGAAGTAACTCTCGACATTTAAAAGTGAAGCAGTTTTATCAGTAGATGTTTGCGTATAAAAAGAGGCGCTACAAAGTATCTCGCTGAACGCAATCATAAAGAGCTTAATCCATACCCGTCGTGAGATTAATCACTTAGCAGTGAATGACAACTGGCAAGATGAGCTCAGACATCAGACTGCAAGACTCGAACACTGGAGACGATTAATATTCAGGCAGTCCAGATGGCGTCGACATCCGGGTACAGAGGCGCATTCCTAAAGAAAGTTTTACAATACCGTGGTGAGCTGGACACGGGACGGCATCTGTGAATATAAAACCAAACTACCAGAGTAGGATTCGGGCTTTCCGTTCGGTGCATCATTTCTCTACCGTAAAAAACTCCACGAAGTACTTTATTTGTATTTAGAGTTGCATATAATGTTGTAACCTGCCCAACATTATATGTGACTCTGTTTATAACATTATATGTGACGAATTAGAGGACACCGGGTGGCAAAACTAAAATAGCAGTGGGCGGGACAACGAGTGGGCTAAAAAAACTGAAAGGAAAAATTTGGGCAACGACTATAGGACTAGATCTGGACCAATGAAATGCAGTAATAGGTAGATATACTGGATAGGTTAATAACGAACAGACAGTAGATTAGCGATCCAGTAACAGAAAAGCTTGAAAGAAATCTAGGAAGGTGACGATAATGATTAAATTTATATTTTGCTCACGTACACCATTGTCCGATTCCTGTCCTCACTATAAACCAAGTTGAATACATAAATATTTGAACACAAATGACGGTATGATTTATGGAGGCGGATCATCATAACTCTTAACATAACCTCCCTCGGTAGTACTACCAGGATGATTAGGTCTTATTATGCGCAAAGCAGCCTGGAGGTGGATTATCACAAAACGGTGACATAAAAATCATAATATTTTTGTCTTTTGGTACTGGCTCTGAATGCTCCGATGACACGTTTTGGAATACCTAATTTTAGTAAGGCTTTGCCAAAAGAGTAATTTTACGAATAAAAGTACCTATATTTTGTAAACAATTTTACACAGTAAAGTTTTTTTTTTAAATAAAAAAATTATTCGTTTTAAATTAAAAAAACAGAATGATTATTTTAAATATAATGGAATTCAATAATATAAAATATAGGCAAGGAAGAAGAAAATTATTTTTTTTATTTTTAAAAAGAGGCATCTCTGACACGTAGGCCGTACATTTGTTTCACGTTTTACTGAAGACTTCAATGAATTTCATGATTAATTAATGAATTAATAATTATTCTTTTAAAATTAGCAAATTTTGATTTAATTAATAATTAAATCAAAAATCATCAATATTTAAATTTTATGCGATCTGTGATTTACTTTCAAAAAGTAAATCACATATCGCATAAAAAGTGGACGCTATAAGTGAGAGTGAATGATGCTTCTCGAGAAAATAACGATATTGTTGATTTTTCGAAAAAAATTCCCATTGGAATTCGCTATTTTCTTGAGAAACATTCCTGTTTGCATGAAGCGTTAATTGACATTTAATCGATACATTATACAATACAATATAATACAAAAAAACCAGTAGTAATTGGTAATACAGAATTGGTCGATAAAACAGCGACCACTCGATAAAACAGACGGTAAACAGTTGATCGACTGAGAGCTGTGGTAATTGGTACATGTGTATATTAATACTGTAGAGGTCTATCGCCCCCACAATCTGCACGCACTCTGCGTATACCTGGGTGCAAAACGTCAATCAATCTTAAAAATACGCCTGGTACCGACCTCCAACAGACAAGAGCTGGCCCGTGCGCGTCACTTCTCTCGCGGCAGATGTTGTAGAACTTATACTGCTTATACTTGTATTCGTAACCGTGTTTCAAGCATCAATAAACATGCACGTCTATTATAAATAGTATTTTATTGTGCATCCTACTTTGGCCGTACACTCGCGCATGCACACGCACATACCCGCACGCACACTCCGAGTTATAATTCAAACGAACATGTAAATGGATGGGTGAAATATAATGGGGCATTTATCTACTCACGCTAAAGCACGTTCTTCGGATCCATCAATATTTTGACATAATACACACATCAAAAATCACATCATTTCACCATAATACAAATATTAAAAATATTTATCTATTACATTTTTGTTAAGTATTAAATAAATGATTGATATATGATATATAAATGATTCTTAAACCAATCAAATTGCACAGATTCGTCATAATTATTTTACTAATATTGGGACTGTTCGTGCAGTGTGCGAGCTTCCCCATGGCGGATCCGTTTATACATTAATAGATGTACATATATTATCTACATCGTATATTATTATTAAACACACTGAACCAGTAATTATCAAGGTGAAATTATGTTGACGTCGTGAGCTTATTTTGAAAGCAAAATCATATAAAAATCTGTATTTTATTGCCCTTTTCCCTTCTCCCATCCATCTATCTGTTGATAGATGATTTGGCAATTAAGCCACAGTAATCTTATAAATTATTGTCAAATTTTTGATGTATGTATGTTATCGACATTCTATAGTAACGGAACAACTATTACTGCGGTGATTCTCGTACTTTCTAAAGCATCGGAATTGTTTTAATTGGTTTGTATTTCAAAAGTCTCGAGTCTCAATAACCACGCCCATGCGATGCAACCTAGTCATCTGCATCATGTCATGACGAAGACAGAAGGAGGCTAACTACAATATGTATATATATCTTATTTGTGTACAAGGGAAACAGAAAAGGTCTGAGATATGCTATTATAATAAGGAGATAAAAATTATTTGATCTTAACTACTTGATTAGTATTAAATAAAACTTGTGATGAATCTACCTGAATATATATATGGGATACAGTCTTTAAAAGGAGTCGTTTACTATTTGTTTATTATTCGCATTTTTTTTATAAGGACAGCTGGAGGGGGGGATTCACCCTTCCCCGGGACCGGTTTAGAATCTAGGGCTTCCTCGTCGGTTCCACTCATCGAAGCTAATAAAAATACGCGACTTCAATTACATTTTTACAATTACAAAACGAAAAAGGAGAAGAAATTCAATTAAGATTTAAATTTTAGACCCTCCAGCGTCCCTCAAGTGCTATCTTTATTCATAAAAATCATATAACATAAATCCATAGAACATAGTTTTACATACAGATGGAAAATTAAGGTGCAGTAGTTCAAGGATCCATTCCATATTCGCATCTAATACTCATAGTTCAATTATTGATAATATCAATTAAATAATAAAAAGAGTTACTTTTTACATAAATGCTGCTAGAGAAAAAAAATTACAAAAGAAAGAGACGAGGATAAAATTGTCGGTTTACTCATATTCGAAAAAATACTCACAAACGTATCCAGGTACAGCTAACGTAGTGGGATTTTAATTTATTGGATGGGATTCCATTTTATATCGATCAAAAATGTTCTACATACATTCTAAATTATCGCGATAGATTCATTTTCTGCTTTCGTTTAGAACGATTGATTATCCTTCGTCAACGTTTTGAGATCTATTAGCTTCATAATAATTATGTTGTTCTTTCTGATTAAATTCTATTAAAATCTATTTCTGCGTCAACTTATCAAATTGAAATTGAAAAAAATATTGTTTACTCTTAAATTCACAATAAAAGTACAATATTTATTAATATTGTAGCCAAAATATTTTGTCTCTAAGTAGTGGAGTAAAAGATTTCACATTGTCATCAAAAACCAATGAAAATTACACAACAGTCTGTTTGAATGCTCGAAACTCGTTCTAGGAGACCACCAAGTTAGTCGTAATTTGATAGCACAACTGTTTAGTTTAGCTTACCTTGAAAATAGCAATAATATTGATGTAACGCATAATCTGTGTACATATCTCAAAATCAATAGATGAAGCATTTTAAACTGATAATATCAGGTAAATTGAACGCCATTAAACTACCAATTTTTAACATTTTTATAATATATTTAGTATAAGTTTATCTTTGCTTTGAACTCGTAATAAAATACATTCTGTATATATAGGAATTTTCCGAAACTAGATTGTTTACTGACAAAACAAATTTAATAGACGCGATCTTTCGGATAATGGCTATATTTATTTAGTTTATCTTATTAGTAACTATATAATACTATGTAAAAATCTGCTTGGACTATGCCCGTCTCACTAGAGAAATTCTGTGTCAAGACGGGCATAGTTTACAAGCAATTGTTCAATTAATCGGAATTACAAGTAGATAGAATTACATTTATTACTATATAGAAGATGTACACGAAGAACAATTTTAAAATGAACTTAATTTATGCATCACTTTGTAGCGATAATTAATATAGGTATGAGTCAATATGTTAGGGTGAGTGCACCAATACTGGCTCTGCCCATATTACGAATCCAAGTTTTAATATATTGTCTTAATTATCACAAATAATGTGCAGTTTATTAGTTTTGTACCGGTATAAAGGATTTATCTAAATTAATGTTTAAAAAACCTATAATTTTTGATATAAATAAATAATAGAAACCCACATTTTGAGCGCAATATGACGCATAGTACGAGACACGCAACAGCTGTTATTTCGATTCTCATGTTGTTTTTTCATTATTAATATACATGAATTATTATTAAATTCAAATCCACTTTTTCCGCACGCTACGTTTACCGTACTTACTATGTAGAGTACTTTCACAAAGCTAATCTTATCCCGCTGGTCCGGAGAGCCGGTAGCCAGCAGCCGAATGGCTCATCTGGCCAGCGGTGGGCACGCACAGTTCCATCACGACCACTTATAGAAATGGATCAGCGAAATGAAAGTTGGGAATGCTAAATAAAACCGATCGTTTTCAGTCAGATTTGACAGTGATTTTTATTCGCTTTCATTAAAAAGGAAACAAAATCGAGCGCGTGGCCGCCGCGCGCTTTAGAAAGAAGTGAAACATGCGTGATGAGGGAATGATGTTCGCAATGAAAGAGTGGAATAATCACATAGTGGAAAATGTGATAATATATTCAATCATTGATACATTTGATATGTGAGTGCTGAAGACGGCAAGACACGTGAGATATATATATATCATTTGCCGAAGTTGACTCCTTAAATTTTTGAGCATCTTGCGAGAAGAGAAGTAAACTTGGACAAATTTGTTGTGGTAAGCCATGTCGAAGGATGGAGACGAAGAGGAAAATCCCCCACCCCTTGGACCGATCAAGTGGAAAAGGTAACAGACATTTCTCCGGTGACAGCGCTAAGATCTGCAGGATACCGATAAATGTGGAAGAACATAGTCAAAAGGGCGTGAGTTTATGGAGATAACGATACTCAAACATGAGGGACCTAGGTGGATTATTCATTCATTCACTCATTTTACATATAACACTTTTTGTTATTGTTGTTTTGTGTATATATTTTTATTATTTCTACATCCAGCTTTGCAGCGGCGTGCAGTCCATAAGCTATACTGAATTAGCCGTTCTCAAGATTATATTTTGGATCTTGCTACCCTATCGGTGATTATCAATAGCCTGCTTAATATAATATATAAATAATCCAATAGCAGGACCGAACGGTTCGCGTCTTAGCTAAACGTACAACATTACATGACATGACGTTCTTAGCATAATACGGTTAAGGATTTTTATAGACCCCTATCACAAATCACGTATTGTACCTGCTCACGTTAAAAAAATAAAAATATTTATTTTTGATTATGGCATAATCGGTCGGGGCGGTGCAACAAAAAATATACTCGGTATTAATAACATAGTACAATTATTAAACGTCTTTGGGTAATCTTGAATACACATTTGCAGCATGCAACTACGTACAGGCGAAGAAATTTAATGAGACCATCGAGCCGGCCGTCGGGGCGACGCATCAAACGTCGTTCATAAGCCAGAGCTATCTTTCTCTCGCGGTTATTTGGTCACGGGAACTCGATCGTGAAAGACACCGCCTTCGATGTGTACGAACTTCAGCACCGACACGAGCAACTGTGGGACCTCAGCGAATGCACTTTTCACATGAGCCGCCGGCATTGTGTGAGAAATGAATAAGTACATTTTTCGCGCTGGGACAACCGACCTATCAAAAAAGGCGAATAGTCTAATAAACACCGGTGAATTGGCGTGTGACTTTTGTAATAATACAATTACGTCTGGAAAATGATAGCTTTTCATTGCGAAATAATGATTTAAAACAGAAACACCAGTTTAATTGCATTTTTGCAGACAGACGAACAATACTATTTGTTCCCACATTCGAGAAGGAGAAAATTTGACACTGCAAAACTTTTCACGATGCGTTACCGCTTCTTTATTATTTCATTTTAACTGTTCTTTATTCCGCTGCGGTGTAAGAATCACTGACAGAAGGAACTATCACCCATTCATCCATCGACTATTCCACTATCGCAGAGAAATATACACAGTTACCAAATAAAAGTGATAGAATTTTAAATAAGAAAATAATAACCAAGTTTATTAAAATTTTGTCAGCTGTCATTGTTATTTTTATTTAGTATAATCTGTCATTTTACCATGGAACATTTCATATCGGAACGACGTTTACAAGCTATTACGACTTATTATCAAAATCAGTTTCGCAAACCTAACGTGCACTTCGTGAATTGTATGGTCGACATAATCATCAATCTGAGCAAGCTGTTCGTCGAATAGTGAAATGGTTTAAAACAATTATTCTTCACGTGATGTGAGGACACACATTATCGTCGCTGTAAATAAAGTTGTAGGGGATGATCCAAAGTTATCGATACCTCGACGTTCACAACATTTAGGCATTAGGCATATGGCACAACATGGCGTATTTTGCGTAAAGATCGAGGCCTACACCCCTACAAGATCCGGCTAATAGAAGACCAACAAAAACTGAACAATTGAAGAACAACACAACTCGTGTATTTGTGAAATTGCACCAGATTTATGTGAAAGAATGTTTGAAAATTGGATCCGAAGAATGCATTGTATCAAACGTAGTCGTGGTGTATATTCGAATGAAATTATATTCCATTGTTAATGGCATCGAACGATCATTCGAATAAATAAAAAATTATTCATAACATACTTGATTTTTTAATTTTAATTCCAAGTTCTATCACACTTGTTGGATAACCCTGAAATAAATGCCTTTGAGATATGATGCGTATACAATAGACAGCTAAAACTTGATCATTTTCCAGGAGTTCAAGATCAACGACATACTGTCAAGAAAGTAAATATTTGTAGGGGTGACGATTCAAATCCTCTTTCAGCGACATCTACATCCAGGGTTCAGGCTTCAACGGAGAAAGCGCCGGGCGGGACTGAAACCGAGGGCCGCCGACTCTCTCCTCTCACTTTTCATAATTAACCCTGACTCGATAAATGACTACACAAACCGCGCGTTTCATTCTCATCACACATTGAAAGCGAGAGAGCGAGAGGATGATCTCCTAAAAGTTGGACAGATCAAATAAAATAAATGATAAGATCATCATGCAGCCGAAAGGATAGTCAAGGCAGCCACGGAAGTAGGGAGGCATCCAGGATCACCACGTTCAACAATAGAGTATGAATGGCAAACTCACTAATTGGACGGATGATATTGGTTTTCATGTTCCCGATAATAATAATAATAATTACCCGAACAACAAAACACGTTATTTCATCTTTCAGCGTACAAAACCAACTTGTAGTACCCTCAATTATTAAAAATGTATATAATTAGCGGTAAATTGTGAACGACTTGCCTTTGTTATGTTATAATTTTATATAATTTTCTTATGAAATTAGCAAAATTAACTTTGTGGTTAAACTTCATTATGTTTAATTGTTAACATTGTTTCATTAACTACTTATTGAGTTTAAATACATCTACCGGTTTCGAAAAATACTATTTTCTTCTTCAGGATGTCAATATTAATCAAGAACATCTGTTGTTTTTTACCTGAATCTATTTAAAAAAAAAAACAATAATTATTTAAAAAAATTATTTAGTACCTAACTCAAATTGTTACTTAATAAAAATTTATTCTAATAATTTTTAGGTAAAAATTTTAGAATGGGACTCGTAGTTAAATTTAATTGGTTGTTTATAATTTTTTGATTAGTTATACATGGTTTATTTATCTTCAACGACTCCAAATTATTTAATTTATGACCAACACCGTTTACATGCAAAATTGACAATCTCAATTTTTTATCAAAACCATGACCATTTTCTATCAAATGATTAGAAAATTCTGAAAATCCACTATTATTCAAACGTCTCAAATGCTCCTTTACTCTTATATTAAAATGTCTACCCGTTTTACCAATATAAAATGCAGCACAATCCTTGCAACTAAGTTTATAGACACCAGAATTGTTGAGTAAATTTCATATATTATTATTTGTATAAAATGCCGGTCTAATGTTTGGTAGTAGGTGTTTAGAAATTTGATTCTATTATATTTTGCACTGATGCAAACCGACCTTTACCGCCAAATTTTCACCCAGTACCCTTAGACCGATGGATAGTAATTAATTGTGAGCAAAGGATCGGAATTGAATCAATATTGTTAATCGTTACGAATCGGCGATGCCTGTAACAGATTCAAACAACACATTATTACGTTTCAGCCTCCACGGAGGAGACAGCCGGTTGAGAGTGATTGAATGATTAAGGTCTGCGAAGGGCCGTCACGGTGATGCCCGCCAGCGTTGCAAGCACTTAACCGATTTTTTTAACTTTCTAACACAAAAAAAATGTTAATGTGTCGCCACGGGCGAACTAGGTAAGGTACTGGGTAATAGTTACAACTACTTAAATAGTAAACTAAAAAAGTCATTACTCTGATAATAATCTGAAGTCTAAAAAATGCTTTTTTAATTGAATTTAATTCAACCTGACATTTGACGAAACATGGAGAAAATGAAAAATTACAGTAAAGGCAGTATTTTGTCGACTCTGTATATGGCAACATGTGTCGACATCTTTATTAATAATAAAAAAATGTCTCAAACACATGTATCATCCCCACCCCTGCATATAATTGTATACAAAGATAATAATCACCAGTAACAAACGTTCTCATATATTACAACCCCTCCCAGTCACCCCCACGCGAACCACCTATAATTTAAAAAATGTATACTTTTTACACGGAGCATCTCGATAAACATATTATTTAATTAAGGTATTAACTGTATCACTCACTAACTAATGTTTACGAAATCGGTAACAACCAAAATTATATGAATATTATATCTGTCTCTTTTTTAACACATCCACTTAATAATATATGAGATTTAACAAAAGATCTTTTCTATTAAATGCATAAAAATTAGCCCGATTTAAGGCGAAAACATAATGATATAATTTATTAAAAAAATACAAAAATTATAGCGAATTAAGGTGCGAACACTAAAGTAATTAGAACATACGCCCTGGTATACAACGTAACATGACAAAGTAGACTCTCATTATCGTTATTACATATACAGGCTTTTATATATATTATTATCAAATCAATTATTCTGAATATATGAATACATCAATTACATATTTATTTTTGATAAATTTAAATAAAATGCAGTATTTAACATATCTGTGAAATTGTTACTCAAACATCAGTATCGGAATCGATTAAAAGACAATCGGCTTTCGTTTGCTTAATTTTAAAAGTCGATGGCAATTTACCGGCAATCAACAAATTGCCTCTTTGTGAGCTTTGTGCGATTTCCGGCAGTCGTCCGCATTAGGAAGTGGAATAATTTTTATAAAGCGTAGGGGAAAGCGAGGCAGATGTTGACATTAAATAAAAATCACCATATATCAAAATGTAAAATTTATAAAAGTTTTAAAATTGCAAAAAATTTATTTGAAATGTAATAAAAAAAAACTATTTTAATTAATTAATTAGAAAGATAGAAAATATATTTAGTTACATAAGTTAGATAAAAAGATATTTTTGTTATTTCAGAACATAGTTTTAATAATCTCGGTAGTAACTGAAATACTTTATCTATAAATAGATTTTCTGTATATCTTTCTAGTTGAATAATTTAATTTGTATTAAAAATAATGAACCATGATCGCTAAGGTCCGATAACCAGACAAACAATAGAAGAAAAATGTTGCCATCAGGTTTATGTCTCTTCTTCTAGTACTACGTTAGTGACCATTGTTTTATTTGGACTTCTCAAACCGCCTTAGATTCTTTAGTCAGGATATCAGTCGTCTTCCAGGGCATCGTCCACTCGCAACTTCACCCTAAATTATGAGATGCAGGATCTGGTACTTTTCTGAATATCTCATATGGCCATTCTCTTACAATTTTTTATTGTTTTAAGCCATAGATAGATCCATATTTCAAACGCTCTAGTATTGTTTCACTGAATGTCCATAATCTAACCTACATCAGTAAATGACCAGATGACAACTTAGTTGTTCATGCCAATTATAACTAATTTGTACGCTAAAATTATATATCAATTATCTAAGTAATAAAGAAAGAAATACTCTGAACTGTGAAGGGGCACCACAAGGTATAATTTAATTAATTGACGTAATAGAACTAATCGAGAATCCTAATCAGAATTAGGCCCTGTAAAACGGAAAACATCATGGCTGTAAAGACCCAACTTTTCCCGGAACTGATTCGAGTTCGAGTCGAGCAACTCCCATATCGGTTCCACTCATCAAATAAAACCCGAGGCTTTTAAATCTGTGTGTTATTTAGAAGTTAATTTAAAGAAGCATTTGAGTACACTTTCAAATCGCTCCATAATAAAAAATGAAAAAATGTATATTGATGAATGCAGTTTTACTAGGAAAAAATTATACTTGCGATTGGTTTAAATACTGTACCAAAAATAATAATTTAAGTAATAGAATAAACAAAAACAAATTTAAGTTTCGTGTATAATTGAATACTTAACCTCCAAACGGTTCAATAATGAAACTGATCATGAAAAAAAAAAATATTAAAAAAACTGATCATTCGTTTTTAGTGGTATTCCACTGGCTTATACCAAATAATATCAACTAATGTGAGCGAAAAACATCTAAAATACGCGTGTTGAGTTTTCAAATACCTCTATAAATGATATAAAGTGGCAATAAATTTTGTAATTTCTCAAAATCGATAACATAATTGATTTTTTTTGCGTTTCCTGTAGTATTGATATACATACCGCATCTTCAAAATATCTATTGAAGCATTTAGATGAAAATTAAATTTTTAAACGTTTTTTGTGATTTCTGGGTTTTGTTAAAAATCCATTATAGGGTTCGGAATTAAACGACTCATATGTTTAATCGTCGAGATTCTATAGATTAAACTTTTCAGTCTTCTGTAGTTTATTATCATTCAAAACTATTAACAAGGAATACAAAATAAAACTATGAATATTTAACATACGATCATACAACCTATAGCAATGATTTGGCCAGAAAGACTTTTATTTTTGTAAATTGAGTTAAAACATTGTTTTATTCCACTATATTTTTTAATGTGTTAAACAATATAAAGTTTTCGGGAACATCTTCTCACTATCAATAATATAATTCAACTAAAATTAAAAACACTTTCAGACAGTAATATATGAGGTGTTTGGAGTTAACGGAGATGGGGTGGGGGTGGAGTAAAAATGGATAAGAGAGGGAATGTAATGGAATTATAATATTTATAATGGAAGACGTTCCAGAAAACATTATATCGTTTAACACAATAAAAAATATAATGGAATAAAACAGTGTACAAACTCAATTTCAAAAACAATCATGGAATTTCACAAAGTTTCACCATTGAACAAAGTAATGACAGTCAACGTTCTTTAAACGGACAAGGCACGTGAAGAAGAAGAAGAAAAACGAAGGTTATCGAAGGACTGTCCGAGTCTGCCCCGTTTTCCCTCGTTAAGTATCGGCCATAAATCAATCACCAGCTGGTGTTGTTGTGGTTCACCGGCGGCTGGGACCGTTAGCCGCCAGGAAGTCAAAAGGAATACCTAAATTGAATGAACAAACACGAAATTGCCCGACCATATCAGGCCTCGCGACTCGCGACTTCAAGCAGAGTTACAAGCGACCGGGCGATAGATGAATAAACACAGTGAAGAGTTTACACATTTAACTGGTGATTTATGAACGGCTAGTTTATGTAATCCTGCATGTACAATGCCATTGTAGAGTGACAATTGCCTGTCTGTTGTTATACAATATATTGCTAATAAATCAAATCGAACTTTATCATATCTACACAACTGGGGATTCTGTAATCTCAACTTTTTACAATTATCGGGACTTGAGAATCAAAATTTTCATGTCCCGAAAATTCCCGGAAATCGAGACCATGAATTTTATTTAATTAAAAAAAATATATATTCCTAAATATTCATATATATGGTGTACAGTAAGCTATTAAGGATATTATCTGTTTAAAAAAACATAATAAAAATTGAAGGATGAAATATTTATTATCAAGGAGAATACATTCTTATTTTGAAGTTGTAATTATTCAGAATACAGGTCTGTGATATTTTAAATACTAAATTAATATATTAATTAGAAAGATATACAAATAAAATCAATTTTATCGAGAAATATTGTTGTTGCGTTACCGAAATTCGAGCCTGGATCTCTTTTCAAACCGGAAAAGGTGCATTATCCAACTATGCTACAGCGACAGTACTTCTGACGACAAATTTGCGATATGTTTCAAGACAAGAACGTACATTCCCTTATAAAGTTATTCAAATAATTTCATTCCACACAAATTTTGTTTCAAAGGATGACATGAATTTATCTTAAAGATAAAAGATCACATTTTACAATGAAACATAATCCTTTATTTTGAACAAACCGACAAAACCACAATATTATTTTAGTAGTAAATATCTTAAGTTTAATTCCTACTTAATGCAAATCTTTACGCCCGACCGTAAACTATGGAAACTTTCCTTTTTTTAAAAATATTTACACACGCAATGCATGTCGCCAGGCGGTATGTCAATGGACAGTAGGATTAAGTCAACTTGTATGAATAATAACAAGAAAAATTAAGAGCCTCGAGTCTCGGGTTATTTTTTTAAATAGTCTCGAGACTCGAGACAGAAAAAATCATAGAATTCTCAGGAATTTATATCCGGGTTGTCTCGACACAGAATCCCTATATACAATTGCACATAGATTATTAATCAATACAAATTAAAAATTACACAGATCTATTTATCGAAAAAATATTTTGGTTGCTAATTAGCTAGCGTGACTTTAACTTAACATAACATATTCATATTTATTTATTTAAAATGTTGTATGTAGGTACATACGAGTATTTTAATACATACCAAACATTATACATAATTAATTAGTAATCAGTAGATAGACATAATTTAGATGCGTTTTACGTAGTTGGTAATCAGCAAAGATAAATTGAAAATAATAAAAAGATAAAAAAGGACAAACGAGGAAAATAATAAAAAGATAAAAAAGGACAAACGAAGAAAATAATAAAAAGATAAAAAAGGACAAACGAAGAAAATAATAAAAAGAAAAAAAAAGACAAAAGAGGAAAATAATAAAAAGAAATAAGGAAGGACACGATGCTCTGTGTACATGGAAGATAAATAGAATAATACGTAGATTTTATTTATGTATGTACTTTTAAATTGTATCAAGAAGTATATGATTTTATAATTTGAGGTTGGCATTAAATCAGCATTGACATTTGTTAAGTATTAAAATAATACCAGTTTAAATGTTAGGATATTCAATTGATAACAAATGTTCAAGGTTGGTGAAATACACAGACACAAGTAGGCTGCTTTTGTGTCACAGTGCGTAGTGGATACATTTTCAGTATGAACTCACATTGTTAAGAATTTAAGCTATCTACGTAATATTCTATTAATATTTCCCCTTTTCTAAATTGCGGTAAAATGTTTAAAAGGTTTTTTTATTAGACTTCAATATAAAACTCATATATAATGATATAGATGTCTCTCGAAGCTATTATTTTTACATGGGAAGTAGGAAGTCTCGGGCATTACAGAGCTTACGACCTGTCATCGGCTGGCTCAAGTGATCACTTTACATATTATAACGTTCACCTATTTACCCATGCTACCACAGTAAATAGGTGAACGTTACATTGTGTAATCTTGATGACAATCCCCCAGAGGATAAAATCCCAGTAATTAGTTCCTACAAATATTTGAACATGCACAAAATATTGTGACTCTTATATATATATAATGTTTATAATAATAATGTTGTTAGTAAAAGTGTCAAAGCGACTAGCACTCGTAGTAGTAGATTAGGCGATCTAGCCGCATGTAGAGTACTTATCTAAAAGTTTAATATTGCACTTATCTATGTGCGCAGTTGTCATATGTGCAGTTGGACACCTCGTAAAAAATGTATTTTTATGTTTGCTTGAACGAATCAACACACTCACATTGTAAACGTCAATGTCATTAACCCTCTAGAATGTGCGTGCGGACGAGGGCATAGATCACCAACAATTATAAATGGCTGCATTTCGTGGTTATTAAATCACACTAGCGTGCACTTGCACTTGAGTAAGTGATTAAATGCATTTATTAACCTCGAGAAAATGCATTCGGAGTTATTCATAATAGCAACAATAACAAGTTGTACGCGAATGTGTGAAAGCGATAAGCGTATTGAGATGAAAATATAAACAATTTAAGTAATTAATATAATAATCAACACGATTTCTAAGAAAATTACAACACTGTTTACAGCCGTGCAGATTAGCAACGATTGTATGTACTGCGGTCGACGGTCGACGGTCGACAGGCGGAGCGGTCAGCCACTCGGCGACTTCACGCACGATAACACAACAAACATACTTTTAATATATCATTTATTACGCGTATCACTGTGACCGTACACTTACTTGAATACGCTATGAATACAGTGACCATGCTGTGCAGTCTTTACAGTCAATTGACCGCTCTTTCAAACACCCAATGCTCGTTGGAGATACCGCATACAATTCATTATTACTAAAGGTTGCTTGCTACGTACATACTATATGTATATTCACATATGATCATAATTTAACGTAGTTAAGCAGAAAACAGCCAGCCACATAAAACTCAAACCAAGAACTACACAACAACTTAAATTAATCAACCTGAAACAAACATTAACATTTTGTAAAAATTCCGTGAAAACAATGTAGATGGCTTTCAAATAATAGAACTATAAACGTATTCATTTGAAAAGTGTAACATATGGGTTCGAAAATTTGTCGACAAAAGTACTGTCGCTGTGGCATAGTTGGATAATGCACCTTCTCCGGATTGGAAAGAGATCCAGGTTCGAATCCAGGTAGCGCAACAATAATATTTTTCGATAAAATTGATTTTAATATGTATATCTTTCAAATGAATACATTTAATTAGTATTTAAAAGACATTTTGTTATATTTATTAATGTACAGATATACATTAAGTGAATTATGTAATTTACTACCCTCGTTAAAGAGTGAAAGAGCGCGCTGTAATCGTAAACGGAAGATAAGCGCTTTACCGTTAGATCCGTTTGTAGGGGCGTATTACGCATAAAGCCTTATCCTCTATAGAACAGAAATTGCTCCTCCACCTGGCGCAATCTTGAATATCTTATTTTTAAATTTATTTATTACCCAATTGTGTATACCCTTGTACGGCAATAGCAGTAAGTAATGTAAATAATTTAGGGTAGACCCCGCCCTACAGCCATATAATATTATATATTCAAATACAGGCTTTTATATATTTTTAAAAAATACGTACACAAGGAAAAGGTTTATCTTGAATTAGAACTTTAAAAATTCTATATTTATCGTAGAACCAAAATAAGAGATGCTAATTTTAATGGTTAATTTTTTTAAAGATTTTTTAAAATCAATACTAGCTCGCTCGTGTGAGCAAACAATGCCTGGGGGAAAGGACTCACTATTCGGTAGCAATTAAATGAAAATATGTAAGTTATTTGCAATGATATGCTATGTACAACATGAAGCAGAAAAATAAGACGATAGACGAGTGAATGAATAGGTACTGTACTGTAATAATGACGAATATTTGCAAATGGACAGCAAAAGTCAGAATTTCGGGAATGATGCTGTAGCGTTCAGGAAGAAGAGGAAGAAGAAGAAGAAGAGTAAGATTCGTCAGAATTATAAAAATTACCAAAAAGCGCTTAATCTCATAAACACAAGACTAAAACGCAAGTGTCACAGAAAACTATTACATATAAACATTTATCGCGAAATAACTCTTAAGATTTGAATGTATATGATTATTCGTCATTTTCTTAAATTTACAAAATATAAAATAAAATAAAAAATAGTTTCTGTAATTTTTTGTAAATTATAGTTATTGTTGCTGAGGATTTTGACAGCCAAGTAAAACACTACATTAGTACGCTAGTATTTCACTGTATTATATCAGACAGGTATATTACATTTGTGACTTAGAATGTACGAACTAGGTTTTGTCAATTTTTCAAAAGTTAACATTAACCATTAATTCGAATATCACATCTATTTTCAACCGCCAGATTTCCAACTGAGCCCAGAAGAGTGCTGTTATTGGTTGAAAAATTCATTTGAGCTAGGGCAAACATAAAGATAAATATGTGTATATAAAAAGATAAACACATCAATACTAAAGAAACCAATATATAAATTTTAACTTACTAAAATGATTCCGGAGAGAAAATATTTCATTCGGAGTGTTGTCAGTCTGAGAGAAATATTACATACCTGAAACAAATAAAAAAAAAACAAATTATTTATTAAACAAATAATAGATATGTCATAAAGACGAAGCTATTACTTTTTTTGTCAATGGAAAAATATCGAAGTATGGGTAATTATAGAACTTACGATCTGTCTTCGGCGGGCTTAAGTGATCACTTTACACAATGTAACATTCACCATTCCACCCAATCAACCTCCATATCTATCAAATATTTGAAAGTTGTATATATGCTAATATGTGGAATCACTTCGAACACCACTATACTAATAATAATTAATAACAGTGCCTTTGTAGGCAAAAATCCAGTAAGTGTGTATTCTTGGACATTTTCAAATATTGTTAAATTATTTATTTATTAGGCACTGTTATTAAACAAATATCTCATAGAGACAAAGCTATTTTCTTTATATTTAATGGAAAATATATGGAAGTATGGGCTAATTACATGGAATGGTGTAGTGGTACTCGAAGCGAGTTCACATACTAACGTATACACAACTTTTAAAAATTTGATAAATGTGGAGATAAGGGGAGAGAATTGGTGAACGTTATATATATATATAAAGTGATCACTTAAGCCAGCCAAAGACAGATCGTAAGCCCTGTAATTACCCCATGCTTCCATAAATTTTTCATTAAATATAATAAAAAATATATTTGTCTCTATGAGATATCTGATACTTTTTTTATTTAATACATTCATTCTCATATACTTTTTTTTATGTTTTCTGCCCACCTCACCACATCAGAGTCCGAGTCGAGGTGGGCAGGTTTATGTATTTTATGTCGTACATATCACAGACCAGTGATTATATATGCACCAGAGACGTGGGTATTAGCTATGAATGAGCGAGCATTGAACGTTTTTACAAAAAAAAAAAAAAAATGAGGCGTGTGTTTGAGTCGGTTTTAGAAAATGAATTTTGGCTTATGAGTTCTACACTTTGTTTAATGAGATTAGCGTCTTAAGGTTTATAAAAATAGGAAAACTTCGGTGGCTGGGCTATGTGGAGAATGGTCGAACAGAATCAATCAGAATCATCTCTAAACACAAAACCATCAGAGTTTGAGAAGGGCAAAGCTATGATGGAGTGCTAATGTTTTCATAAACCTGTTTTAGAATTTCAGGACTAAGGAGAAAATATGTGTAATGGAAACGAATGGAGGAAAGATATTGAGGAGAATAAGGGCCGGTTGTGTGATCAGTAGCAAATCTTTACCATAGTTAGTTTTTACTGTGTAGTTTTTAGTGGTAAAAATCGATTTCGGGTTGTTGGTTAGTCTAATTTACTACTGTAAGACAATCTCACCTCTCAGTGTGGAAAGGTGAATAATCATGAAATATACTTTATCTGTGGCGAAATTTTTTCGTATTATGCGCTAATGTATATTAAACAACGAGGTCATCATCGGACAAATTCTCATCACTAAAATAGCGGGTTATTGAATAATTAATTGTCCTATACTACAACTTCCAAAGTGTTAATGTGTCGGATGACTTTTGGAACAGCTGTGAAAAGTCCGCCATATTTAACTATCAATTTTCGTTTTTACTATCGGATATCGGAGAGTAAAATGAGTTTACTACGGGAAGTAATTTCGAGTAGTAAATATTTTTTTACCAACGATCAAACAACCAATTTTCGCAATTTTTTTAACTTTAGTAATTTTTTTTTACTACAGTAAAGAGTTACTACTGATCACACAACCGGCCCTAAGACCCACCAAGGATTGTAGAATAATAATGAGGTAATACATGTCATGACGTTTTTTTGTTAGTGATAAATAAAATGGCTCATTTTAGTCCCTCTTCATACTTATTAGTACTGATTAGGGATTCTGTGTCGAGATAACCCAGGAATAATTTCCCGGGAATTCCATGGTTCTTTGCTGTCTGGAGTTCCAGGACTCTAGGCTCCAAATTCTTCTTGATACTTTTCATTTTCAACAAGTTAAGTTAATCCCACTGTCCATTTGGCACACAGCAGGTAGTGACCCAGCGACGAACGGTACATGTGTAAGTATGTACATTTAAAAAAATGGAAAGTTTCCATAGTTCATATGGTTAGCCGTAAAGATTTGCATTTAAGGAGAAATTGGTCTAAAGATATTTACTACCAAAAATATTTCTGAAATAGGTACTTGTAAATAGTTTTGTCGGATTGTTCAAACAGGGAATAATGTTTCAATGTAAAACGTGATCTTTTATGTTTAGGTTAAATTCGTACAAAATTTATATCGGATAAAACTTTATTAGGTGACTGGTCTTCCGATATGTTTCTTAATTAATTGTTCTTTTATTTGTATGTTTTTTTATATTATTTGTGTTTTGTAATTTTTACAGATGAATAATTTTTTATATTCAATATATACGTATACTTAATATCATTTTAAAAAACTATATGTACTGCCATATTATTAAATAATAAATATTTCATCAAAACAGTTATTATTTGTTTATTAAATTAATTTCTAAAGTTTACCAGTGTTCGTAATTAGCGCGCCCAAATAAATTGACTCTTGAATTACCTCATATCCTGATATTCTGGATGTTTATTGTGATGCATTTATATAATATATAAATGCTTGTTATAAATCAAGCAAGATAAGGATATGTCTCGATATACGGAAGCTTGATACACTAAATTGAGGAAATAAAGACGTCTGTTGTACCGCAGGGGCGTTGATACGGACCAGGTATCGCGCGCCTCGTCATACTGCACGCCGTGGTACGACTACATCAAACAAAGCGGACGCAATCAGGTGTGGAAGATAATAATAATCTAAAGTAAATAACTGTTTGTGACGGTCCCAAAAGTAGTGTAGCGGGAAAGCGGTTCATTGTTGTATTGTAACGTATTCAGTGACAGAAGAGTGTCGCTGTAATGAGTAAATGGTTATTTCAGATAGTCACGCAAGTCGTGTTGAGTCTTTGCCTTAAAATATTAGAACGTCACACGCTTCTGTCTTGATAAATAATACTCGCACATCTACGAGACGCGTTTTTTGAGTAAGTACCGTTGCCGGATATTTTGCTGACTCTTAATCCGCTGACTCATCACGTACAACGTTAGAGACATTCACGTAGTGTGGCCATCTTGCAGTGAGTGGTCGAAATGTTCGAAACAATAGATCAGACCGCCGGCCGTGAGATACGGTCCGTGATTCGTTTCTTGAATCCACGAAACATGAAACCACCTGACATTCATCACCGAGTGTGTCCTGCATTGTTCTGATTTGGGGTTAAGTGATTTCCATATTTTTCTTCCTCTAAAGCGGTTCCTTGATTATGAACTCAAAGACAGAGTACAGACAAGGTTATCATTCCAGGCGGCGTCGTTCTATGACGAAGGTATAAAAAAATTGGTGCCTCGTTATGACAAGTGACTTAATAATGTTGGCGACTATGTTGATGATCAATTTTAATATTAGTATTGCTTACAGAACAAATAATGCATTTGTGGTGGCGCAACAACAATATTTTTTGATAGAATTGATTTTATATGTATATCTTTCTAATTAATATATTTAATTCATATTTAAGATTAAAAATATAATTTTATATAGAATTTATATAATTTAAATAAAACAATATATAAAAATATAATTTTAAATTTAATTAATAATTCTATATTTTAAGTTAATTATATTAAAATGCAAATAAGATTAAAATTTAAAACTGAACTAAAATGTTAAATTAAAAATGGTTCATCACATTTCGTAAAAGTAATAATATTTGACAAAAATACGATTTATTGTAAATATGAAAACATTGTATGCCGTTATGTTTGTTGTTAATGTATGTTAAAATACATAAATGGGACGCGCCTTAATATTTTAGAATTATTGTTAGATATGTGTGAACGTCGGCGCAAAATGACATCTCGCTCAGTAACGGATGTTCTTTATCGTAAGTGACATGACGGCATTCATGACGGCGATAAGTAGTCTTGGTCCCTTTTTACTTCGCGTATTAAAATTATATGGCGGAACGTAATATTGGATGGATGTTTATATTTTACAACGTATGTAGGTAAGTATTGTAAACATTTTTATTAATATTTTTAAATATCTGTATTTTAATGAATAAAAAATATTATAATTTAAGTAGGTCCATTTACTAGAATGAGATATTGTATTTTATATTAAGGTTAAAGAAATGCCCATATAGCGAGTAATAGGGGGTTAAAAATATTAGCAAATTTTTATTTATTACGTCATACATAAAAATCTCCTATAGACTTACGGAATTCATTTTTCAGATACTGTGTCATTGAATCGAAGGACAAAGATTTTTACTTTGAAAATGTATTTACTTAAAAGGAAAAAAGACCGGAAAAAGTATGTTTTCGCATATCTGTGAATATTATTTTAATTTCATCAACTACATAGGTACTTATTTATTTAAAAAAAATGAAAAGATCCACTTTTAAATAAAATAAAAACAACCCTGTTGTCGATATCAGCACGTGGTAAAAGTTTCCTGTAAGAAGACATGTTTCTATGGAACATACTTCCCAAATACAAACTCATCTACTTGTTCCAAATATTCATTACCTACAAGTTTCTTGCACGGTGTCTTGTTTTCTAGCGGTGAGCTCAAAATCACGAACTGTGAGTCAATCACTGATACTTTGAATCACACTCACTATAAGTGATTAAATATCTGGGAATATCGTGATTCGTGATTCATTTTTTATTATTATTTATATTTGATTGTGAACTGTGATTCGACGCATGTGCATATGAAATGAAAATATTCATGAAGGAATAACGTTTAATTCGTGATTAGCGCCATCTAGTAGATTCTGCCAAAACGTTTTACACATTAGACCCGAAATGCTGAGAATTTGACCTGAAAAAAAAAATTTTTTAAGGGTTTTCATTATCTTTGTAATGATATTAAATTATATATAAGCTAGAGTAAGTTTTTTATGCAAATGAAGTTTGAACAATATAAGTAAATACGTTCAAAATTATGTTTTTTATTTTTATTTCTTGCATTGTGATATCATGCGAGGCATGCGTATTAGTAGTGAAACTATTAGGCATGCGTATTAGTAAGTCACAGTTTTCAATCACTGATATTATCGAATATCAATCACAATCACACCAGTGAGTCAAGAGTAGCATATTTTCTCATCGCTATTGCATTCCTTCTTGTCGAATACCTGAATATCTGAAAGCGATTATAAATAATACAATTAAAATTATTAATTACTATTAAATGATGCGTACGCGACACTATAATTTTCAGATTTTTAAAAATTGAATTCAACTTCTATAAAAAAACGTTTTCTTAGTCAGGTTTAAGCCACTTAATCACCACAAATTACGAGAGAGAGGATTAACAGAGATAATACAATAATTAGATACGTAGTTTATATTAAATATCCTTCATCTACTGATTGCAAACAAATGATCCGGATAAGATGAAATATTCAAAAGCGTCCCCATTGTTTGATCAAAATAGGGGATAATTAATTGAAAATTACTTATCAGATGTGGCATCCGATAAAGTTAATTAAATATTTCAGGAAACGTCAGCGATCTGGTGAATGGAATTCTACACATTTCTCTACCACAATGGAGTCGTAAAAGCGTTCGAGAATTAAATAAATTTTTAATTTGTCCATGCAATAAAAAACAAAATGTATTATATTAGTGTATTTACTAACAATAAGCGTGTGAATGTGTTTTTTGCAAAGTTCTCGCAATAAAATTATTGTTTTAATACATAAAAATCCTTTCAGAAGGTATTAACAGGTATCGTCCGCACAGCTATTATGATATACAACAATATTTTATTCAATTTTCATTTAATGGTTCCATTGTTTCAAATCTGGCCGGTCTTGAGATTCGTAGATTACATTGTATACAATTACATTAAATTGAAAATAATGACAGTTATCGAGATGGCACTGAGACGGACATGCCCGCTCTACGATTTGGATACATATATGATAATCCATAATAATATTTAGCTTCCACATCTTTTATCTACGACTTTTATCTGGATATGTAAGTGTCATTTGCCAGTGAGAAAAAATTCGACATATTAGCCAAAGTAGTGAAAGTCTCGAACGTGTTTTTAATACCTCTAGGTTAAGATTACTTAAATGTTTTATCTTTTATACATTCAATAATAGTACGTAAACGTATATTCAATTTGAAATGAAGTGTACATTGTTTTCATTACCAATAATAAAAAATATACATTAGTGAAATCGTACGAATTTTTACGACTGTCAAGTCTATTGAGCATCTGTCAGTCATCCCCATCGCGTTGCACATTATTTTATTATCTATGGAAGCACTCTCAAATGTGACGCGTTCGTAATGTTTAAGTTTGTTCAATAATCATTTATGTAAACATGACCTCAATTTTTTAAAGAATGTCTTTAAGTGCACATATATATATTTCAAAGTTGATACGTAAGAACACCGCGTGTTCAATTCCAGGGAGAAGAAGAATGAACTGGCTTGTGCTGAAATGCAACATTCACACAATTATATCATGACTCGGTATTCCTTATACCAATACTTACGATCTTTTTTAATGCTGGGGAATCATACAAACCTGCCAATTAACGTTCTTGTCAACTACGACGTAGGCGTCCTCTTCAAATACAAGAAACCTAAATTAGCCCCCCGTAGCGAGTAACTCACTGCTCCAGCTATGCAGGATTTTTTCATACCACGTCACAATCACCTAATTAAACCCTATACCATTCAGCAAGGGTTTCTTGAACCCGGAAATCTGAGACCAATGTATTATTTTTCTTCGTTTATAAGAATAAATTTAATGCCCAAATATCGTTTGTTTATTCCCAAGCACCGTTTTATAACACAACGGATTTATAAGGGTTCAGAAATTTTATTGAAATCCGATAGACGGCGCCTGGATTTTTAGAACCGCTTGTGTGACCAGTCGTAAATTTTGTCAACAGTAACTTTTTACCATTGCCCGTGGTAAAAAAAAAATGCTTGCGGGTTGTTCGTACGTCAAATTTACTACTGCAAAGTTAATCCGGCCTAATAGTGTGGCAAGGCGAATAATCATCAAATGCCTGCGATTTTTATCACAATTGATTTATTTTTTATGTTCAATATTGGCAATACATACAATTGTATGTTTTATCTGTGGCTTTATTCACCCCCGCATTTGAAATTTCACTTTGATGGTGAAAAATCTTAGTAATTTTTTTACCATAGTAAAAACTTATCACTGATCACACGACCGGCTATTAGTTAATTTTAACTATAACCGGAATATTTTAAAACAAGTGAGACGACAATTTTTTATTCGAGTTGTTTGTCAGGATGGAAGAAATACACCAGCGATGGCAAATCTTTTTTTCACAAGTGATTCAAAATTAGTGTGCTCAATTATTTGAAAATATTTTTTTTAATATTGCGTTCACGGAATACACGTATGTCACATCAATATTAGTGATAAGAAAAAATGCTACTCTTGATTCTGTGATGATTTACATATAATCAACTGATATAAAAATACGAATTCCGTGAAATTCTTAGGACGGTCGGTTAGGAGAGGGTTGCAGCGGTTCGAGAGATGAGAGAACAGCAGGTCGGAGGATGAGGTGACAGAAGGGGAGTTGTGAACGCTTCTCCGGGTAGTCGCTTTTGAACCGGGAAATCGGGGAGTCGCTTCGAATAGGGAGAGTGGGGACACGTGGTGACAGTCGTTGTTAGAGAGGGCGCGAGGGGGGACAGTTGATTTTGAACCGGGAAAAGAGACGTATACGTAGCGTTGTTCTGGGTACAAGATCTGATTTCCTTTCAAGATTTACGTCGTGGATGATTAAAAGTGAAGTCGAGAGGGTTGCCGGATTCGTGGGGGTCGTGTTCTAATTTAAATCCGCGAGTGTTGTGACGTTGAAGCCGAATCCCTGAGGGCTGCATAGATTCAGAGAAGATGCTGTGCTCCAGATCCGCCAAAATACTAAGTTTATTTTTGCATGCTTATATATTTTATTAAAACCACTAACAAATACTGCAGTATGATTCGGATCATCGTGTAATTACTCATTATAAAGAGGGGTTAGCGTAGTCGCTAGATTACTTGAAATTTGACTTTATTTAATTACTGTCCTGTTTTATTAATTAATTGATTAATTAAACCTATAAGTTTGTTTAGTTACATTTATCTCATCGTTTAAGACTAATTATTAACTGCTTATTGACCATGTAAATAATCATGTGCCTATGTACATAAATCCCATCATATGCTACTGGTTCACGCTGCCGGCACCGTGAAACTCACAGCCTCTCTACGTAGACATTGTAGGGTACGTTAAATAAAATACATTTTGAACCGAAGTAACGGCTAGTAGGTAGAAATGATAGAATTTATCCGAGAATCTTTGTGCGTTTGTTTACTTTGAAAACGCACGAAATCATTCTGACCTTTATTATTGACATTGTGCTAACAACTCACTACCATTGTAGAACATTTTACTTTACTACACATCTCACAAGTGAGACTCTATATTTATTCATGTAATTATTTATACAATTATCTCTTCGGTTATCAAACTGAAGCCAGGTGTTTCATTCTACTACCTTTCACCGCCTATGAGTATTGTAATATTGTAATTTTTCTAAGATGATTTGGTTGGAAGGAAAGGTGCTTTTGGATACTAAACAGAGTCATTCGGTGGCATGAAGCGTGGACGGACTAGCTACAGTTATATTGGTTTGGTAGTGATAGCCAGAATGAAAGGATTATTGAACATCATCGGTCTGTGGAAGGTACACAAGGCTACAAGCTAACCCGACGTATGTTTAACGTTCATGAGCATTTTTCCAATATATAACCAAGCGTAAACAGTTTAGTCCGCACTAGGTTGCATCGTGGTAATTCCTGTGGGGTCACAGTGGTACTCGTACTTCAGTTGTATGAGGAGGATGATATTAGGATCTCTAGAGGTTAATATACAGAGACAGTGTTTCTGACACGATCTGCAATTATGCCGAAACGTCGGCAACCTACTAACACACACACGTACGAGCATGCAGTGATAACAATCTTAATCATATGTTCCTAGCTCCGCTCGAGATGCATTGTCCGAGACACTGAGGATCATCCAGCAGATAAACAAACCTATTCTTCAGAAACCGCTGTCATGGTAATTTTCCTGAGAATCGTACTGTCGTGGTGTACGAGCAATCACAATTACTTTCAGTGGTGGACGCGGCCACGGATTGGCCATTTTCCTACCGATACTGAACAGCAGCGTATTGGAGACAAAAGGACCTCGGTCATGCCCCTGGAATGAGTTATAACAAATGATATTGTTCACTGAGAGATTTGCCGAATCAAAACTTTGGATCATCATCATCATCATTAACTTTTGAACGCGTGGGTGAGAGGGCCACGAGACGGCCACAGTCACGAGAACAAGGTTGGTGACCTATGTATAATTTCTTTCATGCTCTTATATTCCAGCTCTGAATAACACATACCAAACTTTATGATAATTGACTCGCGCCAAGATTCACTTGTTTACATACGCGCAAATTACGTTTCGGAATTGGGAGTAATAAATTGAAGACTAGTAAAATTAATGTTATAACGAGTGCGTTCAGGTATCATATCGCATGGTCGAAGGTTTTCCCGTTATTTAATCGCGTACTATAAGATAGTCGGCATATTTATTTTAACAATTGCTCTATAGGTATTTGAACGGCTATGATATTTGGAAACTTCAGATATTTGATAATTGCAAACGCGGGTTAAAAGAACTAGGACTCTCTGACGGTTCTCTCACAGTGGTGCCGTGACCAGGAGCATCGCACGTTGGAAATCGGAGATTCCACAATAAAAACGAGGGAACAAAATAATATTTAAGTAATATAATTAGGCTATAATTATATGTACGAGAACTAACGGATACGTTACAGGGTTGTCGGAGACCAGGAGTTTTAATTATTATTTTAAATTATTATTTAGAGTAATTAATATAGAAAATTAACGGATTCTTTACAACTCACTGGTGTGATTTATTTATTCATTTGATGATAAACATATTTTCGTTCTAACAGAGGTAAATATATTATAACATAATAAACATAAGACACAATTAATAATAATATTGTGTGGGATGGAGTAAACTTCACCTCTGATATATACAGCGTTGTCCTGGCTACTTTGCTAGACTGAAGTCTGTGTTAAAGTAGCCAGTTTTAATTTTTTATTGATTGATATTCGATAGTATCAGTGATTAAAAGCTGTGACTGTGATCACAGTTTCATTACTAAAACGCATGCACCGCACGATATCACATCACACGAAATAAATAAAAAAACATAATTTATTTATTATTTATTTATATTATTAAAACTTTTTTTGGGTAAAAACATATTATAGCATATATAATTAATATAGGTATATCAAATTTAATATAATCACAAAAAGAATGAAAACCTTTATTTTCGGGTTAAATGCGTAAAACGTTTTGACAGAATCTATTAGATGGCTTTTATCACCAATTATAACGCTATTTTTTCGTGAATATTTTCATATGTATGTGCGCTGAATCGCGGTTTACAACCAAATATAAATACAAAATAAATAAATGAATCACGATATTTCCAGATATTCAATCACTGATAGTGAGTGTGACTCAAAGATATCAGTGATTGACTCACGGTTCGTGATTTTGTGCTCATCACTAATTAATATATTACTATTTTCAAACACAGCTAAACGAAAATAGGACTAACTTTCTGGTCTTCTGGAACCCTGAACCATTAGCTCACTAGGCAAGTTTTTTAACTACTAGACCAACACGTACGTCAATGTTCAATGTTTTTCGTTTCTAAATTATTTCGTACATTAATGGTTCGTGCATCACACGTGTACACGAAACCATTCTTCCTGTTATAAGCATCCACTTCCTCTTACTCCTCACACAATTTTTTTATAAGAGAATCGATAATAATTATCAAATTATATCACGTAATCTATTTGGACGCCGATAATGCAAGTCATAACGAGACACTGACTCAATGGGAAAGTGCATTGACATCCCGTCCTCCTCACCGCGAGCCAAAATTCACTGCACCATACTTAAAATATTTGCGTACTGTATAATAAATTATATATGATATTTCCATTTCATATTAATGCAGTAGCAAGTGACTAGAGATCTTATTAATTTTTAAAATATTTTTTTAATCTACTCAAATGCATTTTGCAAATCAAATTCAAACTTTGCCCACGTGTCACAAAAATTGAAATTGAAGAATTGGTTTCATAGGTTTGCCTTCTCTGGTTTATACCGTCTGCCAAACCTTGTGACTAAATTGCGCGACATTAAATATTGAAGAAGGAGTTGCTTGGCAACCGTTTTAGCGTCATCAGCTTCATTGGCTTGGGGTTCGTTTAAATTGATTTATTTCGTTTTTTCTGTTTTTATAATTATAAAAACATAGTTTTTTTTCTTGCTTTAATTATTTGTACCATTTGTGGTAATTATTTTTTAAATTTATTGTCTTTTTAATCTGTTTTAAACGATTTTCGTAGTTTTTCTTTTTTTTTCACTAGAAATTTATTTTTGTTGTTTACCTTGGCAACCACCAACAACGGAATGGGGGCAACTGAAAAGTTGTCCCCGGCCCCATCTGACATATCCGATCCAAGAAAACGGAGAGATGCGTGTCCGGGTGATACGACATCATCAAAAAAACCCAGAGAGTCTGTAATGAATTCTTACAAATCAACTGACTGTGGTCCATATACAGTTCATGTACAGAAGATTAGCGGAGATGACAAATCCTCACCCATCCATCCCATACATTTCGGAAATTTTTTGTTTCGAAACAAAATTAAAAATATTTCTCCCGGGGGAGTCAAATCTCTTGGAAAATTTAAAGTGTCAGTTCAATTTAAAGATCACAAATCAGCAAATGAATTTTGCTACTCCTCTTTGACCATTAATCAGTACTCAGCAGTAATTCCGGCTTACCAGGTTACTCGCATGGGTCTGGTTAAGGGTATTCCAGTCGATATGTCAGATAATGACATCATCGAACAAATCAATGTTCCGGATCATTTCGGAAAGCCATCTAAAGTCCGACGATTAAATTACAAAGACACAAAATCTGGTACTGTTCAGTGGCTTCCATCTCAATCAGTCGTGATAACATTTGAAGGGCAAAATCTTCCAAAGTATGTATATTTACATTATAATTCTCTTCCCGTAGAACAGTATGTTTATCTGACAATACAATGTTTCCGATGCTGTAGATTTGGTCACACAAAAACTGCATGCAGATCCAATCCCCGCTGTTTTAAGTGCGGCGATGCACACCTGGGCGAAGAATGTCCCAAAATAAATATAATGCCTTCTTGCCTCAATTGTTCTGGTCAGCACAACGCCACTAACATCATCTGTCCTGAATTTACCAGACAAAAAAATATTAAACATATTATGGCGTCTGAAAACCTTTCCTATTTTGAGGCATCAAAATCCTTTTCTCCTGCAAAATCTTCCTTTGCGGAAAAAACTTCTACGTCATCTCCGACTAAATTTTCTGCATCTCCTCTCTTCTCGCAAGTACTTGCGGAAAAAAATAACCATGTCTCTATGAAACCATCTTCAGAAAAGAAAACTAGTTTCACTTTCCGTACCCCAAAAACGTATCAGCCTTCTTATCTATCAAATGACCAATCCACATTAAATTCTATATATATTTCTCCCAATGGTAATTCCCAATCTAATGATAACTCCAATGGAGTTGCTTTCCTGACAAATAATGATTCTCTTTCTTTTAATAATAATAATTCTTCTGATATTATTAAAACTTTATTAACTCTTTTAATTAATATTATATCTCAAAATAAAATACCGTCCAACGCTGCCGAAATAATTTCAAATATATCAAACTCTCTCCCAAATAATGGCAGTTCTTCTTCAGTGGAACACGAGAAGCGCTGTTTCTAATCGAATTAATCTTCTTTATTTATTACAAAACTACTCAATTTCTATTGCTTCCATCTCAGAGACATGGTTTAAGCCGTCTCTCCGTTTTCATGTGAAAGGATATTCATGTGTTAGGTGTGATCGGTCAGATGGAGGAGGAGGTTCTGCCATCCTAATCAAAAATGGAATCCCATTTCAATCAATTCCCGTTTCTCCTCCGGATCATAATGTACAAATATGTGCGATACGTTATGACAATATTACAATAGTTTCCACATACTGTAATCCATCTTCTGTTTTTAATCTTAATTGGTGGAATAACTTTATATCTTCTTTACCTTCACCGATCATTATAATGGGTGACTTCAATGCACATTCTACCGTTTGGGGTTGTTCTTCTGATGATAAATCTGGTAAACGAATAATAGATTTATTAGATTCTGCAAATTTATGTTTACTTAATGATGGTTCTCCCACAAGAGTACCACTCCCCTCCCAAAATCCTAGTGCAGTTGACCTCTCCATCTGTTCTAGTAATGTAGCATCGTTGCTTTCATGGGACATTGTCCCCGATTGTTGTGGTAGCGATCACTTTCCAATAATTTTATCTTTTCAAACCCCTCAAGTCAGTAGAGCTACTCCGAGACCTAAATATCGACTGCAATCTAAAAAAGCTGACTTACTTAGCTACGCGATAGAACTTGACAGTGCTATGTCTTCTTCCTTTCATCCGTCAGATAATTGCATTCAGTCTTACAATAAAATGGTAGACATTCTTAAAAACATATCTCAAAAACATATCCCTTTTACTATTTCCAATTTACATAAACCTCATCCTGCACCTTGGTGGGATCTCGATTGTACTCTCGCTGTAGGAAAAAGGAAAAAAGCCACTAAAATTTACTGTAAAAATATGACTTTACAAAATTATCTTGAATTCAAAAAAATCTCTGCTCAAACCAGACAGCTTCTAAGAAATAAAAAAAGGGCAGGATGGGCTTCATTTTGTGAGGCCTTATCTCCAGATACTACTTTAACCACTGTTTGGAAAATGATTCGAAGATATAGATCTTCATATAATCCTCCTATCCAACTTGCTCCCACTTCTTCTTGGTTGAATAATTTCATGGACAAATTAGCTCCCTCTTTTTGTCCATCAGATCAAGAACTCCCTCAGCCATCTAATCTCACTAATTCTCATCCTCTTGAAGGCCCATTTGTTATTTCTGAATTAAAATTTGTTCTTCAAAATTTAAATGATTCTTCTCCTGGACCAGATGACATTCCGTATTCTTTAATAAAACTAGCTAATTTAAAATTCCATACAATAATCCTTAATATTTTCAATGAAATCTTTTCCACGGGTTTGATCCCTGACAGTTGTAAATCTCAATATATTATTCCAATTCTCAAACCAAATAAAGATCCATCAAATGGATCCTCATATCGTCCTATTGCTTTATCATCGTGTCTTTGTAAAATAATGGAGCATCTAATTAAAAATAGGTTAGACTGGTTTGTAGAACATAATCATCGACTTTCAAAATCACAATTCGGTTTTCGGAAAGGCAAAAGCACTCTGGATAATTTGTCTATTTTTACTACGGATATTAATTTGTCATTTTCTAGAAAAGAATATTTAATGGCTGTTTTTTTAGATATCATCGGCGCATACGACAATATTCATATTCCAATACTTGTGGATAAACTCCGCAAGATGAACATTCCTGAAAAGATTATTATTTTTATAAAACATCTTCTTTGTTGTAGAACCATCCATGTATTCGTGCAGGGATGTGTAGTTGGTACTAGAGTTGTATGGAAAGGTCTCGGACAAGGATCAGTTTTAAGTCCAATACTTTTTAATTTATATATATCAGATTTACAAGCTGTTATTACTAAACACTCTAGAATTATTTCGTTTGCCGATGATATAACTATTTATATTTCAGAAAAAACAATTTCTTTGGCTTTAATTCAAATTGAGAAAGCCCTGAATGACTTAAGCTTATGGCTTGCATATAACGGTTTGCGCTTGTGCCCAGAAAAGAGCAAAATTGTTATTTTTTCCAAAAAAAAGATAACCCCAAATTTCATTGTACATTTCGAAAACCAACCCCTTGAAATAAGCTCGTCGGTAAAATTTCTTGGATTAAATTTCCAATCGTCTTTATCTTGGTTTAACCATATTTCTGAAATTTTAACGAAATGTAATAAAAACTTCAATGTTATCAAAGCAACAGCGGGAATTTGGTGGGGTTCTCATCCTACAGTTCTAAGATTAATGTACAATGCACTTGTCAGATCTCATCTTGATTACGCCTCTTTTCTTTTGGATCCATTGCCAAAGTACTTAGCAAAAAAGTTTAATCAAATCCAATATAAATGTCTAAGGCTGATATCTGGGTGCATGAAATCGACACCAATTAACGTTCTTCAGGTAGAAAATGTCGAACCACCTTTAGAAATAAGACGCCAACTTCAGTCTGACAAATTTTTTGTCAACCGTCTTAGTATGCTTTCTCATCCATTAACACCAAAGTTACAACTTTTGCATAGTTACTGTCACAACAAACCCTTTTGGCGAAACAAAAAACATCCCTTACTTGTGATGAGTTACCATTCGTTATCTTACTACGCCCTAAAAATTTAAATTAAAACGAAGTCATTCAATTCCACTGTACCTGATCCCATATGAAAGCATTATTTTAGAAAATAATATCTGCCTTGATTTGGGTTTAACAAAACAATTTTGTTCATCACAAAATGCTTCAATTGTTCGCAAAGAATTTAATCGGATAACTAACGAAAGATGGCCTGGATTTTCTTATATTTATACAGATGGTTCTAAAACTCAGTCTCCTGTTTCAGCTGGAGCAGCATTCCTTTGTGTTAACCCATATTCAACCGAAGTCTTTAAACTCCCAGATGATACGTCTAGTTTTGCGGCTGAATCGATAGCAATTCTTGAAGCCCTTCAGTTTGTTGACTTACATGGGCTTGATAAAGTAATCATTTTTACAGATTCACTCAGTTGTCTTAAATTATTAATATCTTCTCCCTTTAAATCAAACCTGTCACATATTTTCGTCAAAATAAAATTTCTGCTTTATAGTTTGTTTTTCAAAAATTCGAATATTATTTTAGCGTGGATTCCCAGTCATGTTGGTATAATTGGTAATGAAACCACTGATTCTCTGGCAAAGGAAGCATGTAAAGTAGGGAATCTTAAACATGATCGTCTAATTGCATCAGATATGATTACAGTTCTAAAAAGAAAAAGTCGGGAAACTTGGAGTTCTCAGTGGAATGAATCAAAATTAGTTAAAGGTACATTTTTTGGCCACATTCATCCAAGTATTCTCTCTAAGCCATGGTATGTAGGTTCACTTTTAAGTAGGGATAAGATTGTAACTATATGTCGCCTAAGATCTAATCACTGTTGTTCTACAGCTCATCTCTTTAAAATTAATTGTAATAATTCACCGATATGCGAGTGTGGTATAGGTGTTGGAGATCTCAATCACATATTTTTTGAATGCCCAATAATGGTCGATAGGGAAAATTTAATAACAAATCTAATCAAACAATTTGCAACTTTGCCATTAAACATACAATCTGTCCTTTATTCACCAACAAATCATGTCATATTATCTTTATGTAAATATTTAAAACTTAATTTTATGAATCTTTAATAAATTTAAGTGTATTTCTAACTATATTTAAAATAATGTAAATATCAATAAATTTGATGTAATGTTTTGGTTGATTCACAATGAGAGAAATGTGAACGTATAATTTATATACCCTCACAATTTTCTTGATTATCTTAATATAAGGGAATCTCAATTGCAATGATGATTATTTTGTTTAAGTTTTTATTTATTACTTCCTTTGGTGATTTTTATAATTTGTTAATATATTACAAATATATTTTATGTTTATTAATATTGTGAATGTATACTTTCATACATTCACAATATTGTCTCGATGTTAAAAATATTATTATATTACAATTAAGAGAACTGTTTTTGTACTTTTATCTTTGAAAATAGTAATGTAAAGTTTTGTTAAAATAATTTTAGTTATTTTTTTCGGTTTTGGTCTATCATGTTTGGTTATGTTATATTATTCAAATTAAGAGAAATGTGAAAGTATAATATATATTTACGCAATTTTCTTAATAAATTCAATTAATACTTTATATGAATTGAAATATTACATTGTTTTTTTATTTTAGTTATATAATTATTTTTTAATCAATCCTTCACTTATACTTCAGTTATAATTGGTATATTTTTATATTATTTATATATTTAAAAAATTGTATTATTTCATTTGTATATACTTGTAATGGCTAATTACGCCTAATTGGCGAAGGCCATAATAAAGAGAAAAAAAAAAAAAAAAATATTGAAGAAATCCACATAATAACTTCTTATAAGCGGCGTGCACTGCATACAAGGAAAAAAGCAGGGCATAACTAAAAATTCTGGGAAACAAATATAAATTAAATAATTCATGTTATATGTAATTACGTTAGCGCCCACAGTAGAATCATTTGGGTGATACCGCGCGACGCTACCGGAGCGCTGTAGTCCTCTACTGGGTTATTTTTCATTTATTGCTACTACAATTGCTAGCCACTGTTTTAATCTATCGTTCTATTCAAGTCATTCAATTGCTACCTACTGAATTCAGAATTTTACTTGGCAGAATCAGAAATGGATCAGTTGATTCATGTTATACGGAGTCTTTACATATGTTGTTTCCTAATAGAATGACATTCGAAAGATTTTGAAAATTTAGTAAATAAATTTAAGTAATTTTTTAAATAATTGTTGTTTTTTAAAAAATAGATTCTGGTGAAGAAACAATAATATATGTTTTTAGTTAGGTTATGACATCCTGAAGAAGAAAATGGTATTTTTCGAAACCGGTAGATGTATTTAAACTCAATTCAGTGGTTAATAAAACAAAAATAATAAATAAAAAATATGAATTTTAACCACAAAGTTAATATAACTAATTTAAAAAGTATTAAAATTTTATGCTGAACCCTTTCTAATTTTAATTCGTGCAACTTATATGTTGTCAAGTCAATTTTTAAAAGCGGCATTTTTATTAAAGGAGACTCTTCGGAAGTCATTAGATAGAGAGCGGAAAATATAATGGAGCAATATCAGGAGTATAGGGCGGGTGTGGAATAACCTCCCAACTGACCTCTCGAATAGGCACTTTTGTAATGCCTTAACTAATCGGTTAAACTCAAACGAAATGTTCGCTTATTGTACTTGAGCCTCCAATTATTTATTTAGCCAACAATTAACAGAAACTCTCCACAAATTGAAAAATTCAAAATGTATTTAATAAAATGATATTATTATGTGCGAGTATGTTAAAAAAAAATTCCAAAGCACTCTTCTTAACTTGGAAAACAAAAACCCTACGAATATAAGCATCAATACAATATAAGCTCGTGCTAAGCTTCAATGAATAATCAAGAGATTGGTTTGAGTAAAAATAATATACACTGGGGACTCTTTTTATGCGTACTATTTTAAAGCGGTTTTGAAGTTATGCGGTTTCCATTTCAAGAAGCTTTTTTCTTTAAATAACTATTTTAGACCAATTTGACATGTTGAAAGGGTCAAAAACAAAATTGGTGGGGAAGGTTTTAAACATTTACCCAAAATGATGTCGACGAATTACTTGAGGATAATGACACGGATGACAATGATATCATTGGTATAACTCTCGATACCGTCGAACAAAAAGAAAATGAATCGGAAGAAAATAAAACTCCAGTATTCAACTGTGCAGTAAATTGGCAAACCATTTCATTGAAAAATATGATAATTCTGAACGAGCATTCGAGATTCAGAGTTGCATTTCTGGATATCAGGAATTGTACAAAAAATTAGCTAAATCATTGCAAAGCGAAAAATAAACATGCGAAGATGAGGCTAATTTTATTTGTGAATAATCATTATCTTCAGACATAATGATAAAAGTGATTTCGAACATTATGCCGAACATTGTCATATAACGATGATACTTCTTAAGGAAAAACATGCTAAAATTTTTTATACATAAATTTGGAAGGAATATGTTAATATTATATTTTTCTAAAATTTAATAAACTTTTTTTATGCGTTTTTCGGCATACTTTAACTTATTGAATTAGTTTTATGCGATTTTAGAAAATTATGGAACGTATCCTTTATTTTTATACGTGTGTCTAGTATTTTTTTGTGCGTTTTCAAGTGGAACGTATTTACCGCATAAAAAGAGACCTGAGTGTATATAATTTATATGTGATATTTCTTAGTACGATTCACATATCTCAGAACCGACCCATGTCTGCCGCTCCGCCATAACTTTAACGTAATCAAGTGAAATTAATTTTCTCAGAGTGCGAGTTGGAAATGTATTTCGAACGACTCGACCGACTCGATTTCGAACGACCGCCGTGGCTCAACCGACAATAAAATCGAAAAAAGATCTCAAACGGCCCCGCAAATGAAGAATGAAGGACATTGACGTAATAGGGGAAACCGTACACCGATGGACCACTCTACAGTGATTGCCCACTTTCAATCAATCACTTATTTCAAATCTCATGTGAATGATGCACAAAAATATCGTTACACGTTTCTGCGTGAATTATACATTATTTGTGATTCTACAGCATGTTTTTACAGTAGTGGCCATATTTTGTTATTTATTTATTTACTAATTATTAATAATTTAGAGCACTAATACTTTGATAACAGAACAAATATTCTGATATAAAACTGATTACAAATAGTCACCACTTGCGTGAATTACAATTTAACAAATCCAGGACAATATACAAAACAAATATACTGCAAGACTACAAAAGTCAGACTACAAAAAAAATATAACATTACGATAAAAGGCTTTCAAAATATAAATAAGTAGAAAAATACAAGACTACTTGTCTTGGAAAATGGAACACAAATTTTAAGATATACAAATTTTGCACTGACAGATATGATTCGTCATTTAATTTGAATCTAATAAATAGTAAAATATTAACTCAAGTAATTTTCACAAATAATTAAACTATGTATTTTATTTATTTTTCGATGTTTATAGCATTAAGTTTACCGTTACACTTAAATATTATTTTTGTAAATAACTAACATTGTATAATGTTTAATCAAAGCGGTTTACACAAAATAAGTTATTATTTAAATATAAGACTAAATTTATTATTTAATACTCCTATGACGTCGACTTTTGGGACATCTGTATATTAAATTTATATTAAGATTTCTAAACCCGTATTATTTCTCGTTTTTGAAAAAAATACCTACGTTTTTCCGACCTAACACATCAACTGACAGTGGAATATTAAAACTATAAAATCTTCACTCTTAACCCGCGATATGAGGTATTTTATTATTAGATATCAGAACTATCTAAATTATTATCGACAAAAATGCGCTATTGAGGCGACACCTGTTTTTAGATTTCAGAGAGTTTGCAATATTTGTTTTCAGTTGAGACGAAGCACACAACGTTTCAGATAGGTCTGAATATTTAATATGTAATATTAATGTCGGTGCTATTTTTCGTGTTTAAATTTTTTTTTTCAATCGGGTAAAAATTATTAATTTAAAATTAAAGTTCCAAATTTGTTGACATCAATAGAAATTTCAAAAATAATGTGTAGATGGGCAATCATTGTACCGTTTTCCCTAAGGCGTTTCTGAGATAAATGTGCCAAAAATACCGGTTTGTTAACAATGAAAATAATTGTTCAAATAGCGGTGTTCGATTTTTTTTTACAATCTATATTCGAATCTGTCTATTGTTGGACAGACATGAAATTGAATTGCACTTTTTTACAAATTTGAACCTTTTTTGTTTAATTTATGTTGTACCGCGCACTTTCAAGTTCGTCGACAATCTTACATGAAATAAAGAACTTTTAAAATATATTGCAGGTCCTCTTTTCTATTTTGTTGACACATTAAACAATTTTATGTTAACATATTAAATTGTCACTTATCATATTAAAGAAACTATTGGGTAATTGTTGACATACTAAAAAAACTACTTGGGTTCTCGTTGACATATTATTGGAACAATTGGGTAATTGTTGACATATTATTGTAACTATTGGTTACTTGTTGACATATTATTGGAACTATTGGATACTTGTTGACATACCATAGAAACTATTGGGTACTTAAGATATAGATATTTCATAGAGACGAAGCTATTATTTATTTCACATGAAAAGATAAGTATGGAAGGCTTGAGCATTATAGGGCTCACGATCTGTCATCGGCTGGCTTAAGTGATCACTTTACATAACGTAACGTTCACCTATTTACCCACACTTAGTATCCTCTGTAATGCCCAAAACTTCCACATTTAGCTTCCCATGTAAAATAAATAATAGCTTCGTCTCTGTGAGACATCTATGTCTTGATGACAATCCCTCAGGAGATAAATCCCAGTAGTTGGTTCCTATATAGATTTGGACATACACAAAACATTGGGTATTTGTTTACAAGGCCAATTTGCTGCTGTTGCTACCAGCTATTTTAACAAACTTTCGATACATTAGCAGACGATCGTATTGGGCCCATACTTATAAAATAATTTTCATTACTTTAATCGTTTTTACTTCACCTTATTCTATATAAATTTGTATTATAACTTTATATTCATTTATTGAAAAACAACACTAGGATCGCATCCTTAAAAAAATTCAAAATTAAGTCTCCATTATAATACAGATCTGGTTAGTATAATGACGATTAGAAATTGTAAAGTATTCTTAGTGTTTCAACTTACATGTGTTTTATTAATTATTCATTATTAATAAATTAAGCTTTTCGGTAGGTACTTTTTTAAAACAAAAATGCGTACGTCAATATTCTTACTAGATATTATCAGAGTAAGCTAAACGCTTGCGCTATGAAAATAGGAAAAGAACGAGGCTCGAACCCCCGACCACTAGATCACTAGGCGAGTATCGTAACCACTAGACTACACGCACGTCACTTATTTAGATTTAGCAAGCACTGTATTTAGATCGATACTACCGCGCCAACAATATTTTAATTTTAAAACAAAACATGTCTATTTAATTCTGGAGATTTACAATTTTTTAGTTGATTGTTTGATGAACAATTATTTACTGATGACTCAATCGAATCGGTTATGGCAAAAAAAAATTCCATCATAATTTTATTGAATCGTAAATGAGGTGGTACTTGTCATAAAATATTCGATTCAGAGTTTCGAGATTCGAAAATAATTCAATCGGTCATTAAATAAATGCTAACAAGCGTATAATTGAGACGATCAGTCTAATAGAAAAAAACACAGGTGTTGGAAATTCTAGAATATCTCGTCGAAGATCGAAATAGCTCCTCCCGGATCACGACATGCGGTGGCTGCTTAGATTATGTCACCATCTCGCTATTAGTCCTGGAGTGTGTTGTCGGTGGCGGCTTTGACAATCTCGTCATTGCAATTAACCTCGCATCTCTCTATCGCGGCAGCTTCATCATCTTCTTCTTCTTTGCCACTTTCCATCTATTTGGAGTCAGCTCTTCTAACACGTTGATGCCAGGAACAGCTGTATGGCGTCATTTGTATTTATGATGTGTAATCTTCAACATCTTTTCGATTTTGGTCCACCATGTCGCTTTTGGAATGTTCAGAGCCTTTTTGATAATATAATCATGGCCTCTACATATTATGCGGCCATACAAACGGAGTTGGATTCTTGAAGCTTGAAGTCTATCTTAAAGTCGCTTCTGACATACTCTTGCGTGGTCCAGTTTTGTCACATCTCCGCTCCGGCCCAGGGTAGCCTCTCCATCGCGATGGTAGGGATGAATTGTCAATAAACTTTGTTGACCGTTCAATATTCCGCTCCAAAAAGTGAGGGAGGCTTATATACACCTTGCCTTTTCTTTACATCAGTATTTTAGAATGGCACAGTGCATCGTCAGTGGTCACCACCAGGGAATGTTTACGTCGGTGACTACATTTGCATTAGTAGTGGAACATCACCGTTTCATTATTTTACTTTAGATTTGCCTTTATTCAATTCAAACTCCATCATTCTTTCATGTCAATCCCTCGCGACTGTGGATTGTGATCCCCGTGAACTCCCGCACTCTTGACTTGATGTTCTTCTACTTTTCTCAGCTACCTACAGATCTTAGGTCCTTCAACGTGGTTTACCATAATGAGCTTCTCGCAAAATGCCCAAAAAAATGAACGCAAATGATTGAGTCTGTCTTTGATATTCAGCTCCTTCGGAATGGAGATATTTGTACGTCTCACCCTCCCCATGTGTCTCCAGCACCACATCTTAAAGGCATCTCTCATCCTCAGAGTCCGCGATCCCACACCATACAGAAATATAAAACGCACCAGGGGTTGTACAAGTCTGATCTTGATTGTTTTGAAGATACCGCGTCTTACCATATTTGTCAAGTCTTGCTTATATTTTACGAGTGCAAAAATGTAATTTGCGAGTAAGTCCTCAAGGCGATTTTTTTGGTACTAGATGTTTAATAAAAATATATTTTTTAAATTCAATTGAATCAAATGCTATATCTCTGTTAACGCCGTTTAAATTAATTTCTATTAAGTTTTTTGGTGTTTGACTTATCGCGTCACTCATGCATACCTATTTACCCAAATTTTAACCTGCGTATCTCGGTCCCTTTCTTTCCTAACCTATCCTTAAGCACAAGGAAGAAAGAAGATGTCGCAGTAATTAACAGTCTCTCCGACTGCAGCAAGTTCAGTGTACGCTTGGAACTTTATACGGACTAACCACCGTCGCTTATCAATTAACCGCTAAGGCTTATAATCAATATTAACTTTAATTCCGCTTATATAAAAACAACCCTTATTCGCGAGTTTTTGTATAACCCCGCGACGCTTGTTCTTGTGGTGGAGAAGGAATAAACAAATGAACCAGCATCCGACAGACGAAAAAGTAAGTGCCTTCCTTTCTTTCCTCATATTTCCACCAATCTCCGTATTCACACACCAGCGGTGCTTTCTTCATGCAAATAAGAAGGCCCGTATCTATGAGGTCTATTCTTTAATCACAGCCAATACTTTTCTGTTATAATATAAAATATTGCTCCACAGAATAACTGAGTATGTTGAAACACTTCCACGTCATCTTCTCCGGCCATAGCGTCGTGACATAAGATAGCTCCTTCAGCGTGAGATGGTGCTAAAAAAAACTAGGAATGCTACCTTGTACCTTGTATCTAGTTTTTTAGACTGGCCGAACGAAATTCCACTTACTTTGAATGTATATTTGGATGAACTTATAGTTCAATTTTATTATGTCGAGTTTTCATTTCAGTTCAAAGATTTCTATATATAATTTTAGAGCAGTTCTTGTGTGTTTATATTTATATTATAAGAACAGGAAACTAATAGTTTATAATACATGAAAAAAAATTTAAATCAAAGTTAGCAAAATAATCTAAATATTTTAATTGAAATACTCGTTTTATGATATTCGTTTTTAAATCTCTTCATAAGTTACACATATTTTCTTCCGTCAATGAATTTTTGCTAGATAAATAGAAGATATTCAAGTACCTACTTATCTAGTGTGCTGTCGATCAATGATGTTCCGCTTTCGATTCACAGTTGGTTCGGTTAGATTTTTAGTAAAAAAATTCTTATTTTTTATTTATTATCTTTGTTTTATTAACCACTGAATTAATAAATAAAAAATATGAATTTTAACCACAAAGTTAATATTGCTAATTTTAAAAGTAAATTCTTATTTCATTTTTTCAGGCGTCTCCTAGCATATATTACTCAAAGGTGTTCACAATAAAAGGTGATAGCTTTTTTCAAAAATGGAAAAATACACGTCTCAATTTGAAATAGCTATAACATATAAGTTCGAAAATTTGTCGCTAATTTACTAGGTTGACATGGTGTAATTGGTTAGCGCGTTTCCCCGGTTACGAATCATATCCCCTAAAATATATTTTCGATAAATTGATTTTATCTATATGAATATATTTCTAATTGATGCATTCAATTTGTATAAAAATATTCTACTTTTAAATTAAAGATCTGTGTTCTTGTCGGCGTGATGCGTCTCTGTCCTGGACACTATCTAGAAGTTTTTGGTGTCTGCATTCGCCTTGCACGTTATACATAATCAGTAATTATATATATTTCTTTTTACATATTTTTCTTCTCTATGAGAGTCGGAGACTCGTTTATAGAGGAGTACATAAACGAGTATATCATTTGTGTGTAATATTATTTACATGTTTATTGGTATTAGATATAAATTTATATTATATTATTCTATCGATCCTTCTCCAGCACCACATCTCAAATGCTTCCAACGCATTTCTCCGCCTCTGGTTAATAGTACAGGTCTAACTTCTGTAGAGTTCAATGTTCAATATTGATGAATTGAAACATATGACATGAAAAAAATTGATGTACAAGCATTAAATTGCGAAATCTAAAATAATATTTAAGATTTCTTCTCCATATGGTTAAATTGCACTGGACTATCAGTTTTTTCATGAAATACCTTCGTAGACACGACGTAGTTCAAAAATTTGTCTTACTAAAATAAAATTATTAATAAACTTACATATTAATTATAGATATATTAACATTCGTGGCAGACCATAATAGATCAAAAAACGAAATTTTTTTCTGTAAAACAATTTTCAAATCTTAACATAGTATTTCTTTATCTAAATGAATGAACAACGCGAGCATTATATTATTTTGCTGTTCCCCATTTGACTGCGATGTCTAATTGTCATATAAGAATCTTGATTTACATTTTTGATATTAAGTACATACTTTATTATTTATAACGTCAAATTGAAACTCTTTTTTTAAATAATTGCACTTGGTTAAATTCACAACAATCTTTCTTAATAAAGAGCTTGAGATATTTGAATAAATTGTATATTTACGAGTCATTATATCACCCGGGAGACACGGGTTCGGTTACGGTTCGACGAGGGTTAAACTGAATTTATGAAAGTTTTTTCGAATCGCAAAAACATATTTTTAAAATACAATTGGCGGTGGTGTGATACACGTGTACTGAGACATGTAACGCGTTATTTTTTTAGATTTTTAAAAATTTATTTATAGTTCTGAACCCTCGGGATCAGCTCCACGATTGTCTCGTTCCAACTCACACCCTCGTGAAAGAAAATGATCCCGAGCACATGTGCCGCAATGCTACATTTCATCCCCACGTGATCTCTCGCCCCTAGCTCTTATAATTTCCTCCTTTACATTCAAAATCACTGTAGAAATACGCACTCTGCGAGACAAACAATCTCACATTGACATTCTTCTAAAAATCAATGTTTAAATAATTAAACAACAATAAAAACATTACATTATTTATTATCGTGCAAACTATTTGAATCTAGTTGGATTCGTGTTGTTTTTGTTACCAATTGGAAAATACGACATGAATACTATGAAGATAAGAACAGATAACATAAAAAAATCTGCATGTTTCTAACACAAACGCAAACTCGCTCGAAATGTAAAAAATACATCGTCTTTAAAACAAGCTGGAATCGATTTGCGAAAATAAAATTCAAATATACTTTAACACAATGATTAAAGCGGTGTTTTATGAATGAAACATTTTGAAAATAATCCTCGACAAAACAAGAAACACGTCTATCGATTATTTCCGATGAATGGGATGGGAGAAAAGAGGTTATTATCATTCAAAACAAACCTTGGATGTTCCCGAGGGAATCTGAGTGAAGCACAGCAGAGCAAAAATCCAAATGGCGACGAACACTAGTACAATCTTGAAGTTTCGTCTCATTTTGACACTTGTAATATGTTACGGATACGGTATATATACGACGGGGATATATTTACAACACGAAATGTCACGATCGATACATGTGAAGCGAGTTACCGCCTGCCGACCATCGCGCGGCGCCGACTGACGCCATTAACTGACTGGAGTGAAGTTTGGTGCCGTTCGATTATGCCACTTCCCGCCCCACCAATGCGGCGCACGCCATCTGCACATCGTTCTGAATTCAAGAAGGCCGGTCTGTACAATAAAAATGCCGGGAGAAAAATAGTATTTGTTCATTCTTTAGTTATTGATAATGGCGACACGTTTTATGACATGAATTTTTAATACGATTTTTATAAAATTGAAATAATATTCGAAAAAATATTTTCACTTATAGAATATATTAAAGGTATATTATTAGGATATACTAAGGCTTCCCGGATAAATTTCTGCATTAAATAAGTACGATATACAGTTTTTATTAAACAATAGATATGCAATTAATAAAATTATTAAATGTATAAAATACACATCATTTTTATTTTCCACAAAACAAAGTACAACGATCTGTATACGAGATGGGGCGGGTAGAACAAGAAAAAATATATTATGTGCAGGAGTGGTATAGTACATGTGTCTGAGATATGTAACACTTATATGTTAAGGCAGGTCGAAAAATAATTATATTCTAACATTTTTAATAGTAACGCAAAACATTGTTCATTTATCATTTCAGTGCCGATAAATCGGCGTTTACTTTAATAATAACATTCCTTTTAAAGCTTGCATCAATATAAAAATCCTCAGTACAAGTATTATAATACATTACATTTACATGCAAGCCTGTTGGCCGCTTCCTACCTCGCTAGGTACATATAAAGCCATAAGGTTCCATAACCTACAATATATGTTGGAAGAAAGGTAACAAATTAAATTAAATGGTAAAAAACAGAAATATCAAAATCAAAAGGAGACAAGTAAAGATAATAAATAAATTGAACAAAGTACATTTTTTTGATACAGACTAAAGATATGTAAGAAGTAAAAGAAAAGAAACAAGCAGGGAGCAAACAAAACACGATAAGTACGAGGTAGGATTTAAGGACAAAAATAATTTAATTAAATGAGTAGCTTTGATCATTTGAGCAACTCTTCCAGCTGACTTCTTCCAATTTTGAAAAGCTATTCCTTTATAAGCTCACAAAATTGAGGATACGATACCGTTGCCATCTCTTATGATAGCTTATTGTATACTCGCGGTCCTATAAAACATGCGTGTCTTTAAGCAAATGAGGTTTTCATAAACGGGACAGCTAGTTTTTTTTGAGTTTTTGCCCGAGTACACTTAGAATGTGTGATAAGGCGCAGGGTTCTGTTCATGTATGTTTTTTTCTTTATAAATAATTGCCTGAGAATTATTTTCATTATGGCTTTTTGCATTTTAATCAATGGATCGAGTATTGCGACGGCGGCTCCACCCCAGCTCGCTATACTATATCCGATGATGCTCTGACAGAGTGCGAAATATACATTACGCATTTGTTTCAAGTTCAGCACGTTCTTTAAAATCTTGAAGCAGTACATAAGTTTCTTAAACTTATCAGTTAACATGTTGATATGACCTTCACATCTAAGTTTATCATCAATAGTAATCTCTAGATACCGAATAGTTTTGGCGCATCCTAAAGACTCACTTTTACCATCACACATGTTACTGGTATCACATGGTATGTTAAGGTTAACATACGGTTGACCTTCTTTATTCACGCTAAATGTAAGATATTTTGTTTTATTTGTATTTAGAGTGAGTAGGTTATTGTCCAGCCATAATTTAATTGTTCTCAGATTCTTTTCAGCTTTTCCATAGACTATTTCCCACGTGGTGTTTTTATAGAAAATAACCGTATCATTTGCAAAACTGATGATTTTAGCTTGATTGTCGTTAGTGCTAGATAAATTTTTTATATAAATTAGAAAAAGTGTCGGACCTAAAGTGTCTTCTTGTAGTACACCAAATTTAATGTATTCTGGATCACTAACTGTATCATATAGTTTCGTAGTGCGTGGTCTTTTTTCCATATAACTTTAAATTCATCGGAGCGTTTTTCCATTAACACCAATATTTTTCAAGTTTTGAAATAAAATAGTATGCAAATTAATGTCAAAAGCTTTGGCTAAATCCAAAAATAAGCCAATATAATATTTTTATAAGCTATATCAGGTTCGTTCTAAGTATGTTATGATTTAGATAGAAATTTATTGATATGATGTAATAATAAAAACAAAAACTTTAAAAAATTAAAAACTTTCGATATTAATTAAAATATTTTAACTATTCAAAAGTTTTTGGTGAACCTTAGTGAAATTCTATAATTATTTTGTAAATTGAGTTAAAACACTATTTTATTCCACCAAAACGTTAGAGCATTTTCGGGAACATCTTCCCATTATCAATAATACAATTCAACTAAAGTTAAAAACACTTTCAGACAGATATGGTGTGTTTGGAGTTAAGGGAGGTGGGGGTGGGGGTGGAGTTAAAATGGATAAGAGAGGGGATGTAATGGGTGGTATTTGAATATTTATTATGTTTTTATTGTTATATTTAGTTGAAGTATAGTATTGATAATGGGAACACGATAAAAAATATAATGGAATAAAACAGTCTTTTAATTCAATTTACAAATTAAACAATTTGCTCGTACGCGGACAACGTCGTCGTCATCATCATCACGTTGTAGAATGTTTCTATCGTATTCATTTTGTATACAGTTTCAAATGGACAACAACTGTTGTTTGATTGTAGACGGACGTTAGAAGATTTTAGAAAAAGTAATATTAATTGCTTATTGTATTCGATTTTCGCTATTTATTTGCAGGCTATTTCCAAGCTGAATTTATCGTACTCAAATGTAATTAATATGTATTGAATTTAAAAAACGCTGATCTCGATCACAGAATTGCTTGACTGCCCTGTATGAAGAATGTTTTGAGAATAAATATACTCGTAGCATTTTTTAGCTTCCCGAAACATCGTCCGCTCGGAGGAGTTGACAGTCTCAGGGACCTCTCACCAGTCTCGAGTGGTCTCCTGCCAGAAACAGTCACCTGGTATAAAGAACAGGAAGAGATGAAAAATACTACTTCAGTACAAGAAGTGTTCTTAAAATCAAAAAGAAAAAAGAAATATTAATTTTCCGAGCGCAATACTATGGAGACAATTTTTTTTTTCATTTCAGTGCCGATAAATCGGCGTTAGAATTCCATAGTACAAATATAATAATTAATTTCATTTACATGCAAGCCTGTTAGCCGCTTCCTACCTCGCTAGGTACATATAAAGTACCTGTTCTGAGGTAGGTATTATTAGAATCAATACGATTGTAATAAGATCTTCATACTATGTCAAAAAATATGTGCATAGCTATAATTTACGCAAAATTAAATTATATATATATAATTTTTAAATTTTATTGAAGGATTTTAACAGTGTAACCATATTATAACAAACATAATAACTATTTAACATATGATACTAATAATGAAAATCCACTAAAATATTTAGATGCATAGAAATAAATGAAAAGAGAAAAAGAGGGAGAAATGGTGGGGAGGTTGCAACTATTGTTTAGGTAAAGGGAGAGCAAGATGTGTTTTTAGGTAGAATGATTGGCCAAAATTGAGATTGTGGTGGTTCATAAGAAGAACCCTTTGAGTGTAGTAAGGCTAATGTTGAAAAAGTAAATTTCTCATTATGGTGTTTCAATGACCGGTGAATGAATGAATTTTGTATGCAAGATGTTCTACTTCTGGGAATGTAGAAGAGTACGGAATACCGGGTCGATCTAGATGGTACGTGAAGAGATATTAATTCTAATTGACTGGGACAGTCAATATGACCTTGCAGTCGTTTATTTACTTAATTATGTTTAAAGTATATGCATTGAAATCCAACCGCTAATAATCAGCATGTGTATCTAGAACCAACTAGAGAATGAATTCAGAAATTACATATATATCTTAGCATGTATTTCGCATAATTTCTCCCAATATCTAACTAACCACGATACTTGACTCGCTCGCGCCACACGGCATTCTAAATGTACGTCTTCGCTTAAATTGATATGTTGCAAAATATTTTCATCTACATAGTGCACTTCTGTATTTGATGCGGACTTGATGTGTTCTATTTCTGGAATGTTCTGAATTACGTCTCCGGGCTGATATGGCTATCAGCGACATCAGTCCTGATGATGGACTCTGCAGTTGGAACCGAAACGTCAGCCAGAAAAATCGAAAACACGTGATAAAATTGTCCAAAACACTCTACACAGGTGATTCTGAACAGTCGTAAAACCTGAGAATATTTTTAATATCTTTCAAGAACAGAAAATATTATATCTTCCAATGTTTCTACAGCGTTATCATCGTTAGCAGCATAACCTAAGTCCATGTCTCGTGTACGCCACTGATATCTGTAGCTATATGTATTACGTTTTGTTTTGTGCGTAAAATGAGATAAATTAGTTGTCGGGACAACAATGGCAAACCATTACACGAGTTCTGTTGTCGTAGCGTAGTTACAGAATTAATGGAGTCATACAATTTTATGTTGTTTATTGCCTTTTTAATATATTAGAGATACGAGTAAAGTGAAAAACCTTTTGAGAGTATGGAAGATGTTTTGAAATCAATTTATTCTTCAGTACGAAACAAAATGTCAGGTCCCAAGGAGGGTTGAGATACTTCACTAATGTATAAACTTTTCATAAATTGACGTCAAAATTATTGTCTGCATGAGGGGATCAGGGATAATGGGATGTTATAAGGGTGGAAGGAATTTTGGAGAGGGAGAGGTTTAGGAAACAGGGATGGCTGAAGGCCCAACCAGAACCAGGAAGAAACACGACCTACCTGAAAAATCCTCCTTTAATTTTCTGGATTTTTATCTTTTACTGGATCCGCAGGTCTTCTGGCTCCAGGACACGTACTCTGTTATTCCGTACAAAGTATTCTTGGACATACACTTAGGTGATAGCGCAAAGTGTTATACAACAAGCACTATAGCAACATAAAATCACTAAATCGGTATATACGGTAGCAAGAAACCGATTACACAGAAACAAGATATGTAGGTTTCGGCACGCACAGCGGGAAACCGAAACACAGGTCTTACAGCCTACTGATACCGCTGGTAACCTATATCTGTCAGTTCAAAGGTTCAACTTCAATTAATCCAAAAAACCGTAGGGAACACAACCACAGAAAAAGATCGTGTTCTGGTATAGGAGGAGGAGGTAATGAGTAGGTAAAGGACAGAAAGGTCAAGTTCAATGCGCGCGCACGGCGACCACTTTATGACTAAGTTATAAAGATCGAACAATTATTTTCATCCCCATATTTTAGGAGAGTTGGGGGGCCAAGGCTTCTAAAAGACGCTTCGCTGTCTTTAGCTGTTTCAGGACATGTTGACCAATGTGTCTTCATAAAATATTTGCTGCTATTTATTCGAAATGAGTCTGGGACCTTCCTTTCAGAGCTGCCAAGAATATCTTGGTAGTTTCTCCTCTGCTAAACGCAAAACGTGTTCAAGTCATCTCAATTAAGATCATTTTCTATATAGGAGTGGGGACTCTTTTATTGCGGTAATTCTCACTCGGTGCATTAATGTTTTACTCTCGCTACTCCTCCCCCAAAATATCCTAATCTTGTAATCACCAACCAAGATATCATCTGGATATTTTGGTTGATATTTACAATATTTACATACATTTTGCATTGAAATTCTGAGAATAAATTTTTCTTTAAAACTGTGTTGCACAAATATATAATTTCCAAATGCTTCGGGAGATAAATACAAAACAAGAATTCATAATATTTTTTATAAGAACAACTGTTGATTTAAATACTACTCAAATTTATTATACACGCAATTGCATCACTATATGAAGCAAGTTCTGCGTGTGTAAGGATCAATGAATCATTCACACCATGATTTGACATTACAAAGGGTGTCAAACAGGGTGTATCCATGACTGTTCAACATGTACGAGTATTTGGATAATTGTGTAAAAGAACTGGAATGTATGAATGTGAGAGCGAAAATGGGCGATTTGATTGTATGTTGTTTATTGTACGCCGATTATGCAGTATTAATGGCGAATAATGAACAAGAATTGCAGAGTCTAGTGAGTAGGATGTACGGTGTAAGCAAAGAAAGTGACCTTATTATGAATAACAAAGTCGAAAGTGAAGAAAAATTTGAAATTCGAAAAGGAAGAAAGTAAAAGAACGTGTAAAATACTTGTAGATAATGAATGTTTAGAACGACTAGATGAGTTTGTACTTGGGAAGTATGTTTGATAGAAACAGAAAGGCGGAAAAAGGAGGCTGACTACGAGAAACAAAGTGAACAGCGCTTTGAATAAAATTATAGCTAATGGGAACTTGTCAACCGTGGCAAGACTAGCGGTGCACAGTAGAGTCCTGGTACCTACATTGATGTATAGAAGTGAGGCCTGAAGCTGACAAAAGAGGAACGAAAGTAGACTGAATGCAGTGGAAACGAGATTACTTAGGCGTATATGTGGCAAATCTATTTATGACAGATCTTAGTATAGTTAGTAAAATTAAAAAAGGATCACTAAGGTGGTTTGGTCATATAAAACGGATGAATGAGAAGAGAATGGTAAGGAAGGTATATGACACAAGTGTTAATGGTACCAGAAATAGAGGACGTTTGGGGAAGACTTGGCACGACCGGGTGAACCAGATATTGGATCCTGTTAAAAGCCTCAATAATCGGCGAGCTCGTTTTAGAAAATGTGTGAACGTGTATGAGGCAGTTATTAATATATCAGTTTGATGTTAACCCTTTCCAAACCATGCAGTAACACAGGTCTACCGCTCAAATTAAATCTGTAATATTTAGGTAAATGTACGCAACATACATTTCATAGTTTAGTTAATTTGAAGGAAAATATTTACGCTTAAAAATGACTAATGAAAAATCAATTATGTAAGGCGAACCCTACAAAAATAATTATTTTTAATTGTAAAATTAATACGTTGACAAAAATACCATTTGTGGCAAGACGGAAAGAAATCACACAATAATTTCACAGTGAAAACAATGACAAACATAAGAATATAATGGTGTCCCTTTCTCACTAATTAAATGAAGATAGATAAAAAGGAAGGTTATATTATACAATGCAATCTCGTATACAGAACTTGATAAATGCTCCGAACTATAATATTACATATTTTTTAAATATTTAATGCTCAATACTTTAAGTATATTTATGGCATTAACCATTTTTTCACATTTTAAAAGATAATAGAACTCTAATTTCTTACGGTAACATGAGTTGACGGCATGGCTGCATACGAGTATTTTATATCACGGTACGGTAAAGGTTAAATGATAACTTGCTTAAGTGATATTTCATTCCAATAACCTAGATTTTTTTATTGCATTCTCTTCGTGGGAGTCCATATTCCATAACCACAGCCTTAAAAACAGTCAATTTGGTTGGATTCTTTTATCACCGCAAAATTTATAGTTTTTTTACTACCCTGTTAGGTAGTAAAACGTCATTGGTAGCCAAACAAGTGCGCTCCGAGGCATTTCAACGATCGATATCATTCTTATAATCAGTAGGGCCGATCGGTCTGCCCTACCAGCAAAATATTAACAGCAAGAGAGAGTAGTAAAACAAAAATTGATCACACGCATTGGACACGTGTATTTTATCACCGTCGGACAGAATATGTTCAATGGCTAGCTCTGTGGCCATTTCTTAAGATTGTAAAAATGAAAAGTTATATTCGTGGAAAACGTTTAATGTGATTTCACAATTCTAAATTCTTTTAACGTGAAACAAAAAACGCTCATCATGAAAAATTTTGCATCTTAGAAGAACAAAATAATATACTGGCTCCACGTCGTCAACAAATTGTTAAATGTTTATGATTTCATGACTCAATTTTCTACTGATTATGTCGACATATGATACTATTCAAGGATGCCACTTGCCGCACACCACCCTTACCCCTTTATATATTAGACCTGAATTACTCATTAGACGCATTGTTACCAAATTCCTTACTGTTTATGATTTTACAACTTAGCTTTCTGTTGACTAGGACGGCTTCTTCATTTCTTTTAATGTAGAATTCCTTTAACGTGCAAAATAATTTAGGTCCCCATTGTTTCATGTTAAACGATTTCCAAGCATTTTATTGATTTATTTCGTATGTGACATTTTAACTTTTATTACTATCAAAAGCACACAATCTTCACGATATCGTGCATAATATTGGATGTGATTTTTTGGTAGGTACATCTAACATGACAATAAATTTCACTTCAAATATAACGCATACCCGTATATTAGAAGATTTTCAGAGGATGATACATAATGTGACAATAAATTTAACTTCAAATATAACGCATACCCGTATATTAGAAGATTTTCAGAGGATGACATATAATGTGACAATAAATTTAACTTCAAATATAACGTATGCTCGTATATTAGAAGATTTTCAGAGGATGATACATAATGTGACAATAAATTTAACTTCAAATATAACGCATACCCGTATATTAGAAGATTTTCAGAGGATGACATATAATGTGACAATAAATTTAACTTCAAATATAACGTATGCTCGTATATTAGAAGATTTACAGAGGATGACACATTATGTGGCAATAAATTTAACTTAATAACAGTTTAAATAAAGACACAGCTATTAAACAAATATCAGATATCTCATAAAGATAAAGCTATTTTTTATTACATTTAATGGAAAATATATAGAAGTATGGGGTAATCACAGGGCTTAGGACCTGTCTTCGGCCGGCTTAAGTGATCACTTTATATATATATAACGTTTACCAATTCTCACCCCTCAAACATTTATCAAATTTTTAAAAGTTGTATATGTTAGTATGTGGACTCGCTTCGTTTACCGAATAATTCTTTTTTTTTAGAAACTCAAATTTCAATTTAAAAAATTAGATTTTCATAGTGACGACATATATGATATTTAAAATGGTGGTACTAGAAGCGAGTCCACATAATAACATATATACAACTTCCATATATTTCCCATTAAATATAATAAAAAATAGCTTTGTCTCTATGAGATATCTGATATTTATTTAATAACAGTGCCTTTGTAGGTAAATATTCAGTAATTGTGTGTTCTTGAACATATTCAAATATTGCTAGTTTGAATAAAGGTTTACCATCAGTAATTTTAATGATGGAAAAGATTTTTCAAGTCTATAATTTATAAGAAAATATTTGAGAAAACGGGGAATGAAGTTAAAGCACAATGGCTTACGGCTGTTCGGAGTACGGATTCTTGAAAGATTTCGTAATTCTTGTTAAGCACCCCCAGAGTTTTGTGGGATTTGGTTACATTATTATCTTCTACGTGATTATGACAGGCTTACTGCCTTACTACACCACTACCCTTAACTCCCCCAAAACCTCGGTTTGTAACTTTCCTCTGTAAAACATGATCTCGTTTTGCTACAAGTTTTCTGGAACATAATTATTTTATTCTAGGTATAACCCGCCAATTATGAAGGAGAATATTGTATTTTCAAATTTACAACGAATCGGTAGGAGAATTGTTGAGAAAAATTTAGCAGGCAGCCATGACTCATCCAGGGTTGTCGAGCTTATGGTGATGATGGTAGGTAAGATGTTACTCATAGGAAAGTATTTAAAAAAAATATCTACGTGGTCAAGGAATACGTAACACATCAATAGTACCTATTACTATTTTAGAAATGGGCTAAGCGTTTGTACTGTGAAAATAGGACTAACTTGGTAGTCTCCTGGGATGAGACACGAACTCCAAGGCACTGTATTTGTGCCCTAAATTACCCCCCCCCCCCTTTCCGTCCCTAAATTTTGTTTTCTAAATTCTAATTTTGAAACAAAGGAAACAATTTTTACTTTTGAAAATAAACAAAGATGAGAATGTGTTCTTTCACTTTATATTCTGAGATATCTTTATTTTTTATGAGGTTTAATAAGTCTTTATTGATTTTATTAAATATTCGTGACAGAACAAATTACTTCGTTCTCTCACCGCAATTGTACGCGATCGGTACTCTTATGGTTCGACCCGCCAGTCTGCTACAGTAGCTATGGTGAGGGTCAGTATTCATATTCACATTATTTATCACCTCTTCTATAATTGTATTATATATTTCTTTTTTGTCAACTGGTAAGATTTTGCATATTGTAAATAATTTATAATATTCATCATTATACAAACACTTTGTTCAGTTATTTATTATAAGTTTTAAAAATCTTAAGAGTAACTTTTTAATTTTATCGGTATGTGTTTTATAAGTTAGTCCATTACTACTCACTCCATAACTGATAACCGAGTCGACCATCGCAAAGTACATGTGTAGTATCAGAAGAATTTTACAAGTGGTGTTGTTTTGAATGATGAGATATGCTTACTGCGAGAGTATCGGATACCCCAATTGTCGTACACCACTCTCATGTTCGTTTGATAGTCGCGGGATATTTTGCGTTATGCGCCAGAGTAGGTTATGAAAACGATGAACTACTTACGGTTGTTACTTGATTTATTGTTAGGCACAGTTTACAAATATGAAGAAGTTAATCTGAACAATAAAAGTTGCCACTCGCGAATAGTTTACGGAAGTGATTCTTCAAAGCTATTGTTGGTTTATAGCCTTCCAGACGGTTGCCGGCAGCATTAGTACTGCTACATGGTGTCGGTACTGGGTGCGTTTACGGCTGCTAGGAGAATTGTTTCACGCACCTGTATCTTTGGGTGCATTCAGTATCGCTGACACTGACAAGAGTGGAGGGGATAGACTTCTACAAATCTAAAAGTGAAAAAGTGACAAAAACAAATACGTTATACTCGTTACTGAGTGAATGCATATTGTATTCAGTATCCATAAACTGCCAACATACGTTGTGACACTTTTAAGAAATTCACATGTTCGAAAAGACACAAGAGTCGCATATTTTTTTCCAATTTTTTCAATGTGCTAAAATAATATCGTTCCGGTAAGCAAGTAAAGAATTTCGTTGCGAATTCAGGCATCTACACGATACCCACCTAAAAAATTTAATTAAAAAAATTATACTTACTCAGTAAATGGTGTTTTTTTTAGTGGTATAGAAATTTAAAAAGAAATAAAAATCGTGATAATGACCACGGTATTGGCTTTATTGGAAAGATTATTTTATGCCATTAGTCTTTAAATATGATTTCGCGCATATGGAAGCCGCGGCTGGCTCGAATAAAGCGCGAGATTTCATTCCTACTCTACTTCCATGTGAATTGTATTATACACACAGACGAAAAGTTGACACATAACCATGAGAGCACCTACTAATATTGTATTCACTCGATTTTTTTTAAATTACATTATATAAAAATATAACTTTTCTGTCGGAGATTTACGATTCATTGTAAACCGCAGAATGATTACGATTTCCCGAATTATTGCCAGTTATTAATGTTACTTTCTTTGTCAAAAGTTATTCGAAAGTTATTCGTAATTCCATATATTTGAAAGTATGCATTAAGTAAAATAAATATAAATAAAGAAACATTACGGCACGTTTAGGAGAGACAAAAAATCATTGTCTCGACAGCTTCAACGTAAATTATATATTTTTTGGTTCGCAGTCAGCGGATCGCATGCCTCGTTAATATAATATTACACGGCACTTATAATAGAAGCTAAACACGAAATTATTCCCATTCAATTATACGCATTCTATTGATATATACATACATTATTTCATACTTTATAGGACAGCCGCCCCGTTACTTTCGAGATCCTTGGAATCCACACGCTTTATACATACCTGTGCGGTAGTTTTAATTAATTTATTTATTTATTTATATATATTTTGACATCCATATTTTTGTACTAACAGAGGTGGATGTATAATAAACATACATAATACATAGTTTATTGTGTGGGATGGAGTAGACTTCACCTCTGATATGTACAGCGTTGTCCTGGCTACTTTGCTAGACTAAAGTCTATGTTAAAGTAGCCAGTTTTTTTTTCGTGCTGTTATGGTGTTATTTGGAATAAAAAGAGAAATCAAATATGAATAAAAAAGTAAAAATAAAAATATATGGAGTGGGAGTGTTGTAGGACTAGTGAGTTATTGGTAAAAGAATTGTATACATTATATTAAATTGTTGGATATCGATGCTTCTGATTCATCTCTACCTGATTGAATCATATATTGGGTCCATATTTGTGGTAATCTTATAGGAATTGTACGATATATCTTGTTCATTTTAATTTTTTTAACTGTATTTTATTTACTAACGTAGATCGAAGTACTTGCGTTAAAAACCGAGCACTGAAATAGATAGATCATTCAAAATTCCAACGTATTATGAGTTTATTTTATGTTCAATGAACTTATTAAAGCTGAACGAAAGAAGAATTACTTTTGATCTAGAATGTCTACTTAAATTATACATCACAAAATTGATAGCCCTAATTTATTTCAGTTAATCAACTTCCAATTAGCTGATTACTGTAACAATATTGGCACGGTTGCTCAGTTTAATTCTCCATTACACAAAATTCAATACTTGGGTAACGAGTATGCGGATGTCGCCGATGTATGAATCATAGCATTACTGAAATACAGAAGAATTCTGACTTGTTTGTTTATGACTGACAGATCGGACGGGCTGATTTGAGAAGAATGTTAATTGATATTTACATTTATAAATAAAAAAATTGACGAATTTTTCTTGTGTATATTTAATTATTATGTATGAATATAAGAAATAGATTTTTAAAGGTGGTGCTGTAATAATATAATTTTTATTTCCTGCATTTTTTTTTTGTAATGTGTATTATTTTAGCCGTGTATTTATTGTTTATATTCTATATTTTTCGTTTTTATTTGACTTTATGTATTATGTCTAGTATTAAAGGCTCAATTGGAGCTGTTAATTTAAAAATAAATAAATATTGTGATCAACTTCATTTGGATTGTTTTCACATCGAAAATGATTATTAAAGTGTTATCAATGAATATTATTTACCACGTAATGCGTGTATGGAACAACGTTCAAATATATCATCATAATCATCCATGTCAAACAACTGCAGGATGGTCTACCTCGTGATTCCTTCCGCAGGTACCACTGCAGTACACGGTTCGTCCAAATATTGAATAATCTAGTATCCTGAACTGTGAAGTTAGATGGTATAGTTCAATCCCGGGCCGAAATGTAATTCCAATGATCATGAGATCCTAGAATCGTTAAAAGTGTCCCGGGATTAGAATGGTCAAAGTGTATAAATATAATTTATTTAAGATATTCATATTTAAGTAAGGAATCTTTGAACAAAAAGTAACAAAAATAATAGAGCAAGACTGACAAATATCAATTTAAATGAAAAACAATTTTATTTTAATGTATAATTTAATCAATAACAAAGCATTAAATGTTTTAATTTAATTTTAGTATCTCGAAATTAATACAAAACATTTATCCCGAAAGTTTTGGAGTTAGGTATAATTATACGTACTATTCTAGGGATTCATAAATTCTGTTAACTGTTCCGGGATCTAGGGATTGGATTCCCTAGACGCTTTATGTGAAACCAGATAAAGCACTGGGATCCAGTCGACATTCTGAAAGAAACGGGTGAGGAAACAAATAAGATGCTGATAAAGATTGTGAATGAAAAATTCCATTTAAGTCCATTGGATGAAAGTGAAGAAGGATCGAGAAAACGTATATTACTGTCCAATATTATCAATACCTCAGAGTCCTGAAATTTGTTTAGGGTAGACCGGGGTCAATTGTAACAAATTGTATTTTGAAATTTTTTGCATCGTTACTATAAGAAATATATAGAAAACTAATTCTCTCAACAGTAGACAATTTAGTTGTCTTAAAAATTATTATATTCTCATTTCTCTAATTATAATAGAAATAAAACTATACGCTTATAAACACATCGAGGGAAATGATACAACTGACCCCGACCCCTGGGTCAGTTGTACCAGTAAGGGAATTGATTAGGTAAAGCACAAAATAGTCGCACTTTAACCATTTTGACGAAGTTTCTTTATTATTTTCTAAAATTGTGGTTCAAAGTTTTCATTAGATTTAACATAAAACAAAATATATACTAACCTCATGAAAATTCCTTACATTTTTTGTTAATTAAAGTGTTAGTATAAACATTCACTATTTTAATGTACATATCTTTACATATTTAAATTTCAATAAACAACGATTTTTTTAAAATTTTACTAGTACAACTGCCCTCAACGGCTATTTCAAATTAAAATATAGAATTTCGACTGTTCTCTACCCACAAGCGTTTCAAAACCCGTCATAAAATAAATACGTGTCAAAATAAATGTGTAGATTAAGAAAATAATAAGAACAGAGCATATAAAGCAGAATATTGACGAAGAAGAATCATTCTCCATCATTTTTCTGTCCATTGATCCTGGTCGGCGAAGGATAATCCGCCAGTTGACACTTCACAAATGTAAAATAAGATTTAAGAAGAGGGCACTTTTAATGACTGCTAATAGTTTTAAACACAGTTAATAGTTTGAGATAAAACAATGAAAAAATGAAACAATATTTATCTTATTTTTATCTCCAAAATAGGCAAATCATATAACTAGAGAAACTTGCGTATGCCAGCACATATATTTTTAAAACTAAAAGGTATAGGTCATTTTTCTAAATCGCGTACATCGGACAATATTTTTAACTTGGCGTAACTAGAGCCCCTGTGCCGAATGGAAACAAAAGGTATTGGGCTCAAATGCTAAATGAAAAGCTCGCCCAAATATGTATTCAATGTAAGACTAATATTTTAAGACGCAGTTTATGCATTAAATAGTAAGAACAAATCGGGCTCTTAACTTTTATAATATATTATTATACATATTGATATTATTATATATATTATAATATTAATATATATGAAAAAAACCGATATGTAGTTCATTTGAAGTTTGTTTAACGTATATGTGATTTTTTGTTATACATTGATAATGTTTTCAGTTGTTTTAATAATTAATTTCTTTTAAATTATCTAAAATTATCGACACTAGCAACAGTACACTTAAAAATATTGTAGGATGCAGATCTTTCGGGTCCCAAGGCACGACACTGCCTGAAACTGACCCACCATTGATTTATATAAAAATCTATTGTTACCGACAAAAATATAGCTCGATTCTATCTTGTACGTCGTTTGAGTGTCGCTCGGCATATTCATAAATTCATTATTAATTGCTTAAAGCTGATTAAATGCAATGCGCAAAAAGCGCGCATTTTACCAAGTGATATTTATTGACGTCATCTATTGAAGGAATAAAAAAGTTCGTCAAAGAATACTTAAATTATTATTTCGTTGACATGTCTTCTATATAACACTGGTTAGCCAGTCGTAATAGTTCAAATAAAATCCTACAGGTGGAGAGATTATATTTGGTTTTTTAAGTTAACCAATAAAAATACATTTAATAATCTAAATTTTTGAAGAAAAAAAATAAAAAAAATAAAATTTTAATTTTCAAAAGGGTAATAAGTAAAATAAAACCACCGTTCTCCCATATATTAAGTTTGTAGCGAAGTTATGAACCATAAATAGTGTAATTTTATTCCGTTGATGGCAGCACTGAGCGTCATTCGCTCGATGTTCACTCGTTATCAAAATCCCGAATGACAGTTCGCAAGCATTCGCAAGGTGTGTTGATTGTGTACGGTTGTCAGCTGAAGTCGGTTTCTGGAACCTTTTTCTGTTTTGGTAGTGTATACCATTATTTGGTGCAGTGATTCCATTCCGCTGGGAGACGAAATCTTCCGAATTCAATCAATTCATCAAACTGATATGTGAGTGTTCTAGTTTTCTGTTATATCTAATCCAAACGCTTTTATTATTTATAGATATACATTTTATTATTATCTTGATATGACATTGTACACATTTTAATTTACCCTTTCATTCCAAGTTAAAACCATACGCAGTTTTTTCAATGTCAGTTTATATATAGTATCTATTAAAATAGTTATTATTCTTATACATAACCTGAAGAGAACATTCATTGATGTTTACTCGTACTATATACCTATGTTGTTATTATCAAAACGGAAGTTTATCACGACTAAAATAGCTGCTATGTTATCTGCGGGTATTCTTAGAATTTTTTGCTGTTATATGTACTTTAAATATTTACCTTTTATAAATAGATAGTATAACGTAATTTTTTTTACATATTGGAATACGTAATAAAGTTTTGAATGGGTGTATTATTTAACTATGTTATCATATCAGATAGTACGTGTAGATAGATATAAAATATACCTTTATATAATAAATACATAGAATCCATTCGTTCCTATATAAAAATTAACATATTTTTTCCAAATTGTTTACAAAGCTAACTTAATGATAAATTTATTGATAGAAATGTAAATATTTTCGCTTCATCTCGCTCTGTCACTCTCTTAGATCCTAATCTTGGCCCATTACGTCTATAATTTTGTCTAAACATCGAGACTATGGGGTCGTGGGGTGTTTTGTGGAGATCATTCAGGAATGTTAAATGACCAGGATGCTCAGACATGAGCGACGGAAAAGAAAGATACCATTTAAGCGTGAGGATACTTATTACGCATGTGTAATTATGTAATATGTTTCAGGAGACAATTTTCAATTTTGGTCAAATCCACTTTTTGACCAAGTGTGAAAATGGGACATTTAATGATTTTAAGATAAATTTACAATTTTTTTTGGCACCGAAAAATGTGTGGTCTCTCCGATCACTTTCACAAAGATGGCGTCACTTTTACAGTGACGTGATTGGTTGAAATGGATCCGGCGCTGTTTGAAAACAAACATTTCTAGATTTATCCACTACTGAAAATTACCTCCTGCTTTTAAATACTTTTCTTGCTCACTTTCACACAGTTTATAACATATTAATTTCTTATTCTGCTACTCCATTTTTCATTTTGAGTATTCTTCTGTAGATTCACATCTCAAAAGCCTCAAGTTGATTTAGCAATGTTATGGTGACCTTCGTTCCATTCAGTATAACAATACTGATAACATGTAACATAGGACCATTCTCATTCGAAGCTTCAGGCTAAGCTCATGGCTGCAGATTAGCGCAGAAGTGCCTCACGGGCTCGTTCAATGCCGCATTTCACCTCAAAGGAAGGGTTCAATCTGTCGTTCATACAGCGTCTCAAGTACGTACAATTTTTTTAGAACCTTCTCCAATTTAGTGCCAGTAGTAAAAAGATCTTATAAACGGTATCGTCCTTCCTGATGAGTGTGTGTTTCATTCCGAAGTTCTCACATCCTGATCTAAGCTAACATGTGACATATGACGAAGGTGCGGCGGTATTGAAACGAGTTTTTATAAAAATAAATACATACATACATCTAATTATTAAGGAGAACACATTCTTATTGTGAAGCTGTAATCATTCAGAACAGACGGTCTGTAATATTTTAAATACTAATTAAGTGTATCAATTAGAAAGATATACACTTAATTAGTATTTTATTGAAAAATATCGTTCTTGCTATCGGTTAAAATATTGTTGTTATTGATAAAATTGATTTTATATGTATATTTTTCAAATTAATACATTTAATTTGTAACTAAAATTAAGTTGTTAGTTAACACTCCTCTCTTTACAATTTTTCCGCAATAAAATAGACGACTTCGAAATATATTGCTGGAGAATGATGTTACGCATCCTGTGAACAGCACGACGCACGAATTCCTCTAATCCAACCACAGCAAGCCTCATCTGCAACAATGAATAAAAGATTCCACCAATTCTTCGGCTACATTATGCGTCAAAGTGACTAATCCTGGACACAACTTTGGGCCGAAGAAGAAGACCCTGGAATTATTGGTATAGCATAATCGGAAGAGATCCAGGTTCGAATTCCAGTAGCAACAACAATATTTTTCAATAAAATTGATTTCATATGTATATCTTTCTAATGAATACATTTAATTTGTATTTATCATATTTCTAACCTCAAATTTAACGCCATAAATATCAAAAATACTTAACTGTTCATTTAAACTTACCTTTTTAAAATCCTTATTCAATCACATTTATTTTACCAATCAGAATCACAAGATCACATTCGATGTAAACATCCTAGCCGCGTAGCAAATCTCATTACTGTAAAAATACTATATTATTATTTATTCAAAATAAACAAAATGAAAGATAAGAGTAATGTCGCCCGTCCAAATGAAAAAAACTTATGTAATACTTATAAATAATGTGCAGCTATTGGTTGAATAATTGAATAAAATGCAATATTTAAATAGCAACAGATAACACCACTCTCCCCGCTTTCCTCTTTTAGCGATAAATTGTTTATCGCACTTCGGTAATATAATTAGATTTCTAGAAAACGTAAGTGTAGATCAGTATTATTCAATCTTTTTACTTGCCGAGGCACACTTGACCTTCTGTCAAACTGACAGCGTAGACACAAAAGTTAGACATGACGTTCCCTATAAACAAAATGCGGCTCATTGATAAAGTTTTTACCCAAGTGACGCGCGCAGCTTCGACTGATAACACGATCAGCGACAATTCGTCGAATAGACAAATAGAACAATAATTATGATTGTTCATTAGATCGGCCAGTTTGACGATTGATCGTACTAATGCACGTATAGATGAGCTGACAAACAATGATCACTTAATTGCGCTAGTTAGTGGCATATATGTCGATCGGTGTTGTCAGACGTCCCGCTTTCTAAGCAAAAATATACTGTCAGCTAACTTCACGATTATTCAACAACAAATAAGATTATTATTGTGTGTTCTTGGACATACTCAAAATATTGATAATATCATATACTGATCAAAATATGTAAAAATTGTAAAAACATTTTACACATAAAGAATGTTGCTTTTAAATAATTTCAAAAAAATCAGATTCTCATAGTGTTAACATATATGTTGTTTAACAAAAAAGCGTAAAATGAATGATCAGATTTGGTCCATAGATGGCGATGGTATGGTTGTACTCGAAGCGAGTCCACATACTAACATAAATATAACTTCCAAAAATTTGAAAAATATGGAGATTGAGGGGTGAGAATGGTGAACGTTATTTATATATAAAGTGATCACTTAAGCCAGCCGAAGACAGGTCGTAAGCCCTGCGATTACCCCATACTTCCATATATTTTCCATTAAATATAATAAAAATATCTTTGTCTCTATGAGATATCTGATATTTGTTTAATAACAGTGCCTTTGTAGGTAAAAAAATCAGTAATTGTGTGTTCTTGGACATATTCAAATATTACAAATAAGACATTTAGGTTAAGGACCGATTATGTGATCAGTACTAACTTTTTACTATGGTAACTTTTTACTAACGCCCGTAGTAAAAATCCTTTACGGGTTGTTGATACATAATAATTTACTACTGTCAAAGCATAGATGGAGTTGTCTATAATCATGAAATGTGCTTTATTCTATGGATTTTTTCGCCTAGGCATTCGAAATCTGTCACTTTGATGGTGAAATTTATTCGTATTATGTATTAAACAACGGCATCATCATCGGACGAACTGTCATCACTAAAATAGCGGGGTATTGAATAATTGTCGTATACTGCAACTGTCAAAGTATCAATGTGTCAGATGACTTTTGTCCGCCATATTTAGCTATCGATTCTCATTATTACCATCGGATATTGTAGAGAAAAGTAAATATTTTTTTACTAACGATCAAACGACCCGTTTTCGCAAAAATTGACAATGATTAAAAAAAACATGACGCGGATCCGAGTCTAGGGTATTATTTAAAAATGATTGAAAAGATCTTCCAATCAGAAGACAAAAAACTCTCGCTTGTTTACGTTTCGTTTATAACATAATAAGTACTTTTAGTATATTTGTGTAAGTAAATTAGTCAAATGAAATAGTCATAGCAGAAATGCACGAAGAATCATGCCGGTTCCAAAATAAAATAGATTCAAGGCTACGTGACAATTTCTTTGGATTTCTAACAAATCAACTGTTGAATAAATTAGACGGTATTAAAAGAACAAAAACATTTCTGCTGTAAAAGAATTTTATGAAAACCGCAAACAATACGTTTTTTTCGCTTGAAAATTTTTCTGCACAGCTATGAAGAACGAAATATGTTTATAAAGTACGTATAGAGAATGCGGTGTCTGTATTAAATTTGACCGAAGACGTAAACATGGACTTGATGTATGAAGAATTTAATTAAATTAATTGTTGTGATTGCGAAAAATTCCAAAAAAGCTGGAATTCAAATTATTACCGAAAAAACACATTAAAAATATTGTCAAGCTAATTTAAATAAATATCAGATATCTCATGGAGACGAAGCTATTTTAATTATATTTAATGGAAGATATATAGAAATATTGGGTAATTACAGGGCTTACGACTTGTCCTTGTTTGGCTTAAGTGATCATATATATATAGGAAGCCTGGAGTGTAGCTAGACATTACAGCAGGACGAAGCTCCATTTCACACTCCCAGAAATACAATCAACTTTCTTCGTCGTGAATGTTAATTCCATCGAGCCAGGCATGTGGCTACCGAACAGCCCAGATTTAAACCCACTAGTTGATGCAATATGGGGTGTTTTGATGATTTCTGATTACCTAAATATTGTGCAAAAAAAAAAAAACCCACTAAGAATTACAATTAATCGCATGATGTTTTGAAATTACTCACGTGTTACGAGATGTTCTCACTTTTTTTGGGCCATTCTGTATATATAACGTTCTCCAATTCTCCCTTTTTTTTTTTTTTTAAAGCTGTATATATAGTAGTACGTGAACTCGCTTCGAGTACCATGACACCATCACCATCTATGGACCAAATATGAAACGGCGTATATGTCAACTCAATGAAAATATGATTTTTTTTTAAAATTATTTAAAAATCGCTTTGTCTCTATGAGATATCTGGTATTTATTTCATAACAGTGCCTTTGTAGGTAAAAATCCAGTAATTGTGTGTTCTTGGACGTATTAAAATATTGTTAATTTAATTAATTTTATTATGCATACTAACGTCTAATTGCTATACCGAACGGGTTTTTTCTCGGATTGATTTAACATGGTGACATGCAAAAAAAAAAACAGTCGTACTGATGCATCACAACAAACTTCATAAATAGCAGGATTTGAGATAGTTCAAGAGGCAATTTAATTGGGCGCGCTAATTACGGGTAGGAGATTCGAAGATGCATACAGCTTGTTAATATTGCTATGAACCAACTGTAGAGAATACGGAAAAACGGTGACATTATCGAGCCACTAACATTATTTTGGCTCACACTCTTGTTTTTACAATCTTTATGTTTGCAGCGGAGATTTGGACAGTCTGCGATAGCGACAAGCGGAAAATAGACACCTTCGGAATGTACTGTTGGAGATGGATAAATAGAGAATGAAACTATAGAAACAGACAGACTCGCTCGCAAGCCAAGCGGTGACTAATTGAAATGATGGCCGATTGGCGATTGGTGGATTAGGTCATACCCCATCTCCAAATGTGTTTCTGTGCAGATTTTTGGAATCGCATTGTTAGAATGGTCATCCTTTCCGTATCCCGTGGACAGCACGATGCGCGAATACCACAATCGTGAAACAAATCTAACCACAGCAAGCTGCATCAGAGCGGTGGATAAAAGATTCTTCCAATTCTTTAGTCATATGATGCGTCAGAGTTACAGCCTAGAAATGGTGATTATCCTGGCCGCAACTTTGGATTGAAGAAGACTCGGATGAGTGCTACAGCGGTGGATAGATGCGTCGCTCGGAATTAGCTGTGAGGGCGACCCGGGAACTAGACTTGTGGAGGTGCATTATGAGCCGAATCTCATCTGATTAAGGTGCAACACGTTACTCGGCCAAAGTCGGCATCAAGTGGCTCTAATATATTGCGACAGTGGAATTTTATGGAACTTTGTGTTACTGCTAATCACCTCGGATAATGGTACGAATCTAGGACTTGTGGAGTTGTATTACGAGCCGAGTCTCATCTGATTTAAGCCACTATATTTCGATATTAAAATATACTGATTATGTTATTTATATGTCAAAATACCGTTGTAGATATTTACTTATTTAAATACGCCATGTCTCATTCAATTCGAAATAAATGTTCCGCCATTTTATGGCGTGTCCGAGTGTGTCCATTAAAATGAATGTGTAGGAAGACTAAATATACATTATGTTATTACCGCAGAAGAAACACGGAAGGAGTGTACATGAAGGGTGGGCATTATATGCGAGATGAGGATGCTGACGTAATGGATAGGATCACTTAGATGACGCAAATGATAAACGAAAGGATAACCATATTTATACAATTCAAATTGATTTTATTTTTATTGCAAGCGTTCGGGAAGTATTGATTTGCAAGCCACAATTTTTACTAGATTTATAAAATGTTTAAAAGTTCACGCCTTTTTGTCGCATTCTTGCAAGTGCAGTTTTCTGGGCTATCATGCCGTGTAACTCCGTCCTGTCCGGGCAACGTTTCGGATCCCGTTGCTCGGCAGAATAACACAGAAAACTCTACGCTGATGAAAACATTTTTGGTCATGACTTTGAAATATTTGGAAATTTCACGTATTTTATAATATCTACATACTTTATGGAATTTTTGTCGCTTTCTGTAAGTTTTTGTAACAAAAGATTACGTCCTCTATTTAACCTTGGTGTATTGATATTTTTGGGCTTAAAATAATGAGATGACATTAGAATTAGATGTAAATGGCGGGGATAAACTTTATTATGTTTAAGTTTGAATTTTCTCAAGAGTGACGAGAAAATCGCACTATTTTAACGTAATTTAAATTGTAACGTAAATCATTAATAGAAGGAAAAAAAACGAATTACATATCTCAGACATGTGTCATACAACTCCTGTATTTAATATTTCTTCCTCAATTTCCTTTAAAATCGTCCGTAATTTTTTGATTCGCTATATTCAAATGCGCTATTCGGGAGCCTACCATAAAACATCTTATTCAGGGTGTAATAGAGCTAGTTCATAATATTTTATAACTGAATGAATTAAGCAGTATGCACAAATTCTGTACCGAAAATATTTTTATATTAGATTTATACGAAATCATGATTAGCTTTTAACCTTTTAACTGCCAACTCTTATTTGAAATGGAAGACACCGCATAGGGTAAGACTAGGTTTTAAGGGTCTTGACTAGGGTTTGCAATTTACCGTCAAATCGCAATTACCGGTAAACGGTAAATAATTTTTTCCATTACCGTTTACCGGTTATTTACCGGTAAATGAAAAGAATAGACGTAGATTAGATGATTAAAGTATGACTGTATGTGGCTATCTTTACTAAAAACGGTATCCTAGATTAAAACCTAAATAATTTCAAATACGTTTCAGGTGAAAAATGTCTTATACATATGTATATGATGTCCTTTTTGTTTTTACTGAGATATGGTAATGGGAGATCAGATAATCTCTTATATATGGTGTATATATATATATATTATACTGGAATAAAACTTTAAAAAAAAAGGTTTACAATAAATTTTCGTTATAATCTATCCTGCATCTATCCTTAATTAGCGGTAAAATACTTTCCGATAATTACCGGTAATTACCTATGGTGCGTTTTGGTTGATTTACCGGTAAACCGGTAATGCAAGCCCTAGTCTTGACTTGTTTATCAAATATGACTTTAATCCCTGCAAGTTTGCTAGGTCCAAAAACGCTTATAGATCAGCGTGACCTACAAAGTGTGGCGTGTTAACGCGCTCATGGCATTAAAAAGGTTAAGTCTACAAGTATGTGTTTTCAAATCATTGATCCATTATTATTCTGTATCTTTGCTTCAGGCCCTAAAACATCTAACAAAATATAGTCTGCCCGCTCGAAGTTCGAATATTTTTTATTAATTTATAATTAGGACTGTATAAAATATTTAAATTAATCGAAATAATCGCATGACTAGGATTTTATTTTAAATGCTTGTATCTCTGATATGGTTGAGATTGGGCAATATTCTCGACATATTTTTAATATAATGTGTACTAGATATGTTATACCCGTGTGTTATTATAATAGTATGTTAAAAATATGAATTTAATCCCGGGCCAAAATTACAAGATTCAATTTTAAGAGTCCCGGGATTAGAGCCAGGATTAGAAAATGCCCATAGACATTTATAGAAATAGGCCCGAAACAGCAAATACAAATGATGTAATATGTAAGTATCTTTGATCAAAAAATAATGTAAATAATTATGCAAGATTGGCACAACACTTTGAATACACAGTAAATTGATTAGATAAAACAAGCTATATTATACAATAATATAATAAATTTATTACAGTTTCATTGCTATTAAGTTTAATAGTAAAATTACAGAAATACAATAACATGTATTATGAATGTGTAGCAAATTTAAAAATTAATTATTTATGTATTGTATTGTTCGTGTTGAGTTTAACTAGGAATATAAAACAGCGTTGCTTCCAATTGATCCTCTACCAAATTGGATCGTATATTGGGTCCGTATTTGAGTTATTTTTGTATTAGTGATCTATTTCCAATTATGATCATTTATGTGATCAGTAGTAACTTTTTACTATATAGTAAAAAAAGGGTTGTCTGATCGTCAGTAAAAAAATAGTTACTTCTCGAAAGTACATCATCCCGTAGTAAACTCATTTTACTCTCCGATATCCGATAGTAAAAACGAGAATTGATAGTTAAATATGGTGGACTTTTCACAGCTGTTCCAAGAGTCATCTGACACATTGATACTTTGAATGTTGCAGTATACGACAATTAATCATTAAATTTCCCGCTATTTCGTCCGACGATGATCTCGTTGTTTAATGTACATTAGCACATAATACGAACAATTTTCACCACCAAAATGACAGATTTGGAACGTCTAGCTGAAAAAATCTATAGATAATGTATAGAATAAAGCATATTTCACGATTATTTCTCGCACCTGTAAGACATCTCTATTTATGCTTTGACAGTAGTTAATTTCATGTATCAACAACCCGCAAAGGATTTTTACTAGCGTTACTACTGAGCACACAACCTTAGTGTTAAGTGTATTGTATAATTTGGGAGCCAAAATTATATAGAAACGTTGACAGTATGTCGTTGTTGCTCTCGGAGTAGATACTCGGTCCTGTGAAATGTGATAAAAATTTGTTTATATTTATAATATGACATACGCGTTAAGTGTTTCATCATGTAGTCTTAAAATAGTTTAAATTAAGGGAAAATATTAATCCTGAAAGTTTCAGGATTATACGTACTAATCATTTATGTATACTGTAAGCTGGGCCGGGATCCCGGGATTGCCTCTAAACTTATGGTAATTGAAATTCCTAACGTCAATAAAACAAATATGTAGGTATTTCGATTTAATTTTGTCGCAGGTATTTCACAAATAAACTGAAAGAATACCTCATTGTTTTATTAATTACGCTGAAATAATTATGAATCAGGTATCCAGAAAATGTGGAGTTTGTGGTACAGGCTTCGTGTAATGTTCAACGGGTCCAACATGATATAGCCATTCTCCTTTCTTGTACATTTCCTATCTTAATGGGTTTTTTCAGACTTCCTCGCAATGTGGCCAAAAAAAGCTCGATTCTATGGAGATATTATCCTGTCCCTAGAATTCCACGTTGTCATCTGAAATTTACATTAAATTGAGACTTTTGAATATTAATTTTTCGATTATTTCAGTGGAGATTGATTCATCGCCCATGAGGTGAAATTTTTATAAAAATATCGAATAATAATGCAAATTGATTCCGGATTTCGATCACGTTATAATACATTTTATTTGTATTCAAATCAACAGTAAACTACTAAGAAATTTGTTGTCTACAACCATTGTCTGTGAAAATTATTCTCACAATTTTAATACAAATAAGTTAATTTTGCATTTGTCCTGGGTGCATTCAAAAAAACAACATTTTTATTAATGACATAATTTATATAGGCTAATAACGTAATAACACTGCACCATATATAAAATCATAGTAAGGATATAATAAAATTGAATTTTTCACCCTACTAAAATTATTACCAACACACAACGAACAATAGGGACCTATCAAGTTATCTTAATTGAAATACGATCGAATGACGTAAAATTCACATACACACATCTGAGTAGGTATAACATTCGCAAGAAAAGATCGTTTTGCTTGGTTTAAGCAAGTTTTAATCTGGGTTTTGTTAAACCAGCCGATCTCGTCTAATCTGTGATTATTTTCTGAATATTTTTTTCAACTCCACAATTGTACAAACGAGTCGTTTAATTTCAAATTAGTGCGTTTGAAAAAAATGACTTGCTAACAAAATAAATATTTGTAATACGCCTTAAAATATCCCGATTGTGTCACAAGTGTGAACACGAAAGGCTTTTATATATATTGAATGTTTTGAAATCGATGAACCACGGAATTTTCATATAAATAGATACCTGTATAAAAATAATTTAACTATCAATTTATTATACTGTAACCATTACATACTAAACCTTTTAGATTATTCGTGTTTTAAAAGATAAGCGTTCATTTTTACCACGTTGTTAACTTCATTGTGTTTGTTTACACGTAACAATTTCAATTCCAATTAATACACAAAATGTAAACAACACGACATAATTATTATCTCGTTTCCTGCTTGAAGAATTCTAGTAATTTCGTCCCATTTCTGTATTATGCCTTTCACTTTTACTTATGAGTCAACTCGGTAAACAAAACTCATAAATTTACAATTTGTTATTTGTGAATCCATTGTCTTGATGAAATAACATGGATCTGAAATCTATTTTCAAATTAAGGCAAAGCTTCTATACTTTGAGTAAAAGGTAAATTTAATATACGAGTAGAAGTACAAAAAGTGAAAATATTGCTTGGATAGCCGCCAGCGGAATTAAATCCCCTACCTTCGGTGCCAAAACCGGAAGTTCTAGCCACCGATTCTAATAGTGTTGGTCCTTCGTGACTGAGGATGGTGATCTCCTTGAATTCCCGCCTACGTGACTATGCTCCTCCACTTTTCCCGGCATTCTAAGCCACCTTTTCATATCTAAGTTATCTTCTCGCAAGATGCTCAAAAAATTGTAGGATTCGTCTCAAGTTGATAGTTCTGAGTCAAATGTAAAAAGTTGTAGGATTCGTTTTAGATTGATAGTTCTGAGTCAAATGTAAAAAGTTGTAGGATTCGTCTCAGATTGATAGTTCTGAGTCAAATGTAAAAAATAACACCATTGAACTAAATTTGTGATGTCCAACTCTTGTAAAATGGAGACGTTCTTGACTTGTGATGAGCTCAAAACCAAGAACTGTGAGTCAATCACTGATATCTTGAGTCACACTTACTATCAGTGATCGAATATCTAAGAATAACGTGATTTGTGACTCATTTTCTTATTTTATGTGTATTTGGTTGTGAATCGTGATTCGGCACACGTGCATATGAAATGAAAATATTCATGAAGGAATAACGTTTAATTCGTGATTAGCGCCATTTTTTGACAGATTTTATGAAAGAGAGATTTTATGAAAGATTTTATGAAACTTTAAAACTTTAATTGTCCACCCAGTTTGTCATTAATAAATTACCATGTCTCATCGTAAGTATCACACAACCACTTCTGAATTACGCTCTCGTATAGTGAGAATGTGCCGCACGTACAATGATTTTTTCACTGACATTGATATATTTTTATTTATTTATTTGACATGTTTACAATTTTTTATAACGTGAATTAAGTATTTTACATCTTTAAAATTATATGGTTTTTCTTTCGCTTACCTCTCCGAAAAAGAGACCAGCTCTTGTGCTTGGAGAGGGAGTTACACTACAATAATTTTATATATTCTACCTTACACATTGTTCATTTGTGTGCTTCTGAAGTGTTCTGTAATATTGTTTATTTTCCAATTATGTGTTTTTGAAGTGTTCATTTAGTTTCTTTCTAAACTCTTTTATATCCTTTATTTCTTTAATTTGTGTAGGGAGGCTATTGAAATTTTTTATCCCTAAATAAATAAAAATTTGCTAATAGTGTTTGGCGTTACATTTAGGGATTTTAAAGTTATTTTTAAACCTTAATGATGTGCTTATTTCAAATTTTACAGTGTTATTTTCTGAGATTGAGATATATTTTCTGTTTCATTCCCAATATTCTAATATTCTTCGAAGCGATATGTACGAGTAAATGATTTTTCTTTGTTTTTGCTTTCATGTTCGTATATATGTACTATGTTTTTTTCTGCATCGTTTTTTTGTCCATGTGAAATATGTTAGGGTATAAGTCATTTTTCAGCATTTATTTGTGTATGTCCAATGTCAACAATATCCTTATATCTGAATTATTTACAATAAATAAATAAATTCGTGCGTTTCGCCGTCTGCGGTACGCCGACCGCTTTATTGATACTTAGCTTAACAAATTAAATTAATTTTATACAAATTCTTATTGTCTCAAACGTTTGTTTAGATTAACCAGACAGGTATAGAAACACATTGTTTACATTTACCTCTTCTTGGAATAAAAAGGACCTGTGTAATAGGATTCTATAAAAGGCCTGTGTTTTGTATATTGGTTGTAAGAAGTTCTTCTTAAATAATCTCAAGACGTCTACCCGCCCGACAGCGACGTACTTATTTATCACTACGCATATATTACATATGTATCTGTTTTGGGTCTCACTTTGTGAAAAAAACAATTAATTAATTGACACCAAATCAAATACTATGGGTTCCATATTTTTTCGGGAGGGGGTTAACATGCTCCCTCCATTAAGTTAGATTTTTTGAAATTTTGACACGCCGAGTCACTTGGTCTAGGTAATAAAACAGTTTTATTTGTAAGGTTAAATATTAGTGTTGTATATTATATAATTTTTAAACAATTTATGAGGTCAATTTAAATGTGAGTTTCGATTTTAAGTACAGTGGTCTTGTTGAGTTAGCCTTTTGAGTCTACTCTTTTTGATTCTGCGTGTTCAGAGCGATATGTATTAAGAAAATTTTTGAACTGAATGACGTCCGAATGATGATTAGCGAGGCTAAGTCAGCTAAAGAACCGCTTAATCTAAAGAAACAAAAGATTGTTGTCAGTAATGAAGTCAGATTCTGGAGAATGAGATGATAATAAACAGTTAAGTTGTCGATGCTTCGAGACGCGCTTGGCGTCGCAAACATTGCATTGAAAAGATAATCTATTCTCAATCATTTGTGTGATTGGAATTTGGTTTTAACGATGTTTGATAACTGCGAGTTAGATATTTAGTTTCCAGCATATCCACCGGATATTGCCCACCGAATTACGAATAAGTTTCACCACGATATCAACACCACTAAATCGTGAATCAGGTTATTATCAATATTTACTTACCGTTACTAGAGATTGTGATTTAAAGATAACGGTGATAGACTCACAGTTCGTGATTTTGTGTACATCACTAATACCTTAAACTGCGATAGAAACTAATTACTCTATTCATTAGGAACTACTCTTTGAAGAAAAGCTTTATACAATATATTTGTTTGCAAAATGTGAAGTAAAATACAATCAAAATAGTGGTGATGTTCGATAAAGAAAAGGTTTGAGTTAAACTCTCCTAGTCTAAGAAGTCTCCAAAATGTGGATCAACCGAGTTCTGAATGAGTCAGATTAGAGGATCCGGTGCTTACATATCAGCTGAGAGTGATCGGTCATCGTTTCAGAGTGATCAGAGAACCACTTGTGCAATCTTTATTCGCATGAATAAGATGTTCTGCAGAGATGATCTCAACCTTAGATTACGAATGCAAATGGTCAGATGCAACGTGTTCTTGGTATTATTTTATGGAATAAAAGAACATGTTGTAGAAATAATTAGGCAACACGAAGTATTTGAGAAGAATGGTAAAAATAAGATGAATGAGATGATAAGAGAAGAATGCTAAAAATAATGCCGGGTAGATAGTTACGAGTAAACATGTTATGGTTCAGACGAATAAAGATAAATGTGTATTTAAAACAATAAAAATCCGAAAACTTCAATATCTCGGACATGTGATGTGATACCCAGAGAAGAATCATGTCTTGCACCACACAATGCAGGGAAAGATCGCTGGAAATGGGAGCCCTGGAAGAATTAGAGTATCATGGCTGAAGAACTTGGGGCAATTGATTGGCCAGCTTTTCCGAGCCGCGGTGAACAAAGTGATAATAGCTAACGTCCGTTGAACGGATACGGTGTGGCTACGATGCCCAATCATCAGCTCGTCGAATAAGAGTGGTCATCGATTGAGATTGATTCGACAACTATGATGTTCAGTCAGAGAGGGGGTCAGTGAATACTGTATTTTAGAGACTGTCTAATGACTAAGTGTTTCAAATAAAATATTAACGGAACATCTAAATTTATTGGATCAACCTCGGGCGGGACTCTCGTCTTCCGGAGTTGTTTGTAACTCGTATTCGAGCGTGTTAGTTGGGTAACACACCCAGGTATTCCTAACATTGCTAAAAATTCTAAATCCGTTTCACATTTATATAAGTTGGTGTGACGCAACGCGTATTGTCAACGTGCCGACTGTTTCTTTGTTCGGTTCCGGCCGGTTCAGAGTGCGCGGGAACTTCTATTTTTGGGGACCGACATTGACTTGGATACGTCAATTGTTTGGTTCACTGAATGGCTTACGATTCTATTCACATCGAATTAATGTCATTTACGCAAACTGTTGCGTAACGTTGGCGGGAAAATGAAACACGTGGAATCGAAAGCGGCCGGTTCGGTGATTTTTCCTGACACTGACTAATCCGGACACTGATTATTCCGGTCGCTGATTTTACAGGACACGATTTTTGCAGATACCGCACGTAAATTATTCCGGACAAAATTTTTTTTTATTATTACATTTATATAAAAAAATATTTTAACGTAAACATTTGAATTGTTAAATTTTCAACCCTCGAGTTCAATGTAACCTAACCTAACCTCCGGAATTATCTGTTTCCGGAAAAATCAGTGTCCGCAAAAAACTTTCCACAAAATTCGTGTCCAGAACCATCCTGTCCGGAAAAATCCGAGCACCAGAGCGGTCATATTGACAAACGTGTGGCGACACACCCCTTTTGTGTGAACTTTTCTCTTAATGAGTAGAATTTAAATTGTGTTGGTTGATGCACATCTTCGAAAGCTCTGCATCCCTGACAACTTGAATGGTAGGCGTCATACTCTCAGATTATCAATCTCTCGATTGATAATCTAATAGATTTACAATGCCCTTGCAAGGCGAAACGCGTCTCAAATAAATTAAAGGAGTATTTTATTTTCACATTATGTGATTATGGAGTTCTACAAACTTACCTCGGAAACAGTAAAAAAGTAACGAATGTTGCTTAAAAATTCTAGACATATTTGTTGAAGAGATGATGGATTTCGGAGAAGGAATGTTCTGGAGTCTCAAACATGATGGAGCGACGATTTCAGAAGACCGATGGGCAATATATGAGAATTTATGATTCACAATCCTCGGGGGAGACTGTATTCAGTGATGTAGGGATGCAGGCTGATAGTGATTATTATTATAATATCCATAATAATATTACTTTAATATGACTTTCTAGATGTGGAGGCTTCAGTAGTGACATTTGTGGCTGTGAAGTGCTTAATTAAACGGTCAGGTCTGTGAGACGCGATTATTATTATTACTATGGTACTTTTTCTATCGTCTTCAGTGTTTCCAAGTGTCACCAGTATATCCGTGAATTACTTCCACAGCTGAGTCAGATCCTGGTTTTTTACAATAACCACTTAAAATGCTTAAAATGGTCTGCAATCTCCTGATGGTCTTCCGTGAATATTCGGCTGGCAAGCCTCCGACACTTGAACCGATAACAATACGCGATCTATATTTCGCTCTGACCGCTGTGAGTAACTGCTCTACCGAGGGCGACCCAATTGGCCCTGAACCGCCGTAAGTTTGTAGTATTACCCACATCACAGGAATGTACATTTTCATGTATTTTCAAAATTCACGGCTAGAAACGTACCCCCGTATAACACCTAAATCACTAATAAGGTAAATGGATGGAAATATGCCAGACCAAAACACACAAAAGTAGTTATAAGAAATATTTCATTATATAAAAAGTGTACTATGTATCTGCTCTTCCTAATTGCATCAACCAATTTGAAACATCCCTTTTAAAAGCCTTAATGTCAGTTAAAGTTCTAATTTTATTTCCAATTTGATTGTATATTCTAGGAGTTTGAACGGTGAATAATCTTTGACCAAAACTAGTTTTCATTCTTGGAACTATTTTAAGGTTATTTGCTCTTGTGGGATAGTATCTTTCAGTCCTCACAGATGGATGGATATCTCCAGACTATCTTAATCCCTTCGCGCTGTACATCCGAAGAGCTTCAGTATTCCCTTCTGGAGATTGTTACAAAGATTAGATTGTACCCATTATGTATTTAGTAAAGCAGTGTACCTATTTCGCAGTTACAGCACATTCGTTGGGCTCTTATAATCGCACCTGTAATAATATACGGCCGATTTTATAAGTTATTTTGTGTTGCGAAATGCTCCGTAATAACATATTATGGAGCTTGTGGAAATTCGCGCTAATGCTTAAAACCTAAATGGTATGAAATAAATCAAGAAATCGTGCAAATGGCGGCCCGCCACGTGTCAGGTGAAATGGCCACTCTTAAAAATGGCAAAATTTTCGCGATCGTGTTTTGTTTTTCGATTACATTTAAGAGTGTACATTTTTTTTTGTTTCTTTGCAAACAAATTAAGGGAAGGTGATCGTGTTGTAATTTGTAATATTATTTTAATACCTGGGCCCCATGATAACCTATGGCTGAAATCGAGACTGATGTCATTAAATACAGACCGCATGCGACTTGCGTTAAAAAATTACCAATTTATACTAAAAGTCGAGTATAAATGACGGTCGTACGACCTACTACGTTATTCGATGTCGTATGCTGGACGGTGAAGAAAATCACGTACTCAAAATGCTCACCGTCACCCTCAGTAGCAACAACACATATCTAAGAATTGTGCACTTTACAAGAGAGAGACATAATTAGTTTTAAATGATTTTTGTAGAATTACTGAAGTATTACTTACCTTTCTAGAGTTGTAAAGAGGAGCAGATACTTTCTAAACTGAAACTGAACTAAACTTAGGTACGGTTCCCTTGACTTGTGCGCAGTTTACAGGGAGGTTACAGATATGTGGTGATTACATTTATTTGATTTGCTAGTGATACAAAACGATTCCCCGCGATCAAATCTAATGATATAAATATCTTAATTTGACAAAAAATTGAGATATGCGATGTTATTGCTGACGGTGACGACACACAGGTTGGATGAGTGACGAGATAAGATTTTGGAATGGATGCCTTAGGGGAAGTTTTACGGTTGCATTCATATATGATGGGGAAAAACCATGATATTTTGGGGGATGAATTGTTGGTGTTGCTTAATGAAAGAGTATTGATTAGAAGGTTGCATGTATGGGGTTGGGGACCCATTTCTCCCAGCGCTCCACATGTTCATTTGATGATGATCGCGGAGTGTGAGAAATATGTGTGATGGCAGACTAGAGCAGGTTATGAGAAGAGAAACTACTTACAGTCGACACGAGATTTTTTCAACACTGTTACATTGTTATACAAAGTTACACGCGAGTAGCTACTGAAAGCTGATCTAGGACCTTGTGGTCGGGAAGACGGCAGGTAGTCGAGTGAAGTTTACAAGTCGGTCTTCCCGATGATCGATAATTGATGTTTTTGTGGCATATCGCCTGACATCGGTACCGGGAGTGTTTATGGTTGTTGGGAGCCTGGTTTTACGACCTGGTAACTGTGATGCACGTTCATGGTCTTCACAATATTATAATATGAGACGATTAGATTTGTCAAAACCATCAGGTTTCTTGAGGTTTTTATCCTTAATGTCCTTAATCGCGTTCAAATAATTAAGATCATCTGAAGCTATTTCGTGGATATCATGTACAAATATAATGCAACAGAAGAATGATCTATTTCTTAGTTCTGAATACAATAATGTTAGAATTAACATTTTTGTAAACAGAAGCAATTAATATTCTTAAAATGAGTTAATAAACACGGCTCGCTTTCTCCGAGACAAGATATAATAGACATGTTGTACAATGTGTGCGATGTAAATTAGATAATTAAATCATAATTTATGAATTGTTGCGTTTGATAATAAAATGAAATATGTGGTTTTTAATAAGCCAGGAAGCATATGCGATGGAGGATCTCACGCTTGGTGGCCCCCCTGAGAAAGTTATCAACCACTTACCACAACAACCAAATTGCATCACATTTAATATGCACATCGTTTTATCACAGGTTGACTTACAAATATGACTTTTATATAAAAAGTATATAAAAATCATGTTTATTATACGAGAAGTTAATGTAAATTTTGTCTAGGTATTCTACCATTTTATTATTATTATTCTTAAAATAGTGAAAACAAATTAAATGTATTAATTAGAAAGATATACATATAAAATCAATTTTATCAAAAAATATTGTTGTTGCTACCGGGATTCGAACCTGGATCTCTTCCTATAGTGGGAAAATGCATTAACCGATTATACTACACCAACACAGTGCATTGACGACAAATTTCTGAACTTATATGTTACACTTTTCAAATTGGTACGTCTATCGTTCCATTATTTGAAAGGCATCTTCTTTATTTTAACGGAATCTCAAATACCTTTGAGTAATGTACTATGTTGGTGTATCATAATCGGTTAATACATTTTCCCCGGATAGGAAGAGATCCAGGTTCGAATCCCGTTAGCAATATCAATATTTTTCGATAAAATTGAATTTATATGTATATCTTTCTAATTAATACTTTTAATTTGTATTTTAAAAAAATGTCACAGACCTATGTTCTTTCTTTATATTACTCACTATACTAACATCAGCTCTACATTCTTTCCTTATTTTTTCATTCTTTACTCTGTCATAAATAGATTAGCCACATATACGCCTAAGTGATCTTATTTCCACTCTACACACAGTCACAGTCTACTTTCGTTCCTCTTCTGTCAGCTCCAGGCCTCACTTCCATACATCAGTGTCGGTACCAGTACTCCATTGTGCACCGCCTCGGTTGACAAATTCCTGTTAGATATAATTCCATTCAAAGCGCCGTTCATTTTATTCCCTGCAGTCACCCTTCCTTCGATATCATTCTCAGCCTTTCCGTTTCTATCAAATATACTTCCTAAATACACGAACTAGATGTGGTTACATAAGTATGTACATTTGTTATAATATATCCATTTTTAAATATCTATCTAAAATTTACACAACAACTTTAGATATTTTTTCTCCTTTCTTATTTTGTCTTGAAAATCTTCAACGTACTGTACATAATAAATTTCTAAAATTTAGTCTTCTTCCTGAATTAATTTTTATTTTATTTAGGATTTTTAGATTTTAGTTGCTTTTTTAACCGCTTAATAATATAATATACGTGAGAAATTTTAATGAGGAAGCCCCTGAAAATACATATTCTATTATATAAAACAATATAGAGTAAAAAAAAAGAAAATATTTAAAGGCAGTGTTGCACGCAGACTACTTGCAGTCTTGAATACACGTTGTATTCATTTGATTTTCCATTCCCACAGTAACAGTGCGCAATGCAAGTTGGCTAATTAATTAATCGGCCTACAAATTATTACCGGGCGATAAACATCGCTGGCCGGTAAAGCTGCGCGGCGCGCGGTTTCGTTATTATTTTAATTGTGACAAAAAATAACAATTATGCATATACCAAATGGGCGTGCGATATGTATCTAATTAAAGCCCTAACTCTACTTTCACTTTCATGGTTTGTATTGAAATTGAAACTAAATGTTCTCTGGAACGGAACTGATGACGACAATGAGAATGATGCCTTCGTTAGGAGCGAACGCAGATCTACAGTGTTCTCTTTTATTTCAATATCTGAATACTGCGCCACTCCAGATACTCCAGGTGAACGTTTACATCACTAAAAGTTGTCCCCTGCTATCCATACTATTAGTAGCTCTAGTGATGATGAAAAGGTACACAACCGTATCAATTAGTGATGAGAAAAAATGCAACTCTTGACTCACTGTGATTGTGATGACTGTTTCAGTGCTAACGCGCACGCGCTACACGATATCACAATACACTAAATAAGCATAATTTTTATCATATTTGTTTACATTAAAAATTCATTTGTGTAAAAAACATATTCTAGCATAAATAATTAATACTTATCTAATTTAATATCATCACAAAGAGAATGAAAACATTAAAAAAAATGTGAGTTTATTTTTGTGTCAAATTCGTAAAACGTTTTGGCAGAATCTGCTAGATAGCGCTGATCACGAATTATAACATCATTCCTTCATGAATATTTTCATCTCAAATGCACATGCGCCGAATCACGGTTCACAATAATATAAAAAATGTGTCACGATACTTTCAGATATTCAATCACTGATAGTGAGTGTGACTCAAAGATATCAGTGATTGACTCACGATTCATGATTTTGAGCTCATCACCAGTATAAAATCAGCAAGTGCGGTATTATGCTTCGGAAACAAAATCCTTGGCAAACACAACCTAAATAAGAACAAGAACCAAACAGATTACTTAAAAACGATTTAATTTTCCTTGAAAGCGAATCTTCAAAAGGCCAATATTAAGAGCGATACTTGGAAATCTGTTACAGGAAGCAGGCCTAACTAGAGGACAGTGGTATGAAACTCAATACCTCGAAGTAATACGCCAAATAAAAGATTAGCAAAAACAGAACTCAGCCCGCAGCCGCTGTTTTCCCATGCCTAAGATGCCCCATAATTTGTGGATCAAGTATTGGACTGTTCGGCCACCTGAAGACGTACAATCGTACATGACAGTTTTCCTCGGATCCGAGGGATAGCTGATAATGAAGACGATTATAAAATATTACTATTACAGTTCTGGATATCATGCTTACGTATATCCCCGTAAGACCTTGTCTGCTTACATTATACAATCAATGACGTAGTTGAGATTTTATGTTTTTTATTTTTTCTTTATTACATGTATATTCACTTAAATTTTATTTTTTTGCGAAACTGCAAGTGTAGTAAAGACAAAAAAAGCTTCAAGAAAAATTTTTTTTTTTGTGTTTTGGGATAACTGAAGAGTTACTATTCTGTGATATTTTATTATATTTTGTTTAAAAAACCTCCCGTGTATAGTTTTATAGGCTATTCTGCCATAACATTTCTGGTCGATTTTAGATTTCACATAACTTTATCTACCGGCGGGATTTAAAAAAATATATTGAAAATAATAGAAGTTTCTGATGGAAGAATTAATGTGAAATGAAATACTCGTAATAATATGAAACTAAAACATCTTTACATGGGCATCTCACGAAGTGTTTCTGATACTCTTAATTTCGAAATTTTTTTAAAGGTAATATTAATTTTCTGAAATATTTTTAGAGATTATTTAAAACCATTTTGTGACATCGCAAACTGCTTATCGACAAATTAATTAGGTATATTAAAGTAAAATTTGTTACTCTGATATGCAAATTAAGTAATCGAGTATTATCAGTTTGTTTACTTTTGTAGTCAGCTAGCCTTTGTGTAGGCTATTCATTTTTTGCTTTACAAATTGTGATTAATTCATTATATAGGTAGGTACATAATGTGTTAGTCATTCAATCCGTATAATCGGTCGCGTTACATCGTTTCCGGATGACTTTATTATTTAACTGATTAATTTAGTGGATAAACAATAATAGAGGATGCAGCGGCGTAATTACAAAATTGGACCCCAGTGCAAAAAAGGCAATGGACCGCAAAGTAAAATGGAAGGGCAATATGTATTGTATTATAAACATGTCCCAACAAGAACAGAAAAATAAAATTTTAAATAAAACGCCTTTTTTGTTGTTGAAAATACCGAAATTTTGATTTAATCATAAAGTATACATACATCTGATAAATACCCTCCTTGGTTTTGCTGGCACATTTACGTTCTTTTGAGGAAATTTTCAATCACGTTTTGGCATAACTGTGGCTAGATTTCAGTGATACAGCGTCTAATTTCTTCCTTGAAGGCTTGGCTGGTCGTAGGGTTGTTTACATAAACTTTTAACTTCAAAAAACCTCAGAGAAAAAAGTCCAAAGTCGTTAAATTGCGCGTTCTGGGCGGTCAAACGGGAGATTACACGATCAGGAAATATCGTTTCACGTGATGTCTGGCAAGTGGCACCGTCCTGTTGGAACCGCACGTCTTCGAGATCCATTCCATCCATGAAATGTTCAATTTTTGAGCACGATGCCGAACGGACGTTCCCGGACTCTCGGCCACTTTCTAGCGAACAGCCGTGATGTTTTCTGCTGAACGACCTGGACGAACACGTGTCGATGGTCTGATATCAGTAATCGGCCCAGTCTCCTCGATTTTTTCTTTTTCGATTATTCTCTTCACAGTTGATGCGCTTGGAACATTTTGATTATCAAAATTGAACGCAATTTGCGAATCGTGGTCAAACTTTCACCATTTTTGAAAGAATGTTTAACAATAAGAATGCGCTGTTGTGTCGAATAGCGATCCATTTTTAATAATGGCGGACTGTCTGCCATCGAACTGTCATAATGGTTTGATTGTCAAAGCACAACAGCAAAAATGGCACCAATTTTAAATTTTTCGCTCTTGTTGGGACATCTTTATAGGATACTAGCGAGTACCCGGCATGCGTTGCAATACCACTCAAAGAAAGAAAATGTTTATATTTTACTTCTGATTATTGAAGTGCTTTTGGATACACAATATTTTTTGTTTTTCTCTTTGGTGCGTATACGAACAAGTCGTTAGGAAAAATGATAATTCTTGGAAAATTCGCCACAGAGAATCGCCGTGGCGCGCAGATCGCTTTCTTCGGTGAATTTTCTCATTGAAAAATGGTTGTACTCATTCAGAAACCTTCGCGGGCGTGCGCACAGCAACTCACCAAAATTTCATGGCAATAAACTATACGAAATACACACATTTGTTGAAACGACTCGCGCACCACCTATTGTAAAATGGTTGTACTAATTCAGAAAGCTTCGCGGGCAAAATGGTTGTACTAATTCAGAAAGCTTCGCGGGCGTGTGCACAACAACTCACTAAAGTTTCATCGCAATCGGGTGAACTGTATAGGAACGCATACTGAATAAACAAACATTCATCTCCGGGGAGTCTTATTATATTGCTCTCGGCGTCCTGCAGTTGTCAGTGCTGCCACAAGAGAAATGCCTGCACTCGGTGGGTCCATGTCTCCCTTTCTCTCCCTTTAGCTCCCTCCATGTTGCGCACCACCATAAGGCTCTCTAAGCTGTTATTTATTCTAGCGAGACGTCAGAAGTATTGAAGAATACGTCCTAGGCACATAATTGTGAGCCTGTCGTCAAATTGCAATCAAATGGCGACATAACGCCAACTGTTCAATTTTGTTCGAGTCTATGTGTCTCGAATTCTTAAAGTTATTTTTTTTCTTTTCGCTAATAAAATTTAGCACAAGCATTATTTATGCTGAAAAAAATTATCCGCTTAAGTGTTTTTGCGGAGTAAGATATAAATACGAGCAAGAATATTGATGAAGTGGATGAAGCTAAATTGATAATAATTAGTATTGACACCATCGAGAAATCGTGTTTTTGGGTATACAGGTATGTTGCAATTTTGTGCTATGCCACTGCAACTATATATTGTTCTTTTGTTAAAATAATACATATCATTGAAATTAAATACTATTTAATACAAATTAAATGAAACAACTAGACTAATAGGACAGAGACATGCATCATATATTGTTCCTAAACTGTATAACCATCCGCCAATATCAATAGCAGCAAATATAAATGTTTACAAAAAATAAGTTATAAAATGGATTAAAGGTTTTCAAAATTATTAAACTACGTGTTTGACATCTTTCCCTATTTATAATCTATAGTTATATATAGTTTATATTGATCTTGTATTATATAAATATTGAAAGCCACCCCCATAATCCGAGATATTTCTTATTTGGGGGGTGCATAACTGTACTATTATTTTTTTATTGTCGAATATATAAATAAAATAAATAAATAAAAGATATACAGAAAAAATCTATTTGCAAAAAATATTTTAATTGCTGCCGTTTAATAAATTATTTAATGATTTTCAGAATTCCGTTTACCTATTTCTTTTCGCTTTTACATCACTGTCATTTATGCGTTTTCTTTCTCCCTCAATCGAAAGTGCATCTTCTGTGATGTGCATTCATTCTCCGATGGCAGATGCCATTTCTCGTCTATGACGTATTATAAAGATCACTGGTATTTATAAATTTATTAACACAATACTTGAGTTGCGTTTAACTCCGTTTAAATGTCGTAATTGACACGATTTAGTAGTTTTTATTTTTATTTTAACGAAATATACGAGAATCGTGTCTTTTGTGCAGCACGCCAACTCCATAGAAATATATTCTTTGCGTGATCGTAGCGTGATCGTTTCTGGACTCGAACCTAGTGTTTCTCAATAACCTCAATATTTACCCACTCTCGGGACTGACTTGTATTTTATTATATAAATAAAAAGTATACAAAAATCATTCATCCAAGAAGTCTATTGAAAGTGTCAAAAAGATGAAAGATGAGTAAACCTGAAATATAATAAATAGATCAAAGGTGATTGAAAGTAGAAAAAAGGTAATTATCAAAAAAGAATTGATTTTCCTATCATAGAAAAAGTTCGTTTCCCGGTGGTAACCAAATATTTGATTGATACATTTTTTTAAATATCTTTCTAATTGATTCATTTAATTTGTTTTAAAAATATCACATAGCTGTATTCTGAAATTGCAACTTAAAAATGAAAAAATGTATTTTCATTGAAAAATATATATAAGATGTTTCAAAGATTATTCAAATTTAATAATACAAATTCATCTCATTCCGGCAATAAATTCTTTCTGCACACCTTTCTAATTGATTACTTTTATTTGTTTTATATAAAATATAACAAAAGAGATGGGTTAAAATGGTGAAAACGGTAAAAGTTCTCGAATATGTAGAAAAATAAATTATGCTAGGAAAAAATATTAAAAATGTTAAAAAGAATAGAAGAGCCAAGATGATTGAAAACGTGTATAATGTGAGAAATGACGATACCTTGGAAAAAATAAAGATTATTAAAATTATGAAAAAATACGTATGATTGACAAAGTATTGACCTGTTTTAGAATATTTTGGGGTACCTTTTTTAATCGTGATTTATAATAATGTGATTATTCAGTTTGTAAGGCCTCTTATTTATTCTAAGCGCCTATAAAGTTTGATATATTTAAATAAAAACAAAATATCAAATTGTAATTTTTCTTCTGAAATGCTTTTTTAACATACTAATCATTCCGGCCGTGATTGTTTGGAGAATACAAATCGAGTAGTTTTCGCGTCACGAATAATTACGAAATCGTGTAATTTTTAAAATTTTCCACAAAAGTCTAGTTTTAAATATTGCAATTAATCATTACTAAGTGGACCATTATTCATGTCGACGTTTCTTCCATTTACCTAACAACTACTTTACAACTTTCTAATTACCTTTATATTATATAACTTGGTAAAATAATTGTGCTTTCTCCAACGGCGTCTATTGAAAACATTGATAACACAAAGTATTTGAGAATGTTAAGAATGTCAGGGTCAAAATCTCTCAGTCGACATGCTTTTAGAAGAGTTGTAATTATATAACACTAGTTCAGAGTTCAGGTGTATTGAATTGTGCACCAATAGATTACCAGTATAGATGGTAATGAAGAATGTTGACGAAGGTTGAAGATTACAATTTATTCTAAATGCGGCACCACAGATAAAAAAGTTTCTAAATTCTCACACATAACATCCCTTTTACATTGGCTCTTACTTCCTTGAATTTAAATTGTACTGATTGATGTATAAGGCGACACATAACATGGCGCATCTGTGCCTTCAAAAGCTCTGCATCCACTTGAATAGTACTCGTCTGTCTACTTCAACCACAGAAAGGGTTGTAGAACCGACTAGCCAGTCTATGTTTAGTGACCTGGCATTTGCGGTGGCAGGCCCAAAAGAACGATGCATTATTTAAAAAGAAACTAAAAACAATTTTCAAAAAATCATACCCATAAGTTCGAATAATAATTTTAAATTTTAAATACAAAGATAATCCAAGACTAAACAGAGTATGTTGAAAAATTTTATACGAAAATTACGCAATAAAAATTATCCAATGTAATTATTATTGTTGATGATGATAGTGTGTAGGCGCAAGGTATTAGAAGTAATTGATGTGCTCTGTGATGAAGATGATGTCATAAGGTTAAGATGCAAGGGAAACCCGTTTTTAATACGTACTTGATTATTGGTGTACTCGTAAAGGAATGACAGGTAGATATATAATAGAATATAATGCATATTTACGATTTACACTGAAGTCAAATTAGTATGGTACGATTCTACTATTAATTAAACTCGATGAAGCGGAGTGAGATGCGTGAGCTGCTGATGAAGCCAGGGCCGGAAAGAGTAGACCAACCGTGTTTTGTGGAGTATGGCTATCCTAGCAGTGGTGGTAGGTCTCCACATGCCTCCATTCCGCGATAATAAGCCTTTTTTAACCTTTACCATACCGTGATATAAAATACTCGTATGCAGCCATGATGTCAAATCGTGTTACCATAATAAATGTGAAAAAATGGTTAATGCCATAAATTTACTATAAATATTAAGTATTAAATATAAAAATATTAAAAATATGTATAATATTATAATTTGGAGCATTCATCAAGTCCTGTATAGGAAGTTGGATAATATAATGCAACCTTCCTTTTATCTATCTTTCTTTAATTAGTGTGAAAGAGACACCATTATATTTGTATGTTTGTTATTCCTTTTACTGCGAAATTAATATGTGATTTCTTTCTGTCTTGACACAAATGGTATTTTTGTCAACGTATTAATTTTATAACGGATTGAATAGAAAGATAATTATTTTGGTAGGATTCGCCTTACATAGTTGGTTTTTCACTAGTCATTTCTAAGCGGAAATATTACAGGTTTAATTAGAGCGGTAGACCTGTATTACTGCATGGTTTGGGAAGGGTTAAGTGCAACACGTAACTCTTGATGGAGATTGACCTCTCGTCCTGAGTCCTTGTACATCCCAGGTTAACTCCATCTTTTCTAGCAAAATGCTGAGGTTCTAAAGAATTATTTTCCTAAATATTGTGAAGAGATTTTTTTCAGTACGAAGTTTTTGAATAATAGAGATATTAGTTCGTTTTCAAATAAGGCTCTTTTATAATACTCTTTTATAAAAAATAATTGGGTACCAATATATCCGATTAGAATTACGTAAATAAATTTTTAAAAGCTTCTTACATTGTTCCTTAATGAATTATTCCTACTAATTGATCCTGTTGCGCAACTTTATGTAGGTGTCTGTAATAAAATAATTCCGTTGTGTAACTTTAACTAATTGGATTAAAATAATTATTTTCTTCTAGTGCTAATACAGCATTGTAACTTTCACTCTTTACTACTAATCAATTGGTTTAAAAATGTCAATAGGAGATAAATTAAAAAAAGAAACGTCAGTTTATAAAAATTACATCTTTGTGTCATTGATATAGAAATATAAACGTAAACAATCGTTTACGTTTTAACCTTTCCTTTACGGTGCTAAAATAAAAACGTGCGTTCCGGTGCTGTAAACTTAGTGTACATGTAGACTTATGCGATTTTTAATTTGGATAAATATGAATATTTAACATTTGTTACTTATATGAATCATTAAAATAACAGTTGATATATGTACATTGATCATCACGAACGACAGCATAAAGGCGCATAAGACGCGTCTAACTTGGCCAGAGCACACTCTGCTACTAAAGTGGCGATCTGTATCCGGCACCTCGCGCCCCTCGCACTGTGCCGTCCGCACCACTGCACGTACACATACACGTATTGACAAATTCACGTCAGATTCTTCGATAAAACATTTTTTATTGTTGCGTGTTACGGAGGAATACCTAAACTATGAACTCTGTATTTAGTATATTTACAGAGATATTAACATAATTAGAGACAATGTCAATTCAACATCATCGGAGAAAAATGGTTAAAGAAAGAAGATCCCCACCCTTTTGGTCCAACGTGTGGGGATCTTTCTCTTCCTCTCCGTTCTTCGACGTGGCCTGTCCTTGATGTTCAGCTCCTGCAGAATGGACACATTCGTGCGTCTTGTCGTCTATGATATGTGCAACATGTATCTCCAATACTACATCTTATAGGCATAAGTTGTCTTGGAAATGCAGCGGTCTTTACATATTTTGTCAAGTCTGGACTTAGAACTTTTCGCCATATCTACGTGGTGGAAATATGACGAAGAAAGGAAGGCACTTACTTTTCGTATGTCGGATGCTGGTTCATTGAAAGCTTCCTCTTCACCACGAGTATATGGGTTGCGGCGTGCATAGTAACACTCGTGAAAAGGATTATTAGGTATGAGCGGGATTAAAGTAAGATTAATCAATAAGCGTTAGCGGAGTGAAGTGACGGTAGTTATCCGTACAGAAGTTCCAAGCGCACTGAATACTTTAATCACTACGACATCTTCTTTCTTTCTTGTGCTTAAGGGTAGGTGAGGAAAGAATGCGAAGAAGTCAAAATTTGGTAAACAGCGAATTGAATGTATGCATGAGGCAACAAGTCAAACGCAAAAAACTTAATAGAATTTATTTAATTTTAAACGGCACTAATATTATTACGGCGTCGTTAAATTTCTGATTCTCTCAGCTGTCGTAGTTAGTAGTAGTAATTATGGACCCAAGATAATTGAAATTCTTGACAATTTCAAGATCTTGAAAGGCATCTGTTCGTTAAAGCTGGTTGTGTCGATCAATGATATGGTCGGTTATGACGATCTTTATAATTAGTATGTTACATCAGAGTGAAGTGTCAGTTCGATTAGAATATATCATCAGTTGGCTATATTTTATATTGTCAGAAAATTAAAAGTTTGAACAGTGTACGGCTGCTGTACTGTAGATAGGTAATTAAATAAGCCTTATAGAAGTCTTTCACAGATTTAAAACACTTGTATAAAATATATGTTTTGTAGGTAGATTTCTATATACTACATATTGCGGTAGTTCTCATGTGTCAACTTTCTGAAAAATTCAACACACATTTTTCGATCGTGATCGGGAGACCCCGAAACCATCCTCCGTCGAAATGTTAATATGTATCTGTATCTGTCTATGAGATATAACGGATTTTGTGGACCCGATGACTCGCGTAGTTTTGTTCTGATTTCGATCAAAATTTTCTGAAAAATTGACCTTGAAAATCTGATCTGATTCTTGCGGCCAGCGCTCACGGGATTTTTGTGGCCATATATTTTACGTCCAAGGAATTTTTTCTTGAAATCGTGTAATGCCATCGTTTTTAAATCGCGCAGTAAAAAAACCAGTCGCGTGTCCTTGAATTATTGTTACCGTTTTAAAAATATCTTCATCGTCGTTTGCAACACAAAGAGTGCTAGCAAAGGCAACGGGTCATACCATACTATTAACGGACCTAAGAAATAAACAGGATGTACCATACCGTTTCAGGATATCGACGGTGGACTGATAGGGAGTGTTTCTTTTGTTGAGCTTTATTGAATCATGGCGCACTTCCGGCACACGCACTGCTCGCGACCAGGCGGTATCGTCACCAGCTCACGTTGATCCACTGCAGGATATATTATTATTTTTAAAGGGCCTCTTCTGGATTTCTTCGTTCCTCTTTAAGGTCCTTTCGGGTTGATCTATTATTTGTTAGTGTAAAAAGCGTGTTTAAAAATATATTATAATTTTTTTTTTAAATAGAGATGCGTACACGGAATATGTGTCACATCAATATTCTTACTAGTTTCAAACTAAGCTAAACGCTTGTGCTATGAAAATAGGACTAACTTGCTCTGGTGTCCTGGAACGAGGCGCGAACCTCCTACACTAACTAGATCACTAGGCTAACGTCTTGACCACTACACCAACAAGCTACTCATTATTATACTAATTATTATAAATCACTTAAGCCAGCTGAAGGCAGGTTGTAAACCTTGTAATTACCCATACTCCCATATTTTCCCATATAATATAAATAGCTTCGTCTCTATGAGATATCTATAATTTGTTTAATAACAGTCCCTTTGGAGGTAAAAATCCAGTAATTGTGTGTTCTTGGAACACTCAAATATTGTTAATAATATACTGGTCTAAATAAGAAATATATAAAATTAAAAATTTACTTTTTAGGCTTATTCTAGTATAATGTGGTAATCATTTATCATATATATATATATATATACAGATAAAAAATATAGCTTTCATATTTTTCATATTTCTAATAAAAATGTGATTCTCATCAGCCATCAAATTTCAGACCATATGCCTGTCATCGATTGGCTTAAGTGGTCACTTTATACAATAATCAATCACTTAAGCCAGCCGGAGACAGGTTGTAAGCCCTGTAATTACCCATGCTTTCATACTTCCCATATAATATAAGTAGCTTCGTTTCTATGAGATATCTATAATTTGTTTCAATTTGAACCAATCATTCTACCTATCATCCTACTAACATATTTTACTCTCAGATGGAAGATATCAAGTCCAATTTATTATCAGAAATATTAGAATTATCTTACATTTTATTATTATTACACAGAGTTTAATCCCCATCCCATCTTCCTACCTATTCTCCCTACCGTTCCCTCTGGAAAAAAATAATTTTTAATACAAAATTAAATGTATCAATTACAATGATACACAGATAAAATAAATTTATCGAAAAAATATTTAGGTGTCTGAGATGCCGTTAAGATGCCGATAAAGAAGATTACTTTCAAATAATAGGACGACAGATGTATCAATTTAAAAGTGTAACATATAAGTTCGAAAATTAGTCGTCAACTTACTATGTTGCTTTAGTGTAATCGGTTAATGAATTTTCACGGATAGGAAAAGATCCAGGTTCGAATCCCGGTAGCAACAAAAATGGTTTTTCTATAAATTGATTTTATATGGACATCTTTGTAACGGATACATTTATTAAAAATTTCTATTAAAAATTGCAATTTCACAATTTCATTAAAAGTAAAAAATGTTTTTCCTTTTAAGTTTTCTTGTTTTTTTACTCCTTCAATAGAAGATATAGCTGTCCCTCTTTTCATTGTCTTCTACACTGCTTAACATGAATGCTTGTTACCAAACTCACACTGTATCGCGTAAGTGTATTTAATAATTCAGAGAAAACATGTAATTAGTTGAATTTAATGTTATTTTTGTTACTATAGTAACCGTCATTATGACATTTTTCAAAATGAACCACAGTGAAGTCGCTACTTCGACCAATTTGAAATATTGATCATAATTTTGTACACTACATTTTATGGCAAAAATCACGATGCTTAGACTTCTTTGCTATTTAAAGACGTTTCCAAAATTTTGAATATTAAAATATTTTTAAAATATATTAATTAGAAAGATATACATATAAAATCAATTTTATCAAAAAAATATTGTTGTTGCGCCATCGGGATTCGAAAATGGATCTCTTTCCTAACCGAGAAAGGTGCATTATTCAACTATGCTACAACAAATATTTTTAGCGACAAATTTTCGAATCTATATGTTATCTTTTTGATATTAATAAATTTAATAATAATCGTTCCATTATTTGAAAGAGCCATCTACCTTATTATCACAGACCGTCTGTTCTGAAAAATTATAACTTCACAATAAGAATGCGTTCTCCTAAAAATATGTTTTCTTCTTCTATTTGTTAATGTTGTTCTCTTTTAAGATCTCTATTCTGTGCTTCTCGATAGCTTTTGCGTCTTTTCCACTCCAGCAACTGGCTCATTAATATTTTCCTGTATCATCTTCTTGCCTCCATTGTTCTTTCCATTACTGTTGTTACGAATGCATTAAACCGGAAGGTATTACCTTAGTATGCCCAATTATTTTTGCTTTTCGTACAACTAATTTTCATTATATTCCTCCAGCACCACATTTCGAAGGCTTTCAGATTTCTTTTGTTTCTTTTCAGTAGGTTCCAGCTTTCATATCCTTAAAATATATATTTTTTAATTTGTACTCATTTGAATACCCGTGATCAAGTAGAAACCTGAGCCAAATCTTTTAATTCCACTAAAAACGCAAGTGCCATCGTATGATGTTGTACTCATTAGTTGAGGCACTTTCAAATTTTATTTAAGACACGATATAATCTATTGTGTTGTGTGTTGCGTCATATCACCGGAATGGTAAATAATGTATTTCAGACTTTAATTCTGTTAATTATAGATTGATAAGATCATTTCTTTTGTAGTTGTAGCATTCTTTTGGCGATTTCTATCCTTTTTTATTCGGTGTATCTCTTAATTAGATAAGAACATATAAGCTGTACCTACGAGGTGTCTATTGTAAGTCAGCTTACTGCATCATCCATCTACTGCTCGATCCAATTACACTAACCTGACCACGTGTCCCACTTGTGCGGGGTTCGAGTTGAACAGTGCCGTTAACGGTTCGCTGGTACAAATCTACCACCAATCAATAGTCATTACAACGGGGTGGTTACAGGCTGCTCCAAAAACACCAATTTGATAAAATCAAGTTTACGACCGATTGCGATAGCGTTTGAAATATCTATTACGCGTCGCGGTCGGGTGTTGTGGCGATTATTAAAGGTTGTTGCACTTAGCTCTCTTTTTTGATGAATACATATTTTAACACTTGGTTTGAATTTTTTTTTTAAATAATTAAAATATAACGAATCCGGAAAGATTGTAAAAATACATAATTAAAAGTTTAAATAGATAAAAGTAAATTTTTCTGTTTGTTATATCTGTGCACGTCATTATGTATTTCATTGTATTTATTAATAATTTTTTTAACCACAATAGCACCATAGACACATGTGTTTGAGAAATATAATGAGATTTTTTCTTATTATCTCGATAATAATCTTTTTAATAGAGATGCATACACGGAATATGTGTCACGCACATATCAGTAAATGAATAGACATGAAATAAAATCTACATATAGGAGAGGGGGTTTTGAACATTAGTTGCGGGACGTGGGTCATTCTACACACATTCTTTGTGGAAACATAAATCCGATAGTTTGACACATTTATGCAACAGTAAGAGTATTTACTCTTCGAAAATTAAATCGAGTCATAGGTATATTTAAAAAAAGTCGCATTAATTTAGTACCTAACTAAAATTGTTAGGACGGTGACTTACTTACCATCACGCCGTTTCTCCGCGGGGGTAGGCAGAGAGGATAGAGCGCTACACTCTTCTATCCTGACACACTTCTCGCCCCATCTCGCCTATTCAAGCTCGCCGATTATTGTGGATCTTCCAGTATCTGGTTTACCCGATCGTGCCAAGTCTTCCGCGGAAGTCCTCTATTTCTGGTGCCATCAACACTTGTGTCATATATCTTTCTACAATATACCATTCTCTTCTAATTTTTTTTCGGATATGATTAGTGATTAGTTTTTTATTTATAATATTTTCATTAATTTTACGCGCTTTGCTTATTTCTGACGATTTTAAATTATTCAATTTAAAACCAACAATTTGGTGAATATTAAAAACAAAGTTAATAAACTATTAATTATTAACACAAATTAAATTCACCAATTAGAAAGATATACATACATGTAAACTCAATTTTACGAAAAAATATTTTAGCTGTCACCGGGATTTGAACCGGGATCTCGTCCTATTCGGTGAAGTGCGATTTATCGCAAAATATTTTTTCAATAAATTGTGTTTATCTGTTTGCATTATATATCTTTCTAATTGATGCATTTAATTTGTATTAAAATATCACAGAATTATGTTCTGAAAAAAAAATACAACTTCACAAATAATAATGTGTCCTCTTTAAAATATATTGAGTATTATTGGTCGGACTTACATGTTTCCCTTTGCCGTTGTACTCTGCTGATAAAAAAATAAATATTTAAATTCCCGTCTTTGATTTTGTATCGGATGTGGGTAGGTACTTATTACGGTTCGGTTACCTTCGTACCGCGATTAAAAATTATCGTGACATTGCACAACTCGCAGTCGTATTCCCCGACCTCGCCTCCGGCTCCAACTTCAATGGATCCATTCAACTTGAGCGCGACCGTTTACCCATTAGACTGAACCGCGCTCGCCTCTCGGCTCCGACAGTCGGGCATCGCGGCGCGCGCGCGATCAATCGACAGCGATCGAGCAGATGATTCTTTAATTGCACCCTTGCCGCTTTTTCACTGTAAAATTCAGGGTAGACGGGCTCAATGTCGGCTCCCCGAAGTGGCGTGTCGCGTGACGCGTGACATCACGTGACTTGATTGTGACGTAATTAAGGCAGCGTGTCGGAAGTGTAGATAGGGGCAGAGATAGGCTCACTGATTAGTTTTTCAATGTCACTAACAGTGAGACATTTCGCAGGGCGTGATAGGCCATTGTGGAAAAGTGAATATACGATTAATTGCCTACAATTTAATGTGATTTATTAATATATTGCGATGTCCTTGGAATTGTATAGATGTGTGTGTGTGTGTGTGTGTGTGTGTGTGTGTGAGCACCGCACCGTCGGGGCGGGACGCGTATCTGTGGGCGTGTGCGCGGGGATATAAAGGGCTGTGTGCTCATCTGATTTATCGTTTGACTTGATATATCTCGTGTAATTGTCTCTTGGATCTGCAACATTTACAAGGTGTCCACTGAAGACTTACTTAAGAAGACAAGTACGCAACATATATTATAAGTAAAACTAGCAGGAAGCAGTCAGTTTCAGCTAGTTAGTGACCGTAGTAGTAGTGAGTGATGCAGCAGCTCCACAAGTCTAGGTCCTCATAGCTGATTCCAGGGTATTCTTCTTCGGCCCAAAGTTGTGTCCAGGATTAATCACTTTGACGCATAATGTAGCCGAAGAATTGGTGGAATTTTTTATTCATTGTTGTAGATGAGGCTTGCTGTGGTTGGATTAGAGGAATTCGTGCGTCGTGCTGTTCACAGGATGCGTAACATCATTCTCCAGCAATATATTTCGAAAGTGTCTATTTTACGTTTGTTGCTATTGCAGACTCTCCGCTGAATACTTAAAGATTGTAAAGAAAAGAGTGTTAATTAACCAACATAATTTCAGTTACTAATTAAATGTATTAATTAGAAAGATATACATATAAAATAAAATTTTATCGAAAAATATTGTTGTTGCGCAACCGGGATTCGAACCTGGATCTCTTTCCAAACCGGGGAAGGTGTATTATCCTACTATGCTATTGCGACAGTACCTTTGACTACAAATTTTCGAACCTATATGTTACACTTTTTCAAATGAATACATCTATCGTCCCATTATTTGAAAGCCATCTAAAATTGATTTTATATGTTTATCTTTCTAATTAATACATTTAATTAGTATTTAAAATATCACAGACCTATATTCTGAATACTTACATCTTCACAATTAAGAATGTGTTTCTCCAATTGATAAAAATTTTAGCTGCTTGCTTGATGTCACTGTCTTGCCATATTCTCTACAGTTGGTTCATAGCAACTTTTGCTAGTTGTACGCGTCTGCTAATTTTCTACCCAGCGTCACCAGTGTCCATGATCAGCGCACCTAAAAAAAATAGCTTCTTGAACTACCTCACATCCTGCTATTTGGAAAGTTTGTTGTAACACTTTAGCACATCCGGTATTTTCATTTTCGACCGATTTACTTCGAAACCCAACCTAAATGAGGTTTTAATATGTTATATCTATTTAAGTATAGCACGCAATTGCTCTGCTATCTCGCTATTCCCCCATTTGCTTGTGGTGTCATATTGTCATTCACGCAATGCTAATTTTTATATGTTAAAAGATAATGCAATGATTTAAATTTTTAAATTTAAAGATTATTTGTTGATTATTAACATGAATTTTAATACTAATGTTTAATTTTATTTAAAAAATTATTTCCACTGGTGTAATTTATAGCAAGCTTGTATTAACAAAGAGCTTAAGAAGTATTTTTTAAATGGTTATTTTCATATATTATTAGTGTTTTTCTTTAGTGTAAGCCAAATTGATTTTTATTCGGGGTTCGGTTCCCCGCTAGGGAGATTGAATTAATTTAACAGAATTTATGATTATGTTTTTCAAAATATAAAAGCATATTTAAGGCAAGAGTGGTTTGATACATATGTCATGACGGGTAAAATGTTTCTTTTCTTTTTGTTTTTCAGTTTTTTTTACATTTCTGTGATGATTTAGGCACCATTAAGATTTTACCTATAAGCACATTCATTATTTTAATGTAATCTCATTATTTAAAATCTAAAAAATATTGTACTAAGGGTAAGTAGAGAACGTAATTTAATTTTGTTGCGTATAAAATAACAGAAAGCGACAAAAATTCTATACAAGTATGCCAAGTACATTAAAAATTATGTGAATATTCAAAATATGTTTCTGGGTTATTTTACCGTGCAGTTGGATCCGAAACATTGACTAGAGAGATCGAAGTCACATGGCAGTAGAACCCAGAAAATAGCAGAGTGATGTGGGCTGAAGAATTGCGTTGTAATATTTCAGATTTGAATTTATATTTGTTACTGATTTACCTCGTAATTATTATAAATGATGTATGTTAACCGGGCATCACACGATTAAAAGATTATTAGACAGAGTATTTGGTATAAGTGTATAAGCCAAGAAATTGAAATGGCAGTGGGCAGGCCACATCGCTCATAGGACAGACGTTCGTTGAACAAATATAGTCATTCGTTAATACCTGAGGGGAATCAAGAGGCCGATAGTTCGTCCCTTTTCCCTGTTATATTATATTATGTTCAGGTATTCACCCATAAAATACTGTGAACTAGGTCTGTTACACCCTGTAAAAATTGTATATATTTTCGAAAAATTGATTTTTTCTTTTAAGTCATCTAATTCTAACATCTCCTTATTTAATTTTTTCCCCTTGTTATATTTTATTTATATAAAAAAAAAATGTTTGACTATGTAAAAGACAAGAAAGTTTATACATGGCTTAGAAAAAAAAAATTCTGCACACTTTTCTACCTATTTAACATGACCATTTATTTTTTTCCTCAAAATGGGACATCGACTAATTTTTAGGGTCCTCAAAATGGCACATCCATGGGCTACGCTAAATTCTGCACGACACTTTTCACATTTGACGTCCGATGGAGTGCTTCTTTGCTTTATAAAGGGATACTTAGTTTGGAAGTTAACATTAAAAGTGTGCCTGTGTTCATTGTTAAAATGAAGGGTTCATGTACAAGAAATTTAAATTGCCTAATAACACACGGCGATAAAATAAACAATAACCAATCGTCAAGAAAGATGCGCTAGCTGTCTACGCGTACTCGCAACCGAGAAGCGAGCTAGCTAGCAGGCTTCTGACCGACTTACATATGTGTGAGATATATTGTGTATGCCGTCATCGCCGCGCTCCTAGGCGCTACCGACGGATTTTTTGATTTTTCCGTTGGTTTCTCTCTTTATGAAAACGGGACATTTCGACCGAAGCTGTGCTTAGGTCAACGAGATAGGTTACCTAAAACAGCAGTATATCTAAATGTATTATCACGTTAGGCATAGTGCCAGAAAACAGCGTGAAGAGGCTATTGGATTTGTAATAGTTGAGGTGTGTGTATTAAAATTATGATGCTGTGAGACAGATGCTCCTAACCTCTTCTTGTCTCACGCCTGTTGATTGCATGTCGCAGAGTAGGATGTCTGTTGTAACCAAAGCAGGGTATATAAATGAAAGAGCACTTACAAGATTTCTTTTTTGTGGTGATGAATTAATACAGTTAAATGCGCGATTGAACTCTGGAGTGGCTCGCTAGAGATGCAGCTGAATGATGATGTCGGTGATAGGACGGCCTGCGGAGAAGTGATGTTAGTTGTATCCGTCTCTGGTGCTAATTGTTTATTTGCGTCTGCTTATTGATCGTTCTTGTTCGGGACCTATATGGTTGATAGGTGAGCCCTTACGCGACCATGTCTATGGGCGCAGATTAAACGAACGAAGATTGAGAGTTTGTTCACCAATAATATGGATCGACCGAATTCGAAGAATGCCCGGGTTCTCGCTGCACGACGCTCAGACTTGGAAATCTATTCTGGTTGAGCATTGCATGACTGCACTTAAAAGGTGTCAGATTTCAGTGCGGCTTTATTAAAGGGTTACATGTCTGAAGATTTGTTCTTCTCTGACGTCATCGTCGACGTACGATTGGAAGCCACACGACTTGTATTAAATATAAATGTCTACATTAAATTTAAAAGGTCTAAAGTTGGGTTACGTGACGCGACGTGATTAGGGTTTACTTGTCGCTATTGCTAAATACTTAAAAATTGTCAAGGCAAGAGTGGACACTAACCGACATAATTTTAGCTTACTTATGTCACTGTCTTTCCATACTCTCGTAAGTCGGTACATCGCAACATTCGTCAGTTATATGCGTCGATCAACGCGCCCAAATAAATTACGTCTTGAACTATCTCACATCGTGCTATTTGGTAAGTTTGCCGGGATGCGTTTGCACGATCCACAACCGGTATTTTTTTTGTCTTATACTAATTATTTTACCGTTTATTAAATGGAATTAATCTTGACATTGTCTGTTATTTATATTTGGTAGTGTATATTTGTTTGAAGAACTTTCAAAGGAAAGTCTACAAAGGTAAACTGCCGTAAACCAAAAGTAAATTAGGCATTTCAAATTCCGGGAATAGTTAAGTTTTTAATAAATTTTCATTCGTCCCTTCACTGAAGTTACTGCGCGTTGAAATGGAATCAGGTGGAATAATTGTTCGACTACACGATCTCCTCAATAATGGGTTTTTAATACTATAGCAATATTAAAAACCAATTAACACGAATTTCTTTTAACCCGACACTTATCGCACAAACAAATAATAACAATAATATTTTATATCAAAATTACCAGAAGCCAAATACTAGGTCGAAAATACCCTTGTCATACGAAGCAAAGATTAGTGATTTCACTTAGCGCTGAACTGCCCGCCTGAATAGACGTGTTTCATTATGATTCATGAGTGTCACTTCACCGATAAGGCACCCCCTGAAGATAGGTAATGAGATTTAACCGAAACGTTGGGATAACTATGGTCCTTCTCAGGTCCAACAGACGCGGAATAACCAAGAAACTTTCTCTCTGTCATTGTACTCAATCCGTGAAAACTTAAAATTTAGTGCTTTTAATTATAGTTGATGTTTAATATTGATAATGAGAAGATGTTCCCGAAAACGTTATACGTATATCATTTAATACAATGAAAAGTGTAGTGGAATAAAACAGAGTTTTGCCTCAATTTACAAAATAATCATGGAATTCCACAAAATTTCACCAAAAACCTTTAAACAGTTTAAATTTAACATATATACAGGGTGTAACAGACCTAGTCCACAATACTTTTTGGGTGGATATGTGTCTAATATAAACCATACCAGAGCTATATAAGCATTTAAAAAAAATTGTTATTCAATTCAATTATATACAAAAAATTAAAGGTCATCGAATTTCAATTTAGAGCCTGAGGCAAAGATACATAGATTAATAATGGAACAATTTCGGAAATATTTATTTCAAAGTACGTAGTAAGCTTAACACGATTTTGTAAAAATTTCAAACAATAATATTTTCCGCAACATTAGCACATATTCCCTGAACATTTTCGGCTCGTAATTTTGTCAGCTATCCTTAAAATATTGTGGACTAGGTCTGTATATATTAACAATATTAATATGTCTCTTTTTACTATAACTTATCTTGCATATGTATATTTACATAGTTTATTTTGAATTTATATAATTTCTCCTCTTTTCTTATATCATTTGGCATTTCATTTTAAATCTACATCATTGATTTCTGAGATTTCGACTTCTTCTTGATTAGGAATCTCATTCTCCCTCTTCTTCTTATATGGTGCTCGTGCTCATACTGATTTGTCTCAATTTTTCTTATAAATTCATGACATTTTGAGGGTTTTAAAAATAAACAACAAAACATTGTAATATTATTGAAGAGAACACATTATTATCGTGAAGTTGTCATTATTCAGAACAGACGGTCTGTGATATTTTAAATACTAATTAAAAGTATTAATTAGAAGGATATACATATAAGATCAATTTTGTCGAATAATATTGTTGTTGCTACAGGGATTCGAACCCCGGTAGCAATGACAATATTTTTCGATAAAATTAATTTTATATGTATATGTTTCTAAGTAATGCATTTAATTTGTATTTAACATCATAATATATTTTCTGTTTATAGATTAACACATTAATGTCTTTCAGTGTTGTACTGCTCGGAGTATATCTATACTATTGGGTCATCCCATACATAATGCGGTTTTCTTATATTACGTTTATTTTTCAAAATTAAGATAAATAAAGTTATTTCTTAATTGAAAATATACTCTATCATTTTCTACAATGCTCTTCCATCATTCTGGTAGAGTTGGAAGCCTCCTTTTCCAAAATTCACTTGTCCGTGACAAAAAATACTCCTCCAGTACTGTTCTGACCTGGTCTACAAAATTCATGTTTTCCGTGTAAATGATTTTGAAGACTGGAATAAATGATAATCGGATGTGGCAATTTTCGGCGAATATGGTGGGTGGGGTATCGTTTCTAAAAAAGTTTCATTCCTACCTAACTGCTTTTATAGCAGGTGGTAATTTTATCTGATACAGGTAGTTTATCCCGCCTCCCTCAGAGTTTTAGTTAATTTAATAGAAAAAAACCGCTTTATTTATGGGATGACCTAATATGTATACATAATTTATTTCTCATTTATTGAATTATAATAAACGTACATTCCTGGTGTAGTTTAATTAACTGATCGTACTGGCCCGAATATAACACGATGTTATTTAACACCAATATTTTAAAAAGTGACATGTTCATTTGTCTTCGTCATTGCGGTGTTATTGCGTTTACCATCCTCCCCTTTTACTACGGTGAAGGTAGATTGCTGTGTGGCTTTGCAGGGTTCGCGATCTGCAAAGCCTTCGTGAATATTGTTTTTTTTTTTCATTTTTAACCCTTAAAAGCATCCGGGTATTGATCGTGATGACCGAATTGAAAGGTTCGATCGTTGAGCGGCTAAAAAATACTGCATTTAAAATGAAATTGATGTCCTGTGAGGATGACAAACCAATTTTGACTTACCCTGATGTCACAGACGAGAGTGACATATATTATGTAACATATATATGAATTGTATGTTAAAATGTTACCCTTAATTAAATTTCTAGTTTTTAAGGAGAACCATATATACCAGTAGCAACATTTTTTTTTCGATAATTAGATTTTTTTATGTATATCCTTCTAATTAATTTATTTAATTTGTATAAAATTTATATTTTAATTTATTTTTTTACAAAAAAAAAAATAGAGTAGGTAATTCGACGAGGCATGGACAGATTAACATCACATGAAAAGAATTATGTGTATAAGAAAACAGACAGGAGCAGGTTGATAAGCCGAGTAAATGAAATGGCAATGGACAGGTTACGCCTATCGACAATGCAGTCGTCCAGTGATATCCGAGGGGAATCAAGAGGCCGACAGGCCCCCCAAAACCTTCTGGATTGACGAAAGAATTCTACGGAAATACGCGGCAGTGAATAACAATGTACAAAAAATAGTGGGAGGCACTCGGGGAGGTCTTCATCCAGCGGTGGATAAAATACAGCTGATAATGACGATATTTTTATTTTCAAATTATTGGACTTACGTATTATGGATCGCTTTGTATTCGGGTCATTACGATATTTAAATTAATTTTGATTTTATGGTTCTTTGTAAAATTGTGAATTATTTATTGGACAGCCCTGAATGGTTGTATTTAATTAATTTACATATTCCTTTAGGGAGTACAAGACAACCCATTGTGTTGATATTAAAACAGGACATTCCTATCATCCGTCGGCTCCCGCAAACTAGAGCCTAGATAATTAATAACATTGGCTTTTGAATGTTAGCGGGGCTAATTTCAAACTGACATTTTAATTTTTTTTAAAAACCATTAACTAACTCGTACACAATTGGGAAGAGGATTAAGCACTGGAAATACTTATTATATACATCTTGGTCTTTTCGGCATTTATATCATTAATTTATAGCATAATTTCAATTAGCTTTTTGATCTGTTTATTAAAATATTTAGTGTTTTCGATTATTTTTCTCCACATATCAACCACATCTTTCTCCGGTGTGGAGTTAAATAATTCATTAAGACCCACTTTTACTTCCTCTATTGAATGGAATTCTTATTTCTAAAATTTTGACCACAACAAATGGTAGTCCGAAGGTGCCAGATCTGATAAATAAGGAGGCTGCAACAAAACTTTTCAACCAAGGCTGTTGATTTTTTTCCGAGTCAATTTCGCGATATCGCGATATAAAGAAAATATTTTTGATGTAAGATGGTCGGGATCTTTGATGATGGTTGAAGAAAGTGCTTTGCAATTTTTCGGAAGTCAGAAGGAGAAAATCATAATGTGTCCTTGAGATATCTCTTTAATTCATATAATGAGCAATTTTTAGAATAGAAATTCAATAGAAAACTTGAAAAAATTTTAGCCTGAAATTTTTATCGCGATCAAAACGAAACAACATATTACTGTGATTAAAATATATATATAAAGTTCTAACCATATTACAATAACAGTCCAAAACATCAGATGTAGTGGCTTTATAAACCCTTTAATCGATGTTGGAGTCATTGCAGAAGGGATGTGATTATGCCTCTATACAACGGGTCTCGTATGGAGTGAGGGAACTGTCGGACTATTAGCCTATTGATTAAAAGAAGTTGAAATGTTGTTAATATTCCATGTAAGAGAAGGTAACATATAATATGTAGGAATGTAAAAAATAGAACAGAGGATACTCGCATAGTACGTAGTGTTGGTTTCGTAAAATAATTTATTATACTTTAGATTCAAGGAAGTAAATGCGTCACACTCTTTTCAACACCGAACTAGAATTAAATATCATTTATATAAGATGCAATAATAATGTGTTTCCCATAGATAAAATATATGTGACAGTTTACGCTGATCACTTGCAGTGTATCTACGTTTTAGTAGCGCGTAATTTAGTTCAGGTTTTAGCTAACCTTTTTGAAATTGTGTTCAAAATTGAAAGCCGAAAAGAAATTGCAAATTCACGAATGAACTACAATAATACTACCCATTTATAGAAAAGCTTTGTGATAAGGATAGCACAGAGAAGTGCCTGCAATGCTTCTCAATATTTTTTATTGCACACGGATAAGCAGACATTAAAGATCGTGTAACGGCTGTCGCAAGCTCTTCATCTATTAAAAGCATTTTTTGAAAATGATGATTCCATTCAAGATGATTTAGTTATCGCAGCCAACGGGGCCACACAGCAATGTATGATATGTACGTCTAAATTGATAACAACATTCTTTGAGCCGAAATTCGATGCTGCGATAACAAAATGCCAAGCGATAATCGAAAGTAATGTCATATTTTTATTTGTTAACTTTGTTTTATTAACCACTCATTGAGTTTAAATACATCTCCCGGTTCCGAAAAAATACAATTTTCTTCTTCAGGATGTCAGTACTAACTAAAAACATATATAATTGTTTCTTTACCAGAATCTATTTTTAAAAATACAACAATTATTTAAATAATAAATTTAGTACCTAACTCAAATTGTTACTTAATACAAATTTAGTCGAAAAAGTTTTAGGAAAAAATTTATAAATTTATAGTCTATTAACTTAGTTGCAAGGATTGTGCTGCATTTTATATTGGTAAAACGGGTAGAAATTTTAATATAAGAGTAAGGGAGCATTTGAGATGTTTGAACAATAGTGGATTTTCAGCATTTGCTAATCATTTGATAGAAAATAATCATGGTTTTGATAAAAAATTGGGATTGTCAATTTTGCATATAAACGGTGTTGGTCACAAATGAAATAATTTGGAATCGTTGGAGATAAATAAGGCCTGTAAAACTAATCAGGAAATTGTAAACAGCCAACTAAATTTAACTACGAGTCCTATTCTAAAATTTTTTCCTAAAAATTATTCGACTAAATTTGTATTGAGCAGCAATTTGAGTTAGGTACTAAATTTATTTTTTAAATAATTGTTTTTTTTTTTTTTTTAAATAGGTTCTGGTAATGAAACAATAATATATGTTTTTAGTTAGTATTGACATCCTGAAGAAGAAAATGGTATTTTTCGAAACCGGTAGATGTATTTAAACTCAATAAGTGGTTAATAAAACAAAGTTAACTAATAAAAATATTAATTTTAACCACAAAGTTAATTTTGCTAATTTCAAAAGTAGGATAATAATGTCCTTTGTAATTATGGTAAGCCTGCGTACTATGCGTCTTCGCTTTCAAATTATAAACGATTCAGTTCTCAGACCTGGTGTTAAACTGGGTTCCTTATTCCCGAGTACAGTACGGCACTCGCTGTATTTTACTGTTAATAGAATGTGAAAAGTGAATCTCACCCGACTAGTGTTCTCTGAATTGATTATATCTCGGTGCGATAGCGTCGTTCGCACGTTAAAATCCAAGCTTACTCCCTTAACTCGACCTTGCTTTTAAATTATTCATCAAGTATTATAATTATACTTTTAACTTTCCTTCTACCCCAAAATTACTGGATTTTTAAGTATTATTCAAATAATCAGTAAAATATTTTTTAAATATTAGTAATTTTTCCTCTTTTAGGTGGATTTAAATAGAGTACTACCAATTGCACAAGGTCTTATGTCGTAACTTCAGTTTTTTTTCTTTCAATTTTGTTTCATAACCAGGAGACCCTAAAATAACTATCCCTTAAAAAGTGTATATTATGAGTGGGATATTACGGAAGCCCAGCTCGCGCCGCGCAGACATGGTCGTGTAAACGGAGACAATACATCGCGACGCAACCGGTCCGAGAAGCCATCTGAAGCGATCACTTTTCCTTGGCTATCTTCTCGGATGCATCTCAGCTCCGTCTCCAGTGAGTTTTACTATACACGAATTTTAACTTACAATTTAACCTTCAAACAGTGTAAATTTATTTTTACATTATTTGACAATAAACGCAACCGATTGTAATTCATGTTGTCCAATACCATCACCTATACTCACGCGCGCGCTCCGTAACATTAATATACACTGATATTCATATACACGCGTGAGAATCTGAGGAGGATTAGGGGCCTCAGTTCTCACCTATAACAATCATTCTGATAAACATAACCTTAAACATAAGTCGCTAAACCGCCCTAACTTTTCTGAAAAATAAACTTTGTAAATATGTCAGCTAAATCGTAAGCCAGCCAAATGGCAGCTGTTAAAATTTAAAAAAAAAATCGTATTTCCAATTAACAATATACTCATAGAAAAAAAAATACACTTTCTCACACATATGAAACCTACCTGACTCTTGCGGCCATTGCCGAAAGCTGTTTTTGTTTGCTCTTGACAAGAGTTGTAGTGGCCATTAGTCACTTTGCGAGAACTGGGGCTAAGTTAGTTGCGTATATGACAGAGTATCCGAATATAATAATAACTCAAAATTCTTGTTTTTTTGAGTTGTCTTAGTTTTGATCTGGGTGTGCGATATATAATCATCATTTTCATTCCCTTTTCCTTGGAGGGTCGGGGGAGGACCAGAGTTTCAAAAGGGCGCTTCGATCTTTCTCTATCAATCAAGGCTCAGTTAGTTTCCACAAAGTCTTTGTTGGTGCTTATCCCAGATTAGTCTAGAGCACCGGTCGCCTTGCCTCCTGTGTTGTCGAGAAGATACGTCTTGATAATCGTTTCTCTGGCACCTTAATTGACGTCTTTTTATATGTAGATGTAGGGATTCCATGTCTCTTCTATCGCGGGGGTTATTATTGAAATGAACTTTTGGTGAAAGCTTTACTAGGTATGTCTAGCGGTCGGCTGATCATTTCTGTCTTTGAATCTAAGTAACCTCATGTGGGGATCTATCGCCTCCACTGTTATCATCATCGCCGATGATCCTGAACGCTCCTTGCACATACCGGTGTGTAAAAAAGTGCTCCTAACAATCAATACTGACGTCGGGTGCCAATACAATCATCTAATACTGTGCTCAGTAATAAATCAAGTACCAAATGAATCAACTAAAAAGATATACAGATACACAATTACTTAGTTGTTATCCTGTAGTAACTAAATGTATTTTCGATAGAAAGATTTTTTATTTGTATTAAAATACCACAGATGTTCTGAAAATGCAACTTCACAACAAAAATGTGTTCTCTTCACAACCAGTAAATGAATAGACATGAAATAAAGTGTACATTTAGGAGATGGGTTTGGAACATTAGTTGTGGGACGAGGGGCATTCTACACACATTCTTGGTGGAAACATAAATCCTATAGTTTATGACACATTTACGCAACAGTAAAAGTATTTACTATCTGAAAATGAAATCTTTGTGTAAACTATTTTTTACATTAATGCATATTATATTGTCAGCGTTTAAATTTTCGTTCTAATCGAGTCATATTTTTAAAAAATGTTGCGGAGCTATTTGACACCAAAATGAAAATATTGGGACAAGAAATCAGCGTTAGTTCATGTTTATATATTATATTTGGTGGTCTGTGGTCCTCCTTAATAAATCAAGTGACAAGAATATCTAGTTTTCGTTTCTTTAGATACTCTGGCCACACACACACACACAATACACTCCCTGATCATCAACCACAAACACATGAGTGATGGGTGATTATTGGGGTACCCACTACTCACACAATCTGCCAAATCTTTCTAATCCAAATTCATTCAACATATGTATCGATCTTGGTGAAATTGGTGACCCCCTCTCTCTCTCTTTTATAACGTCTCAATCCTCAAATATCTACTCCACTGCTGCCTCCATGCTTTCAGGATTCTCAAAATACCGTTGCCGAAGTACCCACCTACCTCCTTTTTTGTGTAGTTTCAAAGTTCGCGATTACAGGGTCGATATGTAAACCGCTTTGATAGATTAGAAAAGCTCCCATGCGAAGATTTAAGATTATTATTTTGATCGTTAGTCACTCTACAGGAGAGCCGCCAAGACTAATCCAGTTTGTGGTTTGTGACTTGAACATCCTTCCATTCCACCTTGAACCGCCAATAAATATTTCCGCAGTACCCTCCCGCCTTGTGATGTGGCTAAAGTATTCAATCACGCGTGATTGCATAATAGACAATAGAGGTCACTCGATTTCAAGATATAAATGGACTGATGCATTGGTTCTGCAAGGTTAAACACCAGTTGTTTAATACTGTATATTAGACCATTTTATGTTGGGTGATCCAAACTCAACCGTTATTTTAAATGTTACTCTATATTTTTATCTTTCATCAGTACAAACATCAAATTCGATATGTTGAAATAAAACACTTGTTTTTTTTTATTTTACTCGTTTAATTTACTTGAGACGCGTTTCGCCTTACAAGGGCATTATCAATTTAACAATTTAACTCAACAACTTGTATTTATAACATGAGGTGAAAAGGGACAACATTATTCATTGGAATTCTGAGGATTTCAATACATTTAGAATGCTTCTAATTATTCTTAGTAACCATTCAGTTCCAACACTAATGGTATTTTAATGTGATGGGTAATTTGTAGAAAAGAACAGCTATATAATTTTAGAATCTAAGAAGACAATACGGCAAGAGAGACATTTTTACATTTTACATTCACACATTTTATAAATTTCAGAATACCAAAAATGCTACACCATTTTAGAAAATGAGTCGATTCACACGCACAAACAAACAGTTCGTAAAGTTCGAAGTGCTTTTGGTCGATATGAAGCGCCTTCTCGTTCGGCTGGTGATTTAATCAAAAATTTTGAACGTTTCGGCAGTGTTGCTAATATGAAAAGATGAAGCATTACTCGCCCAACTAGATCAACTGAAAACATTTCTGCTGTGGCTAAAAATGATGCTCAGACCAATTAACACTTTATATGTTAGTTAATGCTTATAAAGTTCTATTGACGCAAGAGTTAAAGCCCGCTGATAACAGGTAACGGTTGAGTTTGGATCGTTGTTATGTTTCATAAATTAGTCATATTTTTTAAAACTCAAACGATAAGATCATTATCATTTGGTTAACCTCAACCAAAGCCGTGAACTAAATGTAGTCCTTGAACCGTGCTCTTGAAAACTGGTATATATTACGTATCCAGGGCGTGTCGGCTATTTCCTGTTTTTCGTAAACATTAATGTTTATTTCGTTAATGAAAATGTAAAGTATTAAGGAAAACACATTCTTATTGTGAAGTTGTAATTATTCAGAACAGACGGTCTCTGATATTTTAAATACTAAATATTTTTCGACAAAATTGATTTTATATGTATATATTTATAATTAATACATTAATTTAGTATTGAAAATGTAAAGAATAATTGATTCTAGATCAGTCATATAGGGTTCAAATACTATCGATTGATTTTGACATTGCAGAGAGACAGGGACTATATACTCGTAATACGAAACATACAAGTGTATCCTTTTCGAGTAGACAGATCGGAAAAATAATATTTCAAATAAGACTGGTAAATAAAGTAGTGAGCAGCAAACGTATTATCGGCAGTCAGTATAAATTTCCATTTTGTTTTCCTGTGTATGACAGCGCATGAAGAACCGATTTATTTACGATGATGGAACGAACTGATAATGCACTGAAGCCTCGATGATTTATTGTTTGCGATAGTTTTTTTTTGTTTTGATGTTTATCGACATAAACGTCCATTAATGGTCGGCATTATAATTAAATTAATTTAATTCGTATTTTTAATTTCTGTAAAACAAGGGAGAAATTTTACAGTATTTTTAATGTCGCGACTATTGTGACACAGGTCTCGTTTAGAAAATGGATTGAAGAGCTTATCCGTGATGAGGGGGCATGGATATAATGGCGAATGCAATCTGAGATGAGTGGTTCTAATCAGCAAATAGAATTCACCATATTCTCGTGAGATCCGAAGTACTTATGAAACTGCAATCAGGGTCTAGATTTGAGTATGTAATAACTATACATAAATGCAAGTTAATTAACAGTATATATATAATAATAATAAGAATGATTTAATAGATCACAAATCAGGGATGGGGGCGCCCAGAAAAATTTCGCCCAAAGGCGCCGCAGAGGCTAAGGCTGGCACTACATAATGTACTAAAATAAAAATAATAAATACAAATATTTTTAAACGTTAACTACTTGAGACATCGATCAGTTATTTTTTAGACAATTTAAGTTTTATATTTTTATTTTTTAACTTTGTTTTATTAACCACAAAGTTACTCTATTTTATAGTTTAGAATATTTTTTTTATTTATGCAAATATATAAATAAAAAATATTCTAGACTATAAAATAGATTAATTTTGCCTGGTGTCACCTAGCGTGTATCACTTGAAGGTTTTTGAAATTAATGAATTAAAGTCAAATCAATTTGTTTACATCATTTGTTGACTTTAATTCATTAATTATGTTATCGCAAACTAACCTTCAGAAGAACTATTTTTTGATAAATAATTTTTTGAGATTCATTGCAAAATATAAAATTGATAGCTTTTTGAAAATGGAATAATTCGAAACGACTACTTAACATAGGTTAAGTCTCATATTTTTCGGAATCATTGTCAAATTGATGTCGCAGTTCACCGGCGAGGAAAAGTTCCGAGTTCGTATCCTGCTGGTATTACCGAGTATTTTTTAGATAGATAGATTTTTACTGTATACCTTTTTGATTTGTTTTATTTTTAAAATATCGCCGCTTAAAGTGAAATGCTTAACGACCCCACGGTGATGTATATTATATTATATTATATTTACCTATATATTTCAGTATTTTGATTATCATAATTTAATCCTACCAGATTGCCATCGCTGCCAGAGGAGTTCATCGCTGCCGTTATCTTCGCAGTCAAGGTCGGCGGTAATCAGATTGATCGAGAACTGATAGCTTTCATTATCGGTAAGTCTTTGCTATATACGTTGTTTAATATTTCTAAAATTGTGTTATATCTTTGTTTATCATCTAACGAAGATTTAGACGACCGATACGTAATGTCAGGGCCGGCCCGAGGGGGGGCGCCGAGCAAGCCGGGGGGCCAAGCGAGACGGGGCAACCGTGTCGCCCTGGAGAATGGCAGCTCATTCTCCAGTACAACAATAATTATAGCTTATACGGTGCCGTTCAAAAAGTTCGAGCGAAAAACTCACCTGGGCTATAATTTTAATTATAACTGGGAAATGAGCTAAGAAATCAATGAAGATTCGGAAACTGGAATATTTTGCCCGTGCGAAGCGAAACTTGAGAGACATGTAATACAAATCAGGGATGGGGGCGCCCAGAAAAATTTCGCCCGAGGGCGCCGTAGAGGCTAGGGCCGGCGCTACATAATTTATTAAAATAATAAATACAAATATTTTTAAACGTTAACTATTTTAGACATCGATCAATTATTTTTTAGATAATTTAAGTTTTCGTTCAATGGAAGGTTTTAACCCTTCACTTTAACCTTTTAACGGTACTTAAGTACCGGTTTTAACCAGTACTTTTATACTAAAATATAATATGTTTTGTATTGCAATACAATATGTTATAATAAATGCGTGGGTTAACGTATATGTAATGGACCAAGTGCATAATCATCCTGTCCAGCCATTATGTACAATAATCTCTATTCTCCGGGCTATGATTTTTAAATTAAAAAACTAGATGTTTCAATCTACCTTACCTTAACCTAAAATTGGCGTCCAAATATCGACAAAATTCTTGCACATTATCTTAGCGAAATGTACCTGTATATCTGTATAACGGCAATAAAATTTTCCTTACAATATTAGTTTAGTTCAGTTAATTGGTTTCTTGAATACGATTTATTTAATTTACTTTTCTTGGTACGTAATTTATAAAGATTATGATCTACAATGGCCATAATGGTGGTTACACTGTGCGGTCATTATACTGCCCGAGGGCTGTCCGGAAAATTATTCGCCCGCAATTGTTCGCCGGCAATTGTTCGCCCGCAATTGTTTGCCCGCAATTGTTTGCCGGCAATTGTTCGCTCGCAATTGTTTTCGGTCACAATTGTTTGCCGAATGAATACGGTATATATCATACAGTGGAGGAAAAAAATAACAATTTATTCAATAATATTCAATAAATATGAATTAAATATATTAATTAGAAAGATATACATATAAAATCAATTTTATCGAATGACATTGTTGTTGCTACCGGGATTCGAACCTGGATCTCTTACCAATACGGGGAAGGTGCACAACTTCACAATAAGAATGTGTTCTCCTTAATAATAATATTATTGCTATTTAAATCTAATATAGTTTGAATATTTTTTTAAATTTTAAATTTAGAGGCAAAAAACGTAAATGGTAGTTTTTTAAGAGCTTTCCAATTGAGTCTAGCATTTTATGATTATAGTCGACTTTCGCTATTCATCTCTCCAATTGCTGCCAATTGACGTCTGAGGTGATCGATTCCTCATTTCAAAATGGAAAATCCCTTCAGAATCCCATCATGCATAATTTTATTATATTTTTATTTTACTTTTTACTTTTTTATACATACTTGTAATTCTCTTTTTATTCCAAATAACACCACAATAACACGAAAAAAAACTGGCTACTTTAACACAGACTTCAGTCTAGCAAAGTAGCCAAGATAGCGGTCTATATATCAGAGGTGAAATCTACTCCTATTATGTATGTTTATTATGTATCCACCTCTGTTAGTACAAAAATATGGATGTCAATATATATATAAATAAATAAATTAATACATCACATTATTAGGGTGCAATCTGTCTCGGGCTTGTTTTTTCTGGCGGATTTCCTTTCTGGCCTACCCATTGCCATTGTCATATATTTGTGCGTTTATTTCTAAAAGAACTAGTATTTTCAAGAGTCTTTAGCAAAAAAAAAAAAAATGACGAAAATCACACCACATGTTCTTTAAAAAAAAAACAATTATTTAATTTCCAAAATGCCACACAATTATTAACATTGATTATTTTATATAGTGTAAATATTTATTATTTATTATTATGTATAACGTAGCTGTGTATTTACAGAGGCAAATAATTTTTTTACTAACGCACGTTTTTATTTTCAGAAACGTATAAATCACGACGTATTATTGTCGTAGAATTTAGTAATTGGAATAATAGCTTATTTTTAATTAGACTTATTTAAATTTCTCACGAAGGTGTGTCACAGTGGTGCCAGACCAACTATACATATTCATATACTATAAAGCATTCATTATGTGTACTATATTTTAATGTTTGTGTGACTAGTGTGTAATTAAACACGCTGAGTTGTTGGCAAAAATAGTTTAATAAATAAATTGGAAATGAATTAAATTATTCCATTAAAGCACTCAATAAATGTTTAATTGCACGCATTTGATAATAAAATTGCGTAGAATGTACGTTGTACCGATTTTCATCGCGGAGTTATTACTATTGGCAACACTGGTTTGTCTATGGCGCTGTCGTTCGAACCTAGTACCTTTAGTAATTACAATGAGCAACCAAACATTTTTCTAATCAAAACATTCTCTGTCCTCATTGAATCATGCTATCAAGAGATTTTTTGGAAACTTTTCTCTGCTTTACACGTCTCTTTTAACGCATGGTGTACATCAAACGTGGGTTGGGAGAATTTGAATTTCCACTGCAGCAGTTAAAACAAATATATTTTTGCAATTTAATTCCTTCCGTTATCATATGTTGGAACTATCTTCACTCTTTATCATAGCCGTCTGGCGATACTGAACACACCCAGCAGTTACCGGTGCGCGAAATGAGAAATGAAGCTCCCATCAGTAGGAAGGATGACTTGACGCTGATCTTCCTATCACCATCATCCATCAACCGCAATCATTTGAAAGCTATTTGTTCGGTAACTACATTGTACGGGTTAACTTTTTCTTTTGCAAACTATGCTTAGTAATAAATCAAGTGTTAATCGTAAGTAGTTTATTTCTTATAACCTGCTGCCTGCCACACTCAATTATACACAATACATCAAGCGGACACGAAAGGGGTAGATGAATATCGGGCCATCCAACATTCTCACATTAATCATTAATTCAAAATGTGACCTTCAAAATCCTTCTGATTGGAGAATACACACAATAACACCCATACAAACATCAATCCCAAAGTTTAAAATATTATTTTTAAATGCCGGAATTATATTCCACGTATAATTTTCCAATGAATTAATACGAATATTTTAGACACACAAGTAGATACAATGTTAATACAAAAATATCATATCTATGTACATAGGTATCTAATATTATACTTCCATATCCGTTTCGCTCAAGGAAGCATTTCGATATTATTTTCTTGACGTGAATTACATTTCCGAGTACCTACGTCGTTTTCTGGTCGACGAGCTTCTTTGGTGATTTATTTTCGCAATGTGATACAATATATAAAATTACATTATCGTTACAAACATAGACCAGTAAAGTTTGGATGAATAGTCTGCTCTGTTCATCGAGATCTTTTAGAATACGAGGGAGAGTCAACAATTATCTACACTTTCGACACTCTTATCATTTTATATTTCTCATTTGCACGCAGTCAACTTGAATTCGGATCAGTAGTTTGGAACACACATTATTCCACTTACAGCGACCGACTTGAATTCGGATCGGTAGTTTGGAACACACATTATTCCACCTACAGCGACCGACTTGAATTCGGATCGGTAGTTTGGAACACACATTATTCCACCTACAGCGACCGACTTGAATTCGGATCGGTAGTTTGGAACACACATTATTCCACCTACAGCGACCGACTTGAATTCGGATCGGTAGTTTGGAACACACATTATTCCACCTACAGCGACCGACTTGAATTCGGATCGGTAGTTTGGAACACACATTATTCCACCTACAGCGACCGACTTGAATTCGGATCGGTAGTTTGGAACACACATTATTCCACCTACAGCGACCGACTTGAATTCGGATCGGTAGTTTGGAACACACATTATTCCACCTACAGCGACCGACTTGAATTCGGATCGGTAGTTTGTAACACACATTATTCCACCTACAGCCACCGACTTGAAAATGTTCAACATAAATTTAATAATATATTAAATTCACGTGTCTGTTTAGACATTAAATCTCATTCAGAAGGTGAGTGTTTCCATAAAATCTCCCCCCACCCCCTCTTAAATAGAAGAAAAACACAAAATTTATCCTACCTCTATAAAATGGTAAATAACTTAGTTGACTCGCCCTATTTATTAGAACAAATAACTTTAAACTGTCCCATACACCAATACGATCAAATAATCATATTTTACTCTTAATGTTGGCAGAACTAATTACATATAAAATTGTGCCGTATAAAATATAATGCCGTAAATTCTTCTAATAACATAGACATTTTCAACGATAAATTGTTTCCCTTTAAAATTAAACTACGCCAACTTTTCATTAACTGTTAACATAAATTGTATATATTGCATTCCATTTCACTCCCTTCCTTGCCCTTTTCACTTTGTATGTACAGTTTAAAAACACTCTTTTGTTTATTTTTTCAGTTTTTTTTTAAATACTATTTTTTAGTTATTATGTACTATTTATTTAATTTTGAAGAATCTTCACCAATGAAGAATTGTTACACTGTTTCTTTAAAAATAAAATAACACTTCGTTAAGGTTGTCATATGCCATGCTTAAAGTTGGTACGACTGCGGTCACGTGTGCGAAATTTGATCCTGATCACGTCAATAGCCTTCCGGCTATTACAGTATAAACATGTCCGCTCCGCTAGCAGTTTCCACCGAGGGTGTGAAAGGGGCTGAAATTCATCGTTGTCTTTTATCACAATACGGGGACAGTTATTCATCACGTAAAAGTTTTTTTTGTGGATCGAGAAGTTTAAAAATGCGACGCACGAAAAGAGAGTAGAGCTCCCGTCAACCTCCACTACTCACGACAAGATTCAGCAAGCTCGAGAGATGGTTCTAGCGAATAGGCGAGTTACCATCGGTGAGGTGGCGTCTTATTTGAACATCAGTCATGGTTCTGCTCATCAAATCATTCACGACGAGCTTGAATTTCATAAAGTCTGTGTAAATACATTGTAGAACGAAAAATGTAGATAATTTTAGACTTGATTTCGTAGATTGGTTGGTACGCCCGGGTATCTGTGATAGATATCCTTAGGGCCGGTTGTGTGATCAGTAGTACATTTTTACTATGGTAACTTTTTACACTTTAAAGAAATTCCTCGCGGGTTGTTGATACAACAAATTTACTACTGTCAAAGCATAGATAGAGATGTCTATAGACGCGACAAATAATGCTTTATTTTATGTATTATCTGTAGATTTTTTCCTAGCCATTCGAAATCTATCACTTTGATAGTGATAACTTTCTCGTATTATGTATTAAACAATGAGATCATCATTGGACGAACTCACATCAATAAAATAGCGGGATATTGAATGATTAATTGTCGTGTACTGCAACTTTTAAACTATCAATGTGTTAGATGAATATCGATTCTCGTTTTTACTATGAAATGACCTGTTTTCGTAAAAAGGATACTACTGATCATACAATTAACCCTTAACATGTACTGCCAGTCCACATCACGAGTCTTTAAATTCTCTTCCATTTGCTACTTCTGATGATCCATATTTTAACTCCTCATAGAAGATGGCGAGACCAATGACTTGAGACATCTTATATAATCATCAAAATGTTTCTCTTGTAACGTGGTCATGGAAAACACTGGTCGTGGTAACAGAAAAAAAAGCGTTATATGTCTCAGACACATGTATCATAGTACCCCTGCATATTAGGTATATATTAATTAGTATTTTTGAATCGATGAGGATAACGGGCGGTAATTGAAATTAGTGGCGTTGCATATTTATTAGAAGCGCCAATCTGATTCAGGGTGATAGAAAATACATATATTTTTAAAATATAGCTGAAAATAAAACACAAACAAATTAGGTGGTTTGGTCATATGGAACGAATGAATGAGGAGAAAATGGTAAGAAAGATATATGACGCAAGTGTCGATGGCACAAGAAATAGAGGACGTCCGCGGAAGATTTGGCACGACCAGATAAACTGGATATTGGAAGAAAGCCCTGAAGAAGTCACAATAACCGGCGAGCTTGTATAAAATGTATGAATGCGGATGAGGCGAGAATTGTGTGTCAAGACAGAAAAGCGTGGCGCTCTATCTTTTCTGTCTACCCCCGCGGAGAAATGGCGTGACGGTAAGTAAGTATAAAACACAAGAGAAAAAAGGTTACAATATTTTCTATAGCAATTTTCGTGAGAAATTTTACTTATTTCCGTAAACGTATTCCGTGTTAAAAGAAATTTTAGTATATACCATAAAAGCTTGGCGCACTTCCTATTTCTTTTTAGTATTTTAAATGAAAATACCCCCCTATCGTCTCTGTTCATTAAGATTAGGCATTAGAACTTCTGTCGCGTACTTGTGAATTAAACTCCTCTAGCTGAAAGCAACTGGTTAGAGAACCTGCAGTTAGTTTTTTCTCTGCTTTCATTAAAACTTTGTTTAAGTAGTTACCAGTGGCGCGCACTGGGCGTGGATATAAGTTATGTTGCTAATAAATAAGTTATAGAGTAATGTGTCTCAAGTATCCTTACCGTCTTCATACATCCTTGACATCGCCTTTGTGGTCATCTTCAATCCTGCTTCTGATAGTTCTTGGATTCTGTCCTGAGTTCGTTATATTCTAAATTACGAACTGAATTTACAATTTTATCCTCTACATGCGAATATAAAAACTTGCGAACTTTCAAATAAACGAACTGTACCCAATTATTTAAATTTGGAATTTCAAATTAGACGGCAGCACGTAAGGTTAGTTCGCATTTCTTCCGCTTGGCAACGTGCAGCACTCACGCTTTCAGTAATGTTTACAGTAGTTACGTGCGGCGTTTTTTTAACAAGAGTATATTCTCTTCTGTGTACTTACATTTTGTTTAATGAATGCTTACCGAAGAAATGATAAGGCGACCGAAACCATTTGAGATGTGGATCTATAGAAGAATTATCAAAACAAGCTGGATGGATGGAGTTACGAATGAAGATGTTATGGTTCGGATGAGTAAATAAAAATAAGTATTCAAAACGATAAAAATTCCTACATTTCAATATCTCGGACGTGTGGTGAGACATCCGGAGAAGTACGAGATCTTGCATTTTATAATACAGGAAAAGATTGCTGGAAGTCGGAATCCTGGAAGAAAGATAACATCATGGTTATTAGGGCAGACCCACCGCTTACCCAGAACCGTTTATAAGCAAAATCTCCTATATAGTCCTGTTCATTCGCCGCCATTTATTTAATGTTACTATAACAATTACGCAACAACCTCGAACAACGAACAACGTGCGAAATATTTGTTGGTAATTAATGTTTGGAACAAGTGGATGAGTTTTTGTATTTGGAAGGTATGTTTGATAGAGAAAGATATCGAAAGGAGAGTGACTGCAGAGAATACAGTGAATCGCGCTTTGAATGAAGTTATATCTAACGGGAACTTGTCAACCGAGGCAAGACTAGCGGTACACATGGAGTCCTGGTATCGACACTGATGTATGGAAGAGTAACCTGTTGCTGGCAGAAGAGGAGCGAAAGTAGACTAAATACTGTGGAAATATGATCACATATGTGGCAGATCTATTTATAACAGAGTAAAAAATGTAAAGCTGATCTTAGGTTAGTGAATAAGATTAATAAAGGATCACTTAGGTAGTTTGGTCATGTGGATCGGATGGTAAGAAAGATATATGACTCAAGTGTTGATGGCACCAGATATCCGCGGAACTTGGCATGCCCTGGTAAATCAGATATTGGAGGATGATTCTGTTAGATGGCTAGATGGCTAGGCGAGTAATGTATGAATGTGAATGATGCGAGAATTGTGTGTCATGACGGAAGTGTGTGACGCTCTATCCTATTTGCTTACTGTGATGTTATGTTAGTTAGTTAGTCGAATGAATATATAATTTATTTTGCAGAAATTATAGTTTTATTACAGCTTTTTTCATTTTATAGAGTGCACGCCCCTGGTAGTTACCGTTGAGTTGTGAGTATCCGCCCGTACTGTGCACGTACTTATAGTTTAGAATACTTAATTCGCTCTCGCTTAAGAGTTCAATGAAACTCCTGTCGTTATATCGGAGGTTGCTCCGCGCAATTTTATTGACCTCACGTTTTCTTCTCACCTCGAGCCGCTCGCGAACTCTCATCATGCAGTACTCTGCATGCACCCCATTATCGCACACATGCATACATCGTTGTATCCGCTATCGATTTATCAATGTATGGCATTGCGGTAACCTCTTTCGTTACACTGCATTACATTATTCTCTGTAAGGCAATTATAGATAGTAAAAATAGCACCTATATTCAGTGTTAACTTAATTAGGTCAAATATTTATTGATATTAATATTATTTTAGGGTTTATCGTATGTGGACGGTGTGTAGTGCCCACCTTGGGCGTCACCACTATTACTCTGGTTTAGAATCAGATTATCAAACAATGGAGGATGTTAAAAACCCTTGAAGTTTCGTGAGCGATATGGTACTCCAGATGTCTTGAAAAATGTGAAAGCGAGGAGGCTGTAGTAACCGGGATATTTAGCAATAATATACGAGTCCTGTAACACGCATTTCTTACACAAGCCAACTGACTCAAGACCGAGCCATAGATATGCAGATAATGTGAAGACGTCAACAAATAGATATCGAAAATAAAACAAAAAATTGATAAATATTGAAATTGAGGGGGTGAGAATTGGTGAACGTTATATATATATATATATAGAAAATATGGGGGTAATTACAGGGCTTACGACTTGTCTTCTATATATATATATATATATATATATATATATATATATATATATATATATATATTTATATAAAGTGATCCATTAAGCCAGCCGAAGACAAGTCGTAAGCCCTGTAATTACCCCCATATTTTCTATATATCATTTTACATTAAATGTATAATAAAAATATCTTTGTCTCTATGAGATATCAGATATATATTTAATAACAGTGCCTTTATAGGTAAAAATCCAGTAATTGTGTGTTCTTGGACATATTCAAATATTGTTAAAGAAATGTCCATCTGTACTGATTGCGGTACGAAAAGTTCTTAAGTTTGTCAAAGCTAAGAATTATTCATTTAAATATGAATTAAGTATATTAATTAGAACGATATACATATAAAATCAATTTTATCGAAAAATATTGCCGTTGCGCCACCGGGATTCGAACCTGGATCTCTTTCCTAACCGGAGAAGGTGCATTATTCAACTATGCTACAGCGACAATAATTTTAGCGACAAATTTTCGAACCTATATGTTACCTTTTTGATATTAATACAAATATAAGGTTCGAATCCCGGTGGTGCAACAACAATATTTTTCGATAAAATTGATTTTATATGTATATCTTTCTAATTTATATATTTAATTCATATTTAAAATATCACAGACATGATAATTACAACTTCATAATAAGAATGTGTTCTCCTAATAATTATTAATTTAGTGCGAGTAGGATAAATACGTTGACATGCGAGTCTATTTCAAAAATATATAATTATTTTTATGTATATACGTCTGTCTAATTTTTCTCTGGACACCTTTTAACCGATCTAATTCGAATTTTGAATAGTTTAATTTAGTTTAGTTTCCTCTCTTTCTCCCCTCAGGCACCCCACCCGATATGAAGGTATTCTATATTGAATGCTTTATACGTTCGAAAATTTCCATAATTCTGTAGGACCCTGTGTAAAATATAGACACATTCCCCCTCTCCCCCGGCAAAGCAACCCTTGTGTATTATTTTATTTTAATATAATTTATTTATGATAAACAAATATATAATAAATACAAATTAAATGTATTAATTAGAAAGATATACATATAAAATCAATTTTATCGAAAAATATTGTTGTTGCGTTACGGGAATTCGAACCTGGATCTCTTTCCAAACCGGGGAAGGTATATTAACAGAAAATTAAAAATAAAGAAGATGGCTTTCAAATAATGAAACGTTAGATGTATCAATTTGAAAAGTGTTAACATATAAGTTCGAAAATTCGTCGTTAATGCACTGTGTTGGTATAGCATAATCGGTTAATGCACGTTCCCCGGATAGGAAGAGATCCAGGTTCGAATCCCGGTAGCAACAACAACGTTTTTCGATAAAATTGATTTTATATTTGTATCTTTCTAATTAATACATTTAATTTGTATTTTAAAAATATCACAGAGCGTCTGTCCTGAATAATTACATCTTCACATTAAGAACGTGTTCTTCTTAATAAATATATAATAACTTACGACATAATACATAATCAGGACCTGTAAAATTTCTTTGGAGCTGGACAAAGTAAATATCATACAATGTTATAACTTAAAAAATAGTACATATATAGCTACTAATAAACTGAAATCAAATAATAATAAACACATTAAACATATTAATAAAAAGATAAAGAAAAAAGTGTTTTTACACTCTATAAAGTCAAGAGGATGGGAATGAGAGGGAAAAGGGATGCAATGAAAATATATAATTTGCTTGTTGAATTATTATAATACTCCTATACTTATGTATATATACAATTTAGGTCAATAATTACGAGTATTAATATATTAGTGTAGCTTAATTTTAAAAGGAAGCAATTTATTGTTGGAAGTGTCCAAGTTATTAGAGGAATTTAAGATATTATATTTTGACAATTTTTAAAATTATTAGTTCTGCCAAAATTATATTATATCGAATGTCATCTGCACTAAAGTTTTCATATACTTTTTTTTTAAACACATGCTCCTTTTTCCTCGTTCGATATAAGTATGTATTATATAGAACGCCATCTAAATTTTGTCCAGTCGGATTTTGAGGAAAATATAGAAAATATTATCTAGGGTCCGCTCCCACTATATATATCTATATCCCGCGCAACGCCGGGTAGAGACCGCTAGTAATTTATAAAAATAGGTTCACCTGCGGAATGTCCCCAGTCTAAAGAGGTCGTTCTCCCGACTGCAGGCATTTACGCTCGTGCTAAGGTTTCGGACGTAAAAAAGGGAAACTTTCACGAGGGTATGCAAATCGATCCCATTAATCTCCGGTTCAGGACACGCTACTTGTTCAAGGGCCTCTCAATCTTAGGCTACTTTGACCGCGCGCAGATACTGGGCTGGATTCAGAGATAGGCAAAATCGAAAATGTGGGCCTCTCGAAAAATAAATAATACCAAATTTTGCTATGTTTCAAATTTACTTTTGGTTACCGAGTTAACCAGACACTGGACGATTGTCTTGTTAGAAACTTCATTCATTGACATGCATGCACGAGAAGATATGTGAATGTTGACGAGGCGATAGTAGTGTAGATATCAGAACAGATTCGAAGGTTGAGTCTTGGCTACTTACAGGATTCATCGCCCTTTTCTGGTACCTGCGGGATCTTTCTTTTAGTTTAGACGGTTAATTTTTTTTTATTAACCACTTTATTAAATATGTAAATTGTTTTTATTAAACAGGCCAAAATTTTAATATAAGAGTCAAGGAACATTTGAGATGTTTGGATAATAGTGGTTTTTCAGAATTTTCTAATCATTTGTTAGAAAATGATCATACTTTTGATAAAAAATTGGGATTCTCTATTTTACATGTAAACGGTGTTGGTCTTAAATTAAATAACTTGGAATCATTGGAAATAAATAATGCGTATAAAACTAACCAAAATATTATGAACAACCAATTAAATTTAACCACAAGTCCCGTTCTAAAATTTTTTCTTAAAAATTATTCTAATAATTTTGTATCAAGTAACAATTTAAGTTAAGTATATTAAATTTATTTTTTTGTTTTCTAAAAATAGATTCTCTTAATGAAACAATATAACACATGTTTTTGATTAGTTAATAACACCCCGAAGAAGAAAATGATATTTTTCGAAACCGGTAGATGTATTTAATTCATTACGTGGTTAATAAAACAAAGTTGAGAATCTAAAATAATGGATTTTAACCACAAAGTTGATTTTGCTAATCTCAAAAATAACAAATTTTTCTTTGTGTGTTCTTGCTCTTCCTTGCAATACAAGTGTCCCTGTCAGTCTTTCATTGTGTCAATCCACTGCTAGACAAGGTCTCCCCGTGACTGCGACCAATCCTCAATTTTTGCCATGCCATTCCCACTGGTCCGATATGTTTGTCTACCCAGCAACACTTTGGGGTCGCATTTGTATTGTGGATACCATTAAAAAATGTAATTAGTCCATCTATTTATTATTTAAGCGTCTTGATATATTATATGCTCATTGCCATTAACGCTTTATAGTAGTGATAAAGGCATATTATATATGTGTTGCAGCCTTATACATTTTAATTTGTGAATTTTTATTATATAAATTGGTATTGCGTTTTATATTACTAATAATAAATATGCTTGGTTTTAGCTGTCTATTTTAAGCACGATTTTATGCCATTTTAGACTATTTTCATAATATATAATTATTATAGTTAAATAACGCAGGACTGGTTCCTGAGCTATAATCCGGTTCTGTTCACAGAAACACAACTTGTAAATGGATGCATATTTTACCTTAAAGTGTATTATTCGTCTTTTCATGAAATTGTTTAAAGGAAAGAAACAGTTAAGGTTTATTAATAAGGGACTATTTAACTCTCATTCCATATAAAAACGAACTGAACTTATTTAAGGGTTGTTTTTCAAGTTTTAATTATGTTCTGACCGGCTGTACTCGACAGATAAAATTATTCATGCTTTTCATGATCGTTGGTTAGCACTGAATGAAGTGATAGTTGCCCTTACCCACGGTATTTTATTTAACCTTTCTGATACAATAGAGTAAGAGATGTTCTCCTTAACTAAATTGATATAACTATAATAATAGCCCAATCTCTATCATGTTACGCTGTACCTGGAATCAATTCTCTCAAAATAGAGTAATTTAACGGATTTCAAAAAATTCATTAAAAAAATATTTGAAAAGGGAATTCTTATACCTGATAATTCGTTTCATTGGTTAATAAAATAATTAATAATTAGAGATAGATATATCGTTATTTAAAACGTTATTATAACTGTGATTGTGTTCGATTGTAATTGATTCTAGTTTCGTTCTAGTCCCTTCATGGGAGAGTGTCTACACAAGTAAGCCCTTTGATGGCTGTCTTGTACCCACTGGTTTCTGTCCTTCCTTACATAACATTTTATTATCTGTTTATTAGTAATATTGATATGTACCTTGTATTGTATCTAAGTGTAGATAAAGACAGCACTTGGCAGGGCGCAGGAAGGACTAAATTAAAATCATTAAGGAGAACACATTCTTATTGTGAAGTTGTAATTATTCAGAATTCAGAACATAGGTCTGTGATATTTTAAATACTAATTAAATGTATAAATTAGAAAGTTATACGTATAAAATCAATTTTATCGAAAAATATTGTTGTTGCGCTACCGGGATTCGAACATGGATCTCTTTCCAAACCGGGAAAGGTGCATTATTCAACTATGCTACAGCGACAGTACTTTTGGTGACAAATTTTCGAACCTACATGTTACACTTTTCAAATTAATTACATTTCATTACCTTTGTTTTTTTTTGTTTGTTTATTAATTGTAGAATTCGCGTTACTTAAGCATTGTATGTGGATTCGATAAAAAAAGTTGCAAACTTGTACAACGGTTCCGGGAAGGGGTAGGATTTAGTCAGGGTTTTATGAAACTGACCAAGCCCTTTAAAAAATAACAATATTATATTTTTATGATATTTATTCGTTCGTGGTTTAACTATATGGTTCGTGGAACTTTTTTATGGAATATATTCCATTTAACTGTAATCCAACTTGAGTGTATATTTTATGCTGGAACTGTGACGTCCATTTATTCAGTGGTATACTAGGTATTCTGTGAAACGAGCACCTGAATCATGCACACATTAATGGCAACACGTACACATGTAAGTGAGCGTATAATATATACATGTCACATGCAAAAATTAATTCACTTTCGGTCGCAGTCACGCCACGAAAGTATTCATTATGATTTGGCCAATCAAATATGGAATTTGGAAAATTTTGGATACTTTCTCTTTCTTTAGAGTAATTTGTGACCGAGGTACTGCGTGACAATGGCTACGGTGTAGAGCGCGGTTTATTTGAATATTTAAGGATATTTAAATGAGGTCGGTTATTACGTAATAACAAAAGATTTTAAAAAATAATAATTTTAATATTATTAAAAAGATTAATAACATAAAATTGAATATACATCTGTCTGTTTACTGTTTCCGAAGTAAGTTTGTAGAAATCCATAATCACACGTGTGAAAACAAAACACTTATTTCTTGATTCTACTCGTTTAATTTATTCGAGACGCGTTTCGCCTTGCAAGGGCATTATCAATCTAACAATTTAACTCAACAAGGATGTGGAACAAGATCACCGATTCGACATTGCTGCATTCATTTTAAAAATACTCATTTGATCGACTAAAACCAAATTTTGTGTAGTTACTCTTTTGGATCCTGCGTAAAATATAGGCATCCCCTCTTTCCTGGACACCTAATTCCTTCCCACTTATATGAATATGTAAAATATTAAATTAAAAATTTTGTTCCATTGCACTCTAGGATGTACAGTGTTTCTGGCTACGAAGGTATAGGACGTTACACTCCACAGGGGGGTATTTTAGTCATGGCACTTCTAGAATGTGTTATGTACCAATACACGTCAATGTGTGCGTGAGCGCTATCTAAGCGAGAATGAGACATAGTTATATGACCGCTTCACGCTAGACAGTCAAATGCAACTGTGCGCGATGTCAACTGACGTCAAATGCAACGCATTTGACGTCAGTTGACATCGCGCACAGTGTGTTATTGTTTTATGTCGTACTTATTACAATTAAACCATTTTTAAAACTTCCCAAAATTCAAATTCCTTGATGGTTATCAAATAAATAAATTCACAACCTTCGACCTCTAACATTATGATTGAAAGACTGATTGGGATAAAACGTTACTATTCGCTATTCCGTAGTTTCATTAGGGTGTGGATCTCGCGATGGGAAATGCTGGGAAGACCAGCAGACTGAAATGAGATAGAGGACAACGCAATTGAGCTTAGGGAGTGTATCGCAAATAGCCACTCCTATGATTGCCCTATTTATGTAATAACATCACTAATTTATGCTTGTGACAATTAATGTATGTATAATAAACTTTGTACAATCACAGTATTACAAATAACTCTGTAGCTCTTTTTCTAATGTATTGAAAATTGTTATTTAAGTTGATCAACTGTAATTAATGTTATTACCAGTATAGAAAGCGCACAGGGCCGTTGAAAGATGTAGTTTTTAAATTCACAAACTATAGTCCGACCAACGTAAATTGGCGAACGGCGCCACTGTGCTCATACTGAACCTTATGAAGAGGGAATGTTAGTTCGAAATGTCACCACTCGCCAATTAACGTTGGTCGTACTATAACATCTCTTTTTTGTTGTATAATACATCTTAAATAATTGCATATAGATTCTCGGGAGTTTAAAATTTTTTGATTTTGTCGAGGAACCGATACAAGAGTAGGATCCTTTCGGTGCTTTTAGGTTGTCCGTTATATTAATATAATAAAATATTCTGTTCACTTTTTTTTCACCTACTTGTTTCAGCTGATGAAGAGTATAGACAGAGCCATTATTATTATTATTAAGGTGTGATTAATATTATTTCATTGTCTATCTATAAAATGATTAAACATTAAATAAATTTATGTACTATTATACTGTAATAATAAAAAAAAATTATACTAGCAATAGATTCGTCAGTGGCAGACTATACAGTGCCATGAGTAAAAAATCGACCTGTACCCTTGCGTTCGTTTTCTTACATGCATCTTCTAATGCGTGCTCGTAGATTTTTGAAGTTAAAATAATCGTCTTTTAATATCTAGTGTAACCAATCATGCAAGTAATCGTGAAGACTCTGTTGTCCTTCTCATTCTACCTTATCCGTTCAACGGACGTTGGATATCATCACTATGTTGACTGCGGCCCGGTGCATCTCTCCAGTAGACTGGCCAAACTATTGCTTAGTTCTTCAGCTACGATGTTCTCTTTCTTCCAGGGCTCCGACTTCAAGCAATCTCTCCCTACATTATGAGTTCCAAGATCTGATACTTCACTGAAGGTATTTACAGTATACATACGCCCGAGATATTTAAGTTTTCGGTTTCTTATTATTTTATATATTTCTTTATCATCATTTCATCCAAACCATAGCATCTTCATTCGAAACTTTAACAATCCATCTTATTTTGAGCATTCTTTTGTAGATTCACATCGAAAATACTTCAAGTCGCCTTATCATTTCTTCATTAAGTGTCCATTAGGGCTTGCATTACCGGTTTACCGGTAAACCGGTTGATCAACCAAAACGCACCATACGTAATTACTGAAAATTATTTTACCGCAAATCAAAAATTGATTCAGGTATATTATAACGAAAGTTTTTTGTAAATATTTTTTTAAATTTTTTATTCCAGTATATATTCATATACACCATATAAAAATAAAATAAATAAATATACATACAATATATATATATATATATATATATATATTAGGTGTATACAAAGTATGTATTCATACACCTAATGTATGTTTTACATACATCAATAAGTTATTGGATAAACTAATAATATTAACTCCTCACAAACAGGTAGACCAAATATTATACAGTTGTAATTAAAATGAACCAAGCTCGATGTGGCATATATATATATATATAAGTGATTATCTGATCTCCCATTACCATATCTCAGGAACAACAATAAGGACATCATATACATACATATGTATGTGACATTTTTCACCTGAAACGTATTTGAAATTATTTCGGTTTCAATCTAGGAAACCGTTTTTAGCAAAGGTAACCACAAACAGTTATACTTTAATAATCTAATCTACGTCTATTTTTTTTTCATTTACCGGTAAATAACCGGTAAACCAGAAATGGGAATAATTATTTACCGTTTACCGCTAATTGCAATTGACGGTGAATTGCAAGCCCTAGTGTCCATGTTTCAATTCCATAAAATAATACCGAGAATACACAGCATTTGATTATTCGTATTCATAATCGTTGTGACTGCACAAAGGTTGCATGAGCTTGCTCAATGAGGCATTGATTTCAGTAGAAGAATCCCATTTTCATCTCTAATTTATATTGCAAGTCAGCTATAGAAGTGGTCCTTCAGATCCATTTTAAAAAGTAATATGATAACGATTATGTGATTGCTGGTTAGATACCAATTATCGTTACAATCGAACACCAATCACACAATCACAGTTAGAGATGTGCTACATGGTTTGCAGTGATGAGGTCAAAATCACAAACTGTGAGTCAGTCACTGATATTTTGAGTCACACTAAACTATCAGTGAATGAATATCGTGATTATTTATTTTATTTTATTTATATTTAGTTGTGAACCATAATTTGGCGCATACGCATTTGAGAAGAAAATATTTATGAAGGATTGACGTTATAATTCGTGATCAACGCCATCTAGTAGATTTTGTCAAAACGTTTTACGCATTTTACCCGTAACGCTGAAAATTTGACTCAATTTTTTTTTTAGTGTTTTTATTCTCTTTGTGTCAATATTGAATTAGATATACATTAATTATTTACACTAGAATATATTTATTACGCAAATGAAGTATTAATAATATAATTAAATATGTTCAAAATCATGTTTTTTCTTTCGTGTATTGCGATATCGCACAGCGCGTGTGCATTATTAATGAAACTGTGATCACAGTCACAGTTTTCAATCACTAATATTATCGAATACCAATCACAATCACACCGGTTACTTAAGAGCAACATTTTTCTCATCACTGATGGTTTGTATGTTTCCGCGCTTACATAAGGACAAGTCAGTATTTTTTTTTTTAATTGAACATTAATCGTGGCTGCTCCTAAACCTATTCAAGGTACGTCAATAATAGTTGTCTTTTTCTTCATCTTCTACAGTTGTGGCACTCGTTAGTCATTCTGAAGGCGAGCTACTGTAACTGTAGCGATATTTTTTCACCGGATCTGTACAATGTAAGGGTCCTTCCCTACCTTGAACTACGCCATCGTTGCGCCAAATGGTGTATCTAAAGTATTCAAGTGCGCGCGATTGTACAATAGAAAATTGACCTTAGGGTTGTAAGAACATCGTTTTTTGATTTGGAAATACCACCACAAACACTAAATTAGATAAGTTAACGGTGATCAATTTACTTTTTATTGATAATGTTGCCAATCTTTACAATATGTTCCTGGATATAAAAATAAATAATCAAATGTATAAGTTCGAAAGATATACAGGAAAATTCATTTTATCGAAAAAATATTTTTGTTACTACCAGGATTCAAACCTGGACCTTTTCCTATCCGGGAAAATGTGTTTGCCAATTACACCACGCATAACAGAGTAAATTTTCGAACAATTTTGTATTAAAATAGCACAGAACTGTGTTTTGAAAAAAACTGCAACCTCACAATAAGAATGTATTCTAATGTATCAAAATTGAATATAAATGAATTGATAATTCTGGCGTCTGCAGTCGGTTTACTCAAAGGTATTTGAGATTCTATAAAAATAATGTAGATGGCTTTCAAATAATGGAACGACAGGTGTATTAATTTGAAAAAATGTAACATATAGGTTCGAAAATTTGTCAAGAAAAATACTGGCGTTATAACACAATTGGTAGTGTACTTCCCCGGATTGGAAATAGAGATCCAGGTTCGAATCCCGGTGACGCAAAAACAATATTTTTCGACAAAATTGATTTTATATGTATATATTTATAATTAATACATTAATTTAGTATTTAAAATATTACAGACCGTCTGTTCTGAATAATTACAACTTCACAATAAGAATGTGTTTTCCTTAATAGAATGTATTCGCATTAAAATAATCTTTAATTGATAGAAAAACTAATAAAACAGTAGTATAATTATACAATTATTATAATCATATTTCTGTTGTATTTTTGTAGATTTAAAAAATTAAATTAATTATTTCCCTGTATTATTGGACAGGCTATTTCTTGTTTTGAATATTTAGAACCACTTTATATTTTAACATTATTATAATATCAGCTTTTCGAATACCCACGCCGTAATAAAAAAAGCTATTAAATATATTTCCATTTTGTTCGTGTAATTTTAACGAAACATAAAGATTGAACAGGCACATAATATACTGCTAAATGATTTAGACGAAGGGCTAATGGCGGCACTCATGTTAATGCTTCCTTATGTACAACTATGAGTTCATGAACGTTGTAAAATCCTCAATTTATGGCATGTGTTTCGTGATGTTTATAAATTATTTCGGATTATATAACGGGCCATGTTAGGCTGTTGTAGGCCTTACGCCTGTGAGGCTAGTCCTTTTTAAATCCACATTAATAGTGCCTACTTTGCTACTTATCCAATAATTTGACATAGCCCAATTTGGGATTTAGTAAGATTGGCGAATGACGAACGCGAATCATTTATTTTTATTTTTATAATAAGTATTTTTCCTTGCTTTAAGGAATTACTACGAATTTAGTCACCGATTAGAATAACCCTTGTTTATGTAAATGTCTTCGATAGCTGGTTCTCAGCATTCCGATTAACAATAAGCACACATATGCTATATGAACTGCACTAACCTTTTTAATTTTGCAGTCTTTCTGGTCCGATGTTGTTATTCTTTTAGCTGGATTAGCGCTCACTGGTTTGAATTTGAACCGCTGGACTGGTCGAAGCACAGAATGTAATTGAATGACGGCTGTCGGTTACCGTCTTCTTAGCTTTTCGAAAAAAGGCGGCAATACTCATACACACACACACACGTGTACATTATTATAAACCAGAAAACCCAGTGGTGCCAATCGATGTAACGAGGCGCGTAAACAAGCCATTTGAACATTTATAGTATAATATAGGTATTTAACTTGAAAGACCAAGATGACCGATTATACTTTGGATGTCTATCGCCTACACAGCCAGCCATTATTACCATCGACGACCTCTGAATGCATCTCCCAATTATCGGTGCGTAAAACCAGCGCTCCTGACAGCCGCAAGTTTAGTTAGGTTTTTCATCGTACGGATATCGTACATTTCTAAATTGTAACAGTGCTCAACAATATACGTTAGTCAACCGTAAGTTGTTTCATCTTTCCATTCTCCAGCCTACTCTGCCCACACTCATATATCTCATACTTTTTTACTTACTTATTTTAATTTCCACAAAACTATTCTGGGATATATAAATTCAATTACAAATTTTCTCCGCATTTAATTAAAAAGGTAAAACGGCACGTATTTTCAGTTTTATAATGACGTAACCTTTATGATACCTCAGCAATATTTTTTCTGAGTTAGCAAATCATGTTTTAGAGATAAGTCATGCTTTTGATAAATACAATATCGTTGAAATTTTACACGTAAGCAATAGAGAGAGGCCTTGGAGTAGATAATTTAGACAGCAATGTATTATTAATTAACAAGCATTATTTTACATAGTAAATGACATTTTATTTAAGATATACCCTATTTTATTGCTTTTACTCCGACAATTATTTTTATGGATTAGTTAGTGTACGTTTGATGAAGATACAGTATTATCGAAATCGGTCCACATCAAAGTAATCAACATAGTTAATATAGAGTTAGTTATATGTTTTTTTAAATTTTTTTTATTCTTTTAATCCACATTGTACATTCGTTTATAGGTCAAATAAATATTATTTAGATATGAAAATATATATTTTAAATGCTGGACATTGCAGGGCACGTGCGAGTGTAAAGTATTTTTATAATCTGTCCTAATTTTTTCAAAATTAAATTCTTTCTGTTAATTTTTTTACAGCTCAAATATCTGGTAACTTTGTTTTGATATGAAGTAAACGTGAAGTTATCTTCCAAAACGATTCGAAGGGGTTCAAGCGTTAGCTCGTAATGTAATAAAGTTGATGTTACATTTGTTCTTTATTTTGGTCAAAATTTCCTTTTTTGTATAAAAATTCTGACAATAATTTTCTAGCAATGAGAAAAAATGCTACTCTTGACTCACTGGTGTGATTGTGATTGGTATTCGATAATATCAGTGATTGAAAACTGTGACTATGATCACAGTTTAATTACTAATGGGCTTGCGCATGCGCCACACGATATCACAATACACGAAATAAAAAATATATAATTTGGAGCGTATTTACATGATTGAAACCTCATTTGCATTATAAATATATTTTAGCACAAATACTCATCGTAAATCTAATTTAATATCATCACAGAAAGAATGAACACGCTTTGAAATATGTAAATTTATTTTTCGAGTCAAAATCTCTGCAAATATGCGTAAAACGTTTTGGTAGAATCTACTAGATGACGCTGATTCAAGTGATAATCGATTTAAACAGCGGCGTCAAAATTTTTAACCAAAAACATTGTATCACGATTCACGATATTTCCAGATATTCAATCACCGATAGTGAGTGTGACTCAAATATATCAGTGATTAACTCATGGTTCGTGATTTTGAGCTCATCGCTATAATTTTATTTTAAAACTGCGTTACAAACGCGTCTACAAATTTTGCGTTACAAATTTTCAGGTAGTTTAGAAGAGGATAAGAAAACAATGTTATATTTTAGAGTCACTTGTAATCTTTTTTAAAACAACATAAAAATATAAAAATAAAAAAATAAAAAAAATAAAATAAAAAAATATATAAAATGTACGAGTTATATATTACGTGCTCGAAATCAGAAAAAAAAATTACTCTAAATTATTTAGCGACACTTTAAAAAAAATCACTTTATAAGCGATGGACGACATGAACGAAAAAATCGTTTTTTTTTTTTTAACTTTGAAGCTGGTATGATATGAAGATATCTTGTCGTTCCAAAGGCACGATATCGATTTGGTTTAATTGTTAAAGAACAACAACTTCACCAATTTTAACATTATTTATGTTTATAGTAGTATGAGTGTCAAGTCCACTATATTTCACGTATGTAGACCTTGCTAAATTACGAGTCGAAAATATTCATGGAGTATGCACACATTCTCAACCGTCACCGTTAAATATTATTGTTTAAGAACGGAAAATATTATTTTTACAGTATCAGTAGGTTTAATTAAGTCTACATAGGTACTTAGAAATACATATTTGCGTATAATAATGGGTTATTTTATGTATTTGCTTCAGGGCCCGAATCATCTAATAAAAATAGTCTGGCCGCTCGACATTCGATGACTTTTAGATTTTTGTACTCAATGTATAATTTGGAGTAAATTAAATATTTCAGTTAATCGTAATATATCACTTTTTAAAATGTTTATATCTGTGACATGGTCATGATTAGGCCCATGCGGCTTCAACATTTTCGAATCATATTTTTAATACGTATCTTCCCTTAAAATATGTATATCGTGTTACATATGCCGATTCTGATTGCTGTCGTTGCCGGTAACAACGCCATTTTGACCTTGCCTTTCGACGGGCCGCGTGAAGTTCCTGGAACCACTCAACTACCCTTCCGGCCACTGCGCCCCCCCATCCCCAAACCACATCCGCTGCGCCGTCACACCCCGCTGCACGTATCTTTACCCCTCGCTGCACCACGCAACAATATAATACAATTTCTCATTTTGATGGGGAGAAGATCTTAGAAGTGATTAATGAACAAAACTGTCAGCGCCTGCTTTTATCAACTGATGCAGATTAAAAGTATTCAGAGACATTTATCCGCTGAGACAGCCCGTCTACTCATAAATGCATTTGTGGTGTTACATGTGGACTACTGTATTAATATTTATGCTAGATAGATTACAATATATTCTGAATGCGGCAGCACGAATAATAAGGGGTGTTTTTTTTTGAGTTTTTTTGAAAATTGTTAGCTTTATTGGAAAAATAATTTTATGCCATTAGTGTTTAAATATGATTTCGCGTTTGTGGACTTAATAAAGCGCAATCTGGAAGTCTAATTTTCGACCACTTTTTGGACCAGCTGGGGACGTATATCGGCAATAACGCGACGAATGTTGGTTTCCAAGTCGTCTATCGTCTCTGGTTTATCGGCGTAGATTAGCGACTTCACATTTCGCCACAGAAAATAATCCAAAGTTCAAAGAAAATAATTCATACGATCTTGGAGCCTAATTCATAGGTCCATTATGCAAAATTATGTACTCACCGAATGTTTTCTTTAATAAATTGTTTGTGGCGCGCGCTGTGTGGCATGTTGCGCCGTCTTGTTGAAACCGCAGCTCTTCCACATTAATACCATTCAATTGGGTTTCTAAAAAGTCAGTAATCATGGATCTATTGCTGTGCTGTGATGGCGAAACGACTCATTCGAGTCCTCTTCAATACTACGCTCCACTGTAGCAACAGTTTCTTCGGTGCGCACTGTGCGACGTCTCTGCAGATGTGTATTATCAATTAGAGTATGCGTGGTGCGAAAATGATCCACGATTATTCGAATCACTTGCTCGGATGGACGGTTATGTCTACCGTAAAATGGACGTAAAAAATTGCAAGTGTTCTGGCATAAGTCTATTCATAGTGAAATGGCACACCAAACAGCACAAATCAGTTATCAGCTGTCAAATTGGCTTGTCGCTGGAAAAAGTGTTGCTAATTCTAAAAACAAACCTTAAAAAAAAACATTTTTTATCCGTATTATGTATGTAATGTAATAATAATATATGTCTAAATTCTTGCACATAAGGTCCATTTTGCGTGAATTACATTGATTTCATTTTTCTGAAAGAGTAGAATTTACATTGCGCTGATTGATGTACAAGGCGACACATAACAGAAGAATTATACAACCGACCAGCCGTTGTCAAAAGTCTAAGTTTAGTGAACGGGCATTTGCAGTGGCAGGTGCAATAACGTGAAAATCTTTGCCCCCCGTTATAAGGAACAGTGCATCAGACAATTTATTCAAAATCAGGCCTTTGCACAAAATCATGCCCGTAGGTTCGAATAATAATTTTCTATAGTATCATACACACATAACAGTTCAATTATAGTATAAATATTGCAAATTTTATTAATGATTCTGTCAAAATTATTTCTAATGTTTAATATGGAACATTATCATTACAATATTACTATGCAAAAAAGATTACGTAAATAAACATATTAATTGTTTCTTGACAAAAGTAACTTTAAAATTATCTACATAACAAAACAGTGATTCGTAATTATCATCGTATATTTATAATCGAAATTAATAATTTTTTAATTAGCGTAGGTATAAATAATTTTTTTTATGAAAATGGCGGAATTTAAATTATCCAACCTTGTTATTATTATTATTATTATTATTTAAGACTTTATTTTATAAAGTGCTAAAATTTATTACACTTTTCTACTGTTCAGTAATTCAAAATGAAATACTAGAGACATTTATTATTTATGCAGTTATTTATTTGTAAAAGGCGATGAGACATTTTTTTTCCATTTATAAAATAGATTAATTCCATTTGTACATGTCATTCAAAATATAATTGTTCGTACAAAAAGTAAAGTACTCAGTTCTTATTTAAAAGTTCCGACAAAATTTTAATCCGATTCTACCCTGGTTAACAATCCAAGTACATTGGTTTTATTGCTATTAAAATATTTCTTCAAATATCGATATATTTTTTTCAAGTTTTACCTTTAAAGTAACTCTTCGTCCTTGGGTCGCCTTGATGTACAAATGTCGTGATTCAAGTCATTTTTTCAACAAATCTCTTCTGCGATACAATGTCTTCATATTAGTGGGAAAATTTTCTATTTTTGCTAATGATTTTTGTACGTTGGTATGCTTGAAGTTACTTCGTAACCCATATCTTGAATTGCTTTTTGTCATTATTTCTAGGTTTTGCGTACACGTACATGTATGTACTTAATTGAATATAAATTGATAAATCCAGAGAAAAAATATTTATGTTTGAAATTGAGTGTATAGAAATAACCCGTCAATAGTGACGGGAAATTAGTGAACGTTATGTTCTTGAATAATTAACTAATTTATTTTTGAATAACTATGAAATAAAATCAAATTTTGTTTTTATTTATCGATTATTTGGTTTATTATAATTATGTATGAAATATGACACACTAAGTGGTCGCCTCGTGCGTGCTCTTTTAACCATATTTTTCATAACATTCTTGCACACTTCGCAAATTCAGCAAATTCATTTCGAATATTATCGTTGGCTTATTGGCCTTTTCTTTCAAGTACCGCACAGATTTGGGAGCCGCCAAATCAGGTGATCGAGGAGACCAGTCGATATCACTACTTTTTGACATTATGCGGCCGGGAAAAATTTCTCGCAAAATATCAAGTGTATCTCGGGCTGTGTGTGAGGTGGCACCGTCCTGTTTAAACCACGTGTTGCAGGCCCAATCGATCCAATTCCAACATGTGACCATAGCGATCACCATTAATTGCATTAATAACATTGCCGTTATTATTTAGATAAAATGTTTTAATGACTTCAACACTGTTGAGGCGTCAGATGCTCCATAATGCATTGTAATCAACTACTCTCTAGGGTTACCGAATGCGAACTGAAAAATGTCTACCAAACCCAAGTGGCGGCCAAATAAAATCGGCCTGGAACAAAATATTCACCTGTGCTTATTTTATTATTTATCAATTTCTCTATAAATTACATATTTTTTCTTCAGTCTTTGAATTTTGATAGATAAAACGTACGCAAGTATCTATGTATCTAGTGTGATGTCAATTTTCCACATTCAATATTATCATGACCGATTCGATTTCTGCTTTTGTTTAACATTATTTATTAATATATTGTTGTTATATGATTTAGTTGCTATTATGTGTTTAGGATAAAAGAAAGCGAAAACTCAAACGAAGAAAATAATGTATTGATGAAAGAGAAGATAAATAATACTGTATTTATATCAATATATAGGCAATGCACATCTTGTGATAACGATGGCTTCGAGAATTTTCTGGACGCTTCCGGACTATCGGTGTGTGGAACCACGCAGTATGTTACGATATATTCAGGAAATTTGGAGATTAGTGTTAGTGTAGCAAATGCCAAATAATGATAAATGTTATTTAGAAGAGCACATTCTTATTGTGAAGTTGTAATTATTCAGAACAGACGGTCTGTGATATTTTAAATACTAATTAAATATATTCATTAGAAAGACATACATATAAAATCAATTTTGTCGTCAATCCACTAGCATGATCCGATAATGCACGTTTCTCGAATTGGAAGAGATCCAGGTTCGAATCCCGGTATATCTAATTAATACATTTAATTTGTAATTAATGATAATCGTATCCAATACTCAAATTATTTCTTGTTTTCTGCTGGAACTAGTCATGACCTAACCGGTCACCTACCCTCGCCGTCGGTGCCCGGGGTGATTAAGGGGTGATGGTGCTCACTATGTGACGTCACAGGCCGCCGGGCAAGGCGCCAAATGACCGGTAATTCGTATAACGGGAGGTGCTCGCATCACACTTCGGTGCGACTGTAGTAAGCGTTACCATGGTTACGGTAACGTCTAAACTAAACTGCTAAATAATTATCCGCTGGATAAATTTATTCCATCGTTAAATACCCTGTCCTTATTAGAACCGTCCACTTTCTTTCAGGTTGATTTCGATAGAAATACAACTATACTAAATTTCAATTTGACCATTAAACCACAACTGATTTTGTGGACACGATAACTCGTGTGTTTCTTATCATTTTCTGAAATATTAACCTGGTAAATATCTCGGCTACTCTACTACTTAAAACTCTGTTATATTGAGCCTAAAAAAAAAACAATAAACCCACTTCAACACGAAGATCAACCTGTTTTTGATTCGATCAGTGCTGGAAGGGGTTTTTATCCATATCATATGTAGATTACCCTTAGATCAAACGTTAGCGATCATTACTTTATTTGCAGCCGAACCATTGCCTTTTCAACCAGGATATTATTTTCTTCAATATTTGCAAAATTGTTTTGTGGCCTCATTTTGTATTAATAATTAGACAAAATACTTTGTTTAAACCACTATTTATTAATTATTCTACATGTATCGATACCTATGGTATTTTCTTCAGGAAACAATGTATTATGAAATTAAAAATATATAAGCATAGATAAAAACAAAACTATAAAATGTAGAATAAGTGAGAACTAATATGAAAACAAATTTAAAAGGTGACTATTTGCAAAAAGAATTTGATTGTTTGTAATATTAAGCTTGCTATTAATACTTTTTCTTATTTCTAAAATTTCAAATTTATCTAACTGTAAACCCCTATTATTTGTATGAATAATTTCTAAACCCTTATTAATATCAAAGGAATGGTTTGATTCCAAAAGATAATTGGAAAATTCTGGATAGTTATTGTTATTTAGGTATCTCAAATGCTCTTTAATTCTAATATCAAAATTTCTGAAAGTTTTACCTACATAAAAATAATTGCAATCACTGCAAATTAATTTGTAGACCCCCGATTTAGTATATTTATATTTAGTCATCTTTAAAATTTGTTTTCATATTAGTTCTTACTTATTCTCCATTTTATAGTTTTGTTTTTTTCTATGCTTGTATTTTTTAAATTTCAGTGTCCATTGTTTCCTGAAGAAGATACCATAGGTATCGAAACATGTAGAATAATTAATAAATAGTAGTTTAAACAGAGTATTTTGTATAATTATTTGGATATTCTTTGTCTTCCAGGGCTTCATTTGCTAGCAATTTTGCCTTCAATGATCAAATGCAGGATCTTATATTTTTTTGGGTGTATTAGGCTATGTCCAAAATATTGTCAATTTTCGGGAATTTATCGTTCAAAGGGTTCTTTTTCCTTTCAACTCAACTTATTTTTAGAAGTTGTATGTAAATCCAAATCTTAAATACTTCAAAGTCGTTGTAGCATTATTTCAGTGAGTGTCCATGATTCTATTCCGTATGAAAGTACAGGCAACACGTAGCACCGTATCATAAATTTGTGAAGTTGCAAACTATGTCCATTATATAATTCTGTAATACTACATTTATTTTCATCCTTCCTTTGTCATACTTCTCTTAATGACAATTTATTCAAGCGACGCGACGCGACCAGCGAACTGACGCTCTCTGCTCTTCGTATTTAGGGCGTGGATGACTGCAGTGTATCCGTTTGATTTATGATACTAATTTCCGTTTACATAGAGCATGATTTAAAAATACGAAAGATTGTTGATGTTTGTGGCGTTACCTTTGTGGTTAGATATAATTAACCTTTCCTCTCCGATGATGTAAACTGAGTTGACATTGCCTCTAATTATGGGAATATCTCTGTATATACAATAAATACAGAGTTCATACTTTAGGTATTTCTCTGTAATATATACGAAATGTATTGGATAAAATACTATACGCAACGGTAAAAAATGTTTCCTTGTAAAACCTGACGTGAATTTGTCAATATGTGTATGTGTATGTGCGGAGAGGTGCGAATGGCGTAGTGCGTGAGGCGCGGGGTGCTGGATGACGATCGTCACTTTAGTGTCGAGGCGTGCGCTGGCCGAGTTAGATGTGTCTTATGTGTTTTTATTCTATCGCCCGTGTCTAATTTTTACACTTTGCAACTTTTACCCAATAATTGAAATACATACTCACTATATATCAACTATTATTTGAATGATTAATATAAGTAATAAATGTAAAATATTCATATTTATCCGAATTAAAAATTGCACCAGAACCCGCGTTTTTATTTTAACACCGTAAGGGAAACTTTGAAGATTGTATCGATATTTAACTTTGTATAAACCACTGTGAGTTATTTTTACGTCAATCGAATTCGATACTGACGTATCTTCATCAGGACTATAAAATATTAAAACGATATCTGTTTAGACTGTTTCTGTCTTGCGCTAAAGTTAGAGACCAAACATCACACCCGTATATAATGATCGATTGTGTCAGTGTTGTATAACGTTTGATCTTTAAATTTTGTGACATCAGAATTGATGACAGCAATTTCTGTAAAGCAGTTTCCTGTTTTGATCTTGCTATTTATTTTTTGTTAGATATCATTATTCCATGTCACATTTGTTCCCAGATATTCAAACTATATTTAACCGATTGAAAAGCTTTGTCTCGTATATCTATGCATAGTTTATTTAAAAAGTTGAGGCTGACTTTGAAATGTCCGGTGCCTTTGCTACGTGGAAACAGTTTCCCCATTGCTCCAATTTTCTAACACGTGTGGAGGCTGATGAGGAAGTTGCTCGGCTACTAAAATTAGATTAAGGTTAAATGGTGCAGCACTCAATAAAACTAATTAAATGTATTAATTATACATATAAAATCAATTTTATCGAAAAATATTGTTGTTGCACTACCAGGATTCGAACCTGGATCTCTTTTTCCCATCCGGAGAAGGTGCATTACCAACTATGCTATAGCGCTAGTAATTTTGACGACAAATTTTCGAACATATATGTTACACTTCTTCAAATGAATACATCTGTCGTTCCATTATTTGTAAGCCATCTACATTGTTTTTACGGAATGTTGTAGCATAGTTGGTGATGCACCTTTCCCGGATTGGAAAAAGAGATCCAGGTTCGAATCCCGGTAGCGCAACAACACTATATTTTGATAAAATTGATTTTATATATATCTTTATAATTAGTATTTATTATTTAATTTTTATTTACGTTATTTTGTTTTTCAAAGATTGCTTATTTAGGTACATAAATATAAATACCTTACATGTATAGCACATATTTGTTTTCTTGCCCTTTTTTATAAATGTAACATTAATGACCTAATCGCCTTTTCTAATCCAGGTACTGGGCCCGGGATAATTCAAAATCGAATCTTGAAATCTCTAGATTGCGATTTTGGCTCGAGATTGGATTCACTACTCGTAATCCCTTCTGAACCGAAACGATCTGATAGCTGATAATCTAGCCCCAGTCATGGCGAACCTTTTTCCACAAGTGGGTCGAATAATTTTTCCATTTTTTATAAAAGAAATCCTTCGCGTGTCAGATAATAAAATTAAAATTAATTTTTAAAATTAACATACTTTGTATAAAACACTTTTAAATAATTTGACGTCTGGTTTCGATACTACTCTAAGAGGTTTTTAGTGATGATGAAATAAAACGCGTTGTTGGTGAAAAATATAAAATAGGTCAAGACTAGCGCGGCTTTCCTCCGTTGAAGTCTACAGTCTGGATACAGATGTCGTTTCCGTCTTTAGTCAACTGGAGACGGCGACGATAGCGGTGAATTTGAATCGCCGTCCCCAAACTACTGTATTTACATCAAGACAGACGCACACTAACTGATCCATAAAAAAATAATAAAAATTCAATTGTCTCACACGGTTTTCTTTAGCATCTCTATTTGTTTCTACTAATACAACTTCGAAGGTGTTCAGATTTCGTTTCTGAAATCTGATTAGGTTAGGTTTCGGATCAGGGTCTAATACAGCTGGATATTTTGTCTTATTATGTGAATTAAATATTTTAGATATATCTATGTGGTTAAACATTATCATCATTATTTTCATCCCTTTATCCTGGGAGGGTGTCTAATAGTGATGAGCTAAACCGTTATTTTAACTGTTATTGTGACTGTGATTGTGAAATTTGTGTTCGATTGCAACTATGATAAGTAACTGATTATTCGTAATTCGGCAAGCAATCGCTGATATACTGGAAACTAAACCTCTAACAGTAAAATATCAGTTAATAATCATAGATATAAAAGAAATACCAAACGCACAATCACAGTCACAATAACATATAGCTCATCACGAGTGTCCAACCCTAGGTTTTGACATTTTTCAAAACGTTGTGCTGTTTGAATTTGCGCGCCTAGGTCTGGGTAGCCTACTTTGCCGACTTGTGATGATTAGCGGTCTAAATGGACGAACCAGGGACGAGAATCCAATCCTGGGGGGCAGCGGAGCGAGACGTCACTTTTGGTGAGAACACTCGAAAAGAGGGCAGCGGGTCGGTGGAGTCGCTCTCCAAAGGAATATGGCGGCGAGAGATGGCGTAGATTAAGAGTAGGATTACGACGGTGGATCCAGAGATGTATGGGCCTGGTACACCGGCGGATTAAGGAGAGACAAGGTGGCATGCGAGTGATGGCCGATAGATGGGCGTTACGGATATAAAGGGTTTTTCATTAAGGGCGCTCAAACTTTTTTTTAAAATAAAACAAAAACGAATGAATATATTTAAAATTTTTTTATTATGTTTTGAAGTACATTTAGTGGCAATTATGTATGAAATTCAATTTCCCTCGCATGACCACCGCGGGCACGTTTGCAGAAGTCCAATCGTTGAATCCAATTTTCCACCACTTTTTCACATAATTCGGCCCGAATCGCACCAATTTCGCGTTCAATATTTTCTCTTAGCTCTTGTAACGTTACCGGCTTGTTGGTATAGACCAAAGATTTAACATAGCCCCAAAGAAAATAGTCCAATGGTGTTAAATCGCATGATCTAGGCGGCCATTGAACTGGTCCATTTCGCGAAATAACACGCTCACCAAATTTGGTTTTCAATAAGTCAATTGTTGGGTGTGCCATGTGACTGGTAGCGCCGTCTTGTTGAAACCACATATTGGCCAAGTCCATACCTTGCAATTGAGGCCAAAAATAATCAGTTATCATGGAGCGATAACGATTACCATTCACAGTAACATGACGATTAGCATCATCAACAAAAAAGTATGGTCCAATGACACCTCCGGCATGTAATCCACACCAATCAGTGATTTTTCCGGGATGCAATTGTGTTTCGTGAAGCACGTGTGGATTGGTGCCTGCCCAATAACGCATATTTTGCTTGTTTACATATCCATTGAGCCAAAAATGAGCTTCGTCGCTAAAGATGATTTTTCGATGGAATTCAGCATCATTTTCAAATTGTTGTGCAGCCCAATTGAGGAATTGGCGACGCTTCAAATGGTCAAGCGGCTTTAGTTCTTGTGTCAACTGGATCTTGTATGGATGTAGACCAAGATCTTTTCGCAAAATTCGCCACAATGACGTCACAGAAATGCCCAATTGTTGAGAACGTCGTGTTAGTGACTCATTTGGGTCATCAAGAACAGATGCTCTAGCGGCGGCAATATTTTCCTCACTTCGTGCATTTCTTTATCTCACTGGCACTGGAACATTGTGTAGCGACAATGTGTTTTCAAATTTTTGCACCAAACGTTGAATTGTTGATGTGGCAGGCAAGTGATGACGACGATAAAATGGTCGTAATGCTCTTAAAGTTGCGGTGAGCGAACGCGAATTTTGGTAGTAGATTTGAATAATTTGCAAGCATTGCTCCGATGTGTACTGCTCCATGATGATTTGCCAACTAAGTACGAGTGTTAACCTCAAAAAAAATTGAAGATATATGGCGTAGTTTTTTGTCCCTGTTGAAAGAAAGTTTGAGCGTCCCTATTGAAAAACCCTTTAGCTGAGACGGGATGGTGTCTGGTCTATCTTCTGGAGCAAGAGATGAATCCTGGTTCAGGTGTTTGGCGGCCCTGATCCGGAAAACTCCGTAAATTGATAAAATAAATAAAAGTGACCTCCTTTAGAGAAAAGTTGACCTGAAGAAAGATGATCTAAAGAACATTTTGCGTGCATCCAATGTCGGGATTGATTGTGTTTTGTGAATCAGAATTTTGAGTCGATGATCATCCCATCCAAGGTAGCAGACGATACCAGAGCACACACAATTGAGGACCTAGACTGAATTAAATCGGCGGCGGCCCCTATGACTGCCTATCCTCTAGGGCCCAAAGGCAAAGTAACAATGTATCAGTAGATATGGTGTAAATCACTCTGATTTTGCATAAATCACTAATTGTTACAACACTGAAGTGATTGCATGTACGTCCTGATGAAAGTGTACGACTGAAAAAATGGTTTATACAAAGTTTGTTATTTAAAAAAAATTTAAATAATTGAATTGTGTAATATGTTGGGTGTTACTGAATCTTTCGTAACGATACATTAAAGAATAAAAGTACTCCCCTTTTTCAGTGACGCGAAGAATTAAAGTTTTTTAATTTCTAAATTCTTGCCTGCAAGCTGTTTCCGATCTGTTTATGCTCGACATGTGAAATTTAGCAGGCTGCGGCTGCCGTCGGGAGATTTAATCGAAATAGTGGTTAAAAATATGATATTTATGCGATTTTAGACTATATATTCTGCTCTGCGAGCGCCGTATTTGTGTTGAATTTGACAGCGTATTATTACAATTAAATATGATAAAAAATGGTGAAATTTAATAATAAATTAAATCAAAATAATCTTCAAATTCCACATTTACCTACTGTTTATGCGCCTTGTTACTTTAATTAGCACCACTGGGTTTTTTAATTTATAATAATGTACATGTGTGTGTGTGTGTGAATATTGCCGTTCTTTTTTCGGAAATCTAAGAATACGGTAACCGATAGGCATCATTTTTATTACATCTCGTGCTTCGATCAGTCCAGCGATCCAAATAAACCACCAGTGTGCGCTTCGGTCGGTCGAAATCTAAAGAAGGCAACCCAGCTAAAAGAACAATAACATCGGACCAGAAAAATAGCAAAAATAAAAACGTTAGTGCAGTTCAAATATCACATTTGTACTTATTGTTAATCGGAAACCTGGCAACCAGCTATCGAAGGCATTTACATAAGCACCTAAATACTGTTTTATTAGCCACACTAGCTTTGCTGACCACAACACATAGGCAGAAGCTACTATGTTAATATTTCATATGAAAATATATTTTTATTTTCGCAAGAAGACCTGGAAGAGTGCCATAGCTGTGGATATATCCATTACATATGCATTGGAGTTATCTGTGACGGCGATCCAGGATCTGGACTTGTGGATGTATATTACGAGCCGAGCCTCATCTGATTAAGGCCTCTACATGTCAATACAGACGTAAAAAGTGAATTTAAATATTTTTTTTACCAAACAAATGCTATTGTCAAAATACAAAAATAAGTGGAACACGTTTCACCGCCAAATACCGACTAGCTATTGGCGGCATCAAGTGGCTTTAATGTATAACAACAGCGGAATTGTATGGAACTATGTGTTACTGCTATAGCACGTCGGATATTGGTACGAATCTAGAACCAGTATAGAAACTTTTAATTTGTATTTATTAATACATCGTAAATGTCGGTACATTGTACCAAAATTTATACATTGCATTAAGTTTTCAAAAATAAAGTGACTTGCGACCTGAATGTGTATACATATTTAATGATATATCGGCTTGATGGGGTCAATACAGCTTGAAATATATTGCAGTATATATTACATAAGGTGTCCAGCGGAAAAATTTCAAAATTACATTGTAATTGCTCGTAAACCATCAGGGTGAGGTAAGTGGGAGGGGTATTGTTCGACGCGCGTAATTTGCGGATTTTCCAGTCGCAATGAGTTACTTTTCGGGAGCGCACCGTGCGTTCGCGGTTGAGAAATATTTAAAGTGCGGTGATTCATTGGTTCGTGCGCGTCGCGCTTTTTGTACTCACTTTAATATTCGACTAGTAAGTGATGGGCCGAACACGCAACTTATCTGGATTGGGTGTAAAAGTTCAGACAAGAAGAGAATGATTAATCAAAATCATCCAGACCATCAACGTCCGCAGGGACGCCAGAACATGTGGCTCAAGTTCGACGTCAAATTATGCGCAATCTGCGTAAATCGATAAGGAAGATTGTAGCCTGTACTGGAATAAAAAAATCAACAGTGAACGTTATTTTGAAAAATAAACTACAGTTTCACCCATAAAAACTACAAATCGTGCAGTTTCTCAACGAAAATCGCTATTTTTTACATGAAAGCTTAGCAAAAACGATGCTGGAACGTTTTGGAACAGCACGAATGCTTGGAAACATATTGTTTACTGACAAAGCACATTTTCATATCGATGGCTATGTAAACAGAACATGAGATATTGGTGCCCCGACAACTCAAGGGAACGCCATCAAAAACGTTTGCATTGTCCAAAAACGACAGTGGTGTGCAATTTCTGCCTGAGGGATAATTGGTCCTTATTTTTTTAACCAGCGAGAGACAGTCACTGCTGACGTTTGCCGAATGATCGATGAGTTTTTGGTACCGCAAGTTTCAATGGAGAAGCTGAGGGAAATTTTAATTAATAAATTAATCAGCAAGTATGGAGACATACCCTGAGCACCTCGGTCACCGGACCTTACACCGTGCGACTTTTTTTGTGGGGATCCTTAATTCGAGAGTTTACAGCGACAATCCTCGATCAATTCAGGCCCTACAAGAAAATATCCGCCGTGAAGTTACTGCCATTGAACCAACGCTTTGCTCTCGCGCGTTCGCAAATTTAAGAGTCCGATTGCAAAGGTGTCTTGAGAGAAATGGACGGCATTTAGACGATATTGTTTATAAAACGTAAAATCCGCATCGTTAAACTCCATTTTGTATAAATAAAATATGAGAATAACCCTGTAGTTTTTTATTTTTATCTAATATTAAACTTGAAAATTTTCCGCTGGACAGCCTTTGTATTATATATTCATGTTGGCAGACTGTTTTTCTCGACTCTCATCATATATATTATTTGAATAGCTATTGTAAGAGGACAAATATCTGTGTGGTGCTGTTTATCGGCGATTTGAATTACTGATAGTGTTTTTACAGTGAAATGTTTGTCTTTTCTCATCGAAAGAGTATCCGGTAAACAAGACTATGCATTATGCTGTGATATTTATCTAATCTTGCGAATCCATTTTTTATGTGAATTGAATACAGTTTTTTAAGTGAATTGAATATAGATTTTTAAGTGAATTTGAAATCTTAGAACATGTTTCTTTAATATATAATATAAAACAAATTTGAAAGATATACAGAAAAATCAATTTATCGAAAATATATTTGTTTGTCACTGGGACACGAACTCGGAAATTAATTTTTCGTAATTTTAAATGGTTAACATAGCAAAATTGGTAACGCAGTTTCGCGACGTGGATAATTTCCGGATTCAATCAAATATTTTTTCGATAGATTTTTTTTGTAACTAACTAACTTACCATCACGCCGTTTCCACGCTGGAGTAGACAGAGAGAATAGAGCGCTATATTCTTCTGTCTTGACACACAATTCTCGCTTCATCCACATTAATAAGGCTTCTAACAGGAGCATCCTCCAGTATATGGTGGCCAAGTCTTCCGCGGATGTCCTCTATTTCTGGTGCCATCAACACTTGCGCTATATATCTTTCTTACCATTCTCTCCTCATTCATCCTTCCCATATGACCAAACCACCTAGGTGGTCCTTTCTTAATCTTACTCATTATTCACATTCACATTCTTTCCTCATTTCTTCATTATTTACTATGTCATAAATAAATCTGACACATATACACCTAAGTGATCTCATTTCACTTTCAATCCTCTTCTGCCAGTTCCAAGCTTCACTTCCATACATCAATATCGGTAACAGGACTCCATTATGACGCTAGTCTTGCTTCGGTTGAAAAGTTTCCTTTAGTTAGTTTTTTTTTTGTATTTCTTTCTAATTGATTCGTTTAATTTATTTCAAATTCTTCTTCATCTTCTGGTGTCCTGTTTCATGTCAGGCGTCAATAGGCCTGGTACACTTTGTATTTGGGTCCTTTCATCATGTTTTAGAAGCTTGATGGTAATTAAGAGTGGACGGCTTGCCTCCATCATGTCGAGTAGGTCTCTGCACACCCACATTTCCAATTCTCTATTCGGTTCATCATGGCATCATCACACGGATTAAACGAAACACCGGATGCACATTTCAACGTTCAGGAGTCTGTTGGTTAGCATGGTTTACAACCTTTTGAAGGCATTTTTGGTTGTCTATTATAGGCGGGAAGCACATTGAAAAAGACCAAGAAGAATCATGAGAAACAGCAGGAAGCAGGAAGGACCCACCTTAACCTAGAGCTGGTGTAGAAGTTTGCACCCCTTTATCGGTTCCACTTGTCAATGCTAATTAATCGCTTCTTTAAGGTTTACTATTAATTAGGTTTAATTGAATTGAATTGAATATACGTCCTTTAAGCATATTTCTTTATTGTAATATATGAATACATGTTTACCTGGGGCGTGCAGTGCATAAAAACAAAAAAGCTGTGCATTACTTAAAATTCGGGGAACCAAATATAAATTAAATAATTGGATTGACATAAACGGAAACATTGTTTTACAATTAGTGCCATCAGTGTACCGGTAGAGACTTAAATTGCTTAGTTTTAAAAACTACCACGGCTACTCACCGCTGCCGTACCCATGGCGCTTTTATACATTCGCCGCCTTGAGCTATTCATATTACTCTATTCTATATTTAAACTAGTGAATTACTCGAGTCATATAATTGTTTATTTACTGAATTGAATATTTATTTCGGTTGATCGGTTTTGTATGGAGTCGTTACCCATGCTGTTTTTTTAACAAAATAACATTAGAAACGCTTACAACTGCGTGCAAATTATTGGAGTGTCTACTTCTTCTTTTACTAATTCGCGAATTTTACTATCTTACTGTTTTGAAAGTGTCGATTTCATGGCCGTTTTTTGCGTTCGAGGTGCATTTGGTTCGTGATTATTATTTCGTTTAGTTATTACGTGAAGAATTTTCAAACAATAAAAGAATCATGTTCAGTCATAAAAAGTGTTCTTGAAAACGTCCATACATTTTAAAAATTGATTTTTATATAGGTAAGATGGTATTATTTTACGTTATCGTTTACTTATCGTTATCTTTACGTTAAATGTATCAATAGTACTCTAAAATTACAAATATGTACATGGTAGGGTCGTATAAATGACGGATTTATTTTGTCTAATGACGTTGGTTAAACAAAAGTACATATATTATATGTGGTTGTATAATATCATTGGTAACAACATAACCTAAATCAATACTCTCGCACGTCACTGATATTCACGTATACAAATAGTCAGTCAATAGAATAAAAATACACAGTATACGACCATATCCTGCGATATAATAACCAATTTTACCTATAAACAGTGAGTGAGAAAGAGGGGACAACCATCCGTCTCTCTCACACTCGTTCAAAGTGCATATAAGTTGACAAAGTGGGCAACGACCAGGTAAACCAGACACTTAGAAGATGGTCCTGTTAGAAGCCACAATAACCGGCGAGATTGTATGAGAAGATGTATGAATGTGAATGAAGCGAGAATTGTGTGGCGCTCTATCCTCTCTGCGTACCCCCGCGTAGAAACAGCGTAACGGTAAGTAAGTTAGTAGGCAAGGATACGACATATACATTCAAAGTATAAGGTTTGGTGGTGTGAAAGAGATGAACATTATGACAGAACTCACTGCACAGCAGGTTGCATCAAACCAAATACGTATTAATCATATATCAGATATCTCACAGACAAAGCGATTTTTTTATTATTTTTAATGGATAATATATTTTCAGTAATTGTGTGTTCTTGGACATATTCAAATATTGCTAATATTTGTGTATTATTAGTATCAGTCTCTCTCGTACCCGAACAAAAATACATTGTTGAAAAAGTCGACATAATATTTAATAGGCGGCCGCCTGAAAATGCGAAAATCTGAAAATCTCAAGCTGTATAGGAATTTCATCAAAACGTGGACTACGTACGAGCTGGGGCGTATTAGGCAGATGATGACAAGATCGCGCGGGCCTGTACCGTGTGGCGTGACTCATACGTCATTGTGTTTCGTCCAAGTCCCTTCATGGGAGAGTGTACTTGATAGTTAGCCCTTTAATAGTTGTCTTGTACCCACTGGTCTCTTTACTTTCGTACATAACACTTGATTATCTGTTTGTAATGTTGATAATATAGATAACACTTAAAAGGGTGCAAAAAGGTTTAAATTAAAATCTCTGTTCGTTTTCGCAATCTTACTTAGCTTTTACATTTTGTATCTCCTTTTGTGTTTATTAATTGTACATTTCGCGTTTCTGTGGTACTGTGTGTGGAATCGATAAAATAAGTTGAAACTTCTACAACGATTCCGGGAAAGGGTAGGACCCCCCCCTTCTAGCGCCCCATTATTATTAGGTGACCATAATTAACGGAGATATACCATACTCCTTAAACATCAGTGGAATGACAAGCAGTGGCTGATTATTATGGCGACTATAGTATATACAATATTTATTTTATTAGACGTTGTGGATAGTGTTAACGTTTTGCTGTTATTGATTACAATTTGCAGTATGTTAATTTTTTGCAAGCAAGCACTGGCAAGCAGCCACAAGCATGTATTTGCTCGTGCCATCTACAGTTGAATTGACTTATAAACGGTTTATTGACAGAAGACTTGATAGCAATTACCTTCTGGCAAAGCTGAAGATAATCTTGCAGATTATTTGGGCAACATCTAATATTGTCTATAGCGAATTTGTACTACGTTAGTAATACTTGATCTTTCGGAGATATTCCAAGGACAGTCCTTTCCATTGCTCTTTGGATGACTTTTAATTTTAAATATAAATTAAACGTATTAATTAGAAAGATATACATATAAAATCAATTTTATCGGGATTTGAATCTAGATCTCTTTCACCGTCCACGGTATACGTAGCGTACGACGCCAACACCACATTTCGAAGGTGTCGAGCATGTTCCTTTCTTTCAGCCATACAGAGATATGCAGAACACCAATCACACTTGTTGTTACAACTGTTCAAAAGTAGTTAAAAGCATGATTTATTTTAGTTAGTAATAATTGGGTAAAGTTGTCTTTTGTCACCAAATCGATCCACATCTTAATCAAGTGTGGGCCCAAAACTCTTCGCCGTATTCACGAGTAGTTTAATGTGCGGTTGACAGCTACCGTCGTCAGTAATCGTAGACCCGAGATAATTAAACTTCTTGACAGTATCAAGGGCCGGAAGTACGTTCGTCCGAGAGAGCTGGTTACGTCGATCAACAGCATTAGTTTGTTTTTACTTCTTCTTCTTTTCGTGCTTTATACGTTCAACGGCATCGTTTACTGCGGCCCTGAAAAGCTCTACAGTAGACTTCTTCTAGGGCCTCGATTTGATGATGCGGGATCAAATGATCTCCCAGGGAGTCACGACCCACTCATTCAAAACCGCTAGTGTACTGCGTACGCTCTATTGGTATCCTCGGAAAGTATTATTAAAGTATTTCAGTAATTATGTGAAATTTTTGATTGGGACACGATCTCGAACGCACCTGTCGTAGCAGTTTCTAACCACCACTGTGGGACGTTAGCCACACGCCAACGCACAGGTTGAACTACTTTCCGCTCTCAAACCCGACAACATCGTACACTCCGAGCTCTGTATTAGCATCCACCGCACAATTTCTGCCCGCGTAGTATTAGTAATCATTGTATGGTAATATATCTATAACATCGTTTAGTATGATCAATTGGATACTTTATAGTCACGTTTTGGTATCATCAGTATATTCACAGTACGTACTTTCGATTTTTCGACCAGATGTTATGCAAATATTTTATCAATTATCTTTATTAGCCACCGATCGTGAACGTGTATTAGATGAGTCCAAGTCGGGGGCAATCACTCGCCCATCTGCCAAGACGGGTCCTGAGGTATCTGGCCAGCATCCAGGTTGACTCATGATCTCAATCTGATACAAATGCTGAAATAATATCACAACGTGTATTAAATCTGACGACGCGGACGACAAAACACACGAGCTGTGTCGTTTTTACGGTTTGTTTATCGTTGTTTTACGAGAAATGTCAATATAGTTCGTAATAATATTTCAAAATTTTAGTGATTTACTTTGTGGTAGTCCATTTTAATTAACTTTTTGAAAAAAATAATCGCCCCCACCCCCCGCCATGTAGTCGATAAAATATCTTTTAGTTTATTACTTAGGATGACGCAGTAAGCGTCGAAAACGTTTTAATTTTTAATTGAAGTGTGAAATAAATAACCTTGTGTTTTATTTTACTAATTTTTTAAAAGTTATTTAATATAGTTCAATTAAAATTAAGATTTTGTATCTTACCACAGTTTGAATTATGTGTTGGTGACTAACTGGCACCCGTGCATCGCAGTTGTGTGTGTCCTAATAATGAACAGATGTTGTTGGGGAAATAGTACATCACTCGGGGGTTAGCCCTATATTTTATTCTATTTTTTTCGGTTGGCGTGAAAATATAATAAGGTTATGCTGTTTGGTGTGAAGAAATCGTATAGCACATTTTTGCTATTATTGGACATTTGTTATTTCCAGTTTATGATTTACCACTTATAGAACGCGTTTGCAATAAAGCGAAAGAAAGTTTACACAGCGCACGTCCCATACAAAAGTGTAAGTTCGTGCACGCCACTGCTATATACCACTCGTGTAAATGCGAAATGTATGATAATAATACACGTGTTTATATTTTAACTTCGTGAAGTGTGCCCCGATAAGGAACAAAAAATACACCCATGAGTCCGCTGACATGTTTGAATCTACTGAGCTAGCGAAGACCGATCATAAATACTAAAATATTTAATTTCTCAATTGTATATATAAATATATGTTTATTATTATATTATTAAATTATCATATACCAAACGATGTGCTAACGAGTCGCTTCAAGAGAAGATTCATGTAAATACACAGCTTCTACTTTAAAGTATACCCTTAACCATATTATTCATCGCCTACGTGATTTCAGTATTCAGCCATATTATTCGTTATTCATCCCCTAGTTGATTTCTGCTATTTATATCTTTCCTTTGATGTTCTAAGGCAGCGGTTCTCAAACTTACGTACGACCAAAATATAAAATTTAAAAATTTCAGCACCACCAACAAATATGTCTTGTATTTAAATAGAAAGTCAAGATTCTACATTAAATTATATTATAGTCATATTTTATTTAGTTTCTATTAAAAAATATTTATTAGAAGTGGAAGTGTGTTTTTTCTCTTTCTCTAGGACTACTATTAATGGAGTTATGTAATTAACATTTTTCCGGTCTGATCTCTAAAGAACTCGGGAAGTGATGTGGATCGTGTCCATAAAATCAGTTGTAGCCCAAATGCATACATCTTTTCCGAATTTGTATCACGAGATCTTTTGCAATCGGTGGTATTTCGGTCGAAATCAATCTAAAATAAAGCAGGGCATTCGAATAACGACAGATTTTAATATCCGAGGATAGAACGACACATGTGCTTTAATTGTTGATAGCGATAAGCACACATATTCGCTAAGTACAATTTAATTAACAACCAATTCAACCGTACAAATAACCTGTTATTTTAATGCGTCACTCTTACCAAAACCCCGCATACACCCCGTAATGGATATAGTTTAAATTTTATGATATTGTTCAGTTGTACGCCAGTCCTGACGAAGATACGTTTGTATTGAAACCGGTTGTCGTAAAAACGAACACAGCGGTTTTAACAAAGTTAAATATAAATACAATTTTTCACATATTCTCTTTCCCCACTCCACACCCACTAGTTGAAGATGGTAATATCATATTGCCTTAACAATGTTATACGACAGTGTACATTGCCAGTTAGAAAAAATACTGAAGTAGCGAGATCGCGTGTCTTATATTATATAAAGAAATGTTTTTAATATCTCTAGGTTAAGATTACTGAAATGTTTTCTCTTTTATATATTTAGTATATTTATTATGCATTTACATTACAGTACACAAATACATTTTCAATTGAAATGAAACGTTAAGAGTGCGACTTAATATTTGTCAACAACTGTCGTCGTGAAAAATAGATTCTACGGGAACCATAGCGGCCCACAGGGCCAACATAAAAAAAAAAAAAAAATTGGAAATTAAGTCCTATTTTTGGATGTTTTTTTTTTACTGTTTTAATTATTCACCAGTCATTGTTGGTTGAGAACCGTTGGTCTAAGGTATTTTCATTGTGTATATCATGTATTAAAAGCGATCTATTTTTATCAATAGAACCTGATGAAAGCTTACATAGCTGCTTCATAAATGATTCAATCTGAATAATGTATTTCAAATGTTTTGTCTTTTCATTTCAAACAACGTATTATATCTTCATATTCATATTAACTTTCTTGTTCTTATTTTTTGTTTAGTTAATACCGCTTACCGTATAATTAATTAATATATGTCACGTGATTTAGAATAATAAGTATTAAATGTTTTATAATATATTAAATCATATACCTACATATATAAATAATAACAGAAAAAAATTAAAATAATTAAAGTTGCGTTCTTACAGAAATGAATTTTAGAAATTAAACAATATGAAATTCATATGATAAATATTGCATTTTAAGAAGCTTGCTTTAAAAATAAATAAATCTCACTGAGGTACGATGAGGATAGAAAATAATCTTCAAAGTGGTCTAGCGGCATTATAGAGGTTTACAGCTCTGTTTTACATTTTTATTAAATTCATGTACTTTAAATAGGTATATTTATTATTTCAATAAGATGATCAATAAACATAATGTACAATACAACTAGGCAAGGTTAATAACTAACAGATGTAATGAACATTTACAAGGTAAAAATACAACTGAACTAATAAAAATAAATCAGAGCTGAGGCATTAATTGAAATGTACAGATAACAGACTGAACCAATCGATTTGTATCGTTAAAACATTTGTTAATTTTAATCATCATAATAAATATTATTTATCGGTTTCAAGTATTTCATTATTTTTTTACTGCTATCTTGGTTAATTGCTTTGTTTATTATATTATATAGATAAGTTAGTTGAGATATCATCTTGAATCTCTGACCTTAATACTTGCGTAGACGTAGACAGCTATCGATATTTAAAAATGCAAAATTATTATATTTATTAAAAAATTTGGGTGTCGCATAGCTGATTATCCAAATTTCAGGGGCGTATTTTTCATTCATTGAGTAGAGAATGATGTAAAATTTTAATAGTTAAGGACATGCGATTTTACGATTTTAAAGTTTACATTTTTTTCGTCAATAATTAATGTCTTATTTCTTGTTAAATGTTGGACAATCATTTTACTGATTTATGGACCTACCAAATAAATGACGAAGTTAACTGTCTTATTGTAGCTGTATTAATTAAAAATTAAAATGGATTTTTATGTTCAATTCATTGTTTATGTAAGTATTGTATTTTAGATGCTTTATTGCAAATCAACGTAATCCTATTTGGAAATATGACAGTTTTTTAAGAGACCGGGTCCACACATCGGCGGTTCTTCGAGGGTCTGTTGGTTGTGATTATTGATTAAATTTCACAAATTAAAAATATTAAAACAAATTAGATGAATCAGAAAAAAATCTACGTATATATAGACCTAGTCCACAATATTTTAAGGGTGGATATCTGACTAAATTAAGAGTCGAAAATGTTCTAGGAAAATGTGTAAATTCTCCACTGTTTTACGGAAAATATTATTGTTTCAAATTTTTACAAAATCTTGTTAAATTTAAAGTCTAGTACTTTGTACTTCGAAATAATATTAGCGAAATTGTTTCATTATTAATATATATCTTCGTTTTTAACCCTAAATAATCTAATAAAAAATAATCTAGCTGCTCTAAATTCTATGATCTATATTTTTTTTTGTATTAAATATATAATTTGGAATATTGGAAATTTACTATAGAATTAATTGAAATAATCGCATAGTTATGATTTTTTTGAAATGCTTGTATCTTTGACATGGTTTAGATTAGACACATATCCCTTAAACATTTTCGATTCGTAATTTAGTCAGGTATCTACCCATAAAGTATTGTGGACTAGGTCTGTTACACCTGTATATCCTACTAAATATATATATTTATGTATAAATTTTTTTCTGTGTATCTTTCTAACAGATTCACCTAATTTGTATTAATTATCAATGCACCACGTTAAAAAATTGAAACTTTACAATAAAAAAGTGATATTGTGAAAAAATATTAAAATACCAAAAAAAGACTCGTATTGAAAAACCGACCTACTGTGCGGTAGGTATACGTTTCACACGAACATGAAATCTATCACTTGCGGTTTCTATTATTGTTCGCTCACCGGCAGGAAACGGCTGACTTAAATCATCCTATTATTCTTAAGCACGAAGACACTTGTCTAGTGAACAGTTACAGTTGTTTAGAGGTTAGAGAGAAAAATACTCCGACGGTCCTCTGTACGGCGGTTAGGGTGCTCACATTCGTTTCGCATATAAATAATATCTATAATATATAAAACTGAATGTCTGTGTGTTCTTTGTACAATTCCTCTGACTAATCTAAGCCAAGCATAGTTACCATTCTACCAAATGGCGTAGTTACAATAGCGAATTAGTGAAAATAATAAGAAAATGTATTTATATATTCATAAGATTAAGGAACATTTTAAGTATAAATAATCTTAAAAATGTATATTTTGCTATTGTTCACTCACTACTCCAGTATGGAATAATTGGGTGGGGAGGAGCATACAATAATATAATGAACTCGGTAAAAATAATACAAAGAACAATCATAAAAGTAATATTAAAAATAGATCAACTTTTTCAACACAAACACTTTTTGCAAAATTCCCAGTTCCTAAAATAGAAAATATTTATAAAAAATCTCAATTAATTAAAGAAAATAACACTGTAAAATTTGAAACAAGCACATTATTAAGATTTAAAAATAAATTTAAAATCCTTTAATGTAACACCAAACACTATCAGCAAAATTTTATATATTTAGGGATAAAAAATTTCAATAGCCTCCCTACACAGATTAAAAAAATAAAGGATATAAAAAAGTTTAAAAAAAAAACTAAATGAACACTTCAAAAACACGTAATTGTAAAATAAACAATATTACAGAACACTTCAGAAGCACACAAATAGACAATGAATAGAATATGTAAGGTATTACAAAAAAATATTGTAGTGTAACTCCTTCTCCAAGCATAAAGCTGGTTTCTTTTTTACAGAGGTGAGCGAAAAAAAAAACATGTAATTTAAAAAATGTAAAATACTTAATTCACGTTTTAAAAATTTGTAAAAATGTCAAATAAATAAAAAAAGGTTGAGCTAATGTCAGGTCACCGACGCCTAAATCCATTGGCAAGCAATAAACTGATGTTATTGCTTGTTTATGACCTGACTTCACGGTACACTGGTTTGAAATGTTAGCTGAGCAGTGACCGGCTCTTATACGGATAATACGTATAAGAGCCGAAGAAATAATATTCGAAATTTAGAATTTAATAATTGACGAGTTGGAGATATATCTAAGTATGTTCGGCTGTGTAGGGTGCAGTGGCGTGCGTTAGGCGTAGACTTAGGTCGTGCTACTAATAACGATGGGCTATGTTACCACTGGAGGTTGTGTTCATCTGAAATAGGGACGATTTGCACTGGAATAAAATAAGAGAAGAGTTAAACATATTAAAACCCTTTACCTTTATTTGTAAGCAAATCGGTTACATCGGAGTGAAGTGTCAATTTCGTTTGAAATACAAGTTTCTTACTTTTTCAAAAAAACTCTTCATTTCGACAGTACAACCTCGTATCATTATGGTTTTTATACCCACTTTAACTTTTTATTTTTATTATTTATACTAGACCCACAAAATATCTTGCTAGACGTTTGTCTGCAGATACATTTATATAAATTTTATTACATTTAATATAATCAAAACATAACAATTAATCAGTGTCACACTTTAAATAATTCATTGCACGCTTGTAAGACAAATTATTTTCGATAAGCCACTTTTTTTTATCATTTCTTTCAAATTGGGAGAAAGCGTACTATTTTGTAAAGACCTACATAACTGAAATTTATATGTTAACATTATATACGATCAAGTTTACTACACTTGCTTGATGTTATCTGATCGTCGCGTCTTAAGGCGAGTAAAATACTAGTGTACAATAATAGCACATTTATACTGTTATATAGAATGCATGCATTCGTTTAAATCCGCTTCAAATACAGATTTTGTCAGTTCAAAGAGACGCGTGGCGCGAACAAGATAAGCATTGCGTGCACATGCACACCTTTATTTGTTATTTCTAATTTTTTCCGCTAGATGGTTTTAATTAATATAATTATTTATTTTATTTTTACGTGTTCAAACTATCGGCAGGTAGACTGTAGAAGCATTTAAAACAATTGGATATATAACGTGTTACAAAATTTTTAAATACGGTCAATTAAGACAAAAGTTATGTGAAATAAGAACACAAAAACAATATAATTCAATATTTATTATTATTGTGTTTAGTTTGTAGAACTCCGTGTTTATTTTTAATTAAATTTAAAAAGTCAAATTATAATAAATATTATTGAGTTTTGGTGGTTTGCATAATCATTTACAGAAACAGGAAAATTGACAATTAAGCTTAACCATTAGCAAACATAGATGTTATACATATTAACGGGAAATTTTTAAAGATTAAGTAGTGCTTCTGAGAATAAGGAATATTAATATACATCGGTTCCACCGAAACCACCTAATTACCCATGAATGGAGGAAGGCGTAATTAAAATCAGTTAAATAAGTCGATTTTACGTGGTTTATCCACTGTTTGAAAATGGCCTTAACCGCCGAAACAGCTGTAACATATAATAATGCTTACGCAAACAAGCAGAACTCAATAATAATATTTATTATATTTAGACTTTTTAAATATATAATTAAAATTACCGCACAGAAGCACACAAGCGCGTGGGTTCCAAGGTCAACGAAATCATTTGGCGCTAAGAGCATTAGTTTATGGTACACGTTCGAATAGCATTCACTCACGAGTGATATAATTTAGTTTTTTAATTGAATTTTATGTCACGAAAAATGTAATAGTGTTAGTGTTAATCGATGTGATAGCATTGTAGGCATGGGAGAGAAATAACCTAGATTGGTATTGTACATTGGGTTGGAGATCTCACTGATCGGACGGGGATATTTAAGTAGATTTGTGAGAGTGTTGAGGGGGGGATCTAGTATATTATTAATTATTTTGTGGTCATTAGATTCTTAATTTTTCGTCTTTATTCCAGATGTGGTTATTATTTAAGGTATCGTACGTATCAAGCGAATCTTCTTTAGTTATTTTATACTCTGTAATTGTGGATTTTGTAAGTACATAAGGGAAATTTTTGATTTGTTCGCATCAATGGTTATGTCCAATTTTTTATTTTTATTAGAAGTGCACGCTCCTGGTGAGCTGCATATGTGGCAATAGTAGAACAAAAAGACTGTCATTTTTTAATATGATATTTTTATACCCGTGTTTAATTACTTTAGTCGCTTGTTTGAGGTAGTGATTAGTATATGACCGCTTTATAGAAATGCTAATAATAGAAATACACACGCACTAGCGACGCGCGAGCTTATGAGCAGTTTTATCCCGTCTACATATTCAAAATATTTACATTCTTCAAATGAAAGAAATCAAAAAAACCAACAAAACTGCCGTAAATATTTATGTGTGTTTTTCAGATTTCTGACATGTAGGTTACGTATTACAGTCGTATTTTGATGTACACGTACACAAACATTCTGTTTTATTATACATAGTTTAATACATCTAGTCCACGATATAATTAGGAATAGATGGATACATATTAAAAATATATATTTATTTACACCCTATCCCGAATCGTTAATTCTCATTTTGATTCGTCAGTATTACATTTTTATTTTATTACATTCAGTTATTAACATCTTAATATCATCATAGGCTGGCTCCGGTATCATCGTACCAGTAATGCTTATCACTCGCTATCACATTACATTCAGAGAGCAGCCAGAGAGAAGCTGTAGAAATCATGCACCCCCAAAAAGGGAGGGTGGACGTCACGTTTATGTGTTGCAGTCGCAAAACTCGGTCACAGTCTGGCGGAAATCCACCCTGTCCAGTTCGCAAAAGGTGCGAGAGAGAGCCAATAGAATACTCCTTTAGGTCTCTCTAGCCACTGTTCTTTCCGGCATCGTCCATCCCACCAACCCTCAGCGGGAAACCCTCACCCTAATAAATTCCAGAAATGTCCGAGATTCCTTTAATTTCTTAATAGATTCCCCCGGAACGATGATCTATTAAGAAATTAAAAAAATATAAGTAGAAAATATTCTAGCTGCGTGTGCTTAATCTCAACCATGTCAGAGGTATGCGATAGCAGCTCCCAGCTGACCGACGACACAGGCGACATCTGAACCCGTGAGCTAAGCTCCTGGCGAGAGGAGTCGCGGTCAGTATCTCCCCGGTGCTCGATTCGACACGAGTCTCGATCATTACGAAGATTGGTGGCTGTGGAGAGGCTTCATCTAGCAGCGGATTAATAATGGGTGATGATGATATAATCTAAAATATTAACATTTTTTTGTCTGTAATGTAATGTAAAATATAACAAATTATAGTTGGAAAACATGCTATACAGTCCATTCATGATTTCCCTATCTCCTTTCACCGAACAGCTGTATATTTGGTATCGTTGTGTTTTAAAAAGAGCACAAAAGTACGTGATTCACTCAAAATCACATCAAAAAACGGCAACATTGTATATTTGAATCAATCATTTTAAACAAAAGCAGACATCAAATTTGTTATAATAATTTTGAATATGCGCTTTTTTTAACTAATCTCAAAACATATTTATAGACGGAAGAATAAATGGGCAATTTATTGAGAAATTTATGTAAAATAATATGAGTATTTTCGTTGATTTTTTCTAACTAATAGTATAATAAGAAGGATATTCTTGAGCTTATTATATACAAACCTTGATACCTACCAGACCAGAAACTTTTTTCCGTATTCAAACCGATTCTTTGCCTGTTTTGTGAAGGTTAAATATCATTGAAGCGCAAATTAGTCGTTTATGTTTTATTGCGCACCTTTTCTGCGCACTCGAATTAACGTCATTGGATATTACTTTTCGCCCGAGACCGCGAATACAAATATCTATCGAACCCAACATACGCATACTCTCAAACAAACTCAAACAAAATTACATAGTTTCTTAATTATAATAGATCTTACGAGAAGAGAAGCTTGTTGTGGTGGGGCAGCCCTCAGCATAGTCAAAAGGGTGGGTAGTTCACGGAGATCACGATTCTCAGTCATGAGGTACCGATGTGGACGAAATATATAAAATTTTAATGTTTAAATGAAATCATATTTTAATTGAGAAGTTACGATTTTTCAGAACATCGTTCCGTGATAATTAAAACAAATTTAAATACATCACTTAGAAAAATGCATAGAAAAAAATCTATCTTAGAAAACGTACGTCTCCATCTGAATTTGTCAATTTCTGTTTCGGCTATTGAATCTGTTGCCGTAGTTACCATCGATAGCTATTCTTGGGTTTTCTAATTGGTTTGTTGAATATATTCATTCAACCTATGTAAATGAAAAGACACCAACCTTTGCGAATCTGGGCTGTTACTCGCCGATTCTTCTACCGATGGTCCCACTCCCTGCTGTCTTGAATCTCCAGAAAACTCAGCTTGCTAGCCTCCGAAACTTTACTCAACCGATAATCCGAAAAATACAATACGAAATGTTTTTATATCACCGCCGTAAAATATATAACCGACTCCGAAACCGTCTCTGAACAGAAGCAGTTTCGCTTTTGTTTTCTGTTTTAAATCCACACAAATAGAATGCACATATTCAAATTATAATACCAGACCTACCCATCGAAGTATAAAACGCGTAAACAGTATCTTAATCGGTAAATCTGTCTACCGGCGGTTGAAAGTTACGGGTTCGGGTCCCAGTGGTGATAATATTATTTTGATAGATATATTAGAGTTATGAATGTTTGTGTAGGTGTTTGCTCGTATGTCGACTCCAATCAGAAGGTTTTGAAGACTTATGTTGTATATGAGATGTGGTTTGTGTGAGAGTATTGAATGCCTCAATATTCTCCTAAATACTCTCGTGTTCGTTTGGTACCGCGGAGTGTATTGTGGGGCGTGTATTTGTGTCGAAATATGTGAAGATTTATGTTGATACGAGCGTGTGACAGGCGTGTGCGGTTACAAGAACGGAAACTACTTACGGATTATAGTGAATTTATTAAAGTTACTTATAAAGGTAGATGTTAACTGTAAAATGTGGTTACTGCTAGGTGCGCGAATTGTTATTGGAGGCTTTTTCTGTAGCTGTAGCTTGGAGGACGTCGATATGAAGAGTGGTAGTGACAGCCTAATCGAGTGCAACTGGCTGCGTCTGTATTGTTGTTGCACGCCGTAGATACCCCGTGTCTTTATGGCTGGTGGAAATAAGTAAGTGGAGGCGGTAGCCCTTTACAGATTTAATTTTTCTGTTTATGCTTTTTCCAAAATTGTTTTTATCGCCGAACATGTTCTGAAAAATTGTAACTTCGTAAATAAAATGTAATTCAATTAAAAATAAATTACCTAGTGTTTATATATAGTACGTGCGTACTTTTGGGGTGAGGGTAGATTTTTTTCACCGGCCTCAGCCGCCCTAATAATGTGTACATTGAACTAGAACAAACGTGGAATAATTTTTCTGTCGTTCGTTTAAATTTGACCGCATTTTGAAATGTCAAAGTAATTGAGCTTTCTGAACTACCTGTGTCAATACGCCGTCGATAGCGTTTTATTAGACCGCATGAAAAATATTAAGTACTAGAGTTGCCAGATTTAATTAGATCAATTATTATTTTTGTAATTTAAAATAGGGGGCCCTTAGGCCTAAAAAAAATATCGATATAAGCAAAATTTGATTCAGGTACGGAGAGGGTGAAATATCGCAGAATCATACAGTGCAAATGAATAAAATTTAATTAATATAATACATATTTATAACGCGGGCAGAGGAGGGGATTGAGTGGAGGTGAGGAAGGAAGATTTATTGTTTTGCGTAGGTTTCTACGGGGTAATTTGGTTTAGATCCGTCAAAGGGTGTAATAGTTTACAGAGAACAGACAGACATTGAGGGTATTTTTCTTGCGGTCCGAACTCCGCTTTGCCTGGGAATTAGTTAATTATCAAGCTAGATTTTAAGATATACATGTAGGGGGAGTAGAGCATTTAGTTTTCCGCAAACTATAAATAATAACGATGTTATTAAGGAGAACACATTCTTACTGTGAAGTTGTAATTATTCAGAACAGACGGTCTGTGATATTTTAAATACTAATTAAATGTATTCATTAGAAAAATATACATATAAAATCAATTTTATAATAAAGCACATGAAAAGTGTAATATATAGGTTTAGAAAATTTGTTATCAAAGCACTTTGTGCTGTATAATAATTGGTTAATACACGTTTCCCGGATTGGAAGAGATCCAGGTTCGAATCCCGGTAGTAACAACAATATTTTTCGATAAAATTGATTTTATATGTATGTCTTTATAATTAATACATTTAATTTGTATTTAAAATAACGATGTGTTCAATTTGGTCCAGGTCGGTGATGGTTGAGATATGCGTGGGTTATTAGCTTATTAGTTATTAATAGTTATGCAAAAATTGGACCTGATGGCATTCAATACAATATAAACCTCATTTATATTGGATATTGATAAAGGGATGATTTGGTATGATTGGTTCAGATTAGTCAAAGGTTTTAGAAGTTTGCGGAGAACAGACAGACGATTATTGAGTTTGATTGATCTTAAATGTATTTAACTTTGCTGCTAAAATAAATTTTCTGAATTAAACACGTAATAAATAAATACTTTGTCGAAATAAACAAAGCAATAATAATAATTATTAAACAATATGTATTTTTAGGAGATCACATTCTTATTGTGAAATTGTAATTATTCAGAACAGACGGTCAGTGATATTTTAAATATTAATTAAATATATTAATTAGAAAGATATACACGTAAAATCAATTTTATCGAAAAATATTGTTGTTGCGCCACCGGGATTCGAACCTGGATCTCTTTCTAAACCGGGGAAGGTGCATTATCCAACTATGTCCAAAATAATGTGTCCAAAATTTATTTAAAATAAATTGACGATTCTGGCGTCTGTTATCAGATTACTCAAAGGTATTTGAGATTTCGTAGAAATAAGGTAGATGCCCTTTTCAAATAATGGAACGATTAAATGTATTAATATCAAAAAGGTAACATATAGGTTCGTTAAATATTCGTCGCTGTAGCATAGTTGGATAATAAAAGAGATCTAGGTTCGAATCCCGGTGGCGCAACAACAATATTTTTCGATAAAATTGATTTCATATGCATATCTTTCTAATTAATATATTTAATTCATATTTAAAATATGTATTTTCTTCCATGATGATTAGGAGTGGTGGATATGTATTGTATTGTACATAGAAAACTGAGTGAAATTCTATATATTTTCCAAGTTTCGTATTAATATTTGATATTATTTTCCAAGTATTCATTAATGTCAAGAAAGTTGTCGCTGTCCGGGATGACACTAATTTGCATACCATATCTAGGCAAAGTTCTGACTGGTTTATTAGGTACGCGACCGGAGCGCCTCAACTTTCTCAGTCTCGTAATGATCCAGATCTCCTAGATGACTGGAGTGTTGGCAAGAGAGACTACACCGCACTACTGTTTTGGCTTTGTTTATAAGTGAAACAGTTTTGATTACTTAAATACAAATTAAATGTAGTAATTAGAAAGATATATGAATAATTACAACTTCACAATAAGAATGTGTTCTTCTTAATAAAATAAATTTATTTACATCTTGATCTGTAAATCCATGAATGTTGTAACCAGTCAAAATATTGTATATAATATTATCTTCTGTTTTTTTAGGCTCCGACCTTCATGGTCGACGTTTCGAATCCTGTTACAGAGTCCACCGTCAATGCAGCTGTCACTATTGCGATGGCTTAGTGTTATATTAAGTATTAGTTTACTATACCGTGTCGAAAACATGGTGTTGTTAAAACCGACAATAAGCCGACACGTGGTTTGTTTAGTGCATTTTACTTCTTTTCCATTGCATATTTCACACTGTTTCAAGACTAACAGTTCATTTATTAACAATATTAACTGAATTTAAAAGTGCGTTATTTTTTAGGTTAAAGTTGCTAGATATACAGCTTTTGATAGACAACAGAGACAAAAATGAAATGATTGGATTTCTAACACTGTAGACATGTTATCATTTTTCTTAATATTTTATAACTGGTAAAAGCTTTATATAGTTTGTATTAAAAAAAGATAAAACATTAATCGAGAATAAAGGGTAAAATATAAAATCCTTATTGAAAATATGCCTTCAAATTTCGGCTATTAAAACCTCATCGTGTATGTGATGGCAAATAAATTAGTTACATTTTTGTAACCTTATTTTTTTAAATATTTTATTACCTTTTTATTTAAGAATTTTTTCCTTCCTTCGTCTACATTCCCGTTTTTTTTATCTCTGTTTTCTGACTCGGTATCTTAAGGGGTGAAAACTTCTTCTTCATCGTTCTCACGGGATTTGGAAGTCCACGACCGCAGTCGCCAAACGTTCCTTAACCCGCCTTCCTCTTGCAGGGCTGTCTTTATATTATTCACCTTTTCTATGTCTCGGTTTCCCCCTCGGTCTTGATCGTTTGGAGGATGGAGTATGTGATTATGGAAAGATGTTGACGATTGTCGATCAGAACGATCTGCTGTTGTGTGTGAGCGCTGGGCGCTCCGATAATTCATGTATTGTATATGTGAGGTATAGAATCAAAATCAGATGTGTCCAATTTTTATGGTTAAATGGTCTAAATTAATGTCTACAAGACTAGCCTATTGAAATTAGATAAATATTGTCGAATTTCGTGTAAAAACGCATTTAAAAGTTGCTTGTTACTGTCCAATAGATGATTAATTCAAATCCAGACAAATACGTTTTTAGCCAATAAGATTACAGTATTTGGATATGCGACCTGTGATTACTGGTCCTGTTCAATATGATTCCAAATGTGACAGCTGTTGTACAATGGTTATTTGCATTTTACTCGAAAACAGGTAAAAATGGACGTCTGCTTTTGATTCTGGACCTCACAAATGTGTGTGTGACGAGAGCAGGCTACGTACAGTTAACACTAGTTTATTGAGCACAGTTCACAGAAATGTGGATAAATTAGACCGTACAATAAAGATTTTCCAAGCAGTTAACGGAGATTGTTCTCGGCCCTCGTGATAGGGAAGACGATGGCGAGCAGAGTAGCGCTCAGGGGCCGGCCCTCTTTGGTTTTGTGCGCATGATGTCCGAGCGTGTTTTTGCGGCTGTCAGGAGCGCTGGTTTTACGCACCTGTAAACGTAAGGTGTGTTCAGGGGTCGTAAGTAGTTATGATGGCTGTGTAGGCGATAGACTTCCACAATCCTGTTGGCTTATGTATGAGAGCTTTATGCGTATTGCGAGATTCATTTGCTTTCGCTTAGGAACGACGACCTCATGAGAAATTAAATGAACTTCTGATACTTTCGGGAATTTGTGGTTGTGTGGGTATCTCGCTGGGAGATTTTGAGGCGTACAAATGTTGCGATTGAGGGTGAGGGTCATTCGCCCTTCTCGTGACTTAGCCTTGATTAATTGTTTTCTTTCTTACTTTCGATCAGATATCTGGTGGTCCTGGTTTCCTAGCCGGAAAATAAATGTATTCATTTTTGTGCTTAGTCCACTGTTATCTTTTCCCTTTAGGGGGGTGATTTATTATGTTTTTCACCTTTACGGTCTTTTTCTGTGCACTCTGACATGTTTGTAAATAAATAAAATGTTAATAAATTTTCTTGGGTATGAGCGCTGAATTGGACAGTGAATGGTGTTAGTTTTGGTGTCCGTGCCGCGCCTCCGTCTTGCTGTGCGGCTCTGAGACGTAGCACAGTCGCCTTTGTAGTATTAAAAAAAATGCCAATATGACGGCGAATGAGAAAAATCAATATGGTAGCTTTTGCTCATAGGTTTCTTTCACTGTTTTCGCTACATGTGCCGCCCACTGTAGCCTCTTTGTCTTAACCTTCTTCAGGATATCTGGAGCGGTATACTGTTCCCGAAGTTGCAGTTCTTTAATCTCCTCCATTCCACGGTTAAGTTATCACGTATTGGGCCGTAACTAATTTGTCTGTTTATTTAATAATTTCGCGACACCGTGGTCAAAAATGAATACATATTATGGTGCTTGCGATCGACAACGATTCTATTTTTTTATCCAGCTCGTTGCAAACTTTCTATAATTACTTCTTTATTATGTAACTCCAGATGACAAAACCCTGAGCAGTGTTGTGTAGGATATCCGCCTATTCACTAAGATACTCGGTGAATATGTGTTATTTATGAGGACACACATAAATGTATTTGATTAGCCAGTATTTAGAGGTCTCTTATTTTATTTACTGCACCTTCTAAATATTTAAGTATACTATTTTTTCTTTTTAACAACTGACTCTTTTTTACTCATTGCATCTCGGTCTTCTGCTGCCATTGGAATGATTCCTTGCTGTATAATACACTTTTATATATTTTATTTTTTATATTTGCACCGATGTGATCTGTGTTTTGAATCATTTCCTTTTCTGCTAATTTCGAAATTCGCCGTGTTTACATAACACTTTGAAATTTTTCATCGCTCTGTTTATCCATTTTGCATGGTGTTTTTTCTAGAGTTTCGAAATAAGACTGATATAATTGACTATGACTAGGTAAAATGTTTGATTAACTTTGTTTTAAATTTAAATTGATCGATAAATTACATCAAATCAAATTAACTCATGTTCAATTCGTAAAATATGTTTTTTTCTATATGTAATTTTATAATGTTTTGATTAAATACAGAATGTAAGAGACCTAAAATACGAATCGAAAATATTCAATGAATATGTGCCTAATTTCAACCATGTCAGAGATATAAGCATTAAAAAAAACATAATTATGCAATTATTTCGATTAATTGTAATATTTTATTAAATCCAAATTATATATTGAAAACAAAACGTTTAAGGTCATCAAATTTTGAGCGGCCAAAATATTTCTGTTTGATGATTTAGGGCCTGAAGCAAATATATAGATTAATAATGGATAAACTTCGCAAATATTTATTTCAAAATACACCCATTTAAAGCTTAACATGATTTTGTAAAACTTTCAAATAATAACATTTTTCGTTACGGTGAAGATTTTGCACATACTCCTTGAACATTTAGTCAGGTATCCACCAATAAAATATTGTGGACTAGCCGACCTGGTGCTCTCCGGCTCCCATCACAGAATTCAACAATAAATCAATTATATATATATATATATATTTATATGTGTGTTACTTATACTAATACACTATTCATAAAAATACTATTCTTTTTTTTTTTTAGAAGTATCCCATCTTTCATTTATATTGCAACTTAAATTTACAACACTTAGGATTTTTCTGATTTCGTTAATATTTCTTAATACTAAGTATAGTACGATTATAGCAAAGAAATAACATATTTAGTTCAATTATAAAATTTTACATTTGTACATTACATTTACACAGCGGTCGCACAATTCGCAGACGACACGGCATATCTTTCTACGTCAAAAAAACCAACGTTAGCAATCCGCCGAGTACAACGACAAGCCACCCTCTTAAAGGATTGGTGCAAGAAGTGGCGCGTCGAAATAAATCCGTCAAAGAGTGCCGCCACTCTCTTTTCAAGAAGGCGCCCTAAAACAAAACGCCAGAAGCCCCACATAAAAATGTTTGGCGAAAACATCCCCTGGACCAGCGACATCAAGTACCTTGGTGTCACGCTGGACTCCAAACTCACGTGGAGCGAACATATTCAGAATAAGATAAGCGCTGCTTCGCGTGCACTCTGCGCCCTTTACCCATTACTAGGCAGGAACAGCAAACTTGCCACAGATAACAAGCTCCTCATCTACAAGGCCATCATCAGGCCTACACTCCTATACGCAGCCCCCATCTGGGGTCACGCGGCTCCCACACACATGAACAAACTTCAGACCTTCCAAAACAAGGTTGTCAGATTAGCTCTGAAAGCCCCGAGATGGATCAGGGTCACACAACTCCACCACGACTCCGGCATACTCCCCGTCAAGGAGTTCATCAAACAAACCGCCAAGCGCTTTTATGAGGGGCTTCCCAAGCACCACAACCCGATGATAAACGTTCTTTCGAATTACGACATAACAATACCTTCTAAAATAAAACGACCCAAGACCGTCATAGCATAGGACTAAAAATAACTCACTGCGCCATTTTGCAGTTTTCATGCGCCATGTAAAAATTTATAATAAACAAATTTGCAGAATAATAATATAACCATAATAATAAAACTTAACAGGCCATTAGGCACAACTACACGATGAAGGGGCAAGGGGTCCAGCGGACCCGGTACCCTGTTAGCCATGATACCAAAGTTATATACTTGGATTCAGAATACTTCTCCTTGAAGAATGCGAATTGAATTGACTAAATGATTGATTAGAAAAATAATTGTTTGAATTATAAATTATCGCGACTGCGGGTGAGGTGAGGGTCGAGTGGGTGGGGACGGAAATGGAGGTAAACGGCTTGCAATTGGGCAATTACCTCTCGTCATAATACCGTGGTGTGGCCCGGCCTTGGTGCAATACGGGCCCGCGGGTCAACAGCCTGATCGCTTACCAGAACTGTCATTATTATTAAGGAGCCCGCACATACAGATACTTTTGTTAATACAATTTAGTTTCTATTTCACTGCAGTGTAGTAAAATAAATAGTGTTTATTTTGCATGTCGTCGCTAGGCGCGCTATAACACCGATATGAAGAAAAATATACACATAGAATTACTTTCTGTTTTTCTATTTTACTCTTCATATTCGCGGGACGTGTTTACATACGCAAAACCTGGAGCATGTGGATGGAGACTGTTGAGCTGTTGGATAACTTTGATTGGAAAATCTTGTAGTTTACCATGGAAGCGGAAGATTAAAGCGGATTTGGCGCCATTGAAGAAGTCTGGATATAATTTAAAATTTCACCCTTACTGTACATATTCTCAACAACGACTAAAAACACTGCTCCATCTTCCACGCTCCGCCCTATTACCCGAATAGGTCGGCACCGAACTGTATATACCTCTGATGATGAGAGAGACTACACTTCTCGATACTGCACTGACAATCAATGTACCCACTATGCAGTGATGGCGAACCTTTTGGGCTCGGCGTGTCAAAATTTCAGAAAAATTAACTTTGTTGGCTTGTCACCCCTGCCCCTCCAAAATTAAATAAACTTTTTATTTAAATTTAACTGGAAAAAATATGGAATATGGATTTGATGTCAATTAATTAATTAATTGCTTATTTCAATTAATTGTTTTTTTTACAAAGTGAGACCCAAACGAGATGGAGCGTTGTTATTGGGTAGACGTCTGGTGGCGGGGCACGTGTTATTTGATAACTCTGATATTAGTGAACGCTGGCGTATCGCCCAAAACGCTGTGGCGTATCACTTTTTACACGCGTGTCATAGGTTCGCTATCACTGCACTAAGATGTGCGGGTGTGCACGCGCACACGATTTAGCATCATAGCTCATAAAAAAATATATAGGGCGCACACAATTTATAACAAGACTTCTTCATCTGCCGACCATGTGGCGGTATTTTAATTTATCATGTAGAAGATTACCAATATTTTAGTAATTGTACCTCTTTCAGAGATTACGTTTAATATGCGAAATCTCTTTCTATCTACGTCTCTGCTACTTTCTATCTTACCCTGCATAATGAGTTGTAAAATATTATTTTTCAATGCGGAGAATGTGTCCGAAGTATGCAGCTTTTATAATAGTTAAGTTAGTTCTCTTGACTTATTTATGCGTCTTAATACATCTTCATTAGTAATGTGGTCAACCTAAGCCTTTCCAGTAGTATCTTTGTACGAAAATGTTTTATTTTATCTCACAGCGTACAAATTGCGCATTTTTTTATACGCGCACCATGACCAAATTTAAGAATGTGTGGTTTGTTGAACAAATGAAAATATTCACATTACACTACATAATTAGAAATACAAATTCAGTATTGTGGCATTTTTGATTTATTTTCCATTTTCTCGAAATATTAATAATGATATTTAAATTATTTGCTACATTCTAGGCAATCGGTGTGGATGGAACCCTTTACATTTCTTTGCATACAGCTCGCACGGTGAACTCTGTCACGAGCTTCTATTTGTACAAGTTAATTAACGGGTATCGGGTTGGGAAAACAAATTTATTTGAGGGTCTTTTTACCTCTTGAATTACAGCACGTCAAATTTGACTTCAAAGGAACTCTACATCAAAAGCTTAATTCAAAATGTTTTCGTAACCAACGAGACATATTTAGATAGATTTAATTACATTTAGATACATTTCCCGAGGAATTCTGCGTGTGAGGGTCATTACACCGTATCTGTATCCACATCTGCAATATGCCATTCACAATATATCATCCGCATTATGTCATTACAAATCCGCCATCCGCAATACGCCATCCCCATCATATAATAGTAGCGGATGTTCACGTATTATATTACTTCATCGTCGTCATACTCTTGACATCTATTCTGATATTCCCGAAGCGAGCTCCTTCACTCTTGTTGGCGGTCTTCCGCGATGCTTGTTCACTCAACTCATGTTTCCATTATATATATGTATTAATTTGAAAAATTCTGTTTTGAAGATATTATTTAATGTATCGTATTTAATAATTTTATATCAAATACGCTACCGGTTTCGATACGTCCGTGTCATTTACAAGCGTTGTTAAAGCGTATTTGATATAATTTTTTTAGTAACATAGTTAATATAATAAGTATAGCAAAACTCCCAAAAGGGGTGAAATCACCTTTCTATATTAATAATAATTTATGTAAACTTTTCACTAATTGTAAAGACAAAGAAGACATACTAAGCCATTCTGGCATCTATAAACATATGTGCAACCATTGTTCAACTTTCTATCTAGGCAAAACATAGGCATTAGATACATTCTTTAGTCAAAATGTGTAGAAATTATTACATAGTTAATTCCCAAGAAATACAAATAATTTCACCTGCAAAATTGTTTATATTAGATGAAGATGTTATTATGCGTCTTATTGCCGTGGGTTTGTTTTTATCACGTTACGGTCACATCTTTCCAAACTGCCCATGCCATAAGAGCTCAGAAGATTACTAAATAACACAGATTATCTTATAACGATGAGAATGATTCTACGCTATGTATTCCTTGTACTTTCATATGGAATGGAATCATGGATACTCGCTGACACGATGCTAAAGCTTCTTGAAGATGGCTTCTAAAAATTAGCTCGATTGAAAGGATTAAAATAAAAATCATTATTAAAGGGAACACATTCTTATTGTGAAGTGGTAATTATTCAGAACAGACGGTCTGTGATATTTTAAATATGAATTGAATATATTAATTAGAAATATATACATGTAAAATTAATTTTATCGAAAAATATTGTTGTCGTAAGGTATTTGAGATTCCGTAAAAATAAAGTAGATGGCTTGATATTCCAAAATCTCAAATTTTTGCCACTAAATGCAACGAGGTTGCGTGATATTTTTCAGTCTTATTTTCTTGGTGGGCGCACACAACGGGGACGCATGCATTCAAACGTGCCAACCTTTTCTAACTTCATAAACATGGCACCGATTGATATAGATGTCTCACAGAGACGAAGCTATTATTTATTTACATAAGAAGGTAAGTATGGAAGTCTGGGGATTACGACCTATCATCGGCTGGCTTGAGTGATCACATTACACAGTGTAACGTTCACCTATTTACATATCTGTGAGACATCTATATCTTGATGACAACCCCTCAGGGGATAAATCCCAGTAATTGGTTCCTACAAAATTTGGATATACTCAAAATTGAAAGATTCTGAATACTAATGTGAATACGTTTTATACAATTTTAAAGCACCCATTTATCGCCGACGATTCTTGGAATTTAATCGCCTCCTGCCACCCTCCACCCCCCGCCCGCGGAGCCTACAATAACCGCCCTCGCTCGTAAACCCACATCCCGCATGTAAAAAATATTCATTACTTCGTTGTTTTAGATTTAGTTTGTATTTAAATTTCTAAAACTATAAGTTATATAATATAATTTATTCAAACCGAGTTGAGACTTTATTAAGTTGAATAAAATCATTTTGGTGGGCAGCTACCGTTGGCGACAGCACGAGACTGTGGTTACTCATTAAAAAAATTATATTTGATTTTACATAGACTAAATATTATATGGCACACATGCCTCACTGCTGCTAATTCAGGTATCGCCAATAAAGGATCCTAGAATTTATTATTCCCGTATAAATTATCAGTGTTCTTATTACGCAGTACATAGATTAATCAAAATTTTTGGAAAAATACATTTGTCAACATAATTTTTTTTTTTTAAATCTTTTTTAAGTATTTTCCTCCGTTGATCTATATTACTATTGGAGTATATTGGAGCCACTTGGCGTCACCAGTTTTTATTTAGCCTTTAACCGTGTTAAGATAATATGTAACATTGTTAACATAATTATGTACAAATATGAATATTCATAAACAATGTTTTTTATAATACGTGCTACCCCTCTATAGGAGATAAAATCTAGCGCTTATAGAAAAGCTTTTAACTGTTAAATGATAATTTGTTATGAAACAAGATTTTTATCGCTCCTATAATTGTGTACCTTTTACTATTACGTTTCTAGTGACATTAATGCAAAAAATTACAAAATGTTGTGACTTAAATATTCTGATCAGTGGCGTAATTATAGCAATATAGCCAGTGCAGTGCGATGGGGCCCACGTTAGATAAGGGACCAAAATGTTCGCGGCCTACAGTCTATTTTCAATTGTTATTTTACGTTAATAGTAAGTAATCCATACCGAGAAGCACAAAATTGAAAAAAATGTTTTTTTTTACATAAATAACGAAAACACTGTCAATATATGGCAGTGTCCCGCTAGTATGTCGGGTTAGGGACCAGACCAGACCTAAAGCGAAGAAAGTATTTTTTAAGTTAAGAAGTTAAGAATACTTACATATGAATTTTTTCATGAAAGTGTGAATATACAGAATACTTATTTGGGGGCCCTTTTTTCATTATGCATTGGTGCCCAATTTGTATGGTTACGTCATTGATTCTAATTAAACTTTTTTTGATGTTAAAACATTTGCTTGATCCCTAGAGTCCGATAACAGGGGACTAACCGGCCCTTGCGCAGAGTCGCCCTCCTTGTCGCATGACATATTTATTAAATATCCTGTCCCTAGCTATCAAAAAGCCGCGGTGATTAAAACTCGCGTGTCTGGTTTCAGATATCGGTCCCCAGGTACAGGTGAGCATTTTGTGTTATTTCGCGAAACAGCGGAAGCATTACGTACACACAATATATTATCACGTTCCGAATGATTATTTCCTTGAACGGAGTGGCTTTTCTATGTTACGAAACGCATTGCCGGAGCAATTAGCATGTTACAGTGTAACTGATGTTTTATGCATAAGTTACCACATGTGGAACTTGCCTGCCTGCAGCTCGACCGCACGTTAACTATTAATAACGTACCGGTTAAGTTAAGTAACGCGAGAAGCGGTGTCAAACACATTTATGACAGAGTTAATAATGAGGAAAATAAGAGAGAATCTAAAGCTGATCTTAGCGTAGTGAATGAGATTAAAAACTGATCGCTTAGGTGATGTGGTCACATGGTTAATTATTTAATTATATTGAAGAAGTTACGCTCAATATTTACTAAATATAATATACTAACTGAAGTACATGCCGTTGCCCGAGGTTTCATTTAGGGTGATGTGGGTAGTTTTTTTTCCAATTCTGATGTAGGCAGTAATTTTCCTCTCATTATGAACGGTAAGCAAAATTTCATTAAAAGTACCGAGATTCTGCCTTAAGGGGTGGGAAAGGGGGATGTGGGGAGGTTTTTCGAAATCTCATGTAAACAGTGACCTTCCTCTTGTTTTGAAGGTTATCAAGCTCAGAATGAAACTGTAGATTTGTATAAAAAACAAACCCACAGATACTTTTCTTTATATATAGGTTGACCCAAAAAAAGTGAGAACATCTCGTATCACATGAGTTATTTCAAACATAATATAATTAATTATAATTCTTAATGTATTTTTTTTGCACAATATTTAGCTAATCAGAAATCATCAAAATACCCCATATTGTATAATCTACAGAGTTTAGTTCTGGGCTGTTCGGTGGCCACATGCCTGGCTCGATGAAATTAACATTCTCACGACGAAGAAAGTTGATTGTATTTCTGCCTGTGTGAGATGGAGCGCCGTCCTGCTGTAATGTCCAGTTATGCTGTAATGTCTAGCTATACTCCAGGTTTTGTTTTGAAATTCTTTCATTATTTTCCTAGCACCCCGACGTTCTTCAATTCGCAAATTTTTGATCAGAATACGGTCTTCTGCAGTGATTTTTGTCATTCTTGGGAACAATTTGAAAACACCAAATATAAACAATGGAAAAATTAATAATCAAAGACGGCGATCGGAAATTGTCGAAATAAAACGTAATAAGTAAGTAAGTAAATTAGTATTATAGGTATTGTTGATATAGTTAAACAAATTAAATTAAATTATTTAAACTATTTATATCACATTTTATGAAATGTTCTCACTTTTTTTGGGCCACCCTGTATATAGATTATAAATATCTGTAATAAAAACCCATATCTGTCATCGAGCACGATATTCCTGAATTATGACATTTTAACGAATTTCAATAAATTTAATAAAATATTTAAAAAAATATATATATATTTTTATACATATTTGTGGAATTGTTTCACTGTTATGAATAAAATAATGAAGAAATGTCATGTTTTAACTGCCACGTTCAGAATCTTTTGTGTAGAGTTTTCTGAGCTATTCTGCTGTGTGTATCCGACCTCTGGCAACATTTCGAATCCCATTGCAGGGTCCATCATCATGGCTGAAGCGATCTTAATTTCGCCATCCTGATTCTATTAATATCGTTTGATTTAAAACACTTGCACGAACTCAATGTTGTTTTCTGGTGTCATTATTTTATTACTTGATTACGTATAGTTAGTTCTAAAATATGTATATATTTTTTATTTATTTATATTATTATATTTATTTATAAAGCTTACAAGCAAAGTAAATTAAATGAACACTTCAGAAGCACACAAATAGACTATAAATGTATAACTCTCTATATAAAATTATTATAGTGTAACTCTCTCTCCAAGCACAAGTGCTAGTCTCTTTTTTGGAGTGGTAAGCGAAAAAAACATGTAATTTTAAAAATGTAAAATACTTAATTCATGTTATTAAAAAATTGTAATTCCAACTTGATACAATTTCTGGTCTCCTAGCGTAAATTACTCAAAGGTATTTGAGATTTGTCGCAATAAAAAGGTGATAGCTTTTAATAATGGAATAACCATATAAATATAAAATTTGTCGTCAAGTTACTCTGTTGACCGGAACGGACCTGTTGACCGGATGGGAAAAGATCCAGGTTTGAATCATGGTAGTAACAAAAATATTTTTTCGCTAAATTGAGTTTTGTATTAAGATTTTACTGTTGGAGGTTTACATTCTAGCGTACTAGTCATTCTCGAAGAATTACGAATAAGAAATTGAAATACCAGCTTGGGTGACGATGAACATTCGGGACGCCAAAAACTGCAACCACTGGCGATAATATCGCTCAAGTTCACCAAATGGTGCTGGACGACCGTCGAATTAAGGTTAGAGAGATAGCAGAGGCTATGAACATGTCCAAAGAACTTGTTTGTTATTACATATTGGAAAGTTGGCTGCACGTTGGGTGCCGCGTTTGCTCACTCCAGACCAGAAACGTGTTCGAATGAACATTTCCAACGCTCTGTTGGCGCAGTTTAGGTGCAATAAATTAGAGTTTTGGCGCCGATTAATTACTGCAGATGAAACTTGAATACACCATTATACTCCAGAAACAAAACACACTCCAAACAGTGGACTGCGAAGGGAGAATTGGCTCCAAAAAAAGTAAAGGATGTTTCTTCGGCTGGGAAAATGATGGCGACTGTTTTCACCATTACAGGAGTATACTATGCATTACTTGACAAGCTGAAGGCAGAAATGGCAAAAAAACGGCTACATTTGCAGAAAAAAAAATTGTTTCATCAAGACGCGCCGTCTTATACCTCAGCGGTTGCCTAGGCGAAAATCTACGAATTACGGTTTGAACTACTTGACCACCCTCCTTACTCACCAGATCTAGCCCCAAGCGACTTTTTTTTGTTCCCTAAGCTGAAAGTCGCGCTCCGAGGACAGAGATTTTCGTCAAATGAGGAGGTTAAAGGGATGATAGCATCGCTGGGAGAAGTGTATAGACTTACTAGGAGACTGTAGAAAAATAAAAATAAATTTTAAGAATAAATGTCTCGTTTCTTTATTAGGTCGGAAACTTTTCAGACAGCCCTCTTACAATTAAGTATAATATAAAAAAAGTCGAGTAAGTCGTGAGTCATTTCGTAATTCACTTTTTCTCCTATTAAGTAATTTATTCTTGAAGGCTTGTCACGCTGATTGCCTAGTCAGTTCTACGTAGGCGTTAATTTTTCCATTCGCGCGGACAACGACTACGGTGAAATGGCGTTCGCTAATTTATTTCATTCCGAAATAAGTCGAATTTCAATTTAAACACGCCCACCATTATTTCGTAATGGCGTTGATTTTTCATTAATAATTTATATAACTTTTCGATATTGATTAAACTTGTCGTATTTCAAAAATTCAACGTGACAAGTTGAATTTTTTTTCCTTTTTGAAAGTGTACATTTTTTATCATCTTGTGTAATAAACCAAGTGAAAAATATTCTAAATTAACCAAATAAGTCATCCGCCGAGTCAAAATACTTGGCCAAGTTTAAGATTTTAATTAAAACTGAAAGTTGCTTAAAATTACATCGTCTTTCTTAACAAGAATTTATTATAGATGTTAGTGACTATAATTGGTATTGCGTTCGACATTAAACTCAAGGTTTTGTATATTTACAAATTTATTTAAAATTTATTTATTGTTAAAAATGAAAACCACAATGTTGATGAATAAAATAGCAAATAATAATAATTAAAATCGTAATGTTGATTTTGAAGCCTGGAGAACGTGCAAAAACGGAGGAGAGATCTTCAATAAGATAGATAGATCAAGGTCCAAGATCGCGAAGAATGGAGACACGCAGTTCGTGCAGAGAGAGATGAAAATCACTTTTGAAAATGATTTTTTGATGTAGGCGAATCTGTAGAAAAGTCGCGTAGATCCTGATAACTGGAATATGGTGACCCATGATCGAATTCAATGGTGTCAACAAAGTCACTGCGCTCGGGAAACTTGCGTATGGACCAATGTTGCTGTAGTTATGGAAAATGAGGAAAATTATGGAAAATGATAAAGATTCCCCTACCTATCAGATGCACGCGGGGCGTGCAGTTCAGGAATATGGCTTTACAGCCGTATGAAGATATACAACACATCAACCATGACAGACTAAAATATGAAAGGAAATCGATACGTTAAATTGGAGTGAAAAGACAATTTTCCTTGAAATATATGATCATTTGGTTCTGAAAGCTACATTTGTCATAAATTTAATAATTAGAACATTGTTTCAGAATCTTTGTAAACTGTACTTTAAACTACTCTAAACTGAAATTTGTACGTTTTATTATTGTACCAACTATGTATTTCAATAAAATATTCGTATTATTATCGATCAAGTTTGGTTTGACTGACAAGGTAACAAACGGTTTTAATTTAGCTTTATGAAAATCATTTCATTAAAACCTGATTTAAAACTGTTTGCTGTGTTAAACCTGATTTTAAAACTGTAAAAGTTTTGTTATTGTGAATATTTTAGTTATCTGATTATCGCACATTAGAACGGATAATATGCTATGATGTGTATTTAAGTAAAATAGTAATACATACTTATGACGCTTCTTTGGTGGTGGGGGGGGGTGTGGATTATGGAAGGGGTCGGAAAATTAAAGAAACATCAAGCCCCCATCAATTGCGGATAACACCGAAACTTTACTCATTTTATGTCGTTTAAATAAAGTCTTAATCCTATTATTGGTTTTAACATCAAACATGGCCGAATCTGACATCTAATATATTATCAATACACATTTACATTTAAGTTACAAATCATTTCTAATAATATTTATATAGCACCGGTGACATGTTGGTACATACTTGTCAAACAAAAAAATGTAAAAATATAGATAAGTAGAAAATGTTGGTATTTTGGACATACTACTGTGCACAACGTATATAGTACATATACATATAGAGATTTTTAATTTATGGTTTCCGAAAGCACTAGTATAGAAGAAGAGAGAGACAGAGAGTGACAGGGTGAGAGATGGAGACAGAGAGTGACAGGGCGATAGAGGAAGACAGAGAGTGACAAGGCAAGAGAGGACGACAGATGGTGACAGACGAGCGAGAGAGACAGATAGTGATAGGGCGAGAGAAGAAGACAGAGTAACATGGTAAGAGAGGGAGTCAGGGAATGACAGGATGAGAGAGGGGGATAGAGATAGAGATAAAGATAGGGATAGGGATATAGATAGACATAGAGATAGAGATAGATGGAGTCTGCCGTGAGAACGTTTCTGAACCGAAACTTGAGTAAGTGAACTGCGAGCCATGCCTCGTCTGATTGCGACTACTATACTCGTAGTTTTCAATACCGATAAAAATAAGAGCATAAAAATGAAGCAATTCAGCGATTATTTACTTTTTTAAATTTTTATTCCAATCGTAACATTTTCTTGGCCCAAATTTGAAATTAAATTTCCGAAATACATAGCTATACTTCACTAGCCATGTGAGAAATTAATCGCTCGATACTGAGATAACTATTTAGATTATAACTCTGACCTATATATTGACCCTCGGACTGGGTTCTGGATAAAAAAACCGATAGTGAATTTATTAGCCTTCATCATAGCCACGGGGGATTATTCGGGAAATGTGTTCCATTAAAGTTCGCCGTTCCCTGTGGCTAAGTTTGATTTAGTTATTCAATTTATTATAGTACCAACGGCCTACCAGTAATTGCTTTTCTAGGTTTAAAGGCTTTTCTGCATTGCTTTAATACTGAACCTTCCAAGGGTCGAACACGATCAAAATCTTGCAGTGCAAATTTCATCACACATTGGAAAAACGGGATCGGTTCACTATTTTAAATGCAGAAATATAACTATTAGGAGAACACATCTTTATTGTGAAATTGTAATTATTCAGAACATAGGTCTGTGATATTTTAAATATGAATTAAATATATTATGTAGAAAGATATACATACAAAATCAATATCTTTTTTATTTATTATCTTAGTTTAATAACCACAATTGAGTTAATAATATTTAATAACCACAAAAAAAAAAAAAAAATCTTTTTAATTAGTATATATAATTCATATTTAAAATATCACAGACTTATGTTCTGAATAATTACAACTTCACAATAAGGATGTGTTCTTCTAATAATAAAGTTGTATCAGTGTGTCCAAAATTTTATAAAAATGAATTGATAATTCTGGCATCTGCTATCAGATTACTCAAAGATATTTGAGATTCTGTAAAAATAAGGTAGATGGCTCTTTCAAATAATGGAACGATTAAATGTATTAATATCAAAAAGGTAACATATAGGTTCGAAAATTTGTCGCTAAAATATCGTCGCTTGGATAATGCACCTTCCCCGGTTTGGAAAGAGGTTCAGGTTCGAATCCCGGTGGTGCAACAACAATATTTTTCGTTAAAATTGATTTTATATGTTATCTTTCTAATTAATATATTTAATTCATATTTAGAAATATAACTGTCGTACAAAACAATTTAAAAAAACAATCACAGAATTGCGTGAAAGTATTCAACCAATGAATCACATTTGCAACATTTAACCGACACCTAGAATGAAACAGGTTTAAATAAAATGCAAATTTGTTTATTACATTGCGAACATTGCTCAAAACATTGCTAAAAAAATGTATCGAATGTTATATACTGTTTTTATGTATTGAGAAAATATTGTCTTTATAATAAAGTCGGACAGTTACAAAATATTTATATTATATTAATTTTACGATTTGTTTAAAATGTTATTTTATTTGTATTATTTTGGAATCGAATTTTATAAATGCTGTTTATGATGCTATGACAAATATTTTTTTTTAGGCGGTAAATTAACTAATTAGGAGCGAATGCAAAATTGATTGTGACATAGTAAATATAAATTAAATGTATTAATTAGAAAAATATCAAAAAATATTGTTGTTGGGACGATAGATGTATTAATTTGAAAAGTGTAACATATGGGCTCGAAAATTTGTCGTCAAACGTACTGTCGTTGTATCGCAGTTGGATAACGCACCTTCCCCGGTTTGGATAGAGATCCAGGTTCGAATCCCGATAGCGCAACAATATTTATCGATAAAATAGATTTTATATGTATGTCTTTCTAATTAATACATGTATTAAAAATATCACAGACCGTCTGTCCTGAATGATTACAACTTCACAATAAGAATGTGTTCTTCTTAATAATAATAAATAGGATTTAAAAAAGGTTCGTTTAAATTGTTCTGTAGTGTAGAACCATGGAGAAGAATAGAAATCGTTCGAAGATAAAAAGTAAATAAAATAAAAGTAAAAAAAAGATAGAAAGGTAATTTCCTAGGTTTGTGTGTTTTATCTCAGAATGGCCTTGTCGTGGATTCGTGCCAGATTGGAGCGATTCTAAAGCGACATCTAAAAATTTCTCAAAAAATGGGGAATTGTGGAGTTATTTCATGCAATGCAAATTCAATCCAATTAAATAGAATATAATAAATGATCAATCATTAAGTACCGTATAACGTGAATTGAATAGATCAAATCGACCGAATTTTAACGAACTCCTTCGGCATCTCTAGCATTTGATTTCAATTTCAATAACTAATAAAAAATAAGTATTTAAGAATGCGTTACATGTCTCAGGCACATGTATCATGCCATACCTGTACAGAATATATTTTTCAAGTTCACGTAGTGTTCTTTCGTTTTGTGGAAATATTTCTTCCTCGTTGATTTTTTCAAAGACGCTGAAGGTACATGACAGACGGGTATTTAGTAAATATATATAAAAGAATTTAATAAATATAAAAAAAAATCTAATATGTACATTAAACCGAATGTCCACAAAATGTTACGCAATTTTTAACGCAGATTTTTGACATATTTTACCGGAGAAACCTCCGAAATTCTATATTAATATTCCTCCACCATTGTTTCAATTTTTTTTTCTATCTGCTTGTTGCTTAGGTTATAACTAGTACCCTCAGTTATATTATAAAGCTGTTTATACACATATCTGTTACTACAGGGTGAATATTATGTTCCAGGCCGATTTTGTTTGGTTGCCATTTTGGTTTGGCAGACATTTGTTAGTTCGCATTCGGTAGTCATAGAGAGTAGTTGATTACAATTTATTATAGAGCATCTAACGCCTCAATAACATGTTGAAGTCATCAAAACATTTTATCTAAATAATAATGGTAATACTGTAACCATTAATGGTGATCGCTATCGTCACATGTTGGAAAACTTCTTTGTGGCCGAATTGAGTCGATTGGGTCTGAAACACATATGGTTTCAACAGAACGGTGCTACCTCGTACATAGCCCTAGCTACGCTTTTCAAATTTTTCCATAATATAATATCAAAAAGTGGTGATATCGACTGGCCTCGCTCACCTAATTTGACGGCTCTCGACTATTTTCTGTGGGGTTACTTGAATGGAAAGGTCAACGCCAATAAGCCAACAACAACTCTGATGCTACAAGACAATATTAGAAATGAAATTGGTGAAATAAGACGCGAAATGTGCGAGAATATTATGAAAAATATGGTTGAAAGAGCACGCATTTGTACCAATGCCAAAGTCGGCCACTTGGCCAACGTCATTTTCCATACATAATTGTAATAAACCAAATAATTTATAAATGAAAACCAAATAAAAAAATTGTGTTCAATTTCCTAGTTATTCAAAAACAACATCGGCCTGGAACATAATATTCACCCTGTACTCTGCAGTCGATGCCGTTCTTTGGCTAGTGTCTAGACCTCTACGAGAACGCAGTTTGTACTAGAGTTGCCGCTGCGTTGCTTAGCACTAGTAACATATATCTCAGGAGAGAAATGAATCCATGGATTGATAAAGACCCCTGAAAAGTTCTTGAAATAATAACTCACAAAGTTTTACCACCATCTTGTATAACATCCTTCAACGTAACGCTAGAGAACCTTTCGTTGCATCATAAACTCATTAATTTACGTAATTATATTATGTAATCGTTGCGCTAAATGATTCTTGAACACCTGTTGTAAATCCATTAGATTTTCTCGCTAAAAACATTGCCATTTGATCTAATTAATTAGATTTCCGGGAAACACCAACCAGTACAAGTCTGAATAACAAATCGTTGGATATTATTTGTATTAGCTACTTGTAATACGTCATCTCGTACAAACACTTTAATTCCTAGGCTATATTATGCAAAATAAAAATGTTGTATACGTCTTTAATTAACTGAATATTTTTATTATTAAGGAGAACACATTCTTATTGTGAAGTTGTAATTATTCAGAACATAAGTCTGATATTTTAAATACTAATTAAATTAAATAAATTTTATCGAAAATGTGTTGTCCTTAATAATAATATAAGTTATATCAATGTGTCCAAAATTTAATAAAAATGAATTGTTAATTCTGGCGTCTCCTATCGGATTACTCAAAGGTATTTGAGATTCCGTAAAAATAAAGTAGATGGCTTTCAAATAATGGAACGATATATGTATTCATTTGAAAAGTGTAACATATATGTTCGAAAATTTGTAGTCAATGTACTGTGTGCTGTAGCATAATCGGGTAATGCACGTTCCTCGGATTGGAAGAGATCCAGGTACGAATCTCGGTAGCAACAATAAAAATATCTTTCTAATTAATATAGTTAATTTGTATTTTAAATATTTTTATGTACTCACTTTTATTTTTACATTTACCCGTACCGGTACCAGCACTTCCAAAACCTTTTAGAAAACAAAAATACTAGAAGATCAGAGACATATAAAGAGACGTGATCTCGTGATCTCTCTCGCACGTTAAACCAGTGCTCTGCTATCTTAGGTACTTCTCTATTAGGCTGTGGTGCCAAATTGTCATATAAGAATTTGTTGTTATTTTTTTTGTGTCAGAATTATTGTTTTATATTTTTGATATTTATTATTTATACATTTTTAATTTCAGTTTACTAATACTAATAATATATATACTAATAATATATTACTTATACTAATAATATTAATACTAATAAATTATAGTTACCTTTGTTGAACTTTGTATCAAGCCAATATTAGCCCTTTAATTGCCAACGACATAGGTGTTCCACAATAGAAGGCCTTAAGTGTGCCGAGTTAAAACGTTCTTGAAAAGCTGGGATCAATCGTCTACAAAAAATCCAGTCCCTGAAGATCGAAAAGCGCGCGTAAACACTGATGATTTGGCGTGACACGCAAAGTACAGCGTGCCAACTCGCTTTAAAAGGTTAATAAAAATATATAAGATGTTTGTAAATTATTATTTTCGCGTCTTACTTAATTCCTCAGCAGTGTTGTGGTTAGCTTGTAGTGTTTTATAAATACAATAAAATCTATATGCGCAGGGGTGGTATGATACACGTCCCTGAGACGTTAACATTTCTTTTACGTCATTTTGTTCGTCTCTAATTTGCCTATTAGTCGTTATTGCTCGCCCTGGTTTACTTCCGCCCTTACTGAATGCCGACTTTGACAATTTGTGAAATAGCTTCCTGCCAATCGACGCCCGTTCGTACTTTTGAGAAAAATAATCTCAATGTATTAGCAGATATAATGACGCCACGCAGATTTGCTTTTACATTCGATGGAATCTTAATAAAAACGATCATCTGTAAAATAAGACACCGTATACCTATATTTATAAATACAAGTTTATTATATATTGTTGACATTATTATTGACATTATGTATTATATATTGTTGACATTAATTACAACTTCACAATAAGAATGTGTTTTCCTTAATAATATATGTTGTATCAATGTGTCCAAAATTTAATAAAAATGAATTGATAATTCTGGCGTCTGCAGTCGGTTTACTCAAAGGTATTTGAGATTCTGTAAAAATAATGTAGATGGCTTTCAAATAATGGAACGACAGGTTTATTAATTTGAAAAAATGTAACATATAGGTTCGAAAATTTGTCAAGGAAAATACTGGCGTTATAGCACAATGGTAGTGCACTTCCCCGGATTGGAAATAGAGTTCCAGGTTCGTATCCCGGTAACGCAAAAACAATATTTAAGACATTATTATTTATTAAGAAAAGCAAAAAAAGATTTAAATGTACGTACAATAACAAAAAACTCACACAGCTTAAACATCCGTTTTAAATGATGAAATCTCACTTTAAATATAGATTATTCATATCAATGTAATAATTCATATTTGAAGCATTCACTAGTACTTCGAACAGAAACATGGTACGAAATCAATTCATTTTGAAATTTTTAATTAGAAATAGTACATATTTAAACAAACACACCTTTTAAAATTTTATATCACCTGTATCCATTTAGTGTGTGTAGCGCAAAATTATTTAATACAAGTAAATGATTATCAACTAGAAAGATATCTTTTTTTTCGAATAATATATTTAGTTGCTACTGGGATTAACAACACTTATATTCTGTAGTACTTTATAATTGATACATCGATTATTCCATTTTTAAAAGCAAACCATTTTATATTGCTATGAATCCCAAACACCTTTGAGTAATAATACACGCTAGGAGACACCAGAATTAAATAAATAAATTTTTTCTGTATATTTTTCTAGTTGATTAATTTAATTTGTATTAAAACAAAACTGTGTTCTGAAATCGCAACTTTACGATAAAAATGTGTTCTTAAAAATAAATAAATAATTTTTATATAATGTATAGAAGTTGTCTGTAGGTGTCTGCATTGGTCTTGCTCATTATTTGGTGAATGTATTTTACTCTATAATTCTTCTCTCGATCTTTCCTTCGAGCAGCTTGTCGGTCTAGTGATTAAGACACTTGTCTAGTGATTTAATGGTTCGAGTCTCGTTCCAGGAGACCACAAGGTTAATCATATTTTCATAGTAAGTTTTTAGCTTAGTTTGAGAATAGTAAGAATATTGATGTAACATACTGACGTAATCATTTAAAAAATACATTTCTTGTGTCTAAGAAGGTGACCTACCCATTTTTTATAGTGCATGTTATGGACCTTTTTTATGATATGTTTGATACTGTATGATGACCTTAAAATCACGAACCGTGAGTCAATCACTGATATCTCTAAGTCACACTCACTATCAGTGATTGAATATTTGGAAATATCGTGATTCGTGATTTTTTTATTGTTAATAATTCTATTGATTTTCTGACGCCGCTGTCTACCGGATTTTCAGTAATTTAACTAGCGCCATATATTGAAATCTGTTTTTGTTAGTAATGTTTGTGCTAGCTTGCAAATTATTTTATTTTATTTTGTTCGCGTTTTTATTTTGCATTTTGTATTTATGTTGCAGTAATATTGATAAGTCGCCGTTTTCAATCACTGATATTATAAATACCAATCACATTCACATCAATGAGTCAAGAGTAGCATTTTTTCTCATCTCTACTTCCAACCTACTTCTCTCTCTCTCTGGTTTATTTGTCCATTTCACTTCCATAATGTGCTAAGCTCCATATGTAGGTTTTGAGGACTTACTGTTTTACTTTTCTTTTGTGATTTGTAGATTTGTTTTTTTTTTGCATTAAAAACTTGTTTTTCCATTGCTAATCTGATTTTTACATGTTATTTTCCAGAATGATCCAAGGATCCGTAATTCGAATTTTGGTATCATTTAACAAATACGAATAACCTTGCTCTTAACCGCGAGTCACGCGCAATTCTGACATTACTCGAACTCCGATTAATAAATGATCTTGAGTTTAATTTTGCCATCTGCCATTGCCACGGAATACCAACCTTCCGGCACACTGATCTGTCCGGAGGTTGAATTGTAATAATAAAACATTTTTATTCTGTTTAATGTCAATACCAGGAAAGCTTTTGACTCATGGGGGCATTTATTTTCATGGCGGTATTTATGACAGTACCAGGTCGTGCGTGTGGATGCTCCATTATGTTTTCTATACCTATCTGTCCCCCTCTCCCTTGACCCTTACCACAGAGCACGAATTTTTCTGTGTGTGATCTATGACTTGTGAACTGTCAAGAAGAGTGAACGTCTTGCTCGTCACTACTTATTTACTTACTTACCATCGAGCCGTTTCCCCGCGGGAGTGGGCAGAGAGGATAGAGCGTCATACTCCTCCGTCCAGACACAATTCTTACCTCATACATCTTCTCATACATGCTCGCCGATTATTGTTCTAACAGAACCGTTCTCCATTATCTGGTTTACCTGGTCGTGCCTTCTTCTGCAGACATCCTCTATTTCTGGTGCCATCAACACTTGCGTCATATATATTTTTTACCATTCTCTTCTCATTAATCCGTTCCATATGACAAACCTAGTCCACGCTAGTCTTGCCTCGGTTGACAAATTCCCGTTAGATATAATTCCATTCAAAGCACCGTTCACTTTATTCCCCGCAGTCACCCTCCTTTCGATATCATTCTCAGCCTTTCCGTTTCTATCAAACATACTAGTCAAATACACAAACTCCTCTACATGTTCCAAACATTCATTACCTACAAGTATTTTGCACGGTGTCTTGCTTTCCTTCTCCTCGAATACCATCACTTTCGACTTGTTAACATTCATAATGAGGTCACTTTCCTAGCATACATCGTACATTCTACTCACTAGACTCTGTAGTTCTTGTTTATTATTCGCTATTAGTATACTGCATCATCAACGTACAATAAACAGCATACAATCAAATCGCCCATTTTTGGTCCTACATTCATACATTCCACTAACTTGAAGCTATTGGTGCCATTGCGTTTCGGTTTTCTCGCAGTGCGTGCCTAAACTGCTATTATGTATCACAGTGTTTCGTGCAAATCATCGAAAATGTATCCTAAAGTTCAGGATAGTTGTGAATACAGCAACAAAAACTGGTTGGTCCTTCAGCCCTTATTGTTCTGTCCCTCTACCAAATTCCTACCATTCTTACAACATCCCGTTTCACCATTCCCTTGTGTAAACAGCGAATATTGCGTTTCTGTTAAAAAATGTTAAATTTATAATGTATAATTAACAACCTACAAAGTACAGCAGCATTGCGGTATTCCATTTTTTTAACTTCTTACAAAACTTGTTTGTTTACTTGTTTAAAAATGTACTAAATTCTATACATGGCAATATATACACAGATTATAACAGACCTAGTTCATATTTTATGGGTGGATACCTGACTAAATTACGAGTTGAAAATATCCAATGAGTAAGTGCTAATTCTGTATCGTTACAGAAAATATTATTGCGTGAGATTTTTCAAAATCAAGTCTATAAAGGTACTTCGAAATAGATATTTGCGGAATTGATCCATTATATTGCTTTGGCTCTAAATTATCTCACCTTTTATTATGTATTCAATATTTCAATTATTCAAAATAATCGCATAATTATTTTTAAAATGCTTATATCTTTGAGATAATTGAGCTTAGGCACATGCAGCTTGAACATTTTCAACTCATATTTTTAATATGGTGTATTTTCCTATATTTTTTTTGTATTTAAAAAATCATTCTTATTTTTAATATCATCAGCATAATATATTTGATAAATAATATCTTACGGTCTGACGTAATATTCCTTCAAATTAATGTTCACGGAGACAGAAAAAGAAGCACGCGGGTTAGAACGTAGACTGATGTGAAGTGTGTCATTGTCACATCTATAAAATATAAATGGCAGTGGGCGGGCCATTTTAAAGATGAACAAAAAATCTTCTTGAACGTTGAAGGGGGCGCCCAAAATCTCGATGGGTTGACGAAATTATCTGTGCAGTGGGAGTTATGTGGCAAAGATTGGCGGAGTCACGGAGAGGCTTGTATCTCATTGAAAATATCTGAAAGTGACCTCGGCAAGAATGGTATATTAGGACAGAAGAGTATGGCGTTCTATTTTCTCTGTAAACGGCGGGATAGTGAATGAAGTTAAGCATATTATGCATTAAAGATAGATTTTTTTTAAATCAGTGAAGAAAATTTAGCATCAGGCGGGCGTCGAATCGTTGTTTTGTAAACAATCGAAAACTTTTAGAAGTTTCTAGCTTTGGTGATGAACAACGAAAATTATTTTAGTTGTTATTTTGTTTGTAACGGGTTACGAGTTATTGGTGAGCTAACATTCGTTTTCATATTAATGAATTGTATACAATAAAGTCAAATAACAAATACAATACACGTATCGGTCGGTTGAATCTTCTCTCCGTGTAACATAACTCAGCCGTGACAGTTTATCGTTGTTTATGCTGATATTTATCGCTACTCAGGCTCTTAGGATATCGTGCGCATCTTGTAGGTTAAGCTAATAAAAACAATGAAGGTGGAATGGGTTTTTTTGGGATAAGATATGGAGTATGTACTTAATAATGTTAAATCAGGTTACATAATAACTGGCTGAGCACATAAAAAGAAAGTAAATAGATTTTCAAATTGTAACACTGTAAGAAAGGATTAAAGTCTTTATGTAATAGTCGATATTCTTACTAGCTTCAAAAGAAGCTAAAGGCTATGAAAATAGGACTAATTTGATGGCCTGTAACCAGGCCCGAACCCCTGACTACTAGATCACTAGGCGAGTATCGTAACCATTAGATTCAACAAGTACATCATTACAGAACAACTTGGACCACATCTTAAAAATTCTTAAAATGAAATTATTAACTATTTTGTATTTTTCCGAGGCACATGTTAAATATTATTATTAATTAATTTATTTGCATCAGTGACTATATAACTAACAATTATATGCTACATTAAGATAATAATTTATTAATTTGAATACCAATGTTCAAATGCAAAATAATTTCATTGTACCATCTAATAGTATTAACTTTTAGACGTCCAGAAGTAATAACACTTTACATCCAGTGGCGTGCAGTAGGTATAGATTTAGGTTACGCTGTTACCAATGTTATTATACAATCATATATAATATATGTAATACAAGTACACCTACTGCACGCCACTGGATGTAAAGTGTTATTACTTGTAAATAGACAAATGTCTGACACGTTTCACTCGGTCTATCCAACTTATTAAAGATCGACCTCTCGTTTCTCGTTTCCCGTGATCACTAATTTCTCCAGGCTGTGTATTTCTTCTAGCAGGTATGAAATAATTATTTTCCTACGTGTTGTATAGAGTTTCTGAAAAATTGAGACATTCGTTAGTTTCGCAGTCCACTGTATATCATGCAGTATGCGACAGGTATCGAGCGTGTTCCATCTTCTGATCCCGTACGAGTTATGAAGAACGAGGAACTTGAACTTTGCAGCTGCTAATTTATTTCAATATTCATTTTGTATTGATTTTAGAATAGTATAAATAGATGTGTTCCCAACATCACATCTTAATTTTGATGTTTTTATTTCAGATATCTGAGAGACTGGAGATGAAAGCGCAACATTAATCGCCTCACAGTGAAACTGCAGATGGACCTGAGTCGCTAAATGCTTCAAATGCAACAAGGGGTCAGGTGAAAATCAATATCAACATGTTGGTCCAAAATCGGGGAACTGTGGGTGAGTTCTTAAGTGTTAATCACTTTCTACTTACAGGTACAGCGCTCGGTTTCATTTTGCGCAAATACACTTTCGTTAATATTATGTGTGGTGATATCTTGTAACAATCAATTCTGGTGTATTTCTGTGATGCTATGATCACGATCTGAACAAAGGAAAATGTGAAAATATTATGACAGCTCGTATTTAAAAAATGCCGGCATTCAGGACTAAAATATTTTAAAGTGAATTTAATTTTTCAATAAATGCATTTTACTGTGCATATTTGGCATTATATTTATAAATTTTCACGGATATATCCCGTATTCTACCATTCAAAAAGTATTTGAGAGGCGTTTTGGGGAGTATTTATCCAATACATTAGTCAACGATCCCAACACTGTCTGACCGGACGACTGAATTTGAAAATCGGTCAGTTTTTACAGGCTCCTTTCTAGTAATTATTTAAAATATATACGTACTCGTATAAGGTATGATTGATTTTTTAAAAATATTAAATGCTGTAAAATTCTCCGGTACCCTTATAAATTTTAATTAAATGATTTAATGTTTCCAATTTTTAAAAACATTACAATGTAACGGACCGAATGTGAATTTTGACTTTTTTGAAAACGATATATTTAATAACCAATGCCAAAATTTAAAACCTTTTACAATCAATTTGTGAACAGAATGTACGGTCTTTATATGGAAATATTTCGAGATTCGATATACCAAAGATAACTCTATTGCGAGAAATTTTAAATAGGGTTCCGGCATTATATTTTTGTGGTGATAATTACAATAAATTTTGACGTTCTTATTTAAAGAAATGTTTTAGGATTGAATGGATCTTTCATATTAAAATTGATCGAAAGCAACGTATCGCTGTGGTTTTTGAAAAAAGATTGGAAAACTTTGCATTAAATTGACTAAATTAATGTGAATCATGTACTGTAGTAGCCTTTTAAATTTTCATAATAGAAAATAAAGAACGATTAGAACAAGTGAAATATTTCCAAAAAACAAAAAAACACCATCTGAAAATGAAATACAATTAAGACAATGTTTTAAGAGTACAAAATAAAATACGACCTAGAAAAAAAAATCACGTTATATACAGGGGTGGTATGTGACACGTGTCTGAGTGTTTGTTGTTTTTGTTTTTTTTTTTCTCCTAAAGCGCGGGCTCCGTTTAGGCCCAACGGACTGCCCTGGCTGTACAAAACAAAATATACGATATTGCCTTTTTTGTACTGTTACAATTCAGTTCATTTTCTTTATTTTTCTACGCTTAGATTACTTACGTCAGGAAAACAAGATTTACGTCTCTTTCTCAAAGATTTACGTCCCTTACTTGAGTGTGTGATTTATTTGTCGTTCGCTTTGAACATGCAAATTATGTAATGTAACCAAAATCGCAAATATACAGTTGCGAACTGAAATTTCCACACGCGCTGTCAATACAAGTTTCAAACGTTAATTATATTTGATTTCTTAAGTACTGTATTGAAGGGTTATTCGTGACAATAATATATTCACCAATACATCAGCCGCTTATTTACGTAGCGTGTTGATTCAACTTCAAAATAAATTTAATATCAATTTAATTTGTCGACGTTTCGAATTGTATTGTGAAATTATTTTTGATTGACTGTAAATTAATGAGCATCTACGAATTTCTCACTATGCTGGATCAGATAACGATATTCAACTCTATTTATTACGTTTCACAGAATATATCGATTTTTTCAATAGAATTAAATGAAAAAAATGCACAAATACTATATAAATTATATTTTTTATTTATTATCTTTGTTTTATTAACCACTGAATTGAGTTTAAATACATCTACCGGTTTCGAAAAATACCATTTTTTTCTTCAGAATGTCATAACTAACTAAAAACATATATTATTGTTTCTTCACCAGAATCTATTTTTAAAAAATATTAAAAAAAAAAAACAATTATTTAAAAAATAAATTTAGTACCTAACTCAAATTGTTGCTTAATACAAATTTAGTCGAATAATTTTTAGGAAAAAATTTTAGAATTGGACTCGTAGTTAAATTTAGTTGGTTGTTTATAATTTTTTGATTAGTTTTACTTGCTTTATTTATCTCCGACGATTCCAAATTATTTGATTTGTGACCAACACCGTTTATATGCAAAATTGACAATCCCAATTTTTTATCAAAACCATGACTATTTTCTATCAAATGATTAGAAAATTCTGAAAACCCACTATTGTTCAAACATCTCAAATGCTTCTTTACTCTTATATTAAAATTTCTACCCGTTTTACCAACATAAAATGCAGCACAATCTTTGCAACTAAGTTTATAGACGCCAGAATTGTTAAATTTATCATCTTTTTCTTTAGAATTTGAGTAAATTTCCTGTACTATTATTTTTATAAAATGCCGGCCTAATGTTTTAACCACAAAGTTAATATTGCTAATTTTAAAAGTATTATATAAATTATGCCGTCACCGGGACTCGACACTGGGATCTCTTTATCGACTGAATTTTACCAGTACAAAACTGCTGAATGAACTTTAAACGAAAATCGCTAGATGGCACCAGGACCCTTACTTCATATTTATAACTGGAATATTATTTTGTATTTTAGTGATTCCTAGCGGGTGGTTAGAGGAGGAAAGAGATAAATGTATGTTTTGCGCAGACCCTAAATAATAATGAACTTAGGCAGGGGGAAGGTACGATGTCCAGAGAAGGTGTATGATAATTATTTTCCTCAGGGTCCTAGAATGCAATTGAGCTTGCAAATTTGGTACGAATGGCATTTAATATTATATAATACACCTTTATATCAAGAGGTGGCGGTAAAGTGACCAGGATGAGGGGGAGAGTATTCATTTCTCGCAGGGTCTCAAAGAGTAACTATACAAAATTTAACACGGACGGCAATTAATATACACATTTTCATTGGGGAAGGGAGTAGGGTGCCTATGTTTTGCACAGGGTCCTAAAGAACAACTATTTAATTTGATTTAAAGAGTGTACAATTGTATAGACAACAGATTGCCATTAGTTTTATGTATACAGGTGTCCTGTAAGTAGTGGTCCAAACGAAAACCATCGATAGTTGAGACCGTTGCCTGACAACTGGTGACAATGAACAGAAAGCGATATTATATATAAAGTTTTGGAACTGACATTAAAAAAAGTAACAAAGGGTACCGATTATTAAAAAATTCATAAAAGTTCAAATATCTCGAAAACCGTGTGACATTCATTAGACCTATGATTGGTTATTCTGATAGGTCGTGGTCTCAGCTATCGATGGTTTTTGTTTGGACCACTATTTATAGGACATTCTGTATATGTAGATATTGCAATTTTTACAGAACGTGTCGTTTCTTGTTAATTGAATCAAGGCAGATGATGTTATTTATTTAAAAATAAATCTATGCATACAAAATTGAATGTATGTCTGTTCACTATTCAATCCTACAACTTTTAATAGATTTATTAGCAGCAATTTGTTTTATTCTTTTTATTTCTTGATCGATTTTTTTTATAAATCAGCGTGCGCCCGTCCTGACGAAGATTCGGTAGTATCGAACCAGTTGATGTTAAGTTAATTAATGTGGTTAATACAAATTATGTCTAACCGCAAAGTTAACGTTATAAACATAAAGGTATAGTTATAAACACATATATTTATTCATCGCAAAACGTCGATAACAATAGAGCAATAAATTGAATTGGCATACCTAACATTTTTTCTTTGATGTCTAGTGGCGTGCTTTTATTGCTTTTAAATCTTTGAAAAAATATATTATAAATGGTTTAATTCTGCCTCGTTCGAGCCCCAGTCGAGCGCCTAAGATGCCTAGGCCGCAGTCCGGCCCTGGATATGATATTGAGAATATTATTAAATATACAGGTTTTTATTTATGCTTTGTGTCAACGACCGACAATTACAATTCACAATGCGGACTGCTACAAGGCAATTCCATTTTTGTACTGAATAAACATAATTGTATTCCGATGTGTCACTTTGATAACAGCATTAGGGCGCCTTCTGGTAGGTTTACTTGGGCCATAAATACTATACGCAAGGTCCACGCCTACCGCAACATTTATTAGGCTTTTACTAAAATTCGGCCGAAAGTGTTTAAGCTATGTATAGAAAATCGAAACCGGAGATCCTAGTCGTGGTCATTTATTCCGTCGCTTACAGGTATTGTATTCATTAACAATATTTAAAAACCAAATTAAAGATATTCTTCAATGCAGTATGTAAATGATTTTTCCTTGTTAGTGTGTTTATAGTTTTTTATCTCCTTTTGTTTTTATTTTTCTCACAAATTTAATTCTAAAATTACTCTTATTTAACAATCACGTACTATATTATTAATAGAATCGGCGTTAACTTTGTAGAGTTTTATCATATTAGATGGATATAAATAAAACAATGTTATTACTGTACTTGAGTTTATTAGCACTATTTGACTTTCGAGAGAAACAGTAACTATCATCGACAGGTGAAGTATTAAACTGTTTACTCGAGTAGTGCTAATAAACTCAAGTAGAGTAATAATATTGTTTCATTTATATCCATCCATAACGTACTATGTTTTTTTCGTGTCGTTTTTCTTTTGTCATTTGTAACCATTTTTTTCCTTCTATGTCCGATACCCTTATAACTGTAAGTAAAACTTGTGTTTCTAGTAAAAAAAAAAAATGTATTTACACGAGTATAAATACCAAAAGTGAAAAGTCTTTTTTAAAATAAACAATTTTAGCTTGCCCATAAATTAACGCAAAGTCCATTACTGCAATAACGATGTATCGTCTACGGGAGTCAAGTACAAGAAATACATACAAGAATGCTAATACATTAAAATATCAGAAAACAGGTAGCTTTTTACTAGGTGGTGCTCTCTTCGCTGCCAGTGTTAAATACTGCGCAACCACGGCCGGTAAAATCTATTTTTTAAAGTTGTAAATATAATTGATCACCTAGGGAAGCAGTCTACCGATTTTACAACTTAACTAAAAAGCAAACAAATACCCTTTCCCGCGACACATGTTCCGCCTTGTGACAGATTATATTCGTGTCTCGACGCCCTAGCGGTGAATATTATTACAGTCTGCTTTTATATAATCTGATAAAAGAACTGGATGATTTGTGTCTTGGCTTAATATGCACGTACGATTTCGTACAATTGGAGAGAAACGCTGATTTTGTATTTTTTTCAATACAGTATGATTATTTGCCTTTCTGGCACAATATATATCGTATTTCGCTAAATTACTTACTTACTTACCATCACGCCGTTTCCCCGCGCTGGTAGGCAAAGAGGATAGAGCGCCACACTCCTCTGTCCTGACACACGATTCTCGCCTCATCTTATCATACGAGCTCGCCGATTGTTGAGGCTTCTAACAGAACTATCCCTCATTATCTGGTTTACCTGGTCGTGCCAAGTCTTCTGCGGACGTCCTCTATTTCTGGTGCCATCAACACTTGCGTCATATATCTTTCTTACCATTCTCTCCTCATTCATTCGTTCCATATGACCAAACCACCTAAGTGATCCTTTCTTAATCTTACTCATTATACTAACATCAGCTTTACATAATTTTTTTATTTCTTCATTCTTTACTCTGTCATAAATAGATCTGTCACATATATGCCTAACTGATCTCATTTCCACTGCATTCAGTCTACTTTCTTTCCTCTTCTGCCAACTCCAGGCCTCGCTTCCATACATCAGTGTCGGTACCGGGACTCCATTGTGCACCGCTAGTCTTGCCTCGGTTGACAAATTTCCGTTAGATATAATTCCATTCACTTTTTTTCCTGCAGTCACCCTCCTTTCGATGTCATTCTCAACCTTTCCGTTTCTATCAAACATGCTTCCCAAATACACAGACTCATCTGCTCGTTCCAAACATTCATTACCTACAAATATTTAGTACGGTGTCTCGCTTTTCTCCTTCTCAAATACCATCACTTTCGACTTGTTAACATTGATCATGAGGTCGCTTTCCTTGCATAAATCGTACATTGCACTCCCTGGATGGCACAATAAACAGCATACAATAAAATCGCCTATTTTTTGCTCCTACATACATTCCAGTTCTTTCACACATTTATCCATATAAAAATTAAAGTTTCATAATTCAAATTGAAGAAGATAAATGAAGATATTTGTTTGAGTTATAGAATAGATTTGAAAACACCACGAATTATTTCAACTTGAATTTGAGCGCATTGTGGTTTTAATTCTTTAATTGTAGTTTATTATAAATATTTTAGACCTAGATAAGAAAATAGGGTATTCATATCTACCTCTTCGTCCAATCCATCAGATTTTCATCAAAATATGTCCTCACATCTTGACGTTGGGGGATATTGAAAATATCATTGAATAACTTTTCATCATCGAATAATGGTCGACTTTTAAATTCCTGCGTTAGATGTTCACTTTTCCATAGTGACCACTTCCATTTTCGGTCCAGAATTTTCCTGGCGCAGCCTCAAAGGCGCGTCGAGAGGATTTGCAGTGATGATAATACATTCTCGAATGAAGTTAGCAAATGCGATAACGTCATTTCTTTTATTTTTCGTATCTCTTCAGATAAATGAGAATTAAAATATCTGGCACTACTTTCAGATCATAAATCACCCTTTTTTATATTTTGTTTTTGCCAGAAACGAAGATTATAAGTTTTGTTCTGTTGAAGCGATAATATATAATTGGTATATTTTTTTACATTGTTTCTAAAGATATTTATAACTTTGATACTGCTGGTTGATTTTGTAGTTTTTCTATACGTTGAATAAAATTCCACAAGCAATTACTGGATGGTGTTCAGGGCAGAGTCGCGTGGTGAACGTTGAACAGACAAGGACACAGTTCTTTAATATGAAAGCCGAAAGAAAAATAAATGTGTGGTGTGTTAGATTTGAGTTTGGGTATTAGAATAAATAGTGTAGTATCAATTCGAATAGGCGGCGAATGAGTAGGACCGATGTGGGAGCTTTTGCTCATAAAACGGTTCTTGGTAAGCGGAGGATCACTATTCACTGTTTTGTCAGTGGTGTAACTACAAATATTGGGCCCCAATGCAAAATGGAAAAGGGGGCCTCCTGTATGTATGTTTTATACATTAAATACGAATAAAATTTGTCTCTTATAATATTCAAAGTTTCGTGAAAAAAAAACGTGTGATTTTAGGTATTTTTATGCACTCGCAAATTAAAAAAACGCTCCCTTTAATTTACAGCAGGTCCGATTTATAATCTAACATATAGCTATAGTATTCATTAAGACGCGACGAAAATGTGAGTTATTATTATTTATTTATATCACTAGTTATACACTAGATTTTATTTTTTAATTATTAATTCTTAGATAGGACTTTTGCACTAATTTAAAACTAATAAACTGAATTTCATTTGCCATAATTAAGAAAATGCAAGTATTATAAGAAAGACCATTTTCTTAATTATCTAAATTATTTTAATATGGAAAATTATTGCATAAACGAAATATATTTTCTTATAATCTTTATTATTATGAAGACAAACCTCGATTGAGACAAATTTTCAGAATATTAAAAATTAATAGTGTTATAATCATTCAATTTGCAGGACATATTATCAATTTTAGACATTTTAAAAATACTTTATTTTAGTAAAACCATGTGTGTTCAAATAATATATTCTATTTACTCACGTGCTTTGAGGTTTGAACTACTATTTAAAACTAAGTTTTATATCAAAAACACAATAATTAATAGTGGAAAATAATATATTTTCAGTCTTATAAAAGACGATAATTTTAATTATCCATCGAAGCTCAATACGCTGGTCTATTCGGCCATGATGACATGAAAAAATATATTTTCACGCATATTTTATCCACAATATGAATTAAAATTGAATTTATTCACAACATTAGTAGTAAATTTCATAAATTAGATGGTTTTTTTGCTGATTTTAAGGGATAACAACGTTTTCTTAAACAAAGTAAACATTTTATGTGCGTTATTTTTATGCAAGTCGCAATTAATTATTTCGTTTATATATAACACTGTTGTTTTTTAAACACTAAATGTTGTTTCATAAATACAGATGAAACTAACAACTCGCAAAACGACAACGTGGTGTTTTAAATCGATAATATTAAACAAAACCAGAAAATGCATCTGACATAATAATTTTAATTTTAGAACATTGATTTAAGCGACCATCTAAATATATGTAAGTACTTTGTCTGATTACAAAACATATTCATATATATAAATTAGGTACTTCAATAAATTATTTAATTTTCGATGGATTAATTCAAATGACAACGCACATTTTAATTTCATTCCATATATCAACATGACAAGACTCCAGATACTAGTTATTTTTGACACTTGTATCGAATGTGAGAAAATCAATAATTTTATTGTCGTTTCTTTTTATTCAAACCTTCCTCTTTCGCATGATTTACGTAACAAATAACATCATTAGTTATGTCTCCGATACTTAAAAGAATTGAACTATTAGCTTCATATTGAAAGCATATGTAATGCGGATAGAATTTAATAGAACTTAATTAGAACTTAATAATATTTTCATGTGTTATCGTAATACACTTTAAAATTTTATAATTCAATTTTGTTGAGGTGGAATTTACATAGAAATTATTAGTTTATATAATATTAGCGCTGGACGCCGACCTTTTGGGGCCTTGTCTAACTGGGCGGCAATGCACCGCATTGGCGTAGTTACGCCACTGGGTTTAATCAGTCGTGTGAAGTGTACACTCGGTTTTTCTGCAGAGAAGACGAGATCTGAGTTGGAGTATAAGATCGAATTAGCACCTTTTAGTTCTTATTTAGATCTACAGGAAACTAGTGTCATATTATAATGCATATTTATTTTTATTTGTAGCGCCGATAGCGATGCCAGTGCAGAAAACTCAGTATGAACAGCTTCTGTACAATCTTCAGCACGATACCAGGTGGCTCCACGAGGTAAACTTCACATTTATTATGAATACTTAACGTCTATCATGTCTCATTAGCTGCACGTTTCTAAAAAACCTATTAACACTGACACGTGTTTTCTTATTACAAGATTAATACGTATTTATTAAAAATTTCTTGTGAAAAAAGATATCAACATTCTTTAATATTTTTGATTATCATCTTTCATTGTAAAAATATTTTTACAACCGTTGAGAATCTTCTATAAAGACTTTCCTAGTAGTGATGAGCTCAAAATCACGAACCGTGAGTCAATCACTAATATCTTTGAGTCACACTCGTTATCAGCGATTGAATATCTGGAAATTTTATTTTATTCATATTTGGTTGTGAACTGTGATTCGGCGCATGTGCATATAAAACGAAAATATTAACGAAGGAAGATGTTATAATTCATATAAACGTTTTACGCATTTGATTCGAAATACTTAGAATTTGACTCGAAAAATAAACTCACATTTTTTAAAGGGTTTTTATTCTCTTTTTGATGGTATTCAATTAATTATATATCGTTTGTACGCAAATGAACTTTGAATAATATGAGTAAATACGCTCAAAATTATAATTTTTTATTTATTTCGTGTTTTGTGATATCGTGTGGCGCATGCGTATTAGTAATGAAACTGTGATCGCAGTCACAGTTTTCAATAACCGATATTATCGAATATCAATCACAATCACACCAGTGAGTCGAGAGTAGTATTTTTTCTCATGACTATTCTTTGGGCTATTTTGCCGCGTGTCTCCGACTTCTTGGGTGGACATTGTAAAGTCCACGATGTCGATTTGTTTGTGCTGGTGTTATGTCAAATACTGGTTTGCAATACCATGTCAAAGCTGGGTGGATGTGTTTCGTAGCAATACCGTGTCGACAACGGAATGTTAAGTTATGTATGTGATCTATCTTATGTCTGAAATCTTTGATTGATTTTGCAAAGCTGGATATCAAGAAGTTATTAATTTTAGACGATCATCCCTATTTACCTTCACTAGGTGTTAAATCATTCAATTTTGAGAGGCTCCATGACAACGGAACATGATGGCCAGTATCCTTAAAGTGCTCAGCCAATTTAGATTTTCCTGTATGGCCGAGATTCTTCCAACTCTTATGGAGATTAGATCGAGCGATCGGCGACATCAGTCCTGATGTTGGACCCTGCAAAAGGATCCGAAATTTCGGTCAGAGAGGTGGGAGACACGGTAGAATATCCCAGAAAACTTTGTACATAAGATCTTTCATGGTGCTTAATATATATGTACGTTCAGTCTGCTTAATACATCATGTACAATATGGTTATTAAAACACATTAGATACAACCGGGATACAAACACGAAACTTTCTATTGTCGGTAGACTGCTTTATCAATTACGCCATGGTAACTTATAATTTATCGTCTTATTTTTGATGTATATAATTAAATTATTTTCCTTTGGAAGCGACCATATTTTTTATTTGGAACGAATCCAAATATCTTTGACCGAGTTCGACTCCTGGTGGAGACTATATTTTTTCGATAGATGGATTTTTTCTGATTTATCTAATTATTTGTTATACTTATCAAAGGTACTATGTTCTAGAATCATAATTTCACAAGAAAAGTATGTATTAATTAAAAAAATAATAATAATATGGTTATTATATAATATTTGCAGCTTACACTTGGAAAGAGGGTGGGATACTACAGGGTGTCTGGTGACATCGGCAGTGGAAACTTTTCCCATGTGAAACTAGCTGTCCATCAACTGACTAGAGGTAAATCCCAAGCACCTATATACAATATTTCCTTTAAGTTGAATTTAATTTGTTGACAAGTTAGCCAAATAACTACCATCTGGAATTTGCATGGACATGATGCCCTTGATCTAACCCAGATGTTGATGCGGTTAAATATATATACGTTAAAGTGTGGAATATTTCTGATGCTAGTAAAGAAGTACATTTGTATTAGCAAAAATACCTTGTACGTGTGTATTTTTGTGTTATTTGTATTGTTATTATGTTATGTTATTTGTTATTTGTATGAGCGTTGAGAATTAGTTCAATGAATGCATTATAGATGCAAAGTCTTGTAATATGCATAGGGTATAAAGTTTGAGAATAAAATCTAATGAGAGCTTGTCAACCGAGGCAAGACTAGCGGTTGACACTGATGTATGTAAGATCTGGCAAACAAGAAATGAAAGTTGACTGAATGCAGTGGAAATAAGATCACTTAGGCGTATATGTGACAAATCCATTTGTGGCAGTAAAAAATTAAGAAATTAAGAGAATATGTAAAGCTGATCTTTGCGTAGTAAATAGGGTTGAAAAAGGATCGCTCAGGTGGTTTAATATGAGAAGATAAAAAGATTGAAAGATATACAGGAAGGCCCAAAAAAAGTGAGAACATTTCGTAAAATGTCATAATTACATCAAAATTAGTTTAACTATATTAACAATAGCTTAAATAGTTTACTAATTTACTTACTTACCTATTTACCTATATTACGTTTTATTTCGATAATTTCCGGTCGCCATCTTTGATTATTAATTTTTCCATTGTTTATATTTGGTTTTATCAAATTGTTGCCAAGAATGACAAAAATCACTGCAGAAGACTGTATTCTGATCAAAAATTTTCTAGGAAAATTTGCTAGGAAAATGATCAAAGAGTTTCAAAACAAAGTCTGGAGTATAGCTAGATATTACAGCAGGACGGAGCTTCATCTCACACAGCCAGAAATACAATCAACTTTCTTCGTCGTGAGAATGTTAATTTAAAATAAAAAATAAAAGAGAATAAAACCGAACAGCCCAGATTTAATCCCAGTAGATTATGCAATATGGGGTGTTTTGATGATTTCTGATTAGCTAAATATTGTACAAAAAAATTACATTAAGAATTATAATCAATTATATTGTGTTTTGAAATAACTCATGTGTTACGAGATGTTCACACTTTTTTGGGCCACCCTGTATAACGCAAGTGTTGATGGAGATGATGTCTGCGGAAGACTTGGAACCACCACATATACCAGATACTGAAAGATGATCGTGTTAAAAGTGTTAATAATCGATAGGCTTGCATGAGAAGATGTATGAATGTGGATCAGGCGAGAATTTTGTGTCAGAACAGAAGAGTGTGGTACTTTTTCTGTCCGCCTACCTCTGTACCAAACGGGGTGATGGTAAGTTAGTTTGCGAAGTCTTGTAATTTGCATAGAATGGAACCCTTGTAACACGCTTAGGTTTTAAAGTCTTGTAATATGCACGGGATACAGTCTTGATAAAAGTTATTAGGCTGTGAGTGGCGCTTTTAGGTGTAGGCATCACAATTTTATATCATTCATTTCATCATATTAAAAATATATATATATATATATATATAAATGTTAAGTAAAGGTTATTGTCAAGGATGTTTTTTGAAATAAACATGTTTATATTTTTGTAAGTTATCAGCGCCGAGTTAGGGCAAAGAGTCTCCACAATGCATGTGATCATGTCCGATTGTATATTCCATTTTTCTTTGTATTCTTGAATCTCGCATATTTTATGATAATATCATAAATAATTTAATATAATGTGCACCATTTAATTATTATATTAAAATATTATTCCGGTTTGGAAAGAAATCCAGGTTCGAATCTCGGTGGCGCAACATCAATATTTTTCAATAAAATTGATTTTATATGTATATCTTTCTAATTAATATATTTAATTCATATTTAAAATATCACAGACCGTCTGTTCTTAATAATTACCACTTCACAATAAGAATATGTTCTCCTAATAATTATTATATTACATATGCCCATACAAAATATGTTGTTGGGTTTTTTAAATGTTGTGTATAAATGTAATGATTGTATTATTGTTTCAATATAATGGCGATGAATGATTTGTTTCCACAGAAATGAATAATGTGTCTTGTTTATTTATATCGCAAATGGTGACTCACATGGAATTGGAACAATTCCACTCATCATATACTTTGCTGTAAAATGTTGTCATTCATAATATTATTTGTAATAATCTTCCCTACTCATTCATATTATTATTTGTATTATTGAGATGGAAATGTTCACACAATACCTGATATTATTATCTTCATCATTTGCATTATACATTTTCTTTACTTACCTATGGGATTATTTATTGGTAGTTCATTACATTTATTTATAAGTATTTTTCATTAAAAAGAGATACATAATTTATCCTAATACATATTTTAAATATTTTTTTGTTGCAAATTTTACATTGTGGTTTTTATTAATTTTAACGTACGCAGTCATAATGTCAACTTGTGTTACCGTGAGGAATGTGTAATTTTTAAGCATATTAAGTGGGGAACAAATGCCTTTACTAGTTTCAATGGTGGTAAAATACTTTTTATCATACTTTCACTATAAATACTGATATAAATATGATAAATATGATAATATAACGGAACATTCATCATATGCAATCTAACGGTGGCAAGTATCGATCTTACCGAGTGGTAGTCCTATGTTACTGCACGGCTACGGAAGGGTTAATATAGATTATTTCTAACTTTGTTTTCAATACTTTTTTTAATAGTTTTGAGTTTTTTAATACTTAATTAGTTAAGTTAATTTCCACATCTTTTATCTTTTTAAAATTTATTTTTTATATATTTATTAAATAAGTTTATTCTTACTTACTATTTATTTAATTAATATTTTAAAAAATTGAATTTTCAAAAACATATAACAATTTGACATTTATGGTTTCAGTTAGTTCATTTGACATCCTGATGAAGAAAATAGTACTTTCCTATATATGATCACCAACGTTGTACTACTTTCCGAGGTCACACAATCAAAATAATCTATTATCGTCTATCAATCTATCAATATATTAGTTCTCTTAATTTACTGCGTCTTACATCTTCATTAGTAATGTGGGCAACCCAGGAGATCTTTAGCATATGTTGATAGAACAGTAAGACACTAATCTTACTAGTAGCCTTATGCTAGTAAGGTACATAATATAATACTTTTCTTATTTTCTTCCCCAGCGCACAAATAATAACTATGAGAATAATTAGTATGAGAAATGCTGATGTATATGAGGTGTCCGTCACAGAGGCATCCAGGTTACGAGCAACCTTTATTGAAACCAACATACTAACATCGGAGTGTACTGTCACATCTTCTCTTTAATGTTTATTCTGAAGTCATATTTAAAGAAACTACACAAAAAAATTGCTGGAGTTGTAAAGTTTTAATGGACCTATTAACGATAAAGATGACACTGTATTCCTCGTTGAAACTATAATTGATCTGTTAAGAATGATAGAGAAAGTAAATACAAGTTGTCAATATGGGCTTGGAATGAATATCTTGAATCTGTGCAACATGTCAACCAATATAAATAACTAGGAACTTTGATGGAACAAAGAGGACCCCTCTCAAGAAATATAAACAAGAGTTAAGAGAGTGAGAAGTGTCGAGCCTAGAATTGAGAATGCGAATGGTCCTTTGTTTTATTTTTTTAACTCCCCTCTATAGAATGAAACCGTGGACGCTAATCACGTTGAATCAAAGCTTTCAACGCGATCAAAAAAATTCCAAAAATGAGGGGTTACCAAAAATTCCTTGGACAGATTGTGCAATAAACATTGAAGTGCTTCGCCAAATGGATAAAGAAAATAATTATTTAAAGCATTAAAAGCATCTTGGTTGCATAATGAGAGACATTAAATATGAAATTACACAATTGATCTGAAATTATTTTGATAAGAACATATATAGACTATTATGCTTGTTAATGACATTCAAGGAATATTTTACATATTAACTCTGACAGATATCTGGACACGAGTCTCGAGTATTTATCGTTACTGATAATCACACTTCAGTGCTTCTATTTTAGACTTCGAATTAGATAAAATAGTGATTAATATAATGTAATAGGCAAAAAAAGTCTTTAAGCTTCATTGATATCACATTTGACAGCTATTGTGATATGATTGATAATGAGAAATATATTTTTTAATTTGCAGATAAGGTAGCAATTAAGATCATAGATAAAAGCAAGTTGGACAGCAAGACTCGCAAGATGCTGGCCAGGGAAATAGCCACTATGGAAGCTGTTCATCATCCAAATATTATAAGGTAACTCATTATTTCTTCGTTATCGCACCTAGTTAGTATAAGTAAATTTGAATAAAACCTTGCCTTTTCTGCAGAGGGTCTCATGTTAAACTCCTGGAAAATTTCAATGAACTTTCTTTGATTTTGAGATTTTTTTTTGTAATATCAGATAATCCTTATTATATATTGCGTTTCCTTGTCTTGGGTGTAGTGTCATTTGCCAGTAAAAAAAATATCGAACGTGTTTTTAATGTCTCTAGGTTAAGATTACTTAAATGTTTTCTCTTTTATATATTCTATAAAAGTATGTAAATATATATTCAATTTGAAATGAAGTGTACATGGTCTTTATTACGAGTAAGAAAAAAAACATATTTTAGTAAAATTGTTAAAGACAACTGGCATATTGACATGTCATTTTTTCTTATCTATGCTGTCTATGGTAAGGGAGAATATGTATTAATACTTCTTGAATAAGGCACTAATATAAGACCATTGCAGAGTTAGAACTGCTTTGTTCCTGTACAGTTATTTAACTAGTGGATATGTTACTCAGAATAATTAAAATGTTGTTTAGTTTCTTCCTGATTTAGATCTGTTAATATTTGGAATTTTATTTCAGAAGGTAAATATTATGAATTTTTGTACAAAAGTATCCTACCTGTTTTTTTGCAGAATACAATTGACCTTACAGCATCCGATAAAAGCAATATTTAATTTTTTTTAATGCGGACTAGCAACATTCTGCTCTCTGTTCAATTACATTTGTGCATTTTCTTAAGTCTACATAATAAAACCTTGACGATGAAAACCCCCAGTATTCCTACACAGCCATATACTCTAACGATACCGCCATCTTTGTCCTGGACTGAACCCCATTAAAAGTAACCTGCAGACTTTAATCAAATATAAATAAACTCCAAGAGTGGTTTGACTGCTGGCGCCTCGACTTGAATCCCTCTAAATCAGAGGCAATCTTATTTTCCAAAAAGAAGAGCCATGCCGCCCCCAGAGGGGTGGTCACTCTCCATTATTCATCAACACCGCAGCACAAGACGATCTGCTACCTTGGAGTTACATTCCAAAATAAATATTCATGGAAAACCCATAAAAACAACATCCATACAAAGGCAAATAAAAACTACAGCACACTCTACCCTTTCCTGAACTGTAGTAGCCTCCTCTTCCGAAATAATAAACTCCTAGTTTATAAAACCTTCATCCGTCCAATCATGTTCTACGCGTGTCCCATTTGGGGCACGAATTACATCCGCTCACTTGAATCCCTCTAAAGTAAAATTCTCGAATGTCGACAAACAGCCCATGGTTCGTTCAATTCCATTATCTACAATGACACTACCATATCCACCCTCAAACAGTACTTCATGGATCCTTTCCGAAAATTCTTCTCCAATCTCCAATATATCCCAAATCCTACCATCAATTCTCTTGGTTTTTACTACCCTGGGTCTTATCTTTATTCTTTACCCATACACTGTAACCTGATGAGCAAGATATAACAAAATATTGCTTTACACTCAACCAAAAAGAAGAGATGAATAACTATGTAATAATAATGTAACTTATACAACCCTATACAAAAATTTTATAACTTTTATATATTTACAAACAAAAATAAAAATAATAAAGCTGTTCATCGGGAACCCATTTATTTACCGGTTATCACACTTGAGATATCGGAGACATGAGCAACTTGGCAACCATTTTCAATTATATGTACATGTACAAATTATGTGTGCTATGATATTATGGCATTGAATTTATTGCACAATTGTGCTTGTGTGTTTACTGTATATTTTTCATAAATGAAATCTGAGGTAGTCAAGGTACAATAACTTATTTTCTCTTCTGTTTCAGACTTTTTGAAGTGGTGGAAACGTACAGCAAGATACATTTGGTGACGGAGTACGCTCCCGATGGTGAACTATTTAATAAAATATCTATGGAAGGAAAATTGAGTGAAAACGTTGCCAAAAAACTCTTCTTGCAAGTAGTGCACGCCATAAAACACATGGTGAGTAACTGTGAAGAGATAAATTGCTACTGGTGCGAGTGTGATTGGTATTTAACGATATCAGTGATTGAAAACTGTGATTGTGATCATCGTTATTATCTACAGTAATTGTTATTTATTGACTTATTATTTACATTAATTCTATTGGACAGTTTATTTCTTGCGCTCATGCAGAAAAATGGTGCAAACATGTTTGGATTATGTTTCTTTAAATAAACATCAATAAATATATCAACTGCGAACAAAATAGAAATGGTAGATTCTGCTATTTAACTTCACAATATCTTCAGACAAAACTCACAATTTTCTGTGATTCTTGTCTCTTGAGCTGTCTGGGCTATTCTGCCTTGTGTCTCCGACCTCTCTGGCTGATGTTTCGGATCCTGTTGTAGAGCCCTCTATCAAGGTTGATGCGACACACAACATTATTTACCCAGAAAACTCAACACAAAAAATGTCTGCATCTAATTTAATGGATTGGGTGGCATGCAGTGATGGTGACCCAATACAGATTGAAGAAAGGGACGTTATTGAACATCAACCATATTCTCATCTATTTTCATTTATTCAGGTCATTACAATTTGTTTAAATGATATAAAGTTTAATACCGTAACGAAGATTGGATCCAAGGCTGCTGATTCTTATAAACTTGTGGAAAGGCTAGACTATCACATCAAATGAGGGAACTTTTATAATTAATCAATTATATTATTAAACTTTAAAAAATATATACATATTCACAAAAAAACCTTTTACATATATGTACCATTAATGATATGACATATTGGGCTTGCAAAAACTGACCAATCTATTTAAAATAAATCTATTACCTACTATTTTTATGTCCTGTCCAGTGTAACCACATATAAACTACCATATTACCACATAAAACATGGACGCACAAATTTTCAACTTTATTTTGTAGAATACCTTAATTTAAAATGTTTTTCTCTTTTTAGCATACCAAAGGATTTATACACCGGGATATCAAGGCGGAAAATGTTTTCTACGCTTCTCCTACTGTTGTCAAACTGGGCGATTTTGGATTTAGTACTCAACTGTTAAATGGTATGTTTCTATATTTTCTTTTGGTCTTTTACATTACGCTTTATCTCTAGTCAGATATGGACCGCAACAAATTCAGAGAGACATTATGTGAACCCTCACTTTAATGTAATATGTCTAACCAAATGATTCATTATGGTCATAAATGTCTGTCTTGTCTCGATGCTTCAAAACTATGCCAAGCGACAATAGGCATAAATTAATACTTTAAAACAATGCCAAGTGACAAGAATGGACGTATGTGAATTTTTTTGAGATCATATATAATTGTAATTTATTTTCAATAATACATTTGTAAATATACTTATTGCGAGTACATATATACAGTGAAACCTCTATCTGTCGTTTTTGAAGGCACCTATTGAAATAAACTATGAATACGAGAAAATAATGAATGTGGGAAATAGAAAAAAGTTACATTTTTCATACTTAAATGTTTAATACAAATTCTAAAAAAGATACATATTTCACATGGAAATGAATGTGTTTAAATAAAAATAAAATTAGAATGTTGCACAGAAACAATTTTTTTCTAAATTAAACTTTGTATTGTGTAATGTCAAGTAGCAATCAGTAGCAGCATTCTCTCTCTCTCTCTCGAATGTTTCGCTCATTGTTTACGAGTGCTGTTAATCGAAACCAAGCATTTAGCTATGAAGTATGCTGCGTAATTTAAACAATCATTTAACAATTTATTCAATTCCAACCTGATACATGTCAGCAGTATTTAAAAAAGCCGAGAAAGGTATAAGTATTGTTAATAAATGGCTCGACCTGAACACCTTAACACTTAATACCAATAAAACTAAATACCTAACTTCGAGCATAAAAGAAAATGGGCAACCCTCGTATGCTTACAAAATAAAAGTTCACAATTGTTCCAACTCAGGTGACGATATGTGTCAATGCAATTATATAGAACGTACTGACCAAATTAAATACTTAGGAATTATATTTGATCCTTATCTCAAATGGAGTCATCATACACAACTCATTACAAATAAAATAAAAAAAACAATATATTTTTTTAGAAATTTCCTTAATATAAAACTTCTTAAAATGTCGTACTACACTATCTGTCAATCAATCATAGAGCATGGTATAATTGCTTGGGGTGAAGCGACTATGTCTGCAATTAATCCAATAATAACAGCTCAAAAAATTATATTGAAAGTTATCCTCAAATCCCCAACCACAACGAGCATTGATGAAATTTTTAATAAATTTGATGTCTTTGATATTAAACAAATATATGCTAATACTACTCTCAAATACATATATAAATACAAATACATTTTAAAACAACTCAAAACTAATTTCCACACGGACAAATACAAATAACCTACAAACCCCAAGAGCATATACTACATTTGGTCAAAGGAACTACAAATATTTTGAACCTAAACTATTTAATAGAACGCTAAAAGACTTAAATCAATTGATTTGTCCCAAGAACATGAAACTGTATATTAAAACTTGGATTCGTAATATGGGTAGAGCCAGTATTGGTGCACTCACCCAAAGATATTGACTCATACCTGTATTAATTATTGCTACAAAGTGATCCAAAAATTAAGTCCATTTTAAAATTGTTATTCATATACACCTTTTATATAGTAATAAATGTAATTCTATCTACTTGTAATTCTAATTAATTGAACAATTGCTTGTAAACTATGCCCGTCTCGACACAGAATTTCTCTAGTGAGACGGGCACAGTCCAAACAGATTTTTACATAGTATTAAATAGTTACTAATAAAATTAATAAATAAATAAATCCGGTAAAGTGATACATAGAGGAACGATCCACGCGTTCTACTTGTGGGTGTTTTGTATGAAATTAATTTGGGACTGGAAGAAATAAACGATACATGCTGGAAAACGATTATTCGAGGAACGATCAATCGAGATTTCACTGTAGTTAATTTTATGTTGCAGTTTTCAGAAGATAGTTCTCGTGAATTATAAATGTATCAATTAGAAAGATATATGTATATATAGATAAAATCGATTAATCAAAAAAATATTTTGGTTGCCACTGGGATTCGAACCAGGAACATTTCCTATTCGGGGAAATGCGCTGACCATGTCAACCTAGTAAGTTAACGACAAATTTTCAAACCTATAAGCAGCTCTTTTAAATTGATACATCTATTATTCCATTTATAAGCAATCCACTTCATATTACATAGTTTTTCAGTTACATTACACTTTTCATGTATAGTTTACAGATTTTATTGTTCAATTTTATTTAAACGCATTTTAAAGGCAAATATATGATTTAACATTAAGTTTTGAAGAACTATTCTGTAATATACAAAACTTGTAGGTAGCCAGTTTTGGAGATGCGACGAATGTAGATCTTTACGTATTGTTACTTTTAAATTAACACATTAATTTTCAGGTATGTGGCAACCTTTAAACACGTTCTGCGGGTCTCCCCCATACGCTGCTCCCGAGTTATTTCGCGACGAGAGCTACTTTGGCCAACTGGTGGACGTATGGGCACTGGGGATTCTCCTGTACTTCATGGTCACCGGAACAATGCCGTTTCGAGCGCACAGTGTCTCCGCACTCAAGAACTTCATACTAGAGGGAAAATACCAAATACCGGGATACGTGAGCGATCCATGTTGCTATATTATAGGTGATTATTCTGTTTTATACTATTATATATTATATTAAGTACATTCATTTTTGAAAATAATAGTGCGGTTAAATTTTTAAAGAAGTATGGTCCAATGATGCCAACTGTGGTTTTCATACTGTGCAAAGGGGCTGCAAATGTCAGCATGTTGCACACCTTGGAGAACATGTGATTACAAAAATTATCCATACCACACTGTGCATTTAACTACACTTGTACACTTAAAAATCACATTACATTAAGTATCCCCATATTATTAAAATAACTTGTTAGTAATTGGATCTCAAACTTTATAAACTCAAGATGATTTTTTTTTAAATATGCTTTCAGAACACACATTAGTGCAAGCACCGAAGCAGAGATTGACAATAGACGAAATATTAGATAATGAGTGGTTTAAGGTGTCCCCTCCACCCGTCCTAGATCCCAGCAAGCGAAGGAAAAACTCCCTATTGGAGTTGGCAACCAGGTTCCGCAGGGGCTCCACACCACTTTCCCCCAACAACAAGATAACTGATGAACAGTTGGCTGCCAGGAACAACTTTAGAAAGTGCTCCACTACCTTACCTGATGCCGCTTTGAAAAATTTCAACAATAGACAAAAGATGAATATCGCAAATAATAACACAACTCAAAACACCAATGCGATTATAAGCGAAGGAAAGGAAACTAACGTTGACACTGTCGCACCAAAGATTAAAAAGAAATTAGCCAACACTTCCAAAGGACAGTCATTCGATGTACAGATGCTTCCTTCATCAAAGCCGGCGGAGAATTTAAAGTGCGCCGACGGCACTCCTGTGGAACAGGGAAGGTTCATTATGTTGCCCACTTGCACGCACGATCTCACATTTTTAAATCCTCTCGAAGTCAAAACGAGAGAGAAACTCAAAAATTATGGAATATCATCCAAAATGTTGTGCGATAGCATCGGTCAGAATTCTAAAAGTTCTATTATCGGCATCTACAGGGTAGTGATGCATCGAGTGCTCACCGAGGAATACATTTGGGATAGCTTAAGCGATCCCAATAATCTGATTGGTAAAAAGCACCCTGAGAATGTGAAGAAAACCAAAAATACGCTGAGGCAAAAAATATCCAGAACTTGTGTTATACTTTGAAGGATTGCAGAAGTAAGGTTGGTGAATTGTGAATTGCAGCTTTTATAAGAAGTTGAAAATATTCTTCAAAATTGAAGAACTTCAGAGAGTGACCTTGATTATGATATATCTATTGTTATGTATATAACTCAAATATCCTCAAGGGGGGGGTTTACAGATAGTCCATATGAGAATGCGATGACTAAAAAACTTCTTTAGGTTCTGTGTGATCATGCATCTCGCTGGCTAGAAAAAGAAGTTATGTTACATTTAAAATGTTCAGAATTTTACATAGAATTAATTCAGATTTATTCACCATTTGATATTTACCAATGAATGTTACATTTTTTTATAAACCTAACTTGTATTATATTAAATATTTAAAATATCATTACATAGAAGTTTCTGCTCCTAAAATATTTTACTGACTGATAAATACCATTCCTAAGTATAGAAATCGAAATAACGAATTACTTTATTTTATAATTAGTTGATTCAACGTGTTTTTTAAATATACATAATGATCTCCCATAAAAGACAGCTAGTATTTACATAGTTTAAAACTATTTTAGCCTGAGAACATCCATGTCCTTAATTTAATATACATACATAGTTTTAAGTACAGTTGATACATATTTTATTCAACTGATAGATGCCAAGTGTTCAAAGAGATGTTGATGATGAATTGTCTGATTGCGCAACATAATATTAAAAAAATATGTAAATATTAAAAGTACTGGTGATATTATTATTATTGTTTGAATTTTTGTACACTTTAGCTCGTTAATTTCCAAAGTATAAAATGTAGTATTATTTAATTCAATGTTAGGTATTTTACAACATTCATAATACATATGTATAACGTATACAGTAAAACTCTGCTAATTCGTCTACCCGTATTTCGTATTTTCACATAATTCACTTTTTTCAAAAATTTTAGCCCGAAAACTAACATATCATACTAATTTCTACTGATAATTCGTAAAACCTGATTATTCATAGTTCATGTGCATTTTTTATACCCAAAGTAAATAATTTGTCCACGTAATTCACATGTTTCAAATCCAAACTAGCGCATCTTTAGCTAGCTCTGCCCATTAGCCAGTCATGGCGCTGTTCCTTATCACAATAACGGTGCGCTCAGAACTCAGCTGACAGGACCGGTGCCGAATTAAGTTATACCGTATGTATACGAAATTCCACAGTCCGTTAAACAATTTTCATTGAATCTTGTAATTTGTAAATTAATTGTGTGTATTTATTCAGTTTTATTTTTTTATGAAATGTTGATCCAATAAAGCATGAGGATTCAATTAGTTTTCATGTGCTTTTTAATATTACAATTTCTTGCCGAATTTTGATAGAAAAGGCGAGTTCGACTGCTAATCAAATTAATGTTCGTGATTTTGTAGTGTAAAGTACTGGTGAATCGCTTCAAAAAGCCTGTTTTTAATATTGGACTCACCAGTCGCCACACACCTTCCTTATTCAATATTTTGACATATAAAAAGCTGAAATAATAGACAGCTGCTATGTTTCAGTGTAAAAATCACAATGTCAACAGCGGGGGCACGCGCAAAAATACGGACGTAGTAAAACTATTGCGTTTTCTAAAATTACTAGTTCTCATTATTCGTAATTTGGATTTATTTTTTAATTTTCGGTCCTGTGAGTTACAAATGAACAGAGTTTTACTGTAATAATATCGAAAAGTATTTTAATATATGTACTGTATTTCTGTGATTCTTCCATCAAAATTTCTATACAACTTTGGTATGGGAATAATTATTTTAATTTGGTTAACAGGACTTTAAAAGGCAGCTCTTGTGTGTGGTGATGCCTATGTTCACTTTTAACATGATCCCTGCCAATTCAACTTTACAGGTTTATTCCCAAATGCCACCCGTACAAAATTATTGACAACAGATATCTCGTGGTTGGTATTGGAGAACTCGTAATCATGAAATATAGTAAATGCATGAAGTTTTATTTCAAACGCCAAGGAATCAGATGTTGGCTAGATGCAAGCACTATTGAAATTGGATTTTTATTAAGAATAAGGAAATCACCATGAGCATACTCTGAGTCGACATCTGTGACTGAATGCCGGATGTCAGTCACAAGATATCTCGTGGTCAGCAGGGAACATGTTAACAAAATTAAGCCTTTTAATTTTTAGAATTAATATAATTAGTTTTGTAATAACATGTACATATAAATATCCTTTTCCTAAAAAATATCACAAACATTTACAATTGTTTTAATGAGAATTTCCAAGATTTCCATTGATGTTAGTGGCTTTCGCTGTTATTAGTAAAACAATTGTTTAGAGTAAGAAAAACACTTAGTGTATAAATGTAAAGAGGTTGTTGCAAACGTTTTGTCTGTTATAAATTAAAATCTCTTTTAAAGATCAATTTTTATTATTACTCACAAATTTGAAACCACATTTCTGTCGACTGGAATACAAAAGTATTCACCTTATTTGTATACACCTTGAATCTTAAGACAATTACGAGTCATATCAATCATTGGTTGCTTAAAATAATTTCGCAAAAATTATAAGGGGAGTAAGATACAGTTCCTTCTAGGGGAATATGTAACGTTTCAGCAATGAATTATAGTTTTAGCGACACTTACTTCTGTTTAATTAATGAATTTTTAACCTAACCTGTTAATAGATATTTTGCGATCATGTTGGCTACTCAGACTTTGTTTATTGCTGCCTGCAAGAGAGATTTAGATGTCTGACCGAATTATTGTTCGCATTTTTATGCCATTTGACATTATCATTTTTATTTGAATGACAAGGTGCAATGCCTCATGATATGTCCAAAACACATCAGTTTAGTTATCTTTGTGGTACAAGTGATTTTATTGTCTTTCTTCATTCTCATTAGTATGGTGGTATTTCTTACTATTGGTCCAGCTTATTATTATTTCATTCATGTCTGTAGACCCACATTTTGAATACTGCTTCACCGATAGTCAAACTTTTATCATTGTATATCAGTACTGAGAAAATAAATCACGGTAAGAAATGGACTATCAAAATGAAACAAGAAAAACTGTCAGTTTATAATAATTATCCATTATTATGTGTAAAACCTAATACAATTAACCAAAGACATTTATTCAGTCATTTTTAATGTTTATGAGTTAAAAAAGAAACTGTAAAGTTTAAACTTATGAAAAGTTTTCTCAAATGCGTTGAAAAATAAGGATTTTGTTTTGTTTTATTATTTTAATTGGATGAAAAATGATATGTGCAACAAAATGTTGAGAAAATCTATATGTTATGGAACTAAAATAGAATTAAATTAGTACCTGCATGCATTTATGTTGCAGGCTTATGTTAAGTTACGTGCAAGAAGAAAATTAGTATTTTTGCATATTGAGAGCAAAAGAGGTGTAATATTTACAGAGGTGACTGAACTCATCCCAATTTTTTTGTCAAAACAAATTTTGTGATTTTTAAAGAACACTTTGTCGGTGTGCTGAAATAAATGCTGCACCTTTGCCATTGATGAGTAGATTTAGTCAAGCACAATATAAGGATGAAAAGAAGAACTCTTTAATTAAAATTTTCACATAAATATTCAAATTAAAATATTTTAAACAATATTAAAAATAATTGCCCCGTGCTCACAGGTCAGCATATTATTTATTCATAACTGTTTATTGATTTTATATCAATAAACAGTTTGATTGATATCAGCTGCAGAGTCGGGTAGTACAGTTTTTAAGTTGATATTTTAAAACTAACATGGCGGCAATAAAATTCAATTTAAATAAATGCTAGTTGATTTTATTTAGGATTTGAGAATTAATTTGTACATCTCATACATTGACTATTTATTATGTTATAAAATTATTGAATATTTATTTTTGTAATACCTATATTTTATCTATGGTTTGTATAACAAAATATTTATTTTTGTTGTAATTTTATCTATGGTTTTCATGACTCAAAAATTATCTTTAAAACTCCAGTTCCCAAGTGTAAATATTGAAATAAAAGACTAGTATAAGAATGTTTTTGATGAAAATATTATCAAAATGATGAAATTAAAAGCATTTTTATATTATAAAAATTCAAAAATTGTCCAATTAGGTTTCCATGTAATCTAGATATTTAAAATGTCTTCAGTATTTTGAATTAACCATTTTTAATGTTTGTTGTTTGTAAATAATTCATATACATGTCTTTAATCTTCATTGGTAGTACATTTTGCTATTAATTCGTGACACTTGCTGATTTTAACCCACTAGCAGGACAATGTTTCTGCAACTAGTGGACCGTTCAATTCACCATAATTCTGTATGTTCATCGGTTGACAGTTTTTTCATATAAATGAAAGTCTTGAGACGTTACTATACAAACCACTCATGGTTTTCACAGATTTCTTTCAAAATATGAAAATTTTTAACCTTTAAACAAGTGAGTTTTTGTGAGTAAATTGTGCACAGTAGCACTGAGTTTGACTATCTTATTTTAAAAAATTATCTGAAATGTCATTCAAAATGCAATGTGTTTCAGATAAATTCATGCATTCAAATAATATAGACGTACCACGTACGGCCATATTCTTGATGATTTTTTTTCGCTGTAGTTTTTAGAGATTAATAAATGTCAAGCTGTCAAGTTGAAATTCTTTTTTCCTTTGGGAAACAGACAGTTAATCAATATAAACAAAAATCATAATAAAAGTGTAACAAAAATTGAACTAATTAAATGTTTTCTCTGAAATAACAATATACTTTTATTATATTTTATGATAGTGTGGTTTAAAAATTCAATTAATTCATTTGAGTAGTCTTGATTGTTCAGTTAGAATTTTTTTATCATAAGTTTCCTTCTCTAGAAAATTCAAACTATACAGAATAACCTTGATAATTCAAACCCTGTTTATTTGAAATTTTTCTTAGGACACAATATCCAAAATGTTCATTTTACAGTTTATTAACTCAGTTATGTTGAAAATACTGGTAATTCATAGCGCAAGATAATTTTGGGACCTTTGCACTATAAATCAATTTATTTTTTTAACTTATAATTTTTTTTACAATGCACGCAGCTTTTAGTGTGCTGCAGTAGTTGCCGACATACTGCGCGTCTGAACCTACTCATGTGGATCCTCCTTTACATCTCGGTCCCCGCCGCTGCTAATTGTTAAATAGATTGATTTTATCAAATAAATTTTTTACTTAACTTTTAACTTTACCAGTTCCGCGCAATAATTTTTTTTTTTAGTCTCTTGAATTTCGAGTTAACAGGGTTTTGCATAATTCAAATAAAGAAAATTTGGTCCCTTGAATTTCGGATTAACGAATATCGTCCCGATTTTGAAAGAATGTATCCCTAAAATTTGAACAATATGAATACACAGTTTATTACTTACAGTCATATAAAACTGATCAATAGAGATATTCAAAGTGAAAAAATTGTAACAAAGAAAGTATTTTTACTTCTCACATTGTTATTCTATCGGGGTCTAACAAAGCAGAATATTCTTTCTATACAGCTATTGGATATTGATATTGAATGTGAGTGTTTCCTAAATGTATAAAGTTGTTTAAATATGTAATTATTTTTTATTGTTTGTTTCAATCACTCTCTTCTAAACCAATCAATCGAGGATGTCGTATTTCCTTGACCAAACAACACAATCTACGATAATAAAAAAATGTGTTGAATCAATTTTGCAATAAGAATTATTGCCTGAGTCTCTGTCCTGCACAATGTTTAGTTGTGTGTAAGGCGAGACTGGAATCAATGTTGTGTTCTCACCACTCTGTATCTTACTTTAATGTTCATGTTTATTAATAAATATTTTTTTACATCAATGTTACTTTCTTTTATTTATTATATTATTATTAAATTTCTGATCCCACTATTACTGAAAATGTATGTGGATTATATTACAGTGTAATTTCATAAAATTAAAAATAAACAATGTAATTTTTAAAGGAAAGGAAAGGAATTGGAAAAGGTTCTAATATCAGTACCATAAAACATCTTCAGATTATAAGTTGGTAGTGGTGTTTGTGATACAAATTAAATCAAATTGTTTCTTACGACTGCTCAGAATCTTTTGTGTAGAGTTTTGTCAGTTATTTGTCAGTTTGTGTCGGGGACGCGTTGTCATTTTACTAGTGCAAACAATTCCTTTTGGATGTATCAAAATTTTTTGCCCAAGCGTTATTTGCCTACTTACCACTTCTTTAATGAATAAGACTTGTAAGCACAGAGTTGAGTGCAGAGTGATCTGCCATTCGGTTTCAATTGTACTTTGTACGCATAGTAGAATGACCGACTGATATATGCTGAACATTACTGCCAAATATCTTAAACGAGAGATCACCATTTCGTCCATTATTAACAAAGTCATTATTATTCGTCGTTATTAACCTCTCAGCCGCTAAACAAATGTACTCAAAGTATACCTCCCTACGCGGGCCTCTTTTCGAAAGCCGTGTATTCGGTTGAACACCACTTTTAAAACGACGTTTAGACATCCATAAAGGCATCCTGTCTACGATTTATTACTTGATAGGGCTTCACAGATAATGTTGTTAATATAAACAATCACTTGAGATGTTCAAATCCTTAAGATAATGTAAATATTGACTGAACAAAATAATCGATCTCCGAAAAAGCCGCTGTCTTACGAATATTATCACACGGTCACCAATACAATTGTATTGTTTATACGACCATAGTCACGTCGTTCAACCGGATTACTGCGCCGATCTGTATTTTTTAGCCGCCGATCTGTATCGCTGTATTTTTTTTTAAATTTCTTATGGTTGTTTAAAAATAACTTTTAAAGTCTTATAAAGTCCTTTGGAATACATAAATAAACAAAAGAGAGCCGATACGGCTAGAATATGTAAATATTAAAATATCATAACAAGTCAAGTGCCGGCCTCAGGGATGTCCGCTCACGTAATAAATAATACAATAACGTCGGTACTCACCCGCTTTAATATTTTTATTCGTTATCGTTTTGTAAAGTAGTTGAGAGTTTGATAAAATCAAATTAATTATATGGAAAACCACTTTCTTGTACCACTTTATTGTTTTCCGTAAGCAATTTAGACTACTCAACATCATGTCCACTTTATCCACAGAATCCATACACTTGACACATTTCGGTTTAATATTAGGTTAAGTTCACAATGTATTTCGGCTTTCGTTTCCATGGAATCGTCATGCAAGGTTGTTGGAATGTGGACTTCCCTTTTATCGCGCCATTTTAATGCTAAAAGAGGTCCACGATACTTGGTATCCATTTCACATTTTTTTAATTTACAAAATGTGACCCTACCTTTCCGTGTTTTACGCACTGTACCACACGCTTTAGTATTTTTCTTGTGCATATAATCAATTGAGGGCTACTATCCCAATTGACGAAAAGAGTAGATTCACTTTAACTGACATCTTCACTAATTATTTCATCTTGCTCATCTTCACGTACATATTTCTAAATCGGAGTCCAAATCTTAAAATGTTTTTAATATTTCTTTCTCCGCAAGTCTACGGCCCGCCATTTTAAAAGGTATACAATGATTAAATTTAAATAATTTTGGTAAATATACGTACACAATACAAGCTTCAGTTTTCTAAAGAAAAGTAAAGGAATATTGTCAGAAAATACAACCGTCCACCCTCAAAACACAAATCCAGTCAAAAAATTTCAACATTTCAAATATAAACACCATTTTAAATAAGATCACGTAGTTATAAATGTATTTTCCGATACAATATATTGATTTAATTGTCCACAAAATACAGATCGCGATGTCAATATTTCGTATCAACGCATAGTTCCGACAAATACTAGCGACCTCGAACACGTGACGGGAGGACGATGATTTAACGCCGCGAAATTCAAATAACTGGACGGCGTTTCAAGATGTCTTCGTTTTTAAACTGATTTATATAAATAAATAACAATATTTCACTTGTCTAACGCAAGATGTCAGGAACAGTACGGATTGAACTAATTTTTGGTATATTTTCCTGCTCGATTTGCCGCGCTATCACGTAGTACAGGACGAAATAAGTCGAAAACATCATATGATGCGAGTAGCGCTGAGAGATGCGATTGCTTCTCGCATCATATGATGCGCGTAGCGGGGATCGAGTTAACAAAGTCCCTAATCTTATTTTCAAGACATTTTTTATAATTAAAAAAAATTACAAGAAATGGAATAAGCATTTAAAAATAAAACAACCAACAGAGCAGGTATAAAATATCTTTATACAAATATATTATTAAATATAGTTAAAAATTTAACTGTAATAATCACTACGGAACTATTATATCATAAATCTGATAAAAAAAGTATTTAACGGAGGCAGAAGATAAATAAATACAAAGATCAACATTTGCATTACTACAATCGTATAAAATTTTGGAATGAATTTTTCTGCAAACGTTACCTAAAATAATAATACTCCGATAAAAAAAGGCACCCGACACTCTTCCGAACACACAAATGCAACATTTTAAGTATTTCATTATTATAAAAGAAATGACGAGGTATTAAAACTTAAACAAGAAGAGTTTTGGAAGGCGCACAAATCTCAACCCTGCATGATGAGGCGGACAAACTCTTCGTAGTTGATGTTGCCTTGTGAGTCTTCTTGGCCTTGCAACAATTGTTCAACCTGAAAGGGAATATTTTCATTGCTAAGTAAATTCTAGTAATGTATTATAAACTGAGAAATTAAAAACTTATTTGAGAATGTAACACTACACAAGTTATCGGACAAAATAAAAAATGTTTTTAAGGAAAACGCGTTTATGTTGTGAAGCTGCATTTTCAGAATACAGTTCTGTGCTATTTTTGATACAAATGGAAAGAATGAACCAACTAGGAAGATACACAGAAAAAACTATTTATCAAAAAAATATTTTTATCCTTCTAGTTGCTTAATTTAATTTGTACAAAATACTTACTGACTTATTCATGTTTTGTAACACATTGTATTAATTAGAAAGATATATATAAATAATCTATTTTATCAAAAATATTGTTGTTGCGCCATCGGGATTTGAACCTGGATCTCTTTCCAAACCGGGGAAGGTGCATTATCCAACTATACTACACCAAAATTTTCATACCTATATGTTATACCTTTTCAAATTAATACTTTTATTGTTCCATTATTTGAAAGAGCCGTCGATTTACTCAAAGGTATTTGAGATTCCGTAAAAGCAAAGTAGATGGCTCTTTCAAATAATGGAATGATAAATGTATAACATATAGGTTCGAAAATTTGTTATCAAAAATAATGTTGCCATGGCATAGTTGGATAATACACCTTCCCCGGTTTGGAAAGAGGTCCAGGTTCGAATCCCGGTGGTGCAACAACAATATTTTTCGTTAAAATTGATTTTATATGTTATCTTTCTAATTAATACATTTAATTATTTAAAAATATCACATACCTATGATCTGAATAATTACAACTTTATAGTAAGAATGTGTTCTCTTAATAACATTTATAATTTATCTATTTGTATGTTAGTCATGACATATCACAATGCGTAATTTGTAAAATAGGCAGTGGTGATTTTTTGTCTCTATTCCTCGCTTCCATTTCATCACTCTCAAAGTATGACAGTCTACTACCGCATCATCAAATCATTTCAACTAGGCTTGCCCACTCTTCTACCCCCCTGCAGATCACTGAACAATACCTTATTTGCAGATTCTTGGTCTTCCATGCAATGCAAGTGTCACAGCCAGTGTAATCTTCTAATTTTATGTCTCCAGACACCACCACCATTTACTGGGCCGTAAATACTATGGAGAATTTTTCTTTGAATAATGTCTAGATATTGTGTTTTGGCAATGTCTAAGTTATCTCCACGACGCATATATAAGTAGTTGAATGTGGAGATCTAATAAATGCTTTATACAGAAAAGACTATGATATGAGTTTGTGAATTAGTTTCTTTGGTATTATTTGCCAGTGATCCAAGATATGAAAATCTCTCAACAGAATCAGACTTTATAATTGTTGACACAAAATTGATGACATAATCCAACTTCCTAGAATTAGTGATTATTTTATTTTTCTAACATTTTTGTACTGACAATGTTATGAAACACTTTTATAGTACAAAAAATTTACCAAATATGCATCGCAATAAAAAAAAAGTAGGTTGGGCACGAGGCTAACACATTTAAATTCCCTAATTAACCCCTAGGTGAGGCTATTAGAGATGTAGATCTACTGAAAAATGCTTGAAATTAACTGGGTTACAAATGTTATGGTTCGGATGAATAAAGAAATAGAAACTTCACTTTCACTCTCAGACAAGTATCGGAATTATCAGATCCCACATCTCACAATGCAGGGAGATTGCTGGAAATTGGAGCCCTGGTAGATGAAAATATAATGGTTGAAAAACCTGACATCACATATTACAGTTTTTCTGGTCAAAAACAAAGACAACACGATAACCAACTTTTATTAAACAGATAAGACACCAGAAGAAGATTAATTTAATTTAATTAATTTTATCAAAAGTATTCAAATACATATTTGTATGGTATTGTTGGGAAAAAATTACTGAAAAATTTTATTAATATCTAAACATTTTAATAACGCATTGCCTGCCATTGGACTTTGGAACTTAATTAATCACGCACGCTGTGTAAGCTGTAGAAGTCAGTGCGTTATTACAAAGGCATGTTTGTATTTTGCAAAATAAACAAAAAACACTGATGCACATAAATAAACAAAAAAAACACTGATGTAACACAATAATTGTGGCAACATTTTATTAGACAAATACCACTGAAGTGTGCTATATTATTAAAAGGGTAATTAAAAATCAACACACATTTTTAACAAAACATCCGGCTTAGGGGAAAGATGCTAATGGCAAGGTAATAATGAAGTAATCATTATTCAATGGCCATGGATAAATACAAATTAATAAACGTACATGAATGCTTTTTATTTAATGAGTAATTTTGTGTTCAATGTTTATGCTCATCGTGTACTCAAACATAGGATTTCCAAGATGTAATGAAAACTAGAAGATACAGATATTGAAAAATTGGATGCAGATTAAGCGGGATTTTGAAAAAAATTATAAACGCTTAAATGAAATTAAATGAATCAATTAGTTTTATATGTATACCTGCAAAAAAAATCTATCTATCAATAAAATATTTAGTTGCTACCAGAATAAGCTTATAAGATTGTCCTTAGATTAAAAATGAAGATGCTTTGGTTTATCCTTTCCCATCAGACAAGAAATACAAGTTAGAAAGCAATGATAAAATGGATATGTATATACCTCATCATCGCCCAATTTTTCACCCAGAGTAGAAAGGAGGTGCCTCAGTTCAGCTGAGGATATGAATCCGTTGCCGTCTTTATCAAAATGCCGTAGTCCTTCAATGAAGTCATCGGCTGTGTCCCCGGAGCGGGCTTTGGAGATGGCCTGACAAAATGAAGAAATTATACAAAAAATGTTGAAACATTTAATAAAATCAGTTGAAGTACATAAGAGAGTGTGTTGATATATGTTATCGTTCGTACAGAGTACTTCATAACAGAATTCTGCAAATATTCTCCTCTTCAAAATAATGAACAGTAGTTTGGTTTGAGCAATTTACTATGTTATTTAAAATGATCTTAAAAAGTAGACGAACAAAGCATTTTTTAAACATGTGCGCAAATTCATAGTACACAAACTTTTTATTAGCATATATTATTTTATCGCCATATACGTATATCAGTGGTAGTATGGCAATGGAATCTATCGGAGAAAAAAAAAGTTTGTTTTTAGTTTTAAACATCATAAGCACGATTCATAACTTGAAAAAATGGTATTCGGCTACTGTAATGATAAAGTTGATATTAATGCATATCCATAAGTTTTTTTTATTAAAAGTAATAATATGGGCAATAGGTTCAATAGAAAGACTACAATTTTTTATTTTTGGTTATTGGTTTGATTTATTTTCAAAACTATCTATCTAATTCAAAACGAAGTTAAAAAAAAAAAAAAGGTATTTTGACGTTAATAATTCTTGTACACAAAATACATATGGATGTAATTAGTAAAAAAAATAGAATTTATCTGGATTAATTTGCTTTATTACATTTTTAACCGAGATCGAAGTTTAAAAAATCGTAGATAAACTGTGGCCGGAATTCTATACTTTATAATGAAATCTTTTATTTTGTACAACTGTTAAACCCTTTAAAACTATAATTGTTCAGTAATATTTTTTCTCGGCAAGTACTCGCTTTTCTCACTAATCCCTTCCGCATGTAATTATCTAACTATTCGATCGCGGTGATTTTGGCTTAATTCGTGCGGTATCCATTTTACTTGTCTCCACACCTTGACGATTTTTTAAAGATGCAGTTGAACGCTTGACCGTAAGTATCCGAGTTTGTTCAACAGATAAAGTTGGGTTGTTTTCGATTTCGGCTGCAAGTTTGACGTCATCCACTTCCAGGGGTTATTTTTAAATCAAAATTTCGTGAACCATCTTTAACACTTGCGGAGATCCAAAACATCTCCCAGTACATCACAAATATTTTTAGTAGCACTTGTTGCTGTCTCTTTCACAAGAAATGATATAACATCAAAATTTGAATAAATTTTTCAGTTTTTAAATTTCAGTTTTATAAATTACAATTTATTCTTGGTATGTATAATCACCAGAATAATACAAAACACGTTGTGTAAGTGCAGTAGTCAAAACACAATTAACCATTGAAAACGGTAAACGAAAAAAACATTATTTTTTTGGTACATCTATTAATTTGCATATATTTGATACATATTGTAAGCGGTGGTAACTTTTTTCATGAAATTAACAGTAATACTGAAGCGTGTTTTTAATTTAGTCTCCTTATCTTGTTCAATAATGGATTCGATTGCTAATTAGAAGAAACAAATATCTAAACATTAAGTAGAGTGCAGTAAGATCTCCCAACCTGATAGATAGGCAGGAAAACTTCAAAGGAGATCCTCTCATCAGGCTTCAGCTGGTGGGTGCATTTCTTCACGTCAGATTCTGTCGGGTTCTGCCCGAGGGCGCGAAGAGCATCCCCCACCTGAGCCACGTGAATCTTTCCATCGCCACGGGAGTCAAACAACTGAAACGCCTCCTGAAATTCTGAAAAAAAAAGGTATACTCGATTGGAAATAATTATTTTCGGAATAACTTAATATTTTAAAGCACCTAGCATATAATCAAAATTAAATAGATCTAAGAAAAATACCAAAGTTTATTCAAAATTCCCCGCGTGCAAATCAATCATCACTTACTATTTTAAGGAAAGGTATTCAATTTAAAGGTCACAGAAAACTATGACCTAATTTTCTTGAATCAGTGAACAAATTCTTAATCATTTTCACCTTATAGAATATTTCTACGCAACTTGTGGAATTTTTAAAACATGCGGTTTACTAAGGCTTGAGGAAAAGCAAAAATAAATATTTACACATAAAAATATTCTAAATTTAAGAACATAATAACACATTAAGTATGACTTTAATAAATTTAAATACCTTCCACAGATGTTAAATTAAGTTTACTTGGCTGTTCATACATCATGGACTAAGTATGAGTAATATTTCCTAAATAAGATAACACACTGTTTCACTCTTATGACAGGATGTACACTGCTGACAAGTCCTACTTTGCCAGGTCTGTAAGTATCTCTGATGACATCGAAACACATCCATTGCGCTGATGTACATGGTCATTCGAGTTTATATTGTATATATTGCTTTCAAAATACACCCATATACGGAATGTAGGGTATTTGTATCAACTAACGTGGACAGCCTAGCTGACTCATACCACAACGTTACACATGCGTAAGACTAATGTGTCAAAAATATACACTGAAAATCAAATATTAAGAATAAAACAAGAAGAAAACAGTGAATAAGACATATAGACTTATTAATATCTAGGTCTGATGAGAAATATCTTTGTAATAAAAGAGTAAAAGAAAGGAATTTTTATCACCACGTCCGTTAAAATTTACATCCTTGGATGGCTTCGGAATTTCAATAAAAAAACATTATTTCTCAATACTTACCGGCCAACTGGTCTTCTGAATAGTTCGCCTGTTGAAAAAGAATAATTATTTAGACTTAATGAACTATTTCAATGTTGTTAAAGGTGGAAATACGTAAAAGATAACAATAATATGAGAATAATTACCATTTTAGCGTGTTAATCTGGGCGCTGTCAGATTTTGACGTCACAATAGTTCAAATATTTGGTCATTTTGCGTGCTAGTTTCGACCTCTGGCGGCGGATGTTTGAAAAAATATTCAACATTAAAAGCTTGATAAAAAAGGAAACTGCTTTGGAATTAAATACATTTTCTAAAACCCTCGTAATTCGGAACCTGATATAGAATTGTAGATAAGATAATTCACATCAGTAATTAGTAAGTTTATCGCACATCTATGGTTTAACACGATAAGTGAAAAAACAACTTTTTTTCACTCACGCCCTTTCTCTGATGGGAATTTTATTTCTTAATTTGTTTTACAAAATGTATGTGTAAAGTACTTACTTATATATGTACATACTATATAAACTTGCATATACATATGTACTTTTCTAAATAAGTTTATGTTTTCAATTTATTTTAATACAAATTAAAGTATATAAATTTTTTATTTAAGTTTTCGATCTTTTATCTTACTTCTTCTCCAATCTCTATTCTCTTATATAAATGTTTTAAATATTGAGGTATTCACATGGTTTCTTATAAAATGCACAACTTATGGCCAATCAAATATTTACCTAGTTAATTTCTATAATTAAAGTGACTAACTATTTTTGTTAGAAAAGGAGTGCGGAAGTACATGGAACTAGAAGCTGTATTAATGGCATTTGATAAAATGTGCGCATTGCAACCAATTCCCAAAATATTTCTCTTGGGTAGATCTTTAAGTTCCATATTTACTAATATTAATTAATAGAGGGTGGAAGGAAAGTTAGTTTGAAAAGTCACCACTCGTCAATTTACATTGGTCGGGATATAAAAATACATCCAGTCTAAATAAATTTGAGCGATGAATAATTAATAAGGCGGTGAGTGAATATAAAATAATATGCAAACTTGACCATCTAGAGAAATTTACACAAGTACTAGTTACTAGTGATGGTAAACCGTTACATGACTGTGACGATGATTGGTAACTAACATTTAAATGTTGGAAGTTTACTTTCTAGTGTACCACTCATTGGTCAAATAATTATGAATTAGTTACCAGTCATCATTACAATTGAACACAATCACAATAATTGTTGAAATAACAATTTAATCATCACTACTAGTAACTCTTTACCTTTTGAGCCAGTAATGCTGGGTTGCCCCAATTAACCATGCATGGCTTAAGTTTCATAAACGTTTAGGTAACATCAACATGGATGACGGTTCAAGCATAGTACTAAGTGCTATGGTCAGCGTCTTTGAGTTTTGCAGTGTTTCTCAGACAGAAAACTAGTGAAGCTGATTGGAAATATATTACTTACCTCTTATTAAATCTTACTAAAAAAATATCTACAGAAAACATTTAAAGTAGGTCTAAAAAGTTTAACGTTAAAATTTAAAAAAATTAATATATTTTTATAAATTATATTAAAAACAAATATGTATAACACCAATTCACACAAAAAGTGAACTTGGACAGACTCTTTGTTAAAAACGTTTAACAAAATAATAAATGGAGTTGTAAATATCTATTATGTATAAAATAATTATTATGTAGATCAGTTAAGATATGCAAGTGTTGCCTTGTCATTATAACTCTGTCCATCGATCCCTATTCTGCGCCAGGTCTTTTACTTCTCAGTTGCTTATGCACCTGCTCCACTCCAATTGGTTCATATATGTGTGGTGGCTGGCGCGCATTGTCTAGATGTTCCTCGTTTTGTAATTTCTCGGTATTGCACATGCTCCAGAGGCGGTCTGCAAAACAATCTGCGCCCAGTATCCGAACCGATTGGACCGCGGATGAACATCCCGACTTTCACCTTCCACTAACCGTGCACCGTTTTTCCATTGTTTTTCATGTATTCTGTGTTGTTTCTTGCTCTCGGTGGCTTCTCCCCGATGAGAATAAACAAGTTTGGATAAGAATGATTTTTACTTGAACACAACCAACCTTCCCACATATATCCTCTTTCAATCACTGTGCTCGAATGTAGAAGCAAAATAATTAAATTGTGAAACATTATTCTTGGTAAACGGTAATACATATAGGGAAATACATATGTAAAAGTAATCATATTTTAACCGCATTAAATTTTTTATGGTGTTGTTGCTACGGTTTTACATCAAAATATTTCAGCTTCAAAGTATAAATCACTCTTAATGGCTTTCAAATAATGAAACGATAGATGTATTAATTTGAAAAAGTGTAACATATATGTTTGAATTTTGTCAACAAAAATACTGTCGCTGTAGCATAGTTGGTAAAACACCTTCCCCGGATTGGAAAAGAGATCCAGGTTCGAATTCCGGTAACGCAACAACCCTATTTTTTGACAAAATTGATTTTATATATACATATATCTTTATAATTAATACATTTAATTAGTATTTATATATTTTTTAATAAATCATAGTCAACCAGCTTCGCTTGTATATCTCTTATACCTAGCAATCTGAAGAAAGACATTATTATAGCAGACTCATATGACTAGTGAGTAAGAGAAAGAGAGACCTAAATATTTTTATCAATGTTAGCAACTCACAACATGCAAATAAAGAATGGGCGACATCTTTTATTATTATTAACAAACAAATTTCAAGAACGTCATATTCATTCAGTTGTTATTTTATTTTCAATGTGAGTCTAATCTAATATTTTTTGTGATTGGGACATGACTGTTTTATAAAAATACTAGTATGTACGGGAAAACTTCGCTTAATGCAAATTAAATTTACGCCAAAATTTGAAAAAAAAAATGTGCTCAACCAAAATGATACTATGTATTTCCTGCATTAAGCGGTTGATTAATCAGTTAACATGGTTAACTGCATGGCTATGAGTCGTTGAATAAATTTGCACAGTTAGAAAAAAGCTTGGATTCATTAAACTGGAAATGTGAGAAATTTACTCGATTCTGATTGATACTCTTGATTCAGAAGAGTTAATCGAGAACCATCTCCTTTAACTAGAAGAACAGCGTGAACTTGTCCGAGCATTCCATCACATAGAGTGCACAAAGGAAATTTTATTTGATGCAGACTCGAATATGGAAAAAAGCGTTGAATTGGACAAAGCATTTGCCAGCTATTAAAAAATCCACGATAAAATGAAGCTATGTTTAAACATAGCTGTATTTATTATTATCATATTACATATTGTTATTAGTGTATTTTTTCTAACTATATCACAGTAGATTAATTAGAATTAATTCTATATCTTTAATATTTGATTTACGCGATTTTGCTTAATGCAAGGTAATTGCAAGCTGAATTATTCGCATTAAATTAGATTTTCCTATACACAATAATTGCATAGAAGGGAAGATATATTGTAGTTGTTGTAAATACCGAGGTGTGGTTTAAATCAACGGATTTGTCATTCCAAGATTCCTAATATTTACTTTATTGCAAATGAAAAAAACAACACGTAAAACGTGTGTAAAAAGACCAATATGATTTTAAGCGACAAACATACGCACGTCTGTTTTATTATATAGATAAATATTTTGTGAGCGGAAATAACATTTATTGTCCAGGAGAATATTTATTTAAAATATAATTCTTATGGTAGTATCAACAGAAGCACATGTGGAAACAAACATTTCACCTAGTAATAAAATTAAACATACATATATGTAATAAGTTTCACTGATAAATATCTTAAAGCAGGATTCACAAACACCATTAGATAATGTGCATAATATATCTAAATATCACAATTTGTAATTTTCATTAAAAGTCCCATTCACAGGATGTGTCTAGAGTCATGTCAGACAACTGATCTTCCAGTAGTCCAGCAGGAAGGTAATCTAGAAGAAAAACAAATTAATAAAGAATCGTTAGTTTTATCATTAAAACAATACGACTGGGGGATATATAGAATTGTATAGAAGGTACATTGAATGGATGAGATTTGTTAATTTGTAATGAGTTATCGCCAGTGGCAAGAGCTTCAGGTGAATATGTATGTACTAATCGGAGTATATACTACATATATAAGTTTCCATCACATTATAATGTTTCCCAACATATTTAATACTTACAGTAAAATCAATGCAAGGGACCAAAAATTTAAAATTAGAATTCTGTGAAACCTCCTTAACTAAAAATTCAAGACATCAAAAAATTAATTTATTGCGCGGAACTGATTTGAGTCTCAAATTGATGGATTCGGAATTCATAAAAACATCACAAAATTAGTAAAAAATTGTGAACAAAGATTTGAACAAAATTATACATACGTATTTTTGCATGTTACGAGGAAACATCTCGAAAACACCGTACATATTAGCAGGAGTAATTAGTGCAAACTGACCATGTGGGTTAGGGTGTGTATTTGTGTGATGTATTTGACAATTAGTGGTATGCGGGGCTGACTAATATCGATCTATTGAAAATTAGCAGCATGCAGCAGCTACTAAAATCAATCTATTTCACAATTAGGGGTGGCGAGGAGCAAGACGATGGTATATCAATAAGTACCCGTAGCACACAAAGGAGGTGAGCGAGTGCATTAATTTTTTATAACTTAAAAAAATGTGGAAGTAAAATATTGATTTATAACACAAGGGTCTCAAAATAATCTTGAATTACGCATTACCAGGGTTAATCAAGTACAAAATTGACATTTTGGGTCTTCTGATTTAGAAAAACTTCAAATTATGTAAAATTTCGAATAAACGGGGTTTTGCTGTATATTTCATTATTATTTTATTTTAAACATATAATTTATTATTTTATATTAAATCTAACTAATGTCACATGCTGGATTTAAAAAAACTAAAATGTGATGTTAGTTAAGTATATCCACAAGTAAATTAAAATGTAAAATATAAATATACAATACTAATACAACAATATATGTATACCTGTTCTGTCCTCAATAGGTTTTGCCGTTTGCAGCAAATATGCTAGTGAGTCCGATTTCCGAATTTGTTTGAAGAAAGCATGATGCAACAGGTGTGCTGGGGTGGGTCTCATGCTCGGCTCCCTGGAAACATTTGGACCATGCAATTATGTATAATATAAAGTAATTAATACTTTGAAATACGTTGCATGTTTTTTTTTTGCAAGTATGTACGTATTTTTTAAGGCACTTGGTTCCATTTTAAAATCAAAATTTAAATGAAGGAAAAATGTGTAACAATATATAACATCAATTAAAGTATATTTATTATTTTGTTTTTATATATTTTAAATATGTATATTAAGTGTATTAAAACCATTGATTTTCTTGTATAAATGCAATATAAAATAAAGAAAAATTATTGATTATAAATGAAATATTTTACAATACTTGTTAAAATTTAGTAAGTGGGAAATATATACAGAAACTATCGGCTTCTGGGTGTGCGGAAATTACAATGCTATAGATGTAGAAGAACTATGGAGATGTTCAGGAGCGGACAGACAATCAACCAAATACCCATTGCTAAAATGGACCGGTTGGCCGCCATTTACATTCATATTCATGTTGATATTATAAATTTCATTACCCTATAGTAATTAGTGAAAGTGGGCAGGTAGTTTTGAAGGTGCCAAAGCCTAATTCTTGTCCCTGGATATGATACTATCTTTCTGATCCTGGACACGGGCACTCGAATTCTGTCAAATGCAAGCAAATGCTTTTTCTTTTTCTTTAATAAAGGAAATATCTATTTGCATTTCAGTGTAGGCATTCTATGTAAAAAAAAAAATACAATTTAAAAAATAGCACAAAATGTTTTTATAAAAATAATACCTTTGTAAACACAATTCAGCAAAGTCATGGAATGAATCTGTTAATTTTCTTGTCGCATACACTTGTCGCATGTGTAGCGCACTGCCGCTTGCTACACTGTCACCAACACCAGAGTCTGGAAATTGCAGATAAACATAACACTTTGAATAACTATCTATCTAAGCATTGATAATCAAATAAATGTTTTACTGGTATTCATTTTAATTAAAAAAAAATTGCTTTGATTAAACAGGATGGTTCATCAAAAATGTTTTATAACATTTTTAGTGACCATAAAAATTGGCAGAATGCTCACAGACCCGACAGATCACATGTGTAAATGTATGCAATGCTAATTTATTCCAATCAGCAGTTTCTATCTTTATAGTAAAAAACTACTAAAGTTTAGTTTATGTTAAAGACAGTGAAATACATAATATATTACATATTGTTGTAAAGACATAGACAAAATTTAAACAGTTACCCTTTGAATTACTTTTCATACTGACCTACATTTTGGTTTAATTTTTCTAAGAGATTGTGTGGGATCGAAGGATGATAGATGGCCAGTTGTTCGGGGGGGATAAAACAGGAGGAGCTGGAAGACTCTGGGAGTGGGAAGGAGTTCGTGTGTGTTAGAGGATGATCGCCTAAAAAGAAAACAATGAGATATTACAGCAGTGTACGAAACAAAATAAACTGATATAATTGCCATAGTGGAAAAGTCACTTAATCAAAATATATATTTCACACCAACTGGTTTAAAAAAAAAAACAAAGTTAAACAATATACGTAAAAATGAATATTAACGACAAAGTTGAATTTGCAAATATTAAAAAATATATGTATATATTTCAATTTATAATTTCTATTTACATAAATCCACTTAAATAGCTTAGAATAAAAGTGATTATTTCCAGAATGACTACATATTTTAATCATGGCAAAATCTATATATATTCAACAAACAATATAAAAAATATTATAGATAATATAACAAGATTAAACAATTGAAACTGAGGCATTATGTTGATAAAGATGGATTAGATTTTAAGACATTCTGGCGACATTGCCTTGTTCATTACAATGTGGTGGTTGGAACATTGGTTCATTATTTCATATTTCATTTGTTCTTACATCAATACTGATGGCCACTGAAATGTGGACTGGAACAATTTTGATTATCATAAACAGCCATAAAAACCTATAATGTGTATTTCATGTGGGTTTAGATTTTATTTAGCCAAAATACAAAATTAGATAATATTTGTTCTCGAGCAATAATTTAATCTAAAAGTAAATACGCTAATCTTAAAAAATCTGTAGAATCTTCAACCAGATTAATATGGTAGACTCGATTATCCAGGGTCGCGGATTATTCATCTACATAATGTCAGAAAATTTAACTGACAAATTTCACAAACCCATTATCGACTGGAAATTCCAGTCAATGACGTGTTCGTAAAATATTATTTGGACGCGTTTAGATTCTGTGTTTGCTTTTTCAAGCAATTTCTTTTGACAGAGATTATGTAGAATTTATTTCAACCGGGTCAGTTTTATTTCCCACCCTGGATAATCGAGAGTCTAGTGTACATTCAAATTAATGCACAAATTAAAAGAACAAAAAAAATATAACCACTATATATTTTCATATTAAAAATTTAGAAGACCTCACCTTGCACCTCCAAATCATCTTGGAAATTGATATGCGAGAATGTTGTACAGTCTAATAATTGTGGTGTATGTCCTCTAACTTTTTCCGTCAACATGAGAGTAGTTGGAATATCTGAAAATGGTATAGCACCATTGGCTAATTCGCAAGCCACCATTCCTACCGAGTAGATATCTGATTTTTCATCATAACCGCTTAAATTCTGGAATAAGGTAAATCATTGCAAAAACAAATTCACTTGTGACACATAACATGATATGAAATAAATTATGTCACATTATAATTTATATATTCACATTATATTTGATGAGAAGTAATTAAAAATCTGAACAATTTTAATGAATATATATTCTGATCGATCAGTTGTCTTTTAGTTAAATGTTAATCAACTAGACTATTTCCCACAAGTACAAACTATACAAATCAATGTTACAGAATTGTAATACATACTGAGAATTAAGCAAATACATATTAGAAAATAATAAATAGGGTTAAAAGATAAAGAAAGATGGGTTCAATGCGCTCAAATTCATGACAGTGGTATTAAAACAGAAGGTGACCTGAGTGTGAAAAAACACCCCCTCAAAACGAACACGTCGTTCCATTAAATAAAGCAAGTGAGATATGTAGAAAGGTTCTTAATCTCGCAGATCGAGAATAATCCCAATGATTTTGGGCCAGACAACAGTATGGTATGGATTTAGACAAGTTCAAATAACTCCTAAAAGCGACAAAGTGAATATTCATCAAAAGGCACTATAAGTCGTCTCAATAGAAGTTTTATTATTATTAACAAATATCTATGGTATAGGAAATTAACAGTAATGTCATAAATATGATCATGGTCGTAACCAAATGTCATATTATATGAATGTTTATAAAAAAAACTGCACAAATGTCCAACACTAGCCTGTACAGAAAATCAGTATATCATGTATCAAACATGTATTGCACATCCCACAAGAAAAGTGTCAAAAAAGTCAAATTTTACAGTAGAGCGAAAACAAAAATGAACCATTTTTAAAGTTCATTAACAGAACTGTTATTTGTCATAGGACCTTAATTTTTTAATCAATAAATAGTAAAATAATCCTCTTATTAATGGATTGACATATATTACTAAACTAATTCTAATTCAACTTCAAATTCTACTGTTTACTGCGGAATATGATAAACAAGTGGTTCTTTTGAAGACAACTGGGGGTCGTTTATAGAGAAGGGATGAACTAAGTTTTCATGGGACTCGGAGAATAATATATACTTTACTACTCCAAAATAAAATGATATGTGATATCTGTATTTTGATTCATACAGAACTGAACAATTTCTATAACTAAAGGAAGTGAAAAATGGATACAAATCCAAATAGATTTTGATACTCATTCATTTTACTTCATCTGATTTTGATACAACAAGCATCTGAAGACATGGATATTGTTACCTGTTCTAGTAGTTCCGGACTTAACCAAATAAGTGAGGAATTATTGTGGCATGGAGGCGGCAGGCAGTGCAGAGCCTTTTGCCTCTTTCCCTGTAGTAACAATGATCCTGCGCTCCGCAACCCGCTAAGGCAAACTTCACCTGACGAACTAACCAATATATGACTTGATCGTATACCCCTGAAAGCAGACAAGTTCTACTTTGGAAATACTTTTGAGATAAACACAATGCTCATTATTAATATTATTACTAGCAAAACCACTCAATTAAAAATTGATAAAACATTTTTTTTTAAAGATTATCTGCCATTTGAGAAAACTCAGGGTCTCGTGCCAGACAGGCCAAAGTGATTTGTGTCTTGACTAAATGTGCAGAATGAAAACTAAGTAAACAATTAAAGTTTTAAAACACACCAAACTCATTTTTGATGTTGAGTAATTTCAATATGTAATGCACTGTTCCGGCGATGTCGCGATACACAACTGCGAACCTGCCCGTTGACATATTATATTTGGGGTCTCTCCGGTATTAAAAAAAAGAAGTTTGTGTATTGGCTAAAGAGTTAAAAGGATAAAAGTTTAATAAAATAATTGCTTATTGGGAAGTGTAATATTATTATGGATTTCTTCTTTATTAGCCCATCACATTAAAAATGCATAACTCCACTTCCTTTGGTTTCCACAACATAATATTATATACTAAGATATTCTCAAGAAGGCTTTACATAAAAACACAAATTTTAGCTATTTAAAGCAACCATTTGTAAAACACAATTTAACTGAATATAGTACATAATAAGCAGACTGGCTTAAAAAATAATGAAATACATTACCTGTGAATATATCCTTTCTTATGAATATAATCTAATCCTTGTAAAGTGTCTCGAAGTATAATACAACTCGCAGATTCTGGAAGTCCTTCATTGAAATATTTATTTATAAGATCTCTACATGAACCATATGTCATCAAAGGGGAGACAATATATAAATCCAAGCCATTTACAAACGTGGTATAATATGGCAGGATATTGGGATGCTGAAGTTGCCGAGTTGTTAAAATCTCTTGCTGAAAACAAATAGATCACAGTTGAAATTGTTGGATGATAAAGAGTTAGATCTCAGTTTTTTCTATCGAATCCCGACTAAAATTAGTTATAATGCTAGCACAAAAGTTACCTGGATCAAATTTGCATTTTCTTTTGCTCTATCTAAATAGAACCTTTTGATAGCGACGGTTAACCCCGATGGTTTGTGAGACGCTGTATACACGACAGCCACGCCTCCGCAGCATTGAGTCAGAACAGAATTAAGTTGATAATCCCTGATATCTGACCCGAACATTTTATTATTTATTTTTAAAAGCTTTATAAATAAAAATTAATAATATTTTTGGCTTTTATACAAAGACAAATTGTGTAAACCTGACATTTTCAGGTTAACACAATTTGACAATTGACAATCATACGAAAAGCAGTCAGGCCAACGTACACCAATGCAATGTGTTGTTTATTTTCGTAAGCTTGAAGCTTATCTATGGCTTGAAGCATAAATAAGTGATATAAGCTTGAAGCCAGTTGAAGCATCTCTATGGCGGGAAAAAGCGGGGCATATTTGATTATATTGTTTTAAACAGGGCTTCGAACTAAAACTGAACGAATTGACAAAGGGGGTTAGGATGGTTATGATTTTTTTGATCAGATGCTCTTAATTATTTTATTAGAGCGGCCCCCGCACACCGGTAATATTTCGCTTCGTGATTATTTCCAGGTATCACACTGTCAATTGTACTATGGTTATAAAAGGAAACAAGTGAATATTCAAAACACAAATAACACACAGATTAATTGTTTATTTCCATGACACACAACGCACAAATGGACAGGCAAAACATTTTATAATTAACTTAATCTAGTTATGACTACCTTATATTGTACGTGCTGATCGTCAAGGTCTTCTCCAGAGATCTCGGTCTTTAGTTGACGACGCGGTGATGTCGACGATGGCTCTTGTTGTCCGGGTGGCTTCGTCGTGGCTGGCGATGAAGATGGCGGGCAGGGCGGTTGGCTAGCTGCTGACTACTCGGGGCTGCTTTGGTCGCTGGTCGAGTTCCTGGATGGATGGGAGGCTGCTTTCGAACTGGCTTGGTGTTCTGATTCTTTTCTCCTGAGATTTTTTGGACTTACATTCTTTTCTTTTCCGGCTAAGGAGATCGACCTTCAACAGCGGTTAAATTACAATTACTTTTATCTCCGAATTTCAATGTTCGACTTTCCTGATTTCGATATTCTCAGGTTCAAACTTGATGTCAAACTCAAGGTATTCAAAACTGGTCCTCCGACTTATGTTCCGACTGGTAACTCGTCTCTCGGGCCAAAACTGATCCTCTGTGACTCCCATCTGTTGATCTGCCCCTTTCCCGTCATGAGACGGGCTACCATTTCATTAGTCCATCCGCTTCTTTGGAAGGTAACCCCCAACCCAGATCCAACCGAACTCCTTCGTCTTACCGCTAACTATAATTAATCTTATGTTATTTTTTTTCTTTTCGTATACATTGAACATTGTATTTATATGCTGTCTTAATGCATTTGTGTTTTATTCTTTATACATATATTTTATATGCTATCTATAAATATTTATATGTTTTTCTACATTAAACAATGCATTTACTTACTTCAAGTTTTACTGTATGGAAGAATTTTAATAGAAAGAGCAAGAATGGTGACGAAAGAAAAAGTATGGGACGTGCAAGGGGCATTTGTGGGTGGAAGAGGATGCATGGATCAGATCTTTTCTCTACGAGTGATGACGGAAAAGTTTTTGGCGAAAAACCTAAAACTTTTTTGTGCCTTCGTAGATCTACAGAAAGCATATGATAGAGTTATAAGAGAAAAGTTATGGAAAGTACTCTCTGATTACGGGGTGAATAGTAAACTTATATGCGCAATCGCATCCCTATACGAAGGAAGTTTTGCGTGTGTAAGAATCAATGGAACACTAACACCATGGTTTGACATTACAAAGGGTGTCAAGCAGGGTTGTGTAATGTATCCATGGCTGTTCAACTTATATATGGATAAATGTGTGAAAGAACTAAAATGTATGAATGTAGGAGCAAAAATGGGCGATTTGATTGTATGCTGTTTATTGTACGCCGATGATGCAGTACTAATGGCGAATAATGAACAAGAACTACAGAATCTGGTGAGTAGAATGTACGATGTATGCAAGGAAAGCGACCTCATGATGAATGTTAACAAGTCGAAAGTGATGGTATTCGAAAAGGAGGAAAGCAAGACACCGCGCTAAATACTTGTAGGTAATGAATGTTTGGAACAAGTAGATGAGTTTGTATATTTGGGAAGTATGTTTGATAGAAACGGAAAGGCTGAGAATGATATCGAAAGGAGGGTGACTGCAGGAAATAAAGTAAACGGCGCTTTGAATGGAATTATATATAACGGGAATTTGTCAACTGAGGCAAGACTAGCGGTGCACAATGGAATCCTGGTACCGACACTGATGTATGGAAGTGAGGCCTGGAGCTGGCAGAAAAGGAACGAAAGTAGACTGAATGCAGTGGAAATGAGATCACTTAGACGTATTTGTGGCAAATCTATTTATGACAGAGTAAAGAATTAAGAAATAAGGAAAGAATGTAAAACTGATGTTAGTATAGTGAGTAAGTATTAAGAAAGGATCACTTAGGTGGTTTGGTCGTATGGAAAGGATGAATGAGGAGAGAATGGTAAGAAAGATATATGACGCAAGTGTTGATGGAGCCAGAAATAGAGGACGTCCGCGGAAGACTTGGCACGACCAGGTAAACCAGATAATGGAGGATGGTTCTGTTAGAAGCCTCAACAATCGGCGAGCTTGTATGACAAGATGTATGAATGTGGATGAGGCGAGAATTGTGTGTCAGGACAGAAGAGTGTGGCGCTCTATCCTCTCTGCCTACCCCCACGGGGAAACGGCGTGATGGTAGGTAAGTAAGTAAGTAAGTTTTACAATGTATTTATATGCTATCTAATCGCATCTTGATTTACTCTTTATATATATTTATTTGTACATTGAACACTACACTTTATTTATTAGTATACCGGAAAGGCACTGTCTGCTGTAATACAGTAAAATATTTACTAGTGTAGCAGGTAGGGTTCCCAAATATATGTTTTACTTTGCTGAAATGTTATCTCATTATATCAATATAATAACACACTGTACTCTACTGTGAATTAAAAATATTAAATATTATTATTATAATTACAAAATTCTTATAAATATTTATGACGTAGGTATTCATGTTTTAAAAATAATATTGCTACATTCTTAGATTTACAGGTTTGTTTCATATTAAAATCGATTGTTTTAAAGATTATTTCGATGGACGTGTTATTTCTAGGAGTACATTTGTGATCCGAGCCATGTGCTCCGTTTAATATCGTACTAACTGACCAAACAAAGGAACTGCTCATTCATTATTTAATGCGATATACATTTGACAATAGTCCCATTTTCAACAAAGGCATGTCCCGCATTTGAGCTGCTTGTCCATAAAGTTTTTTTAGATAACTTTTAGTTTTACTAGGGCGGAAAAATGCAATCTTTCCTGTAGCGGAAAAAGTCCAGCGCCGGCGCACACAAGAACAAAGTACTAAATTACGACGACATAAATATGATTTTATTTGATATTCTGATCAAAAATGCTTGTGAGGAGACTACTTCATAATTATGTTTCAGAAAAATATCTAATTAGGGTTAATTGGGGTCAGGTGCTCATGTATTATAAATTATTTATATATTTTGAATTAGTGAGAAAGGTACATATGTAATATATAATTTTGATTAAAATATTATTGTGCATCTACATCATCAGTCTCCTGATCACCTACCTTCATCATCACCACCACAAACAGTAGGCGGTCTAAGCATGCTTAATTCAATTTTATTGAATTGCGTTTTATTTTTTGTAGGTTTTTTACACTTATTTGTCACAATAGGGGTCAAGGATACCAGCATCCAATTAAATCACACTATACGAGGAATAAATATCGGCCCCTTTTTCTTTTGACAACCCAAGATGTACTATAAGACCTAAAGCTTCTTCAGCGCTGTTCAGTCTTATAGTAGCAGAGGATGATGTATCGTGCACCACTTTCATTTTTAAAAATCTGTTGGGCATAGATTGGATGGCTAATTTCACAACTTGGACTACAATCCTCTTGACATCTGATATAATTGATTAAACATTTCTTTGTTTACTGCGTCCAGAACTATCTTGGAACAATTTTCTTGGCCTGCCTTGCCTCTTTTGCTCTGAACGCTTTGGTGCTGATGACGGAAGCTGTGATGGCTATATCTACGGGAGTTTCAAGACTCCATCAAGCCATTCCATATGCTTATTATTAAAACGCTCGTACATTATAACCACGCCATTTCCTCAAAAGCTTCGTGACAAACATTTTGACTACAAGTTTTATTTGTTTTGCACAATGTTCAGAAAGTTCACTAACACCAAACGTGTCCAATATATACTTTAATAACGATAACTTGTAAAACTGTTCATTTTTTAACACTATAAATATTTATTTTCTATTAATTTTCATTTTCTTTAGAGCGGGGTCGCCACGATTCCCTGAAAAGAATACGCTCAATTTAACAAAGGGGGAAACAAGGAGACCTGTATTTTACGTTTTTATATTAGTAATAAGATATTTTATCGAACTAGTAAAAAAAGTCGGTGAACTTTTCAGCACTTTTTTTACTGTAGCTAAAGTAAACATTTCAATATATTTTTTAAACAAAAATAGCGTTTCATAAAACATATATTATAATTTTAATTAAGGAAAATAGTTAATAATACTATTGTGTTGCGTTAACAAAAAATATTTTTGCGGTTTATTGTGGATCGATTTAAAGAGAACATTTTGAAGGTATTTGTGATTAGTTTAAAAAAAAAAATATTTTCTATTTTTGGTGCCGTAATTCAGTTATTCGGTCTTATGTGCGGCGCTGAGAAAAATAATTGAAAATGCGAAAGCTTCGTCTCTTGGCACTTATTTTATTTTACGTGGAGTGAAGCCGACAGGAAACGCAATTTACGCCGAAGTCGACAAAAAGGTAAGGTATGGTACAAGCGAAAAAAATTCTAAATTAGGTATTTTTTTTTGGTTTTGATACGATCCATTAAACGTCAAATAGAGTTATCTAAAATTCAACGGTTTAGAAGTTATTCGAACGTAGTGATTTTTGAGAAATTTGCAACCTGTCTTTACAAAAATAAGCACTGTGCCATAAATACTCAACCAATCGTGATGAAATTTAGCACACGTATGCTGTGATAATGTAGCTACCATGTAAGGTTTTTAAACTCAATTAACTAACTAATTAAATTAGTAAATATATAAAGTGTATTAAATTTTCATCCATATTTAATAAAATTGATTGATTAAATTCTGACGTCTCCTAGCGTGCATTACTCACAGGTATTTTCGATTCATTGTAATATAAAGTTAATTGCCTTTAAAAATGGAATAATGGATGCATTAATAATAATTTTAAAAAACAGAATATAAGATAAAAATTTATATTTTCCGGATCAGAAATGTTTTGGGTTCGTGGCCCGGTAGATTTTTAGATCTGATATATCTTTCTAATTGATTAGTTTAATGTAACGTACTGACTTCTAGAACGTTTTCAGTGTACACATCGTACGTAAAGGTCCAATAAATAGACTTTGTAACAATAAATCTTTTTTTACAATAGGATACAATTTCGTATAAGGTATATCACTCGTATGTTAAACAACTAAGCCGATGGATTGTAAGCAAAGAGAGAGGGACGCGCGCACTCCCGCGCACCGTTTTCATAGCCACACATACACGCACCGGCGGTGCGGCACTCATACACACTTACACACAATCCCAAGGTCATTTTTTTTAACATGAATTAAGTATTTGACATTATTAAAATTACATGTTTTTTTTTGCTTACCTTTCCAAAAAACAGACTAGTTCTTATGCTTGGAGAGGGAGTTACACTATAATAATTTTATACAATATTTCATATATTTTATTTATTGTCTGTTTGTGTCCTGCTGAAGTGTTCTATAATATTGTTTATTTTATAATTACATGTTTCTGAAGTGTTTATTTAATTTCTTTCTAAGCTCTTTTATATCTTTAATTTGTATAGGGAGGCAATTGAAATTTTTTATCCCTAAATATATAAAATTTTGCTGATAGTGTTTGGTGTTACATTTAGGGATTTTAAAGTTATTTTTAAACCTTAATGACGGGCTTGTTTCAAATTTTACAGTGTTATTTTATCTAATTAATTGAATAATTTAGATTTTTTTGTAAATGTTTTCTATTTTGGGAACTGGGAATTTTGCAAAAGGTGTTTGTGTTGAAATTAATCGTTAAGTTAGTAAAAAGTTTGTTCTCTGTATTATTTTTACCGAAATCATTATATTATTGAATGCTCTTCCCCACCCAATTATTCCATACTGGAGTAGTGAGTGAACAATAGCAAAATATACATTTTTAAAATTATTTTATACTTAAAATGTTTCTTAATATATAAATACATTTTCTTATTATTTTCCCCAACTCGCTAATGTGACGGTGCCATTTTAAACGTTGATCAATAATTACACCGAGATATTTGATTTCTTTTTTGGGCTTAAGTTTGTACATGAGTCATTACCGGTAATTTTATGGATAGTAATTTTTATATGAGGCGGTGTTTTAAAACTTTTGATTGAAAAGGGAATGTAATAGGTTTTTTCAGAGTTTAACCGTTTGAATGCTACGCGTCGCAAAAGCGCTGCGATCGTTTGTATCGAAAATTACTTAGCATTAAAACGGTTAAAGAAAGTAAGTAAATTACTATTAAACCAGAATTTGAGTGTATTCATGACGTTATTTGCATGTTCATTTGTAGTGTTCCAGTCTTGTCCGTCAACAATGATAGCAGTGTCGTCGGCGTATGATACAATTTTTCCGGTCAATTTTAGTTTGAAAATGTCGTTGACATAAATATAAAAATAAGTGGCCCCAAAACTGTCCCTTGTGGTATACGAAATTCACGGATTAGGGGTTGGCTTAGAGTTTCGTTAATTTTTACGTTTTGCGGTCTTTCGTGAAGATAGCTTTGAATCCAGATTAGTGCTTTGTCGTCTATACTGACAGATTTTAATTTTAATATTAGTTTGTTGTGAGAAATACTGTCGAAGGCTTTCCAATACATTTAAGAGATTTGTTAAAGGAAATTCCAATACATTTAAGAGATTTGTATAGAGATTCTTAGATGATATTAGATAGTCTTCCTATTGCGTCTTGTGTACTTTTGTTTTCCATGAACCCAAACTGGTTTTCATCAATTACTTTGTTTATTTTAATAAATTGAGGCAATCTTTTTTTTAAAATATTTTCTAGGATTTCTCCAAAGTTTGACAAAAGAGAGATTGGTTTGTAATTGGTTATTTCCTCAGGGTTTTTTGATTTGTATATGGGGGAAATGATGGCTTGTTTGTAGTATGTTGGGAATACCCCTGTTGTAAAACTTAAGTTTATTACATGCATTAGGGGTTTGGATATTTGTTTTTTATAAATTTTAATGTATTAGCAGTATGTTCATCATAACCTGATGCTGTTCTCCCCTTTATACATTTTATGAATTGTTCAATTTCGTTAACTGTTGTGGGTTGAAAATTTTATATTTTATTTCTTGTATATACTGTATTAGAAGTAGCTATGTCAGTATTCCAGTTCTTTATGATTTTACTAGCAAAGAAATTATTAAAAATGTTTGTCCTGGGGCTTTTCTGAGAAATTTATTTTTGTATCGTCGTGTATAATAAAACTTTTTTCTTCTTTTTTTCCTTGTTTATTTTCCATAATTTCATTAATGATATTCCAATCTCTCTTACTATCATTTTCTGTAGATTCTAGTATTTTTTAAAAGTATTTTTCTTTAGTATTTTATATTAAAAAATTGAAGTTTTTTCTTGTATACTTTTAAATATCTATTTAGTTGCTCGTTATTTGGTAGTTTTTTATTATTTTTTATTAAGAATTCTTTATGTCTAATTGATACGATTAGACCATGAGTAATCCAGGGTTTTATCGGTTTGTATTTAGACGATTTGCATTTAGGTAAGGTATATTTAGCGGTATTTATATGTTTAGATAGTGTGTCTTTTTTAGTCCATTTAGTCTATTTTTCAGAATTTAATTTGTTCATGAGTGTGTCATTTAATTTTATCGCATGTATATTTTTGGTTTGCAATTTTTTCACGTCACATGAGATTAACATTTTTGTTGTATTTGTAAGTAAATATAGTCAGTGACTTCTGTATGAACAATACCAGAAATAACATTATTTATGTCTGAAATGTTACAATACATGTGGTCAATGCAAGAAGGTAGTTGATTTTTTACACTTCTAGTGTATCCATTTATACATGACATTAAGTTTAATTCAGCTAGCATATTTAAGTAATTATCTTTATTATGACATGAGTAGTCGTTAGCTATGTTTAAATATAGGTCTCCTATAATAATAGTTTTCTCGTTTTTTAGTTTTAATAATAAATTTTTTAACTCTTCTATAAATGTTATTATCGATGATAAGTGAGTTTTATAGATGGCTAATATGTTAAACGAATTACTTTTGTATTTGATTTTTAATTAATGTTTACATTTTTTATATTTATTTCTTCGAAATTTTGTACCATGTACGTATTTGAAACCAATATTCCCTATTCCCCATTCCACTATTTTTGTTTATGTGTTGCGCGACGAGTGTGTTTCTGTTAACATTGAACTTGTAACTACAAGGAATTCGTCGAATTTTTTTTGCAGTCTCCTAACATTCATGTGGATAATAACCAGACTATTATCGGTATTTGGATCTATTATGTAATTTGGGCCGTTAGATTTTTTTTGTTTATAGAGTTAATTATATAATCTTTCATATTTGAATTTATAAAAATAGATAATTAAATTTGAAATGTATGAAATATTGAAAATGAAAAATTTAAAATGGATAATTAAATTTTGAAAGTATGATATGTCGATAATATAATTGTGTAGGTGTTTGTTTTGATTGATTTTAATGTATTGTAGATAAATAAAGAAAAATGTGCACTTATGTGTTTTTAAGTTGGAACACTCACTCATATTCAATTCCGTCCTTAGCAATCTGTAGCATTTTTTTCCTGTAATCGCAATCTTGATTATCTGCTCTGTGTTCGGTTTGATATTTCACATTGAAACTGTGATTTTGCGTGCTGCAGTTGCTGCAGATGGGTTTTTTTTCGGTTTCGGTGTGATCTTCAGAACAGTGTCGGCAAGTCGGTGATTGAGTTCTATTAAGATATCTTTGTGCTGTATGCCCGAACTTCTGGCAATGGTAGCACTGTGTTAACGGATTGCAGTCTTCGATGGATACTCTTTGGAATTTTATGTTTAATTTTCCTTTTTCAATTAGGATTTTTTTTATATTTTCCTGTCGTTTGTATGAAGTAGTTTGGGGTTTCTCTTTCTTTGCCTTCCTTGTTTATGTTTTTCAGTTGTTTTATCAGTTTTATGTTATTTTTATGGTCTATTTCTTGTTCTATATCTATATCTTTCTATATCTTAATAACATCTATAATTACTTCTCCTGTTAATCCTCGCTCTAGTATCTTTATGATTAGAAATGGTTGTTTCTTTTTAATTTCTTCCGCTTTAATTTCCCAATGTTTTATTTATTTCCTCTCTTAAATTTTTCGAATGTTCTTTTTTTGAACAATTATTATTTTATTTTCTCCAATTTTTTCTAGTCTTGTGATTCCAATTTTTAATTTTGTCAATTTAATGTTTTTTTCGTATTTTTTCTTTTATTTTCTAATTTTTTAATTTATCAGCAGACACGATTATTGCATAATTCGGTTGGGAAGAAATGGGTTTATTTATGTTGGTCGTTAGTATTCCGGCATATGATTTATTTTTGTTTGTTATAAAATCTTCTAGTTTTTTGTGTAATCTTCGTTGTTTTTTATAATTTTATCTTGAAAAGTTATTATTTGTTTTTGAAATTGTGTTCTTTCAATGTTGATTAGTTCTTGTAACGATTTTAGGTTTTGTTCTATGATTAGTTTTATTTTAGAATCTTTCACTGTAGTTATTTTATTTAAATCACTTTTGATGTTAACTATTAATGAGTTTACGATCCATGGTGGATGCGCGTAATATTATTGTCACTTCGCAAGTATACGGTTTGTTGCATTAGACATGTGCACTCCTCCACTGCATTTATCACATTTAATTTGTATTAAAAAATATCACCGAGCAATGCTTAGTTAAAGTGAGTTTTCATTTAACAAACGGAAGTACTTTTGTTTATTTTATTTTGTTCTCGTCCTTTTTATTTGAAGGAGTGCGCGCTTTGTTTTTTTTTAACCAGCATCGCTCTCCGGCTTATTTTGGTTCGATTAATTATATTACATTTCTTTATCTGTTGTTATCTTTGTTTCAATTGTTTACACACTTTTTCTTTTGATCATATGTATTTGTTTTTATTCGTACGTGGCAGCACCTGTACCTGTCTTTTCTGCAGTGCAGTGTTTTTTCATACAATTTTGCAGAAACCGTGAAAAGTTAAATATATAATATGAAATGCTAACTTGGCGTCGGTAGGTAAAGGACCGATATGGAGGCGCGCTCACAAAACGATCCTGGTAATAGTTTTCTTTCTTCACATCTCGTATAAATACAATCCACAAAAGTGGGATAATAATATTACGCTTCCTCGTCTATATCCATGACTTTCTGGATACAGCGGCTTTGGTAATGTCATTATGGCTGTATAGTACTTGATTAAACGGCCAAGTCTGTGAGCCGCGAACACGGCAAAAACCAACGTGTTTTTAATATCTCTAGGTTAAAATTACTAACACGTTTTCTCTTTTATATATTCAATACCAGTACGTAATTATATTTTCAATTTAAAATTTAGCGTACATTGTTTTCATTACGAGTAAGAAAAAAAAACATCTCTCATCTTTTTTTCTGTCTATGGTAAAGGAGAAATCTTACTTACCATAGAAATTGTCTATCCACGATTCATATATACCATTTTTATTCGTTTTGACAGATAACTTACAAAGATGGAATAATTTTTATTACATCGATATTTTATTTACGTGTGGTTTGTTTTGGGTAAAGCTCTATCATTGAAATATGGATTCTATTGAGACTCTGATCACGCAGCGCTCACTAATGGCCGCGTAGTGGCTAAAATACCAGCCCGCAGGGCCTAGCAGTAAGCAATCGGCTAGTATGTATTAATTAGTCCACGTTCCCTTAAAGGGTAAATCTGTGTCGCGAATAAGTTATGTTATCTGGTAAGTAGGTACTTGCATTCTGTTTAATAGTCAGAATACATACATTGAAGAATGCGGGTAATTCATAATAAAGAAGTTGATAAACAATATTTTTTCATGTGCAATAAAATTTCGTCAGAATGAATGAATAAATATTGAAAAATTTCTGAAATCTAACAACTGACATTATTTTCATATTTCTAAATAAAATGAGGCGCGCTTCTTAATAATAATATTATCACATAACGGAATGGGTACGGGTTAATCGTGTAACAGGTGTATAAAAATATTACTTGATAGTTGATTTAAAAAATATATATTTTAAATAGACTCATGGTAAGGTATTTTAATATGTTCAATATCAAATTTGGCGATTTGGATCTCTTCAATACACGATTTTAAATCTCTCGGATACTCATGTCAGTCTTAACTTAATCAATAAATTTATCTTTATAATGTAGCCTTTATGTGGAGATTGGAGATCTATCGCCTCCACAGTCACCATCGCCGCCGACGACCCCTGAACGCACTTAATGTTTATCGGTGCGTAAAACCAAAGCTCTTAACAGCCGTAAAAACCGACGCCCCAAACCGAGGCCGGCTCCTGAAAACCACTATTTTCGCTGCCGCCTAAAAAGTAAGATTTCCAGGAAATGCTCTTTTTAGCAGAATTTTCATTGTATAATTCTAAACTATAATTGTGCTTAACAATTAACTTGTGTCAACCATAAGTAGAGTTTATCTCCTCCAACCTGCTCTGACCGCACACAGATATTCAATATATTCCACGATCTTTAAACGAACAAGTGAGTGAGGCATGGTTATCGGGGGACTCATTACTCACGCTACAACATATCCTTCTGATTCATCTGCCATACATCCAAATAATTATCAATCTATAAAACATACAATCATAGCCGCACTCTTTTCCCCTTAAATGTGTGTGATCAGTAGTAACTTTTTACTAACGCCCGTAGTAAAAATCCTTTGCGGGTTGTTGATACATCAAATTTACTAATGTTAAAGCAAAGATGGAGATGTCTATAGGCGCGTCAAATAATCATGAAATATGCTTTAAGAATTTTTTCGCCTAGGTGTCACTTTGTCACTTTGAGGGTGAAATTTTTTCGTATTATATTCTAATGTATATTATACAACTCATCATCGTCATCATCATCGGACGAACTCTAATCACTAAAGTAGCGGGATATTGAATGATTCATCGTCGTGTACTGCAACATTCAAAGTATCAATGTGTCAGATGACTTTTGGAACAGCTGTGAAGAGTCCGCCATATTTAAATATCGATTCTCGTTTTTACTATCTGATATCGGAAAATAAATTGAGTTTACTATGAGATGTACTTTCGTGAAGTAAATATTTTTTACTAACGATCAAACAACCTGTTTTCGCAAAAAACTTTACTATAGTAAAAAGTTACAACTGATCACGGAACCGTCCCATAGTAGTTATATAGGTATACATAACATACATATTTATTCTTATGCTAAGGATATATATTTTTTCTCTTTCTTTTTATCAGCTAGATCCAATTTTCCTCCCTAATCCCCTTTATATATTTTTTCATTGTCTATTAATGTAAAGCAATTTATATAATTTGTTAAATCTACGGAAACTTGTAAGATGGTCTTTGTTCTATTAAATAAATAGTGTAATATGATTTTCAATTGTAGTTAGTTTTTCCTATAAATAAAAACTATTAATCGTAGTAAAAAATATAATATTCCTAAAGTACATATTGTTTAGCATTAAGTGTACAGACAATTAAATAAAAATTAATATTTTGTTTGAAAATACATTGGTGATGAGATTGTTGATGACGTAGTAAGGGTGAGGGAGGAGGGGGTGTACAAATTCACCCACTACGAATGGCCCAGACAGCCTATCATTAGGGAATGTCAGTCAAGATGAAATATTAATTAAAATACAAAGTATGATCTTAAATAAATTTTACAATCACCCAATTTAATACAAATAAATATGCAAAGATACTTTGTAGTTTTAAAACAATAAAGGTCAGGCTTGTACGGTGTCAAGTGGTTAGGTGTTACAAGGTATATCCCTTCCGGTAAGCTCAGGGTGTAGAAGTGAGATATCCTATGCTCAAAATGGGCTGTGAGTCAATGTCATTCAAATGGGGAACATTTAAATAAAAAGGTATGGTACAGTTTAAAAGAATGACGTTATAATTCGTGATAAGCGCCATCTAGTAGATTCTGCCAAAACGTGTTACGAATTTAACCCGAAATGCTGAGAATTTGACCCGAAAAATAAACTAGTATTTTTTAAAGGGGTTTCATTCTCTTTGCGATGATATTAAATTTTGTATGCTAGAATATGTTTTTTATGCAAATGAAATTTGAATGATATCAGGAAATATGCTAAAAATTAAGTTTTTTTAAATTTATTTCGTGTATTATGATATTATGTGGCGTACGCGTATTAGTAATGATACTGTGATCACAGTCACAGTTTTCAATCACTGATATTGTAGAATACCAATCACAATCATACCAGTGAATCAAGAGTAGCATTTTTTCTCATCACTAGAACAATGCAATCTGGTGTGGTCGGATCGGCTTATGCAATCGACACGATGATTTCTGCGAAGGTGGTCGGGTGTGTTCAAGAAATTCACAATCTGTCTTGCACAACGAGTTGACGGATAAGGCGAGCTCTGAGTGTTCCTTGACGAGATCGGAATTTATGTTGCAATATGTTTAACACGACGATGTAAGCGAGACCGCGTGGAACGCGTAAGGGTGATCAATGCACTACGCAATAATAAATAAGATATGTATTAATATCTCGGAACACTCATGGGTATGATGATAACAAATAAGTAAATCAGATGATGGATTGCTCTTTAAAATCGAGCTGAATTGTATAAATGCAATCCAAAATCCACGCACGACGATGTTAATATTCTGAGCTCGCTTGGGAGAGTGAGCGTTGGAAATTGGCGTTGGTCCGTTGGGACGCGTTCCCGATGGAAGCGGATATTCAAAAATGTGCAAGGGAGCGAGGGACTAGACGTATCGCGCGCCGATTAATTATTTATGGCGGTAGGTACTCAAATATTAAAATAGACTCACGACAACGGTGATTCGAGGATTACCGGTGCTCGAGGTAGCGGACATTCTTTTATGGTTGTTTAAGGTGGCGTTCTTTTATGGTTGTTTTCTTCAAAATTAAGGATTACAATATTTTTTTAGCTTTTCGGCAAAAACAGTAAATAGAAAATGTAAATGCGCGGTGATTTTAGCCAAGGAAAAAATCAACAAGTGTAAATTTCGATTAATTAATTTATCAATATTTTGTCACATTCACAGCCAAAATGCCGCCGTTTAGATTTGCCACCCCAGAAAAAGTACTGGGTTGTCAGCTCCTAGACCAAGTTCTGCTGCGAACCAAAAATTAAATATCGCATGGGTATACGTATGGGGATACTTAAAACAATTATGAACAAGCTGGCGCAATCTCTAGTGTATTCAAGATTTCTGTATGGTGTCGTATCATGGACTATGAAGGTAAAGTAGAGAAAACGAATTGACGCTGTGGTGGTCCTGTACGCGCCCCACAGACATGGCCATGTAAGGAATCACCCGGTTTCAATATATCGTGACGGACGAGTCCTAGGAGCTAGTCGAACACTTCTCCGCAGACCGTTCTTTTGTCAACATCTCAAGCGAGCCACTCCAATCTTCAATTTTATTCGGGTATTTAACCTTATACTCGTCTCACCGATAATTGTAAATCACCCTGCAATAAACGCTAACTTTTGTAAGTTCTGTTTTTACTTAAATACCTTGCTTTGTGTCTACACAGCATAAATAATCACACACGCACATTGATACACTGTGACATGTGAAACTACAAGAGAATTAGGGGCTTCAGTCTCACCATGCACAAAACTTTCTGATAAGACCACACAATTAAGATCCTCACGAGTCAATAATATTTTACAACCACAGCCTCTATAATGCCTTTGAGATGTGGTGCTGGAGACACATGCTGCGCATACACATCAATATAATATGTAGGTTAAAGATGTTAAATTTTAAATATAAAACAACTTTGTTACCACATGGACGAAAATTTTTAACCTTTGAACGTTCAAACAAATGAACCAATTGGTAGCAGCAGTGGTATTGTACCTTAGATTAACTATTTTAGAAGGTTTGTATTTTGTACGAGTATGAAGGTATTTAAAAACATATTAAATAATATTCTTCCATGATGATTTTTCCTTGTTTTTGAATTCATATTTTTTTTAATATTTATTATGCATTTTTTGTGTCATTTTCTTGTCCATGTGAAATATGAAGAATGTAAGTTATATCTTATCATTTTTATTCTATGTACAATGCCATTGTAGTTAATATCTGTGTTATTATGTACAAATATAAATATATGTGTTCTGGAAAGGGAGAGGGGGTATGATATGTGTTGTGATTGTAACCCAACCCTATACATTAGCAGAGTACTAAAGTATTCACGTGTTTTAAAAATGATATTTAAATTTTACAATTCAATTTCCTGCTATTAAAGGCGATTGGTCGGAAATTCTAGCGAAATTCAGCTGCGACGGCACCTTTTCTCGCATTTTATAACACATTTTTTTATGGAAAATTATCAAATTATAATTTAATCAATAAATTCCATATATTATTAATACATTTAAAACTACACAAACACAATTATTTATTCAAAAAATAAATTATCAAACAAACAACGTTTTAGAACTGAAGAAAAATTTTCCACTTTGCTTCATTTAGCTGTATGAACATGTGGGATGATTTTTTTTTTCATTTATATTATAAAGTAAACTATTGTCTTTATTATATATAAAAATTATATTAATTGGTTAAGCGGTTTACTTACAATTTATATTCTTAAAGAGATTGTTGTTAAAAATAATATACATTTTTGCATGTCATTTCCAACACCTTTTACGTTGTTAACAATTTTTTAACAACAAAAAATTAAAAAAATGGACACTATTCTTTAAAAATTAACACAAGAAAAAATTAAAAATTATTCCTATCCATCAATTTCAGCTGTTTAAACTAAACACTAAAAATATTCGTTAGAACGTTCCGATAGGCTGAGCAGTGAGAATGTATCTCCGCGCCTCTCTTGTGCATTTTTTATTTCATATACTTTATTTGCTTATACAGTACAGTATCTAGGGAATGGAGAAGGTAAAGAAATCGTCGATCCCAGTGGTAATGTTTGCCGTAAAACTGTAGTTTGGCGTATATTAAAAATTATAATTTCAAAAATATATAATTTTTGTATTGACTTTGTACTACACACACACAATTTTTGATTTAATATCACTACTTGTTTCGGGAAGAGCAGTCCTTCCCATCTTCAGGTGTAAATTGAACTAAATTAAATACTTTTATTTTATTTTAAAGATAACACTATTATTTGTGAAGTTGTTAGCTGCCACCGAGATTTGAACCAGGATCACTTCCTATCCGGGGAAATGCGATAACTAATTACACTACGTCAGTCTCGTAAAAAGTCAACAAATTTTTGAACTTCTCTTCAACTTCTCTTGCATGCTGTATCACATTTTTATATGGAAAGCTATCAAATTTAAATTTATTCAATAAGTTCCTTATATTTTAAATGCAAATATATTTTTTTTAAATACACAAAACTAAAACATTTATTCAATAAATAAATTACTAAAAAAGTTATTAAAAGAAAACTTTTTTTTTGGAAATGGTCTATTTATCGATTGACGTAATTTCTTAAAAGTAATTTAGTCATACTCCAGATACCTCAAAGTTAGTAAATTATGAACTTCTCAAAGTTATAAATGTCTCAAAGTTAGTAAATTATAAACTTCAGGATTAGGTTAGATACGTTAATATCGCAATTTAAATTAGTAAGTTAATAATAAGTAACTTAATTTAAAAGTAAGTAAGAGTTCTATTATTATTGTTGTTTTAAGTGTTTCATTTGTAATACAAAATTGTTAATAAAACATCAGGTTAACCACGTCGCAAACATCATTAATTATTAGGAATACTCTTAAAAAAATAATACGTCTACCTTATTTTTATTACACCAGTCATGTAAAACTTATTATGAAGGAGCTTTAAATTTCACATAAAAATGATGTGATAATGTTTTAAAAATTTGTTTTCAGAATATTAGTAACCATTGTATGCATTTAATTGGGTACACGTTTAGCAGAATTATGTGAGTTGTCTTTAAATATGTTGCAGATAACCCTTTGTATAAAGTTTTCTAAATATATATATTGTAACAAAGTTTACAAGATCTGTCGGTCGATACAAAATTCCTGGTAAAAGAGAAATCTTTGGAACCTTCATATGATGTGAGGCCGCATATATTGTTTAAAAAGCCGTCAGAACATGCACCGGCGACCTCGTCAATTAAGGGACATTTTTTTGGTACTTACAATTTGCATTGTGGAATGGAATTCTCATGCCAATTGACAAATTGTAAAAGGGCAGTAAACTTCTCGGATGTCCTCGACTGCAAAGTATTATTACTAGAGACCCTTGTCGAAATAATAGTTTTAAATACTGAGCGGGACTGTAGGGGATGTTATTGTTTTAGAAAGCTGCCCTCGGAATAAATTAATATTGTTATTATTACCAGGAATAGAGATTGGTTGGAGGCTGATAGAGGAGAAAGCTAATAGGCTATTTAAACCAATAAGTGGGAAAAGGACATCTCTCCCTAAGGGTTGCCCATGGGTGAGAAAGGAATGGAACCCAGAAATTGAGTATATAAGGGCCAGTAAAGCCTAAATGAGGCAGACGTGGTAGGTGTGTCTTCCATACCTCTTCGGATGGTGGTTTGAATACCGAGGACGTTCTATCGGAGGTAGCGGAGGCGACCTGAGGAGGAGGGTCATCCGCGGCCGATATCTTCAACTGGAGGTAGCGGAGGGCTATCGGGTCAGCACAATAAGGGCTTTAGGCCCGACAACGCTGACTCCGAGAGCCCGAGGTGCCTCGGCATCATGGCCAAGGATGGCGACGTTCGAAAGGACCCGGGTAGGAGGTCTCTTTGTGGCCAGTACCCACGGAGCATCATGATGGATTGGAGGAAGGCGCCGTAGATCCGCTTTCCGGGGTGCTCGGAGGCTTCAGTTGCGGAAGGTACTGAGGTTGTGCACAGCCTGTGCGTCTGTCAGACGCTGTAGCTTTGCCAGAAGCTGTCGAGTGTGCGAGCCGCTCAGAAGGGTGTGTCACACCCAGAGCTCATGGAGCAGCCAGAGTACGAAGAAGGGCTATTGATAGATGGGGCGCGCTGGCAAAAATGTATCCCCTACAGATAGTCTGTGCGGTGATGGTGGTCAACCTACAGAGCATCGAGGACGATGCTGAGGCTGATGACAGCCCATGTGTCCGTCGGACACTAGCTTCTGCAGAAGCCGTCGAGAGTGTGAGCCGTTCTGGTAGATACGCCTATCTAGCGTATCAGGAGCCCACGGAGTAGCCAAGAGTAGGGAGGAGGGCTGCTAGAACGGGTGGGGCGCTCAGGTGGATATATCACGCTCTGAAGGATACCGTGCTGTGACGGTTGTCTGGTACCCACACAGCATCAGGAGGGGTCGAGGAATGGCACCAGGGATCACGTCGCGGGACGCCAGGAGTCATTGACCCCCAGATTAGCTGGTGTAGATTAAGCTTAGGTTTATGTTATTTGTAAGGTAGCTTTTAAGGATTAGGATAATTTAGTTAATTGAGTTATAGCATGTAAGTTATCTTTATGTTTAAGTTGTTTATGTCTTTTTGATTTTTTTTTGTAAATACATGTAAAGGAGTCCCAAAATTAACGCAAGATTTGAATTTGGTGCCATTTCTGCAGTAAATTGTTCGTAACCCTAAAAAAAAAAATTTGACAGTTAAGAGTTTAGGGCGAGTAAAAATGGGGCAGTACGATACAACAACGTGTTTTCATCATTGAACAATATCTTAAAAATAATGAAAGTTTGGCGGCCGCAATTCAAAAATTTAATACAAAATATGGTCGGAATAGTGTTTTAAGTTCATCAACTGCGAAGAGATTAATTGAAAAATTTAGAGAGACTGGATCAGTTGGAGACGCTAGACACACTGGTCGTCCAAAAACAAGCCAGTCAGCAATTATGCAAAATGGTCAAAAGTGTGTATGTGCCAGCAAAGCCGTGAAGGCCATTTGCCCGATGTGTTATTCCATAAATAACTCTATTCCATGTACATTATGATTTAATAAAAAAATAAAAATCTAAAGACTAAAAACTGTGTTTTCTATTTAATTCAAATCTTGCGTCAATTTTGGGACAACCTATATTTCTAAACCAGACTTCTCTTTGACAACCTTCCCGGTTCCTATCCCGAATATCAGCAACCTATGTGAGAAGACGAGTTGGCGTATATTGTGTAACGTCATGCCAGCATACCGATCTGACCGGCTGCATTAATTGAGAAAATGCGCGTTCCACGAGGTGGAATGTGTGGATGGCCCGGGGTGGGATTGAATCGGCTCGCATCACGCGTCTCACCCCCCCCACCCCCTTTACTTCACAATATGTTTTATTTAAGGTTTCTGCGAGCACTCATGTATGCAACTGGTGTCTCTTCTGCGTTATTCGTTTATGGTTCCCTTTAATAAATCAACCCAATGAAGGCGGTTGTCATTTGGAACTAATGTATGAAGGAAGATACAGAAACCATATACAAAGAGTCAGATCTAACTCAGAAGAGATGCCAGTGGCATATATATATATATATATATATATATATTTATATATGCCACTGGCATATATGAAATTCTAAGTATTCTACGTTAGATCGCGTTTTTGTAGACAGACTCCTTGAGGAAACCTAGGCAAACGTTTCTGCACTGCCTTGTTCGTTGATTTAAATCTCTTGCTATATAAATATAAATCTCACATAATCGAGTATCATACCGTATTTTTTTTAGGCAACGCCTTGACAATGGTACGTGTTAACATGCTGAAACTTCTGCCTAGGTTTTCCAAGGAAACCATCTACAAAAAACGCAATCTGACGTAGAAGAGAACCCAGTTCCATACACTAGTGCTTGCGTAAACCTATGTAATATACACATATTGCACGTATGTAATATACACCACCCAAACAATAACAAACTACATACGGAATGCTTATTTCATGTTTTCAAATGTTTCTTAACCTTCTACTGTTTTTTTTTAATATCCGAGAAACTATATTTATGTATTTTCTTATTAATTTGTCTTAATTTTTTTGATCAATATTAAACCAATTCATAAAAATTGATTAACCCGTAGAATGTTTTACCTTTTTAAACTCTACGCAATCCAGCAAAACAGGAAATTAGAAATGTAATTAAATTTATAAGGATATAATAAAAATTTAAAAAAATGTATTATACTATATTTTTGTCATTTGCACGCACCGCCCGTTGAACGGAATTGTTCTGCCAGGCCTCTCAGCCGACCGACAGCGCTACGGATAGAAATCCGTCCGACGCTTTAGTAGACGAACGCCTTAATACACATTAGCGCTGAGAAAAGTACCTGTATCAAAAGTATCATAGCGGCTTATTTTTTGGGCCTCTAACTCATTTCAATCTTTTATATTGAACATTACAATTTTACATAAGTTTACTTCATATTAATATTAATTACTTATTTTACATACTCTTATTTCGTATTTGTATATTATTTACTTATTTACTCTTACTTTACGTAGTTTTTTATTTTTTTATAAATGGAACATTGCATTTACTTTAAGTTTTACAATGTATTTATATGCTATCTAATCGCATCTTGATTTACTCTTTATATATATGTATTTATACATTGAACATTACATTTTATTTTTTACTATACTGGAAAGGCATTGTCGGCTACAGTACAGTAAAATACTAGTGTAGCAGGCAGGGTACCGAAATACATGTCTTACTTTGCTACGATGTTACCTGATTATAACAATATAATAACACACTGTACTGTACTATGAATCAAAAAATAAAAATATTATTATTAAGACCTTAATAATATATATTGTATCAATGTGTCCAAAATTTAATAAAAACAAATTGATAATTCTGGCGTCTGCAGTCGGTTTACTCAAAGGTATTTGAGATTCTGTAAAAATAATGTAGATGGCTTTCAAATAATGGAATGACAGGTGTATTAATTTGAAAAAATGTAACATATAGGTTCGAAAATTTGTCATGAAAAATACTGGCATTATAACACAATTGGTAGTGTACTTCCTCGCATTGGAAATAGAGATCCAGGTTCGTATCCCGGTGACGAAAAAACAATATTTTTCGACCAAATTGATTTTATATGTATATATTTATAATTAAAACATTAATTTAGTATTCAAAATATATTATTATTTTCTGATGTGGGGTCTGGCATCAGAGCCCACATTAGATCGGCGTAGCCACGCCACTGAGCATCATGTTTTCCAGCGTGGGAAGTAAATAGTTCCGACGGCATTCAGGAGTTTCATAAACAATTCCGAGAACATTAATAAACGATTGTACGATTTGGAAGAAAACTTATTACGCTCGAATTACAAATTCGCCATATTTTATTAGCAAACTCTTGGATAATTAAGCATTCCAGCGTCTAGAATACCGTTTGGACAAAGTTTTCTATTTAGTGGTGTGCGTCAACGGATGAGGTTTGTCTTGATCTTTCGTTGCAGAGATTTATTGCTAACGGTTCGTGTCTACGACGATCTCTCAATGTGACTTTAATATCTGAGACTCAGTAAAAGTGAGTTTTATGTTAAAATACAGCGGCAATGTATTTTAAATTTCTCTTTTCTAAATTGCAATAAAATGTTTAGAGGGCTTATTATTAGAATTATTTTTTACCTTTCTATTTCAAATATTATTATAAAATACTCATTATCATTATAATAATAAGGTGATTATTAGAAGAGTTAATAATAAAGAATAGCGCAGATGCACTTGTAGTAAGTGATATTAAACTGTGATCGCAGGATCACAGTTTCAGATATCACAATACACGAAATAAACTTAAAAAACATAATTTTGAGCGTATGTATTTATATTATTAAAACTTCATTTTCGTATAAAACGTATTCTAGCATAAATAATTAGAATAATTAGTAGAAAATTACTACACATACTTACAAAATGTAAAATAAAAATACAAACAAAATATAATTGAGTAACCAGCAAGCTAGCGTAAACATTACCAACAAAAATAGATTCCAACAGATGACTCTAATCGAATTATAAAAAATCTGGTAGATGGCGCTGATTCAAGTAATATTAATAAATATAACAAAAAATTTGAATGAGCGATTGAATACTCCCAAATATTCAATCACTGATAGTGAATGTGACTTGAAGATATCAGTGATTAACTCACAATTCGTGATTTTGTGCACATCTCTACTTGTAGTAGTAGATTTTTCAGTACAGTCGCATTTAGAGTACTCACAGTAGGAAGTAGAAAAAAAAAAGTTTCTTGCTGTGCCTGAGTTCCTTCTATACATACGTATTTGTGAGCATTGGGAAGAATATAAAATAAATATAAGTAAGAAAAATGTATGTCTGTATCAATAATGTTTTACATAAAAAAAATTACACTGGCATTGCCCATATCGTCACAAAATCGATGTCATCCAGTATATGCTATATAACTGAAAATTATCTTTGTAATATTTGAATACGTCCAAGAACACACAATTACTGGATTTTTACCTACAAAGGCACTGATATTAAATAAATATCAGATATCTCATAGAGATGAAGCTATTTTAGTATATTTCTATATATCATTCCTTTGAAAATAATCTCTTCACTGCAATGAAATGTATCAATTATGATACATAAAAATATTGTAATTGTATTTATAAGATATATTAATATACGGAGCTTTACGAGATCTTCAAACAGCCAGAAATAGTGACAGTTGGAAGATCGAGGAAAATTTTATGAGAAGAGACTTCCTAACGTACTTAACGCTAAATCGAGTCGAAACTTCGAAAGAAAATATTGAAATAAATTTAAAAAAATGTATCAAATATTTTGGTGTACATCTATATTTTTATTATTATTAACAATGAGCATTTTATAAAAATGTATTTTTTATTTATTATCTTAGTTTTATTAACCACAAATGAGTTTAAAAAACATCTACCGGTTTCGGAAAACACTTTTCCTTCTTCAGGATGTCATAACTAACTAAAAATATAGTATTGTTTCTTCACCAGAATCTATTTTTAATTTTTTTTTAAAAAACAACAATTATTTAAAAAAATAAATTTAGTACCTAACTCAAATTACTGCTCAATACAAATTTAGTCGAATAATTTTTAGGAAAAAATTTTAGAATAGGACTCGTAGTTAAATTTAGTTGGCTGTTTAGAATTTCCTGATTAGTTTTACATGCTTTATTTATTTTTTGTAGATGTTTTTTAAACTCAATTGTGGTTAATAAAACTAAGATAATAAATAAAAAATATGAATCTTAACCACCAAGTTTAACATTGCTAATTTTTAAAAGTATTATAAAAATTTAATAAATCGCTTTGCTCCATTTTTCCGTCACGTCACATCCAACGTGACACCACGACTGGCATGCTAGACGCTGATCCGACAAATCCAATTGTAATCCATTTGATTCCAACGTTCGCCAATATTACCTTCAGCAAAATTACGACAGAAAATGAAACACACAGCGTCATCATTTTTTCTGTTCTTTATGGTCTTCAATTTTTAATTTTTGTTGTGTGCCCAATTTTTCTCGCACTTTGACTGAAAATTAATATAAAAAATTGTATTTCTAGGTTATATAAATATTAATGAAGTAATGTTGTATTATTAAAAACGAGCTATCAAATAATGTGTGGAGAATATATTGATTATTTACAAAGTGAGAACATTTTGTAAAATGTGATATAATTACATCAAAATTAGTTTAATTACATCAACAATAGCTTAAATAATGTACTTACTTACCCATTTACCGTTTTATTTCGACGATTTCCGGTCGCTATCTTTGATTATTAATTTTACCATTGTTTATGTGGTTTTTTCAAATTGTTGCCCAGAATGACAGAAATCACTGCAGACGACCGTATTCTGATTAAAAATTTGTGAATTGAAAAATGTTGGGGTGCTAGGAAAATGATCAGAGAGTTTCAAACAAAGCCTGGAGTATAGCTAGACATTACAGCATAACTGAACATTACAGCGGGACCGATCTCACACAGTCAGAAATACAATCAAGTTTCTTCGTCGTGAAAATGTTAATTTCATCGAGCCAGGCATGTGGCTACCGAACAGCCCAGATTTAAACCCACTAGTTGATGCAATATGGGGTGTTTTGATGATTTCTGATTAGCTAAATATTGTGAAAAAAAATTACATTAAGAATTATAATTATTTATATTATGTTTTGAAATAAGTTATGTGTTACGAGATGTTCTCACTTTTTACCCTGTATATTAACTTTCGCATTTGCTTCGTTATACTTCAATAAAAGCTTAAAAAAACTGCACGACAACCTTAACACGTCGTGTTTTCTTATTAACATTTGGGGGTACTATTAACACAATCTCTGGATATTCAAATATAACCATAAAATAAAATGCTGAATTTCATAACAAAGCCTTTTGGCTCCTTTAAAACCTTTTGGCTCTAGACCATCACACTCTCTTCTATCGGTTACATCATTCTACCTTGAGTATAAAATACGAGCGGAAATAATAATACAGTTTTAAACTTTACGGACACTAGTGTCCTCTAGTAGTAGTCTCTAGAGACGAGTCTCTGAGACAATTCTAATGCGTGCCCACGTGTAAAAAAATACTTTCTGGTGTAGTATTAGTTTGCTATTTTATTTTTGAACATCAGCTATTTTGAAACCAGGTGGCGGATCGAGCTGGTCAGCAAACTTGGGCGAGAAATTTACCAGGTCAGAAAAGTTCAATTGAAATAAATGATAGTACATATATATTCATGTATAAGTGAAGAGTTAAAAATATTTAAAATTATAAAATAATACCACGTTTAAATGTATTGGGAAGTATACATTTGAGTTTGTTTCAAACTCACATTTTTGCAAAACGTCTGTTGAGAGACGAGAATAGCGTTTACATGGTATAATTTTGTGGTAGATTTTGCGAAAAATTATGCGAAACACATATAATTCTTCCGCTAGATGGCTATAGTTAAAATATTAAAATACGAACTGTGAATTATTTGCGCATGGACTTATATACTAAATACATAATATTATTATTATGAAAGCGATTAAGATTTATTTCGCAGAAACTGTAGTCATGCACAAATTTTTTGATTGTATAGAGTGCGTATATATATATTGTGACGTGACAAATCATGCCCCTGAGGACGTCACATTAGAAATTAAAATGCGCGCGGTGCCCGTGTGGATTTGGCATTATAAAATCTCCGCGCCAATGGGAACGAGAGTGAGTGGTCCCCTGGCGGCGAGTGAAAGAAGCTTGACGCTACCTGCCACTTCTGAGTGGGACGAGACTTGAGAGGTCGCCACCTTGCCAAGCTTCAACCCCGACCGGCAAAATTGAGATTTTAGAAAGGAATAACTAGTGGATTGAAGCCGTGAGAATGACAAGAATAATGGTCGGAGGGGGATTGTCCAAAGGAATTAGGCGTCCCTGGACTCCGACGTTGAGGAGGCACCCGGGAACGGTGTGTCAAAATATCCGGCGTCGCTGGTCGGTGGCAATGCGTTCTAGCGTTCGATCCGCTAAAAAAAGCAGCACTGTAACAATAATTTAAATTACACGTAGTAAAATATTGGTTTGACGAACTCTGATGTAATGGATTTAAAATATAACGAACCGGACTGTGAAAAAAATTTCGATTATAAACATTTTCGACAACTCGCAGTGGTCGTCACTCTATCCCATTTGGGAGCGTATTATATTAAAAAAATATATTTACGGCTGCCCATAAAATATGATATATTGTTTATTAAATTTTGTTATCATCTGTGTAATATTTCTACACCATCAGATAAAACCATGTTAGCTGGCCATTCGCCACTGCATACGGGGTATAGTGTTGGTGCATGGTATATTAAAAACCTATATGTGAGATTGCCTACCTATAATATGTCATAATGACCATTCTGCTAATAATTATTTATTTATATTTTGTAATAATCTTTCATCATGCCCTGTATATATTATATTATACTTATTTTAATATTCGTGCTCTTTATGTACAATGTAAATACTTTTGAAGAATAATAAACTGTTCCGAAACAAGAATGTAGACAAGGATGTTTCGCTGATCTCAGCATCTCTCAGATTATGAGGTCTAAAGAAATGAAACACAAAAGATGTTCAATATCGGTACACTGGGGCGACACGACACAATCGAGAATGGCTTCCCGCCTGCAGAACATCCTGTTTTATTTCAGATTACAATACATGCAATAATATAATATTTTTCCTAACACATTTGCAAGTAGATACATAGCGACAGGCCGCCGCTGTGACGCTTCATTAAGAATGATAGCCTTCGTTTCTCGAAATCTATCCTACGGATTCTTCGGCGCCATGCCGATGATTATACCTTTAAATTACTGACACGAGTCTTATCATAACAATTAATTGGCATTTCCTTGGCGTGTAATTCTGTGCGATACAATGAACTAGAGAATTATAGAATATAGAATTTCAATAATCAAAACATACGCTTCTCTTCTATCATACTATTAAAGTTTTGGGTTTTATTTGATGATTGGAACCGACACGAACATGCATAACTCTCAAAACGGTTCCGGGAAAGAGTGCCCCCTCCCCTTTTTAGAATCTTTAATAAACTCGGAGTGGTCGTAATTTAGGAACAACATCAAATCTACTGACGAAGAAGTTTTTGAATTTCATTTACATATTCCGAAATTTGATCCGTTGAAGCGTTACTTGGTTCATTATTTTTCAAAATTAAGTGAAATATTGTTTTTTTTTTGATAATTAGGAAGTTACTTTTTGTTAAGTTTTTGTTAAGTTTGCCTTTAAATTTTTTTTTAGTATTGAGACTATTTATATATTTATTTATGTAATCTTTTTTGCACCACAATACTGTATGACTGATCCATATTAAACACTAGAAATAATTTCTCTGTTTAAAAGGGTATGCATTAAATTATATCTATCATTGATAAAATTTGCAATATATATATATGATAATATAATTTAACTGTTATCTATGCATGATACAATGCTAAATTTAAAAAAAAAATATTAAAAAAAAATGTTCGCTGGCAAAAATGCTATAGTTGAACATCACAATCTTATAAAAGTAAACATTAAAAAGTAATCATCATTATAATTAAAAATTCTATACGATATTTTATAAATTTAATATTTTGCTACAATTTAAAAATAGTCCTGCGGTAACCCTGCACGCGCCCATAGACATAGGTCGTGTAGGGATTCTTCTATTAACCATATAGGGCTCAAACAAAAGCAACCAATCAGTAGACGCATTAAGACAATATGCACCAGAGACGGAAACTGCCCAAGCAGCTATCGATCACTCTTCTGCAGACCGTCCTTTCATAGATATTTCTATTCAACAGCATCCCGAGTGAGCCACTCCAAAGTTCAACGCGAATTTAACTGTATAATTTATCATATCAATAAATAAAATTTTGTAAGTTTCTAGTTTCAATAATAGATACTCGTGTGAGACTAGAAGATGTTAGGAGCTTCTGTCTCGCGGTCACAAAACCTACCGATACAATCACGAGTCAATCACATTTAAATAACCTCAACATCCACACAGTCCAACTTCTACAGTCTTTTCTAGTGCATATTCGATTTAATGGACAACCGTTTCTCTAATTATTTTAAGTAAAACATTATCAACAGGTCCTTTAATGAAGCTTATAAACAGTTCTACAGTGACAGATTAAAATATTATGTGATTGTAAAAATATAACATACAAAAACTACCATGAAGATGAAGCCACTGCTATAATATGCTAATAATTAATGAGTCACAATTAATGAGAAATAATAACATATCTTGTTATATAATAATTAGTGCAACGTGAAGCACATTTAACTTGTTAAGTCGAAGTTTGCTGTAATTTCGTACTTACTACGGCTTACTAAGTTATAACTAGCTAACTAGATAAAACTTAGTAAGCCAAATAGTAACTAATAGGGTAATTGTGTGAACACTCTATTCATTAAATATTTATACATTGTAAAATACAATATAGATATTTTGGCAGTATTTACAGTAAGCGAAGGTATATTAAAACAAATAAATTGAATTAGCTAGAAAAACATACAGAAAACAATCTATAAATAAAGAGCTACAGAATATAAGTCCAAAAATTTGTTGTAAACGTACTTAGTCGATGTGGCGAAATTGGATAACGCATTTCATTTGATAGGAAAAGGTTCAGTTTCGAATCCCGATATATAATATATTTTTTTTAGTTCATTAATTTAATTTGCTGTAAATATACCACAGAACTATGTTCTGAAAAACGCCAACAACTCAATGATAATGTGTTCTCATTAAAAAAATGAGGTATTTTGAGTGAAAAATATTCTGCATTAAATAGATGTTAAATTAAATTATTAAATTGGTTAAATGCGTTATCGAGTATTAGTTTTTATTTTCTGCTTACACTCAAACATGGGTGCAAAATGGTTTGGGGAGAAATAAAAGATCACTAAAGGAAAAACGGAACATTCGACAACTCCCACAAATATAGTGAGAAAACTAAAACATACATTAAAAATAAACGATAAATAATGAAACTGTTCCAACTGCACCCCTGGTAAAGCGTCCTTTTTTGCGGGAGAACAACTGAGAACCATTTGTATTAAATCCTGTTCAACCCGAGTACGGAATAATCATCGAATACCAAAGCAAATTGGCAAAGTTTAGAAATCCGCAAAACACCGTTGAAAAAAAAATATTTGATTTAATTTTAAGCTTATCTGAACGCTGTTAATTGTGTCGAAAATGCGCATTCAAATAAATTACGTTTGCTGAAACCAAATTACTACTGAAACTTTATTTTTGTTCATTTATTCAAATTCATCGACAATGTACAGGATGACTGTAATGTTCCAGGTTGAATGTAATGTTCCAGGTTGAATGTAATGTTCCAGGTTGATTTTGTTTGTCCGCTATTTTTAGCAGACATTTATGAGTTTGCATTTGGTAATTACTATTACCATTACTCTCATTACCTATTACTCTCTACTGAGAGTAGTTATTTACAATTTATTATGAAACATCTAATGCTTCAATTGTGTGTTGAAGTTTCGACTATTTTTCGTGGAAGTATTTGAAAGGAAAGGTCTACGCCAATGAGCCAACAGCTACTCCGATACTGACAATATTCGAAGTGTGCGAGAATGTTATGAAAAATATGGTTAAAAGAGCATGTATTTGTGCCGCTGCCAGAGGCGACCATTTGGCCAATATAATATTTTACACATAATTGTAATAAATAATATAAATGATAAATTTAAATTAAATTAAAAAATTCTATTTTATTTCTTAGTTATTTAAAAATAACATCGGACTGGAACATAATATTCATCCTGTACTTGGTATCACGTTCCATTTATTTTAAAAAGTATACATACTTACTACACGCTTAACATTATGAAAAACACTTTTATATTAAACTTAATTTTAAATTAAACAATTTATTTATTAAAGAAATCCGAATTAAGTGTCAAAACCAAACTGGCTGGTTTCAAAGTTGTAATTTTAAATATGTGGTCAGCAAACCTAGATCTTTACCATAGTGAGATTAATAATCCAGGATGTCGAAATTAGTTATGTTACGGGAGAAGTTGGAGTAACATAACCCGAGTAAGAAATATCGAGATAAGGGAGATCCAACTTCTACATACCTAAATGACTCAATAAAGGTGGCTCTGACGCGTCTTTTGAATATTGTCGCTGTAGCATAGTTGGATAATGCACCTTCCCCGGTTTGGAAAGAGGTTCGAATCCCGGTGGCGCAACAATAATATTTTTCGTTAAAATTGATTTTATATGTATATATTTAATTCATATTTAACTAATTATTGTTTATTATTCGTGGTTTTACACAAAGTGATTGTGTTATATTTTATTTAATTTGTCAAACAACAAAGTGTTTGTTTTTTACAAAAAAAATAATTTAATTTTGAACACAAATGTAGAACCCTGTAGGCATGATATGTCACGTGACAAATTATTCCACGTATCATTTCTTGCCACGCATGTCATAGCTGCTGTCTACCATGATGGATTGATTCGTCTGACGATAGACGATACTTGATATTCTCCTCTAGTGGCGGTGGTGACCTATCAAAATGAAATTTGTGTTTATTTTGAGATCATTTTGTGTGTAAAATATTTCATGACATACACTTAATTATTTGCGAAAGTGATGCAGCCAGATGCTGTCCATCTGAAGCTGGTACCAGCAACAAGGAAGAAAACATAAATGCCGTTTGTGGCGTGTTACATAATTTAGGTTATGTTTGCGTGTGATGCCAGCCGTAAAAAACACGCTAATTCGGAAAATAATTCTCGGACGTAACAAATTGGGTATAAAAAATAATTCAGAATCTTTATTCGAAGTATAACCTCACTCCAGCTTAGCGAACGCTATTAACAGATATGAAGTTGGATGGAAGTTCAAAAATTTGAAACATAACCTTAATGTTTAATGTCGGGAGCTCGCTTTCGATAATCCTACTTAGAAATAAAAAAAAAAAAAAGCTTTGTTAGAATTTTTGAAGTCTGCTTATATCCGAAGTCCGGCAGAACAGGAACAAAAGTAGACTGATGTGGCATATCCATTTATAAGGAGAGTGTAAAGCTGATATTATTACAGTTAATGTAAATGCCTTCGATAGCTGGTTCTCAGGTTTTCTATTGACAATAAGAGCACATAACACCGCACTAACCTTTTTATTGTATTTGCTGTCTTTCTGGTCCGATGATGTTGTTTTTTTTAGCTGGGTAGATTTCGACCGACCGAAGTGCGCAGCTTGTCTTCTTTGCTCTCTGAAGGAAAGGCGGAAATACTCACATACACACATGTACATTACTATAAATCAGGAAACCCAATGGTGCCAATCGAAGTAACAAGGCGCGTAAACAATGAGTAAGATAAAAAAAGAATCACTTACGTGGTTTGGTCATAAGAAACGAATAAATGAGGAGAAAATGGTAAAATGGCCGAAAGTGATGATGGCACCAGAAATAAAGAACATCCGTGAAAGACTTGGCATAAAGAATTCTTAATATTTAAAAAAAAACATTTAAAAAATCTAATTTGAATGAAATATATTGTATGTACATATTTGACATTGCGCCGTTTCTTTACTCTTGCATTTTATGAAATGCTTCCAAACTTGCGACTGATTTTCCATATTTAGCTTAAAATAATAAATTTAAAAATAAAATTATAAATACTTAATCGATAATTGTATAATCATAAAAAAATACTTACTTATAAATGTTAAAAGTTCTCACAGAAACACAATGTTCGTTTGATGAACTAACAAATTGGTGCTACAACAGTACGACGGCTAAGAATTTCTATTACCGAATGACTTCGAAACCGTTACAAGGCAGGGCATAATTCGGTAAAAAAATAAAATTTTGTTTCAGCGAAACACTCACTCATGTATGTACTCGTATTTTTATTGTACTTCACCGACAGTCATCAATGCTAGAAAATATTCCAAGAATTTGTAACTTTGTATTTTACGACTAAATGATTTATTGTTTCCTGAACCCACTGTTATTGTTTTCTGGAACCCATTCGAAAAGTATGCTTTTTTTGTTTTGACCCGAATATTTCTTTTTAACTCTTAGAATCCATTTCCGGGTCGACCATGGTCAGAAACCCTAGTTGGTATGTTTTGTATTGGCATGTGCCACTATTCCTGAATTGTTAAATACTTTATTAAATTAATATTATTTAATTAATAAACTTATGATTAACTAAAAAAATATTATAATTAGAAATCAGCACTATGATAGGAATTTAAATGCATTATTCATGTTAGATTAATTTATGAAACAATGTTAATTATTTATGAAAACGTTAATATTGAATACATTATTTTGATGAATAAATTATGCATTTAAAGTTTCTCAATTATATGTATGAGGAATCACAATTAGGGTAACACATTGTTATTGTAAAGTTGTAATTATTCAGAACAGACGGTCTGTGATATTTTAAATATGAATTGAATATATTAATTACAAAGATATACATATAAAATCAATTTATCGAAAAATATTGTTGTTGCGCCACCGGGATTTGAACCTAGATCTCTTTCCAAACCGGGGAAGGTGCGTTATCCAACTATGCTACAGCGACGATATTTTAGGGATAAATTTTTGAACTTATTGAATGTATTGATATCAAAAAAAAGGTAACATACAGGTTAGAAAATTTGTAGCTAAAAATATCGTCGCTGTAGCATAGTTGGATAATGCATCTTCCCCAGTTTGGAACATTATACTAGAATACGCCTGAAAAATCAATATTTTTCAATTTTTATATATTTCTTATTTTATATTATTATTAGCAGTATTTTACTTCTGGAAATAACATTTATCAAACCAATGTAGTCTTATCTTGTGACAAAAAAAAAACTTTTTCGTTTTATTGGAACGTTACAAAAATAAATTATATTATTATTATATGTACATCTCAGTATATCTTGCGATTTCCTTTCAAATTTGACTAACATCGTTTTGAGAGAGATGAACTACGTAAGATTAATTTTATAGTTTAACATATTAGATAGAGAGCGTTATTTTCTCCGGTACAATAAGTTGGGTTTGGTGACGAAAATTACTGACTTTCTGAAAAGTTTCGGCGTGACAAGAACTTCAGAAATTTCAGGGAACCTGTTGGTGAGGAACGTTATAGCAAGATTCTTATTATTACATCAGGAGATACTAAACACAGCTGTTGCTAATTGAAATTTTAGGTGACATTGTTTCTATCTCCATATTATATTATATATAATTATATAGATAATTCTATGGGAAAATACGCATTGTAGGAGAGAAGAGTTATTGAGATTGACTTAAGATGATAGCAGTGATTTAGTAAGTATCAGTTCATTTAGTCTGATGGGTTTCTAGATTCTTTTAGCGTCATCTATAATTATAAAATTTAGCAAGTAAGCTTGAAAAATACACGTGTGGAAGCGATATCGGCAGTATCAACCAACTTTGACTGTTGATAATCATGAATATCGTTTAAGAATCGTCCAGTTCTGTTATATGCGAGAAAAATATATGTTTTAAAAATAATAATGACCTGTTTCTGCGATGGAAATTTTCGACTTGAGACAATTTCTAAGATAAGGATTCTTTCGAGACAACTCTCGGCTTTCGTAGTTCCCGAGTACACACTCTCAGATACGTCTCTGAAATTCAATGTGATGACAAATGTCATCGTCGTTACTGCTGGTTAAATTAAGGATATCCAAATACCCGGCCTAATTCGTTACCCGGTTCTCGGGTATTTTCCATGAAAGAACCGGGTATCTAGGTAATCCGGTTAGGTTCCGGTTCTGAGCAATTTTTTTCCACTATTATAATTATACTGATCCGAAGTTTAGATTTATGTTATATACGTGCAATATACCTTCCTAAAGTAGTTTAAATTACATATTATTAAGGAGAACACATTCTTATTGTGAAGTTGTAATTATTCAGAACATAGCTCTGTGATATTTTAAGTACTAAAATTTTTAGTTCTGAATAATTACAACTTCACAATAAGAATGTGTTCTAATAAAATAAGTTGTATCAATGTGTCCAAAATTTAATAAAAGTGCATTGATAATTTTGGCGTCTGCAGTCGGTTTACTCAAAGGTATTTGAGATTTCGTAAAAACAATGCAGATGGCTTTCAAATAATGGAACGACAGATGTATTCATTTGAAAAAGTGTAACATATAGGTTCGAAAATTTGTCATGAAAAATACTGGCGCTAAACACAATTGGTAGTGTTCTTCCCCGGATTGGAAATAGAGATCCAGGTTCGAATCCCGGTAGCGCAAAAACAATATTTTTCGACAAAATTGATTTTATGTGTATATATTTATAATTAATACATTTAATTAGTATTTAAATTATATATAATTACATGGAACAAATATTACAAAAAATCTGAGCGTCAAAGCATAAGCAACATGGAATAATTAATCTATTATAACGCCGACTTACCTACCTATTAATTTAAATAAATATCGTTATTAATACTGTAGTTGCTTCCAAACAAGAAATAAAATCATAATTTTTTCTGAACTGGATATATGTCAATTTTTTTCTATATAAGCCTGTATAAAAAGAACCGGATACCCGTCGAAAATTACCGGGTTCTCAGTAATTTTTATTGCATGTCACAAATCGATACATTCATCTACAAAGCAGCTAACTCAATTTTTCTCAAATGTTCAAAAGCAACAAAAAACTATTTAATTATATGATTAAGCCACTACTTTCAGTGATAATTGAATTTTTCGCGTTTTTTACGAAAATGTGGGTTTTTATTATTCATTTATATCAGAAGTTATACACTAGAGTTGACTTTTTTTAAAACTATTACTTAGATAGGACCTTTACATTTATTTAAAACTAATAAACTGAATGTTATTTGCCATATTTAAGACAATACAACTATTATAAGAAAAACCGCGACAATTAGATGTATTTTCCGCGTGATACAAAATTCTGTTAATGGGGTAAATTATTGCATAAACGAAATATATTTTCTTATAATCTTGAAGCCAAGATTACGGAGACAAATCTGTTGAAAATCAATTTAGCAAAATGTTAAAAATTAATAGTTATAAACCATTCAATTTGCAGTACATGTTATCAATTTTCTATGTTTTTATAATACTTTGTTTTAGTGAAAAAATACGTTTTAAAATAATATGTTCTATTTACTCACATGCTTCGAGGCTTCAGCTACTATTTAAAATTAAGTTTGATGTCAAAATCGATCTTAATAACGTGTATTTTTTATATTCATTATTAACTTCAGATCGCCGATCGACAGCGGTCGTACTGACGTCTAGTCCACGCTCTCGTAAAAAATGCCGAAAATATATGTTTTCACGCAAATTTTATCCACAGTGTGAATTAATATTAAACTTATTCACAAAATTAGTAGCTAATTTCATAAACCAGATGTCTTTTTACCGATTTTAAGGGAAAACAATGTTTTCTTGAACAAAGTAAACATTTCATGTTCGTTATTTTTTATGTAAGTCGGAATTAAATATTTCGTTTATATATAACACTGTTGCATTTTTAGCAATGCTGTGTGTTTCATAAATAGTATATAATTATGAAACATAAATCGATAATATTTAACAAAATAATGAATTGAAGCTGTCATAAAAATTTTAAATTTAGAATTTGATATAAGCGACCATATAAATATATGTTGGTACTTTGTCTGATTTCAAAACATATTCATACATACGAATTAGGTACGTATTTAATGTAGGTTTCATTTTCGAATGATTAATTCAAATGAAAACACACATTTTTATTTCATTCCATATGTTTGATATGATTCCAATATAACAATATGAAAAAAGGTGGAAAATACTCCTGATACGAGTTATGTTTAAAACTTGTATCGAATGCGAGAAAATCAACAATTTCATTGTCGTCTCTTTCTATTTAAACCTTCCTCTCTCGCATGATTTACGTAACGATTAACGCCGTTAATTATTTATCTGATACATAAAATTTCAAATACGCTTTGGTAGATTGTTTATGCAAAAATAAGGTGGTTGAGAAATTTTATTAATATTTTAATTTATTTAGTACTAAATAGTTTTGGCTTTGGAGTTAGCTGAATTTCTTTACCAAAATTGTAAAATATTACGTGTAGTTAGCGAATTTTCCCTGATAATGTAGTTCAACCATTGTGATTAATTTTTTTCACAATAATTCTGAAACATAATTAGACATCACGCCGTTTTGCGGGGGAAGGCAGAGAGGATAGAGCGCAACACTCTTCTATCCTGATCCGCAATTCTCACCATGAGGACTACCACATTCATACATCTTCTCATACAAACTCGCCGATTATTGAGGCTTCTGACATGACCATCTTCTAGTCGCGCCAAGATTTCCGCGGACGTACTCTATTTTTGATATCATCAACACTTGTGTCAGGTAAAGATTAAACAAGAATCTATCTAAGCTTTTTCAACACGTAGCACTTATTTATTATTTTAAGGTTATTCAATTTAATATGGAAAATATTACTATAAAAATCGTGATAATCGGAAGACAATGAAGTTTTCATTGTCTTCCGATTATCCTGGAAGTCTCGGTTCTTTCTGGTTTTTATTTTTAATCGGGCGGAATGCAAATTAGGCAATTGTTCAAACTCTTTTTAGTAATAAGAGTGTCACGACGCTGTGGCAGTAATATTCAATCATCAGTAATCCTAACCTTTCCACTAATTTCCGCTAATTCACTATTAGTATTATATTAAATTTTTAAATTCTTATTATTTATTAAAAAAATTATAGTGACATTTCCTATGCTTATAAAAAATATTCCATCGAATTAAATATTCTAACATTTTTCCTGTCTCTTGGTCTCTTGGTAAGAATGACTTACGAGACTGTCAACATGCGCTTGTTTTCCTTCTCAAATGGTATTCCAAAAAACATCAAAACAAATTTTTCTATCGGAAAATTTAAAATGAGTTATTCAATTTGATAGATATTTGCATCTTGGTTTCAACTATTTAGCCTTTTTAGACACATCATGCACAACTGTCTTGCGACCACTTTTGACCCTTTTCCCGATTTTATGTATTATTCTAATCTGCCCATGTAGATCTATTATCGTTGCATCTTTTTCGGTGTTCAACAATTTTTTTTCTTTCCTTCATTTCAATCCAATTCAGAATTAGAATATGGGCAATAGGCATAAGTAAAGCTTTTATCGCCTGTAATATAATAGTTGATCAATGCAGAGCTATTTACTATTTCGTTTGGTACTTGAGGACATTAGAATTTGACTGGAGATTGTTAGTGTTCGTAGGTATACACTATTTTTGCGTTAATATACTTTTTTTCTGGAAATGAGATGTCACCACTTGGTGGCATTGTGGCATCTTATCGCCTATCGCCTATCGTTAAATAATATGGGTGGCATTGTCTTACTTGTACTGTCGGTCATATTAAAATTAATCAGGTCATTCTGAATTTCTCCATCACCATTATTTACTTACTGCAAATTGACAAACTCAGTTGGCCACATAAAATATGACAAAAAAGCTTCTTTTTACTGTTTTAGCAAATAATATATATATTTAAAAGTTTAGTTGACTCACTTTGCACTGATTAAAATCTATATCAATATTGAAATCGTTGAATCAATGTAATTTTATCAATTAAAAACACGAGCTCAACAAACCAAAGCTTTGCAACCAAAGCGACTTTACTCTTTAATACAAAATGGCTGGAGTTTGTAAAAGTTTGTAGTTAGCCGTTATGTGTGCGAGTGATTTCGCGTATTTTAAAATTGATTGGAATTTTTTGTTTTTTGTGTACCATAGAACTATAAAAGAGGAAAATAATAGTAGTTAGCTGCTTTGCAGATTAAGGTATCGAAATTTAATTGACTTTTTATTCTTATTTACATTACGATTTTTTTATACATATGCATACGAAATACTGATACTCTGAAATGTAAATGAGAAGATCTTACTTCTAAAAGAAGTTCATTTGAGTAGATAACGGAGTATTTTCCTAATTTCTTGACTTCTTTGCTTTGATCATTATATTCGTGATTTTCTACTTTTGGCCTTTCATTAAAATTGAATGTTTTAGTTTCTTGGTATATTTAAAAAATGTTTTCTGATTTACATATTCTTTTAAAAATATTATACCTTCAATGAATCTATTGTATTTTTGTTTGAAATTACGTGCTTTATTTAAATTACTTTATTCTCAACAAACAAAAGATTTTTCTCTTACAAAAAATCTTAGTAATGTATTAATTTTATTTATAAGTTAGATAAAAAATATGTATTTATAAACTAGAAAAACAAAAGAAATCGGTATTTCAATGATCAGGACCGTATTATGGTGTTAACTATCTGGTTATATATGTACCTATGAACTGAACCAATATCCCTATCTTTTACTTTATCAAACTTAACCTTTCAGAAATTAGAATTGATTTGAGGAAAGTTATGTAGTGGAAAGTTACCAATATATTTATAAGTTTTTGTCTATTCATGAACTATTTATATGTTAATCATTTAAAATACGCCAAGTTATTATATCTATTGATTTATATAGTTTGTATATCTGTTGAAACAGTATATTTTTAATACCTTCTTCATATTTATACGTTGCTCTTGCCCAAATCACTGCAAACATTTTTATTCCTATCTATTTGGATCCTCGCTATGACTATCGACTATTTTCATTCTATTGTATATACATTCTTCACACACTTATTTTGCTAATTCTAGGCTTTGCTTTCATACTTTAGTATTAGCACCAGAACTTCATAATGCGTTGCTAGTTTTGCTTTCGTTAACAAATTTATTTTGGCAATAAATGTGTTCAGAAGTTTCTCACACTTCTTTGAGTATGTTTTAATTACCTGAATTCTGTCCAGTGCAGCTGTACGAAGTTTCTTAATACCCTTGGTAATGTTCTGTCCAAGATGTTCTTCTTTCTCTTTTTTCTACTATTTATGCCCTTGACTTAATGCCATTGTCTGTGCTTCCCAGCTAGCCCTTCCGCACCTTCCTATGTCAACCCCGCATCACGCAGTAGTTTCTCCGAGTACGATCTGTATATAGTCGTTGTGGAACGTCCGGGATGCCGGGTTTTTACTGATGTGTACTTTACTTACCATAGATTTTTTTTATCAATGTACGTCTCCAAAAATGCAATAATACTATAATGTAGGGACAACAGTTCAAATTCACCGCTGTTTTCAGCCAGTACCGATACCAGCGATATCTGCATTCAATACCTAGCCGGCGGCAAAGTGCTGCCGACACAGTCTGGCCCGATCGCTCACCGACGACACATCTTCCGTTACACTGCCCCGCCGCGCCGCTCGAGGCCGGCGGGGCTGACACCGAACATCGCTGACTCGCTCGCTTATATACATTTGTATATTTTTTAATAATACTAATCATCTACCATTCATATTAATTAATTAATATTAATGACATTAAATAATGTTTCTTAAATGCTGAATTTTCACTATCTGCAGTCGATGCCAAATTTTTTGATTGTCTCCTATTACAGGACGACAGTAATAGACTTTCAATCTACTCCCAAAAAAATTAACTTTTTCTAAATATTGCTAAATGTCGCATCAAAAAAATCTAATTTGTTGTATAATTATCAACTTAATAGTAACAAACTTGTACGTAGTCGGTAGTTTGGAACACACATTATTCCACCTACAGCGATAGATTTGAAAATGTTCAACATAAATTTTTGAATATAATAAATTAACGTGCCCGCTTAGACATTAAATTTCATTCAGAAAGTGAGTGTTTCCATAAAATTCTCCCTCTTTTAAATATAAGAAACACACAAGATTTATCCTTCCTCTATAAAATTTTAAATAACTTAGTTGACTCGCCCTATTCATTAGAACAAATAACTTTAAGCTGTCCCACACACCCATCACGTATAATCTTTTAATATAATAAATAATCTTTTTTACCAAAATTTTGGCAGATCTAATTATGAAATATAATGTCGTAAATTCTTCTAATATCATGGACATTTTCAACGATAAATTGCTTCCCTTTAAAATTAAACTACGCCAACTTTTTAATAACTATTAACATAAATTGTATACATTGCATCCTATTTCCCTCCCCTCCTTACCATTTCCACTTTGTATGATCAGTTTAAAAACACTCTTTTGTTTATTTTTTTTTAAATTTATACTATTTTTTAATTTATTATGTGTATTTTAATGTACACGTCTTTTTGTTTATCAGTTTGAGTATACTATTTTTTAGTGTATTATGTGTTAGTTATTTAATTTCGAAGAAACTTCACCGGTGTTATTTTTATATAATATATTATTATCAGTTATAATTCTTACACTGTTTGTTTCTCAAAAAATAAAATAAAATAAATTCATGTCGGTCTCTCCTGGCTGAGGATCGCGATTTCCTTAAACTCCCGCCCTCTTATCTATGCTCCTCTACTTTTTTTTGTTATCTTGTGGATCTTAGAACTGTCACTTCCTCTTCGTCCTTCGACGTAGCCCACCACAACAAGCCTCTCCAAGCTATCTTCCGTTATGGGAAGAATTCGTCTTACGGAAAATGGTTGAGAGTCTGTCCTTTATGTTCGGTTCCTGCATAATGGAGACATTCGTTCATTGTCATGTCTAATCTGCTCCACCTTCTTTCTTCGTATTTGATCTTGTGTTCTTACCCAGGGCATTCGTCAGAAGAAGATGCACCCCGAACTCGAAGTAATAAATCGTGTCAATGATACTGACCGCTATTATACAATGCTATTTTTTATAAACAACCACGCATCAGGACCACACAACTGACCACTATTGTACTATGTTATTTTTTGTAAATGGACATGTATTGAAATTACACATGACATCTTTCACTCAAATTTATTTCCTGGGAAATCAAATTTGGAGACATTCCAATATCGACATCGACATCGTCAATATAAGCAATCAACAGATCCATTTTCAATCAGATTGTGTTTAAAGTTACAACAAGAGAGAACTCAAAGTCTGCTCGTTTCAATACGTCTCTGTACATTTATTATTAGTATACTTTGAACATAATAAACATAATTATTTCAACCGCCAAGTCTTCATATTCAAAATCTGCTTTACTGGGACATAACAGCATCTCGCCATCTATGGTATGCGCAGCATGCGTCTGCAGCACCACATCTTAAAGGCATTAATCCGTCTTCTCGTCCTTGCTTTCAGGGTTCATTATTAGACATCATATAAAAATAACTTGTCTTGGAAATACTGCGGCCTTTCAGTCAGGATATAGAATTTTTCACCATACCTTTGCATCAATGTATTATTGTGCGTGTTATTTATACTTTCTTGATATTTATATCAAATTAGATTAATTTGATAAAAATAGTTATGCATTGTATTCGTTTGTTTAGATTACCTGGTCAGGTCAAGGAACATAAAGTTTATTTTGTGATTAAAAGGTTCCAGGACAAAGAAATAGATGCTAGGTCAATGAAAGCATACAATTGTTTCCAACAAATAATGTTTATATTAACCCGTAGACAAAGGATTGAGGGTATAATGAGCCTAAAGCGGCGGTATACAGATCATTGCGTTTGGAAATTGGTTGTTAGAAGTTCTTCTAAAATAAATAGATAAATTCTTTTACAAAGTGTATAAATAAAGTGTACCCTTTAAATTCAACACTACAATTGTGTGAGAAGAATAATTTTCGCTGTTCAATCGTCGCAATGAGGTGACGTGACAACTTCTTGGTAGCGCGCTTTTAGTTCTAAAAAAAAAAATTACATAAAAAATCCCTTACGGCATTGGGCTCAAAAACCAGACAAACTTCATATATATCTGAAAGAAAATAATATTTTCCATTTTATGGTATCCTATAGGTACTCTACACTTATTTTCTTCTTTTATATAAGTGTTAAGTTTCACTCACTTCACTTTCCCACAAGTCAATCATATAACTTTATTATACGGGATCCTTCCTTCCACATATGTGGAAATTTGAGTGGCATATGCCACTCAAATTTATTGCGTGGGAATACCCCTACATTCCCACATTTCCATCTTTTTAGCACCTAGCGCGTTATCAACATATAATAATAATAATAATTTATTTCTTGATTCATAGTACAGTACAGTGTGTTATTGTATTGTTATAATCAGATAACATTGCAGTAAAGTAAAATATGTATTTCGGTACCCTGCCTGCTACACTAGTATTTTACTATATTATAGCAGACAGTGCCTTTCAGTGTTTAATAAACAAAGTGTAGTGTTCAATATACTAATAAATATACATAAAGAGTAAATCTAGATGCGATTTGATAGCATATAAATACAATGTTCAATGTATATAAAAAGTAAAAAAATATTATATAAAGAGTAAAACAGGATGCAATTAATAGAATATAAATATAATGTAAAACTTTAAATAAATGCAATGTTCCATTTATAAAAAATTAAAAAACTAAGTAAGGTAAGATTAAATAAGTAAATAACATACAAACTTATGTAAAATTATAATGTTCAATATAAAACGATTGAAAAAAGTTCAGTTAAATGGCACACTAACACAACTACACAGAAGAAAAATGCAACATTCAATACATAGATAATGTTGTTGTTCAATAACTAGCAATAATGACTTTTTATTAGCGAAGCTAGGATATTTTATAATACATTACCCCTAAATAATTAAGTAAACAAAATATTCGACTGATAAAATCTAAAGCACGAATTAAAAATTGTTAAAATTGTGAAAGTCCTGGCGCTGTCTAGCGGGATTCGTTCAAAGATAAATATAAAAATAATAACAGTAAGCAAATCAATGTACAAACAAATATATATACATAAACAGTTAATCAAGAGATGCAATTAGGAATTTCAATATACTGTTGTAGCAGTTTTATTCTCAGGTTTAGACCTTTAAAAGTTCTTGGGCGTAATTTCTCCCCATTTCGTGGAGCCAGAACTGCACTTTTCATGAAAAATATACAAGATTATAATCCATAGTCAGAGCTCTTTTCAATTAGATCGTATTTGAGAGAGAACTTAAAGTCTGCTTGTTAGGATACGTCTCCGTGAAATTAGTTATATACAGTTGTTTACGCAATCTCCGAGTCGTACGTCTCGCGAAATAGAATACGATGATTCCGGTCGTAAATCGGAATCACTGCAGAGTAGGGGAGGGAAAATAAGGAAACGTGGTACAAAAAGAGGTCGGTGAGGGGAAGGGAATTTAGTTGAAAGACTGGTGAACTCGAGAAACCCGGATTCGGAAGGACTGCTCGCCTTACCTTGAGTATGAGACCTCTGCAAATCCCGCAGATCACATAATGATGCACAGGATGATCAATCCCGTTCCCGATTGAGGACAGCGATGTCACGGCGCACACATACAATAAACACTGTGTGTACTAATCACATATCGCTCAAAACACTGTACTGGAGTTGAATGGTCCACAACGCAAATGATTCGCGGTGTCGAGATCAACCAAACCATGGTCACAATTCACACAAAGGCAAGCAAATTGGAATTATTCGTGGCCGATATTACAAACGCTAAAAGTCTGTTTTTTTGCGAATACGGTACAACAGTTAAAACTCAATAAACATAATTACTTCAAACTGCTAAGTCTTTATATTTGAAATATTCCTTTACTGGTATTTAACACAGGACTAATAAATATTGAATGAATTACGAATTTGTCGTCTATTCAAATCTGTATATCCTTTAATATAAAATAAATCCCTGTCTTTCTGTAACTCATATGTAGGAAATTCAACGCTTACATTTTATTGGAGTAAAGTGTTCATTTCCTTTGAAATGTGAATATACGATATATTTGTACTGATTGATTTGAATTGACAGAAAATAAAAAAATCGAAAACCTTTTTACGGTTTGTAGACACACAATTATTGAGAAGAGCAGACCCTCTCATCGACAGCTGTAAATATTAACTACAAATTAAATACTTTCAGGTAATGATTTTATCAGCAAAGCGGCGAGGTCTGAAAGGGTGGATAATTGAGCTACTTACTGGGAATACTGAAAAAAGGTGTCAAGTATTCTATCCGAATTTAGATTTTTTTGAATATCTACGATTTCTAGATTTTCTTATTTTTAGATTCTTTATTGTTACTTTATAATGCTCAATAATTGTGAGTGCAGTACAAAATTTAATTAAATAACGTTTTAAAATAAAAATATTATATCACGAATTAATGAAAACAAATACAATGTATGTAAGGTATTAATATTTAGGGATAAAAAATTTCAATAGCCTCCCTACACAAATCAAAGAAATAAAGGATATAAAAGAGCTTAAAAAGAAACTAAATGAATACTTCAAAAACAAATAAACAATATTACAGAATTCTTCAAAAGCACACAAATGGACAATGAATAGAATATGTAAGCTATTATATAAAATTATTGTAGTGTAACTCCCTCTCCAAGCACAAGAGCTGGTCTCTTTTTTGGAGAGGTAAGCGAAAGAAACACCATGTATGTATATAACCATATGTATGTTTGTAACCATGTATTGTAAAAATTGAATTTATTTTTGCCAATGTATTTTTTCGCTAAATTAAATAAATAAAATATTTTGGTAGCTTTAGTATAGAATAAGTTAATAATAATAATAAAAGATTGATCAATAACAATTTGAAGATGAAACAGTTGTATTATTATGAAAAATATTCCTGTATTATTAGCAATATATTAAATTTTGGTACCCAAACAACATGGCGCTAGACCTTTACACACGAAGGCATTATAGTTAGACGCTTGTATACCAGTTCTAGATAGAGATATCTATAGGCGTGACAAATAATCATGAAATATGCTATATTCTTTGCATTATCTATGGATTTTTTCGCCTAGCGATTCGAAATCTGTCACTTTGATGGTAAAATTTTTTCGTATTATGTAATAAACAACGAGACCATCATCGGACGAACTGTTATCACTAAAATAGCGAAATATTTAATGATTAATTATCGTATACTGCAACTTTCAAAGTATCAATGTGTCAGATGACTTTTAGCCGTGAAGAGTCCGCCATATTTAACTATCGATTCTCGTCATAACTATCGGATATTGTTAAGTAAAATGAGTTTACTACGGGATATACTTTCGAGAAGTACATATTTTTTACTAACGATAGAACAACACATTTTCGCAAAATATTTTACTTTAGTAACTTTTTTTACCATTGTAAATACATAACCGGCCCTAAGCCTTCGTTTTAAAACAATTGCATTACTTTTTTAGTACGATATGTATTGTATCATCAAATATTGGATTTATTTATTTATTTATTTATATTTATTTTGACATCCGTATTTTTGTAGTTACAGAGGTGGATACATAACATACATAATACATAGTTTAATGTGTGGGATGGAGTAGACTTCACCTCTGATATATACAGCGTTGTCCTGGCTACTTTGCTAGACTAAAGTCTGTGTTAAAGTAGCCAGTTTTTTTTTTTTTTTTTTTTTTCGTGCTGTTGTGGTGTTATTTGGAATAAAAAGAGAATTCAAATATGAATAAAAAAGTAAAAATAAAATGAAAATATATGGAGTGAGAGTGTTGTAGGACTAGTGAGTTATTAGTAAAAGAATTGTATAAATTATAGTAAATTGTTGGATATCCATGCTTCTGATTCATCTCTACCTGATTGAATCATATATTGGGTCCATTTTTGTGTAATCTTATAGTAATTGTACGATTTCCAGTTGGTACTGAGTGTATTGTATAGTTTCGGAGCTAGGAACATGTAGAATCTTTGATAAAATGTCGTTGTTGCTCTCGGAACTGGTGTGTAAATGTTTGTTGTTTGTCTAGTGTTGTGTCCATGATTTATTGCTTGGGGAGAGTTGTGAGTATGGAAGTATTGAACGAGTCTCAACATAAAGATTTGTCTTATATCAAGGACATTGTACTCTTTAAATATAAGGTCTGATGGATATCTAAAGGGACGACCAATTATTACCTTGAGAATTGTTTTTTGTGCTTTTTTAGCCGACTCCAATATTGTTTTTGCTGCTCCTCCCCAAACTAAAATAGCATAATTAATTAAAGAGTAGCACAGTGCAAAGTACACCGATCTCAAGAGTTTGTAATCAACTATACATCGAATTCCTTTAAAAAAGTAAATTAGTTTTCTTATGCGTTTTGCTAGATTCGATATATGTTCTTTCCAGTTAAGATGATCATCGATCAGTACTCCCAGATGTCGAATAATTTTGACTCTTGTCAGTTTTTCACATTGGCATGCGGACGCCGTGGTCTTGTTTGCTTTGCAGTCATGAACGACGAGTGTAGGACTTTGACGTGGTGTTGTTCTTTCGTTAATACAGAAACATATATATTTTGATTTTTTTGTATTAAGTGATAGGAGGTTCGTATCAAACCATTTTTTCGCCTTGTTCAGATCATCCTGTGCACGAGTATTGACCTCTTCCCAAGACTTACCCTCAAAGCAAAGCACGGTGTCATCCGCGAAAGTGATTATTTTTCCATTGTTTAGGGTCATATTACAAAAGTCGTTAATGTATACTAGAAATAATATAAGACCTAAAATGCTTCCTTGTGGAACACCGTGTGTTATCAATGATGGATTGCTGTATTTTTCATTATTTTGGACAATTTGACGTCTATTTGTTAAGTAATCCTTAAACCACTTATATGCTATGCCCCTTACTCCTATGTTTTCAAGTTTTTTTAGCAATAGTAGGTGCGGTACGGTGTCGAATGCTTTTGCAAGGTCAAGAAAAATCCCCATGCATTTGTTTCCCTTATCCAGGTTCGATACGATATATTCCACGAGAGACATGAGTGCATCTTCTGTGTTGCGTTTCGATCGGAAACCAAATTGTTGATTCGATAGAATGTTGTTTACATCCAGAAATTTAAGGAGCCTCCGTTTAACAATTTTTTCTAGAATTTTTGAAAAAATACTTAGAAGAGAAATCGGTCTATAGTTGGATATATCACTAAGGTTTCCGCTTTTATAGATTGGGCATAGCAACGAATCTTTTAGCACGGTTGGAAAGACACCAGTTTGTAAACTCAGGTTAGTAATAAATGCAAGTGGTTCGGTTACGAATGACTTAATTTCTTTTACAAGCTTGATAGAAATACCATCTTTACCTGGAGCACTATTAGTTTTTAATTCCTGTATAACTGTGTTAATTTCATGTGGTGTAGTCGGAGTTAAAAATAATGAGTTTGATGTTTGCGAATTTAGGCGGACATTATTACATAACTGTAATTCATTTGTGTTCATTCTAAGTAAGTGATCATCTGAAATTTTTTTACCTATTGAGGAGAAGTATTTATTTATATAGTTTAAAATATCAGTCTGATTTTCATCAGTATTTGGAATGTTTTCATCATTAACCATCTGAAATACTTTATTACTTTTTTCTATATTAGAATTGGTAAATTCTCTAATAATTTGCCAACATTTTTTTGTATTGATTTTATTTTGATCTACTAAATTTCTATAATATAATATTTTCGCCGTTTTTGTTGCCTTATTACAGATATTTCTATATCGCTTGTATTGAATTCGTACGTCTAAGTTGAGAGGATACTGCTGAACTTTTTTGTGAAGTTTGTCGCGCTTTCTTATACTTGAAATTAGACCCTCAGTGATCCACGGTTTTATGTTTTTTTTTGTAGAGTGAGATTTATAATACTGGTTTTTAGTGATGTGTTGTTGCAATATAGTATTAAATTCTTTAAAAGCTGAGTTTACATCCTCGCAGTCATATACTGAATTCCATGCTTCCTGTTCTAGGTCTTTAATCAGTTCGTTGTAATTGATACATTTTCTTCGCAGATTGTTAGTTTTGTGTGATTTTTTGGTGTACTGTTCGATGCCCATCATAACCGGAAAGTGGTCGGTTATAGGTGATTGACAAATTACTGCGTGAATTGGAGACTTGGACTTAATCATAATATGGTCGAGACAAGATTTATCTCGTGTAGGTTTGTTTATTGCTGAGAGGAGTCCGTGGTGAGCTAGAACATCGAGGTAGTCTTGAGTGATGGTAGGCAGTGATTGATTGATGACGTCGATATTAAGGTCGCCTGTGATAATTATTTCCTTTGATTGTGAGAGAGTGGTAAGGAAAGTATCTAGTGACACTACGAATGTCGCAGCGTTCTGAAATGAGGGCGGGCGATATAACGCTAGAACATGAGTAAACTTGTCAATGATTAGGTGAAGGCAGTTTGCATCTTGTATGATGGATGATTCTTCATGTGTGACATGTAAATTGTTATGAGTGTACACTACCACTCCGTCATTTTGGTTAAAATGTTTGGTTGTAGCGTGTACATTGTAGCCTTCTATTTGCTTCGGTACGGACAAGTTGTTCAGCCAACATTCTGTGCAAATTATTATATCAAAATTGATGTTAGTGCGTTGGAGTAGCACTTGCAAGTTATCGAAATTATAATTTAATTCTAAAAGATACAGGATTGATACACTAATCCCTGGATTAATATATTTTGACGGTAATTTGGATCTGAACAGGTTTTATAAAGCAATTTCATGTACATGTATTTCCCACCTCTTTGCATATTTTTATTTTTTACGACCTTCAGATTTAAAATTGACGTGAGTGAGATATGGAAATTATGATATTCATATTCATTGAAGTTTATAAGAGTTGCCCGAAACCAGTTAACATTTTTGAATAGAAAAATTAATGTATCAGCTACAATTATCGTGTAAATAAATGTTAGTGATGGTGTATTGTATTACATGTACCTTTTAAAATAATAGCATATGTGTCGCGCGGGATCAATTTTTCCAATTTATCATGTCAACCAGGTCTTTTTGAGTTTCCTCTTTTAAGAGCTTAAGTAGGTCCGTTTTCGTTGAAAAACACAGATCCTTTAGTATAAATAAAAATCAAGGAAAGCACCTTTTTTATTATTGTAAATCTACATTTTCACTCTACTAAAGCTTAGTTAGTTTTTTTTCTAGGTACAGAATAGGATATATTATTTAACGTTCGTCTCAATGCAAAAGAAAAGATTATAATGAATTTCCTGGGGCCTTTGAAAATAGCCTTTTTGGCGAGACCGCGACGAAAAACGGTCGAATTCCGAGAGCACGTAGCCCCTGGGCCAAGGATATTATGATGGAAAATGTTTTAGGATCACCCGTGCAGGAATGCTTAATATAAACAGTGTGTTTTCATATGTGAATACAATTTGTATTTTTCTAACCGAAATTAATTTTCTACCGAGCCCCCCTTTATTTCAATTCACACCTAAACGAACTATACATTTTCAATACTCCAGTTACCTCAATTAAATCTAAATTCAATACATAAACTTCGATGGCTTTCATGTTATTTTTATCACACAGATTTTATTTCCTATTCCATTTTCCTTTTCCTTTCCTCTCACCCTCGCGTCCTCCTGGAATATTTTCTTCTTTATAACTTTTATCTCTCACTTTTTTTTTTGCATTAGAGAAAGTACATTATGGTCCTTTTTAAATTGTCCTCACTGTTTAAAGTATTTTTTGAAAAAACAAATAATTAAACCGCTTTCATTATGATTTTTGTATTTACAGATAAACTGTATGTTTTCTTAATAAAATAAAAATAAATAAATCCTGGGCGATCTCACGACCTATAAGACATCGCGGGAATATATGGTAATAAAGATAAAATGCCGGGCGATGTCTCCAGGTATAGGAATAAATTTGTTATTTAATGAAAATGTATCGGGAAGTAAGAACTGTCGGTCCGAGCGCTGCGTCGCTCAACTGGCCGATACTTTCCAAGATTGACCACCAATGCAATGAAGGTGACGGGCCAAATGAGGGCGGGGCTAGGAATGTAAGCCCGCTCTCATTGGTTCGCGGTGAGACGGGGATCTGACGCGGCCGGCTCCGTCTTGTGGGGAATAAATACTCCGCCTGCGGTTAAGGTACTTCAAGCCCCGTGGTTTTTGAGGAACACCATCATCCATCGGGACACCAACACATCTCATTTCAAATCCTATATCCTCGAATTGGCCACCAGGTTCTTTAATAAACTCCATTTGATTCCAAACTCCTCCGATTCCTCCCTAGGACTTAACAATCCCGATGCCGATCCGGACAAAATCCTCCCCATTTTCCTCCTTTACAGCCCTACTCCAGTCCCCTGAAGAATGGCTGAAAAGAGGTTTTAGCCCACCAACTCCTAATCTTAATTAGAAAAAAAAAAAATTCAGCTCATAGTGCCTAGCAAGCACCGCATTCTTCGGGGACAAAAAACCCTCCAACCCGCCACACCCCAGACTACGAAGACAAGGGGGCCCGGCCCCTATCACTTCATAACCCATTCATAGATCAGATCAAGGTAAGTCACTCTCGCCACTGCGTTTTTTTGAAACGGGTTCGATTACTAGCTTCTACATTGGACTATGATTTGGATCCTGCGCACCGCTGCACAGACATCATCAGCCGGAGTCAGAATAGTGAATAGGCGAACCATCTCTACAAACATAATTCTTTCTTCGTGTTGGCGCCATTTAAATGTACTACGCACGCGAATCTTATTGGACTACAGAAATATTTCCTGTCCCTCTTTCTTTTCCTATCCTAGTCCCTAGGCACAAAGGAGAAAAAAGAAAGAAGCAATCTGCTGATACTACCGCCCGAGTCATTCCGCTTTCGCCACTGAACACGGTACGCTGCCGTCGCTGTAAACCCGCTTTTAACCGCTACCGCTAATTACCGCTAATTTTATTATTCTACTACCGCTAATATATATACTTTCTAAAACAAATACTTTTCTAAACGCGAGTGTCATCATTTACGAGACAGTTTCTGCGTCGCTTGTGAATTGGTGGACCAGGGAGAAACGAACCAGCTTCAAGAGATCGGAGACCCACAAGTAAGTGCCATCCCATCTTTTATCTCCCGAGAACCCGCCAACTTTCCACTTCGTGTACGGAACAATATATATACAATACAAAAAATTCGTTCGGTTTCCCCGCGTTTCTACTTCGTGAGTTGACAATTCAATTATCACTGAATAACACAATTCTTATTCCAATATTATCTTTTATTTTTATCCATGGACCAATTAGGAATTTACAAAAAGAGGCGTTGATTAAATATAATGCCCAGTAAATATTTAAAAAAATTAATTTATTAATTGATGACATATTAAAAAATATAGAGTATTTCGTTGAGGCCGCTTGTGCAAGTAGGTAATTCAATTCTGAGATTCAACTTGTTTATGAATTTCTAAATTAGAACATAATATAATCCTTAAAACTAACGGGATTAATATTTGGATTGGATGCAAAACAACATGATGAAGCACACAGTGGGATCATCAAAATTGAATCTCGGAATTCCGGATTGCAATTTTGGCTCTGGATTGAATTCATTATATATATATAATTTGTGATAAAACAACAGATACTTGTGTGACTTGCAACGAATCTCATCGTTGACGAAGTTCATACTAAACATGACCACTAAAGCTGTAATAGTTATTGGTAATACATACAATCTCAATTCATAAAAGTAATGTCCTTGATATAAGACAAATCTTTATGTTGAGACTCGTTCAATATTTCCATACTAACAACAACTCTCCCCAAGCAATAAATCATGGACACAACACAAGACAAACAACAAACATATACACACCAGTTCTGAGAGCAACAACGACATTTTATCAAAGATTCTACATGTTCCTAGCTCCGAAACTGTACAATACACTCAGTACCAACTGGAAATTGTACAATTCCTATAAGATTACACAAATATGGACCCAATATATTATTCAATCAGGTAGAGATGAATGAGAAGCATGGATATCCAACAATTTAATATAATTTATACAATTCTTTTACTAATAATTCACTAGTCCTACAACACTCTCACTCCATATATTTTCATTTTATTTTTACTTTTTTATTCATATTTGAATTCTCTTTTTATTCCAAATAACACCACAACAGCACGAAAAAAAAAACTGGCTACTTTAACACAGACTTTAGTCTAGAAAAGTAGTTAGGACAACGCTGTATATATCAGCGGTGAAGTCTACTCCATCCCACACAATAAACTATGTGTTATGTATGTTTATTATGTATCCACCTCTGTTAGTACAAACAAACAACATTAAAAATAAATGGTAAAAGTCGGACTGTCGAATGCGATGCAATGCAAGTGATAAATTAATGTTAACGTTTGTTCGTAATGTTTACGTTTGTTCATTAATCATACATGTAAACATGATCTCAGTTTTTTCAAGAATGTCTTTAAGTGGATATATATAATTCAAAGTTGATACGTAAGAACACTGTTTGTACAATTCCAGGAAGGGTAAAATAGAATACACTAGCAGAAAAGCAATCGCTTTTTGTTGATATGACCTGTACTGCACGGCCCGTGATTAACGTTGCGCGGCCAGGGCTTCCGCAGAATCTACATTTTATCTAAAGCAATATAATGTGGATGCACAATGCACTATTGTTAAAGGAATATTTCTGCATTGAAATATAGATTCGATGGAAGACCTGGCCACCATAATAGCCGCCCGTAGGGTCTAACAGCTTTCCTGCTAGTATGATTATCTTATGAGTATCTTCCATATTTTATTTAAAAATGTACGACTACGATAGTCAGACTATCGTATAATTTAATATTATAATAATTATTCCTTTTCTGGGATTGTTTACATAAAAACATTTGTTTGGTGAATATATATTGGAAATATTATCTTTGCACATTTATAATTTTAACCTTATATTTTATAAGTTTTGTGTAATTAAATACAACATACGATTTAATAACGTTCTGATTTAAGAAAAAAATATTTTTTTGATAGTTGACTTTCAGTTATGTACCAATAACAAATAAACATAGTTAAACAAACAAAATATTCTGTTAATTATATTATAAAGGTGTTTTTTTTAGAGGTTTGTTTTTCGAATTGGCAACGCTTTTTCCAGCAACAGCTAATTTGACAGCTGACAGTTGATTTGTGCTCAGTTTGGTTTGCCATTTGAGCATGAATAGACTTATGCCAGAATTAAACTAAAAGAAACATTTACCAATATCCCTACATATTACATCAAAGGCGAAGTTTCTCTATTTATTACCTTACAAATTGAGAATGATTAAATCTATTGTGATGCGGTTCATTAAACCAATTTCCTTTTATGAAGCAAATTGGAAATTTTTCTCGGAAGGTTTTAAATAATATATCTTTACCATACATCATCTGAGCTGAGTATAAATATCCAAAACAAATTGGAAACACTGTGTGCGACTACATATAAAATAAGGGATGAATATTTTCGGTGATCTTCGAAGTGCAGTGGGCAAGAAACTGAACTACGAAGTTTCGGTTTCGATTCCTGGTGAGAACATAATAAATCTGTGATTTTGTTATGTTCTCACCATGTTATGGTATTAGAAATGGCAGAAGTCTGCGAAAGGTAAGGTACAGAGAGATGAAGAAGATATATGAATGTGGATGACGCGAACGTTGCCGCCAAGAAGAAAAACTGTTGCGCAAGTTAAGTTAAGTTAAGGTAAGTTATGGTAAGCTAAATTAAGTTAAGTTAAGCAGATGGCTGATTAGTTTTCTGACCTTGTGACTGATAAAGAACAAAGTTGAGTTTTGTACTAATTATTAATAATTACATGGGTTATTTATTACATGCAGAATAAAGTCTGTATTTTCTCGTTTTCGTATTCTTTTTCCGATGTTGGTTTTAAAATCTTCATAAAATTTAGATAACTGATACTGATTATTGAGATACGTGAATATTCGGTATTAAGATTTCAGAATATAGTCCGCCATTAAAAACTAGGTATGTTGTATCATGTTAAATTTATTCAAGTGAACTCCTTAGAAAATATTTACAGGCGTTTTATATAGACAGAATTCCTGCCAACGTGCTATTTACTTGGCTTTGGAGGACGTGATATAAATGAACCCTTATATTATATATAAGAACCCGTGTTTTTACATATGAAATAATGTGAGAATCGGTCATACGTTCGGCTTGCAGGTGTCCTTTTTCTCTCGGCACACAAGAAATGTCATTTATGGGGCCTTATGTACTTGTTGATTTTAGGTAGATGCACGTACATGAATTCTCGGTTATACACGTTTTTTAATATGGGATATGTACATATACTCTTATGTAATTAACAAACATAAAACTTATTAAATCCGTATACGGAGAATGTACGAAGATATTAAATTTCACACATTTGCACCGTGCACATCGATAACAATTTTGATCTAGAGACCAGGTTTTATAGTTCTTTCAGTAGGTTTTACTTCTCATTCAGGCTGCTACAGCTTCAAAAGGCTGTGGTAGTAAAAAGTTTGACAGATATAATGGCAGCACAAATTTTCATGTTTCGCTAGTAGTATAATATCGATTTTAAGGATTATATTGTTCATTAATCTAAATTAAGTACGTATAAAAAAAAAGATAATTAATACAGGAACTGTGACCTGATGTGTTATATTGTTTTGAAGGGTTTACTTTTGTGGCAAGTTTACACGCTAAATATTATAGACTTATGGATTTTTCTAGAACCAAAAGTGACATTGAAGATATTCAGAATAATTTATCATTTAATTAGCATTTATAATAAATCCGTAATTCTTAGTCGTATTTTATTTTATTCTTAGTCGTACACATTGCAGTGATAAAATGTTTTTAATAAAATGAAGGAATAAAAGCAAAGATAACAAAATTTTACTTAAGAGATTTTAGAAAAGTATAATAAATCACCCGCTACTCAAGGAAGTTTCTTTGGAACGTAAATAATGTATATGGCATTGGAATTTTAATTTTTTTAAACAATTACAACTCTAGTATTTATTTTGTAAATGTCTACAAAAATTCAATTAACTTTTAATGTGGAGATTTTTGTGTTTGCTGATTTTGGATGCCATAGATTTTGCTATTTACTAAATTGGAGATTGGTGAGTACGCTACAATTTTGTTTAATATGTCTGCTATAATTGTTAAATGGATTAAAAAGTAACATTATAACTCAAGTCATTTCTTCAATATTGACAGAATTACTTTGTCGCCATATATTATTAATAAATAATGAGATAAAACACTTTGTTGACACTCGCTTTGTTTCCAAACAGTGATTGGAGAATTCAGAATTAACACCTTTTAAATTTGTTTTCAGAGTATTTTCAAATTAGTTACACGCCACTAATACTTTTATAGTTTTGTTTTTATCTATGCTTGTATTTTTAATTTTAGTATACATTGTTTCCTGAAAAAGATACCATACGTATTGAAACATGTTGATTTATCAACAAATAGTGGTTTAAACAAAGTGTTGTATTAATTAATACAAAATAATAAGAATTCATTCCCTTTAGATTACTTAAACAAAAGGACAGATGGCATACATGTACTGGATGACGAATTATATTTAAAAATAAATGAAATGCTTTATTCGAAATAGACTTTTAACCATTTAAAAATATTTAAAAAATTGTCAACACTCAATTTAGTATGTAGCGATTAATTAGTAACATGACACATTCATGGAGTTTGGTTGAAATGAGGAAATCACCATCTATATTTGTATAATAAATTACATAGTTAAATTCAACTCCATCTCCACTAAAGTGTTTAGAGTGCAAAAAGGAGTTAGACATGGATGTATATTGTCTCCAGACCTTTTTAACATGTATGGAAAAGTACTCGAAAACTGGAATGATGGAATTTCCAATCTCAGGTAAATAACATTATACCGTTTATATGGTGTGAAATCATGGTTACAATACAAAGTTATACCGTTTATATGGTGTGAAATCATGGACCTTGAAAGCAAGGGAGAGAAGACGGAATGATGCCTTTAAGATGTGGTGCCGGAGACACATACCATGGATGTGACGTACAAATATCTCCATTCTTCAGTAACTGAACATCAAGGACAGACGAATTTTTAAATTTTTGAGCATCTTGCAAGAAAGAAAGATAGTTTGGAAAAGCTTTATTGTGGTGGGCTACATCGAAAGACGAAAAGGAGGAAGAAGAGCAAGGAAAAGGAAAATACATTTCTCTCTGATGATAACTTTAAGATCTGCGGGATGTCGAAAAAAGTGGAGAAGCATTGTCGAGAGGGTGGGAGTTCATGTAGATCGCAATGTCGTGGGGGAATGACGTGCAAAATGTTGATTGCGATTTGAAAACGTATTTTTGGAAGAACAATGCTATGTTACCAAATTTTTAATTCATTAAGTTTAACATTAGTAATCCTTGGTGATTGTGTTCAAAACTTACCTTAAAACCTTAGCTTTTTTAAATAAAAATAAAAAAGTAAAAACTTAAATAAGAAAGTTAACAGCTAAACTTTGAGTCATGTCACGTGCTACGCAATTTTTCGTTTACCGAATTGTAAATCCTTAGCTTCGCGAATCTTACTTCTAAGATTACATTTGTCACGTCGAAGGAGTACAGATCGTATCAATATTCTTAAAGTTTTAAAATTACGCCAAGTAGGTACTAGTGATCTCTCGGGGCGAAATATGAATCCCCAACCATTTCATTACTAGGCGATAAGCACGTCGATTATCCTCTTTTCTTTTCGTTTAATATTTTCACTCGAATACTGAAAATTTAGATATCTCTTTTTCAAATAAACGAGTATTATAAAATTAATACAGCTATTCAGTAAAAAAAAACATGGATTGCGATATTTACCATGATTTAAAAAAATCTTCTTTAACTTGATATCGTCTGTGTGGTCATTATTACATATATGTACATTATAATTTTATTTTTTGCTTAACTGCGTGACAGTTTTACGGCAAGGATTGCCATTTAAATAGTTATTATTGGGGTTTTATAAAAAACTTTTTTTTTAATGAAATTAATTTTTTAAGTAGTAAAGTTAAGTCTCTGGCCTGGAGTAACGCCATTGCGGTGTTATGGTGAGGTGTGTCTGGTTTTATCGGTGACTACAGAAGTTTCTAGACGTTGTACTTGAGGTACGGTGAGCATTCCTTTCAAATCCCGGTCACCCGAGACTAGTGCTACTCCGATAGAATTCTTCTAATAACCTTACTATATCTATCTCCCAATTTCCTTCTCCGCCTAGCGGTAATTTCGGCTTACAACCGGAATGATCATATTCTCTCCGCGGGACGTGCAATTCGCAGATTGTACAATATCTATTTATTCAGTTTTAAAAAAAAAAGTAGCAAAAAAAGCAGTGTTTTTATATTGATGAGAGAAGCTCATCTAAGCAAGAAAACAGGAAAAATTGTTCATGTCTGTACTTTGAGATTGTGTCAAAATATAATATAATTAACATTAACCAAGAGCTGAAGAAATATTTACTACTTTTACAATATTGAAAGATTAAACTTATCAAGACTTTTTTAAATTATTTTCCTGCATTTTGAGGGTAACCTTTTTTTAGTACCAACGGAGTTTCTGAAGAACGGAGACTGATATACGCCACTTGCGGCACCACTTCTTCAAGGACACCACTTCTTCAAGGAGTGAAGAATGTTTCTTTCTTTCCTTTACATTTCCGGTTGCAAATATTAAAAAAATTATTATATTTTAATATTTCGACGAGATTTGAGAATATAATTAACGTTTTCTGATAGAATTAAATTTTTATACTACAGGGTGAATATTATGTTCCAGGTCGATTTTGTTTGGTCGCCATTTTGGTTTAGTAAATATTTTTCAGTTTTAATTTAGCAGTCTAAGAGACTAATTAAATACAATTTATTATAAAGCATCTTAGGTTTCAATAATGTGTTAAAATGATTAAAATTTTTGTTCTAAATAATAATGACAAACCCGTAACCATTAATGGCGATTGCTATCGTCACATGTTAGAAAACTACTTGGTGGCCGAATTGTATATATATGAAACAACATATGTAGTTTCAATAAGAAGGTGTCACCTCAGATACAGCCCGAGCTAAGCTTGAAGTTTTGCGAGAAATTTTTCCCGGCCGCATAATGTTAAAAAGTGGTGATGTCGATTGGCCTCCGAGATCATGTGATTCGACGGCTCCCGACTGTTTTTTATAGAAGTACTTAAAAATAAATGTCTACGCCAATAAGTCAATAATTATTCTAATGCTGTTATAAAAAATATGGTTAAAAGAGCGCGCATTTGTGCTGATGCCAGAGGCAGCCACATATTTTAAACATATTTGTAATAAATAAAATAATTGATAAATAAAATCTAAATTAAATAATGGTGTTTTATTTTCTAGTTATTTAAAAATAGCAACGGCCTGGAACATAATATTCACCCAGTATTAGGGTTAAATTGGTTTGATTAAGTTAGGTTAGTTAGTTAATCTCATAATTTAGTATATACGAGTGAGTATTCATAAAGTTTGTAGCATGTGTATGATTTGAATTAATTCGTCTCATATATAGATAAAAGGTTTATATCAAAATATATGTTGAAAAATCGAAACATTAAAATAAAAACTTTTTGAATACTCGCGACCGGATAATTTTTTTCAAATTTGGCATCGGGGCACTCAATTCTATATGAAAATATATTTGATTAATTTCTGAGAAAGGAATATATTCTCGTTATATGCCAAACTAATAAAAACATCAGGATTTTGCGTTGTTCGAGATGAGTGGATCTTCTAAGTTGTAAGTTGTAGATTTGGATACTCGGATCCCTATTTCTTGAGAAAATCTCAGGTAGATAAAATCACTATTAGTGGTTTACAGCAGTACATTCTAAGTTAGCCGTTTAATCTACCCAATCACGTACATTATTAAATAAATAATTAAATTACCGTTCCGGCCGTGACACGTGTTCGCCACATTTCATATACAAACTTCCGTGCGATGCCACCTAGCAACAGATTGCCAACGGTTTTTGGGTGGCGAGTGTGGGTGGCGGAACATGGCTTTGGTATGAATATTCTAATAGCTTTCCCGAAATGTTTTTTCGCGAGCTTTAACCTTTCTCGGGGTTGGTATTATATTTACCGAGGGTTGAAATTACCAAAAGCTTTTTGCTCTTAATAACGACAACTGTTCAATTTTAGGGGCGGTTTGCGGCTGTTCCACCCAATTAGGGATGAAAACGAGCATCGTCAAACGGAACAGACTGCATAAAGATGATTATAAGAGTGTTTTAAATCTACAACGAGTGAAGCGAGCTTTTGGTCAGAAGAATTTATTTAATATAATAGCCGATTACTTATCTGCTAGTTAATATAAATTGAACAAATCTTATCTTCTCTAAGGATCCTACAAAATTCTAGCCGTCTTTATACACGGATTAGCGTAACTAACCCAGTTTTTAATTCCGACAGTCCCAAGTGTGTAACGTTATTACTGTGAGATAATTTGCTTGCTTGCGTGCATTAATTTGTCTGTTCAATCCGCCTAACAATCATACTGAATTAAATATTTCCCAAATGAAGCTGTGTTATTTTAAGGGTGTTTCTTTACTTTTGCCAATTTTTCTTATTATACTTTATTTTTGACAGGGACTTGACTGAAAACTGCGTGGAACGGTACCTTTTTCTAATTCTACGGACAAAAAGTTTTTTTTTCATGGTGTACTTCAACTTTATTTTTTAATTCGTATTTTGTGTGGCGTTCGTCAATTATCAGTTAAACGAAAGAGTTTACATTTTTTGGGTCGTTTGTTAACAATAATATGAAAAACATATTTATTTTTGTTATATGTAGTTTATAAAGCTGTTAAATTGAAATATAATACAAATGATATGAATCTATAAAAAACTGCAACTTTAAAAAAAAATGAGACAATATATATATGGATAGACGGAACATTAAGGAAGTTGTTTAAACAATAATGGTTGCTCAGAATTTATCAACCATAATATTGAAAAATACCATTCTTTTAATAATACTACAGAGGTCAATATCCTCCATAAAAACGGGTTTGACCTCTTTAAATAAAAAGGGAAATTATAGTGGTACACCTGTTCTTAATAATTAAATTAATTTATCCATTAGCCCCATATTAGGTATGTTTCCTTTAAAATAAATTTAATATCAACGCTGTATTTTCCCATCCCTTAATGTTCCGTCTATCTGTATTCGCATATTATTTTATATTCTGTCTCCCTTGATGTTCTATTTAACTATTTTTGTATTCTGTCTCTCTCTTTCACATGTAATTTTATATTTTATTCCCTCTTTATGTATATATAAGTGCACAGTTTTGTATTTATGATTAGTTTCAATTACATCCTGATGAAGCTTGAGTTAAGCGAAACCTGTTGACGTATAATAAATTTCGTGATTTCATACAAAATGATTGTTATTTTATTTAATAATTTAAATGTAAGTTTTTTGACCAATATCTTAATGAAACATTTCAAATATTCGATGTCCGAAGGAGAAATTATAGAAAATATTGTCATTCTGATACCTAGTTAGCATCGTCAGTACCAGCGTAACCAGAGATTGTGCCTTCTGTAGTCACTGCTGTATTGATATATGGTCCGAACATTACTTTTTACGCTCTTTAGTAGTGATAATGGCATATAATTAGTTGATTTTTTTAATACAGACGGTATTAATTTTATGTATGATGTTCTTGAGATTGCGTAAATATGTGCGTGTAAGCGCGCCAGCACCGCCGGTTGTACATGTATGTGGGTGCGTGTGTGGCGGGCTTAAAAAGATGACGCGCGCTAAGCGCGGCCTCTTTTCTCTATCGTTTGTCTTCATGAACAGTTGTATACGTTGTAAATAAATAGTATTATTATTGTAACAAAGATTATAATTGGCAGATAAAAAGTTTCTCATTGGACTACCAACAATCTTCGATGAGCTACTGATCATGAAACTGCGTAACATTATAGAACTCCATTGTTAATCAATACAATAAATCATACATGATTTTTTATCAGTTAAGTTTTTATCAGCCTAGATAGCCGAAACGATTGTCCAATTATTTGGAAAAATTAAATTTAGAACCATAAAATTGCGTTGAAATTGAATTGTATCAGAAATAGTCAAGATTTGAACCGAATTTCTGTGCCTTGTGCTTAAAACATTAATTAAAATAAATACATCGAAGCCTTTTTCAAAGAGAAGCCTCACTGGCACCATTGAAAGATGTGAAATGGATATGCTGCGTAGTGGTAGGCATACAAATGTCTTTCGACACTGGCTGTAAGAATCAGAAATAGTATAAATGAAGGAATTAATTAAATCTTTGAATTTTTTTTTTTTACTACAAGCTTTTCGAATGGCAGTCATTTTGAAACGAGATGGTGGATTAAAAGCGTGCTAAGTGGTATTAGATAAAAAACTTAACCGAGAAATTTACAATTAATTAACATACGTACACTTATATATAGTAATATAGAAATGATTGCGAAACATGGATATTTAACAAAAGAATAAAATAGAGGATCAAAAATATGAGACGTGAAGAGACAGGAAAAGAAATGTGTAGATATTGAATACGCGAAAAAGATTAATGGCTAAGGACAGGGCATAATATCAACGACAATCAAAATAACATTTATTTTACGACTGCAGTTATCTAGTCGTAATCAAGAGACCAACAGACCGCCCTAAAACCCGCTGGACTAACGAATAATCAAATTCTACGAAAATACTTGGCAGCTACAAAAAATGAACAGAGAAAAGTGAGACACTTGGGGAGGGTTTCGTCTAGCAGTGGAGAGAAACCAGCTGATAATATTGATGATAAATTTAGATGTACTTATTAACGATTTGATTTTATCGAAATATACGTAACAATAGCACTACTAATAAGAACATTTTATTTTGAAATAGCACAATGAAAATAAAATGTAATTAGTAGATAAAGATGATTTGCATATTTTTTAACAAACTGATTATTTAGTAATGAACATGCGATATTCGCATTGAGAACGAATACCTATAATTACTCAGTATAAATACACGTTTAATGGGTTTTTTTATTTCCTTAGCATGCATTGTGTTGAAGAAGAGTACATTTTAGGTTAGGTTAGGTTAGGTTAGCATTATTCTCAATCAGGAATTCTCGTTAGGTATTTACTGATCATCGTCGACATGATATATCTCATCATGAGATGTTTTTTTGGAGTAGGATAAATAATACATCATAGAGCTGACTCGGTTCAAAGAAATTTCGTACAATATGTTTTACATGTCTGCTTTGTAATAGTAATTATTCTGTGAAAATAAATCCCAAAGCGAATTTCGTTTACAATTTATGTATATAATTATATTGTTATTTTTTACACTCATGAAGAGGAGGGTGGAGCAAGGTAGGAGAGTTAAGCTTAAGTTTTAATATATGTTTAATTTAGTACGAAAATGAAAATAATATATAAAAGATTTTCCGGGGAAGATAGTGAGATAACACGGCCTAAGCCAAATTATTTTACCTTGCTAATATTCTGTAAACTTTAACGAATATGCATCAAAACAAAATTTACTTGATACCATTAATATTTTTAAGATTAACAAAATCAACTTTGTTGTTAAAATGCATTATTTTTAATTGTTAACTTTGTTTTATTAACCACATAATGAATTGAAAATACACCTACCGGTTTCGAAAAATATCATTTTCTTTTTCAGGATGCCGTAAACTTATCAAAAACAAATGTTATATTGTTTCTTTAAGGAATCTATTTAAAAAAAAACAATAATTATTTAAAAAATAAATTTAATACCTAACTTTAATTGTTACTTGATGATACAAAATTACGGGAATAATTTTTAGGAAAATATTTTAGAGGGGACTTGTGGTTAAATTTAATTGGTTGTTTATAATATTTTGATTAGTTTTACACGCTTTATTTATTTCCAACGATTAATTTAAGACCAACACCGTTTACATGCAAAATAGACAATCCCAAATTTTTATCATAAGTATGATCATTTTCTAACAAATGATTAGAAATTCTTAAAACCTACTGTTTTTCAAACAATCTCAAATGCTCCTTTACCCTTATATTAAAAACAGTTAAACTGACAGTAAAAATGTCATCAAGATATAGATGTCTCACAGAGTTGAAGGTATTATTTATTTATATGGGAAGGTAAGTATGGAAGTCTCGGGCTTACGACATATCATCGGCTGGCTTGAGTGATCACTTAATACAGCGTGACGGTCACCAATTTTTAACCGTGCTCGACTAACACACCTATTAAATTTTTGGAAGTTGTATATATGTTATCATGTAAAAACTTTCAATTTTTTATTAACAACTACGTCGTTGGCATCTATGGTTTTTTTTTTGGAAAATTTGGTATTCATTCTCATGTAAAAGTACAGATGTCGCTGAAGCTGAGACTCTTTTTTGACCGTATCATGTTATTAATCTTTTTCAATATTCGTTCTCTGTTTGAAAATGTGATCTGAAAGTCCTGGCGCCCTATAGCAGGTTCTCTACTCAAAGGTATTGAAAATTCATTGTAATTGTGATGTATATATGGAATGAGTGCAAGACGCGCGCAAGTTGACAAGGATAAATAAATTCTTCCGGCTGTACCAGTATAATGTATTTAATATTGCTCGGTATGTCCTCTTAGTGTGCGGGATTAGATAGCGTAATAACAATATCACTGTGTATCAATAGTGTTTGTTCTATGATACAAGTCAATAAATAATATAATATTATATGTGTTCCGGGCAACGGTTCGGAAACGAGAGAGCGCGCCCGACTGTGCGGCGATATTTTATTATTATTATTTTTTAAAGAGAACACATTCTTACTGTGAAGTTGCAATTTTACAGAACATAGACCTGTGATTGTGATATTTTTAATACAAATTAAATGCATTCATTAAAAAATTTACATTTAATGTTACGGATTCATGTCCCGTTGGTTTTTACGATAAATTTTTGAAAAATCTTATTTGATTCAATTTTTATATTCGACGAATAAAACCGTACACACGAGTACCGAGCACCCGAACCTACTAATAAAATTAAATTGAGATACCGAGTAACATTTCATTCAGAAGCTAAATTAATATTTTGTCAGAAAATGTGAGAAATGTATCTATTCATTTGTAAAATCGATTATATCATGTTATGTCACTCGTTTCGAAGAAAATTGGTTAATCTAAAATTAAACTAGTAATTATTCTCATTGATTAAAGGCATTCTGTCAGTTTCGTCGATGACACTGTTCTAATAATTAAATTAAAAACATGGAGAAATGCCTACATAAAATCTGAAATTGCTATGAGAAAAATCAAAATGTGGCTAGGTACAAACTAGCTTGTACTAAATGTGGAAAAAACGGGACACGTTATCCTCAGTTGCGTGCATTGAGGGTAACCAACACGCACAAAGGAAACAAAATACCTAGGAGTGAATTTAGGGTGGGAACCCCACCCTAAAATGGAACCAACTACTAATTAATAAACTACTTTTAAAATTAGCAATATTAGCTTTGTGGTTAAAATTCATATTTTTTATTTATTATCTTTGTTTTATTAACCACTTAATTGAGTTTAAATTCATCTACCGGTTTCGAAAAATACCATTTTCTTCTTCAGGATGTCATAGATAACTAAAAACATATATTATTTTTTCTTTAGCAGAATCTATTTTTAAAAAAACAACAATTATTTAAAAACCTTGCTCAAATTGTTACTCAATACAAATCTAATCGAATAATTTTTAGGAAAAAATCTAATCATCCATTATCACACAAACATTCAGGGTTCCACTCCACGATACATCGTTTAGTCAATATTCCTATGTCAACATCCAATTTCAATATTGAATTGAATACAATTAAAGAAATAGCAGTTAATAACGGGTATAATACAGGTTTGATAGAGGACTGCTCGCCTTACCTTGTGTATGACGCCACCGTCACTCCTGCAGTTGCCGCCGAGATCACACAAACGGCACGCGGATGGGCAGATCTCCGCTTCTAATTGAAGATGGCGATATCACAACTTCACCCGCAGTACACAAAAAATATCAAACACTACGTGATCACCAAAAATAAGATCACAAAACACAATGCCGGTGCACTGGAACTGACAAATCCATATCACGAATGCTATCGCGATGTCGCGATCGAACAAATATCTGTCACATTGACGTTTGCTGACGTCAAGGTCACAATTCACACTAAATACGAGCATTAAGAAGGTATGGTTGGGGAATTTGGACGGGGAAAAGGTGTCAATAACATGGGTCACAGCCGAATCGCAAGACGCGTCAAAATGTGTTTTACGAAATCGGAACACTGCATATTGTCCAGATCTACGATAAAAATATTTTTAACTACATATTCATCAATAAGGACATCTGAGGTTTCCATGTAAATGCCAAAAATATCAGAATCTCAGAGGAGAACAATTTACTAATTCCCAGGATGTGCACCACATACAGGCAAAAAAGTTATATTTTGTAGCACAAATGATTCTCTCCCTAAATACATAAAAAAACATTGAACAACACTGGCAGTTCAAAGGCGCAGTAAAATTTTGCCTAAAAAACTCAGACCGAACGTATGTTCGTGGCATAGTCACCTCATAAATATGAACTTCAGACTCAATACCAATGAGTGAGCAGCCTGTGTGTATGTTATAACATTAAATCTGGTACCTACCGCGCGCGAAATAAGTCAGGATTAACATTCTCAGGTTGGCAACATAGCCCACGCTTGGAGACGATTTCGTGCAACGTGTTTCATGTGACAGCTGTCGTAAACGACAGACTGAACCATCCGATCTTTAAATAAGCGATGATGTGACTTTTATAAGTGAAAAAGGGTGAGAATAATATAATATGTAACATCTGTGTTTTTCTGCATCATATTTGAACGGAACTATTGACTAATTATATGTGAAATTTTAGGATACGCAACCCTTTCTCCATGCAGTTTATTTCTCCATTTAGTTTATTTCTCCACGTAATTTTTTTATATTTAACTGTCTTGATTTTTCCATTACTACTCACAAAGCTAAATTATTTTTCATCAGTGATTTACATTGCCCAGTTATTTTCACTCTAAAATCTTATGGTATGAAAGTGTTGTTGCCTTTTTGTCACAACTCATGTCGTGGACATGACAATGAAGGAGTCATGCCACAACACACGGGATGCAGCGGGAAGGATTTCTTCCGTACAAGGGATGAGGGCAACGTGTTAATCTGACACGGACTACTCGACAGGATGAATTTTTCCAACCGAAGGCGAAGCGAGCGATTCAAGAACCAGATGTCAGAATCCAGTTTGTCTGATGTACGGCACGAGAAGTGACGAGTTTTTAACATGTATCTTCGACTGACCAAATTGATGAGAACCGTGAATTTCTGCAGAAAAGGACAATGACTATCGCAATTACACTGGTTGTAAAAATGCTTTTTTTTTTGGTGTTCAAGGAATTTAAAGCTTAAGATGTTTTTCTGTAGCAGATTTGTTTCTCTATTTAATTTAAACCTCACGGTTTTCTTGCTAGTGTTAACCGATCTATTTATCGTGTTATTCTGTTTTATACCTGACCTGACAAACCGTCAGGTAACAATTTTGTTCACTTAGCCTTGAAATAATAAATAGTAAACTTTATATTTTATGTGGCAAAAAATTGCCGAGATTAATTCTTTCTTAGAATCGCAATTTATGCAGTAATGTTTGATGATTTCTATTCCTTTTTTTATATTTTATTTTCCTAGTTTCTTGTATTAAATTTAGTGATAACATTTGTAATAATCTTTTTTTTTTATGATGGCTGAAGTGACAGCCGAGATATTATGTTGAATTCTGTAACCAAACACACGCCCATCACGTGAACCTCTGAGCAAGCCGGTGGTGTGAAAGCATGCCGTCCTATCCTGACGATTACCAGTCACATATAGGCGACCACGTCATAGTGTGTTCAATTAAGTTATACTGTATTATTTAAACTTATTATAATGTGTGTTATCCTTACAGATGTCAAGTAGGTTATAATTTTCTCAAGGCCAAACATTGCATCATATTTTGTTATTTACGCTTTTTATTTATTTTTTTAAAATATATTTTTTTTACTAATTTTAAATTTATAATTGATAAACTAATTATCTATAATATGATTGTTGATTAAAAATCTTAATTTTTTGCCTCAGCACGGGCGAAGCCCAGTGAGGCAGATATTAAAATACGAAATGTATTTACAACATATGATATGAAATAAATATATTAGTGGTTAGACATTATCAAATTAAAATATTTGATGTTATAAGACTATGCAAGGGGTTAACAATTAAAAGCAGAAAATTAAAGGATTTATATAATGTTATGGAAAGTTGGCGGGTTATCGGGAGATAAAAGATAGGATGGCACTTACTTGTGGGTCTCCAATCTCTGGAAGCTGGTTCGTTTCTCCCTGGTCCACCAATTCACAAGCGACGCAGAATTGTCTCGTAATTGATGACACTTGCGTTAAAAAAGTAATTGATTTAAAAGTATTAGCGGTAGTAAAAAATTATAAATTAGCGGTAATTAAGGTTAGCGGTTGTAAGCGGATTTACAGTGACGGCAGCGTACCGTGTTCGGTTTCGAAAGCGGAGTGGCTCGGGCGGTAGTATCAGCAGACTGCAGGAATCTTCTTTCTTCTTCGTGTCTAGGGACTAGGATAGGACAAGAGTAAGAGGGACAAGACATATTTCTGTAATCCAATGAGATACGTGCGCGTAGTACATTTAAATGGCGCTAACACGTTATGTGTAGAGTTTCTATACATGCTTGTTAGCAAGCTTAACACAGCGGACGATGAAAGTCTACATTGCTGGAAAGTATTTTCTGGAATTTGAGTTGCAATATAAATTAAAGATTGGTCTCCTTCTGTTGACATCTAATTCGGTATTAAGCAAGCTCGTGCAATCTTTATACGCATGGATAATATAATTTGGGTAAATCCGTATTCGTAATCTAAGATTGACCACCAGATATCATCTTTAGATTATGAATGCTCTGATAGTTTGTGTTCTTGGTTATTCTTATTATTTTATAGCCGTTTTTTGGATAAAGCGGTTAGAAAAGTTGCCTTTTTCTTTGATTCTATTATCTTCACAACATCAACTGACAGAAACAACTTTAATCTCACCTTGAAAACCGCCCAATTGTCAACATCATGGCAAAAACATAGATTAATGTCAAAATTAACTAATTTTTCTACCGAATCTCCCTGAATTTCAACTAACAAGTAAATCAAAATATTTTTATAAATCATAACGGTCTTACATTATATTATTATTACACAGATTTTTTTCTCTTTTCCCTTTCGTTTCTTAGGCAAAATATTTCTCTCTTAATTTTCTTACTTCTTCAACAGAAGATAATGTTTTCAATCTTTTTATTGCTTAAAATTAATTTTTAATACTAGTTTTAAATAAAGTATAATATTAAATTAATAAGTCTTAATTGAAATATTACCTTTCGCTACAGCACTAATGATAACGTGTAATTGATTGAGTGTACAATTATACATTTATTGCTGTTTTTCATTATTGATTAACTGTATGTTTTCCAAATAACTACATGCATGTATATTTTTCATGCTTCGCCAACACCATATTTCTAGAGTTTCTGCCTTCTTGCATTCCTGCTCTTTCAGGGTCCATGTTTCATCTTCATTGAGAAAGATTGCCTGTCTTATTTTTGACCATAGGGTAACCTGTCGAAATTTTTTTGAATTCCTAGTTATTCGATGTTGTCAGGTCTTTACGGTAGTTTGCTCTTTGCGCGGCAATGCAAAAATATCGTTCCTCTGGAAATTTTCTTTTCGATATATTTTTTAATATTCCTGTTCGCCGTTTGACTATTTATTTGCATAAAAAATATGAAATTTTTTTGTGAACATAAAATGTAAAAAATATTAATGTAAATAGTTTTGGGAAGGCTTTCATTCATCAGTAGATAGAAAGTGGCTGAAAACGAATCCATGTTATATGCGTGCAGGATATGACGTGATGCACGATGTAGAACATGGGTTGTAGAAAATATCATGAACATATTTAATGATCGTTCGCATCAGGAGATTGCACTCTGTATATTTAAAAAAGTTGTGCATAACTATTATTTATGTGAAATAAATTAAAAATAAATATTCATTTAATATATTAAGTAAGTCATGCGTTTAATTGACGCGCGAATAACCAGAACCATTCAGCGGAACTATTCTGAAATAATAAATTACGCATTTAATTTTTCGCAGAATCTCCATATCCCAAACATACAATACTTACCTCTATTAACGCGTTGTAAAGGGCTGACTTGAGACTTCTAAAATGGTAATCTCTGAGATACAGATTTTGCTCCCAAGAGATTCTTTGGAGACAACTAATGAGGGTGGACCCGCCGCTTACCCAGGATCGTTTATAAGCAAAAGCTCCTATATGGTTCTACCATTCGCTGCCAGGTTAACACTTTTTTAATGCCAATAGGTAGCTGTGCGACTTCTTCTCTCACGTAGAGACAAGACGGAGCCGCACAGTCGCCTTCATTAAAACCCTCATTGGCCCGAGAAAGTTAACAAATATACAGTTAGTAAAAAGCGTAGTACAACAGAAAAGCATAAATAGGTAAAATCATAACAATTTTGATATATAACTAGACATGGTAGAAGATAAACAAATAAATATAAATGTAGCTTTGGTTGGAGAGCCGAGGGAGAAAAACAACACGTTTCCGAAAAAGGGAAAAAGATAAAACAAAATCAGAGCACCAATGTTAGCTGTAATATCCCAATGACAAGAGAATACAAGATAGAGACTACAACACAACAAGATGAAACAACAAATGAGAAAATAAAGTGTAGGTAAAAGAATTTAAAAACAGAGTATAAAGAAAGAAAATAAAATACCCTGGGAGTCCTAATTAGACATTGGGAGTCCCAGGGGTCCTGGAGCCTCTTAGCAGTTCCCATCTAGGGCATCTAGATACCCAAACTCTCACGAAGGTCCTGTACAATTCCAGATTCCTTTTGCAAATAAGTAGATCGGAGTTCCTTTTGGTTTTCGTAGTCTCCGTGTACAACCGTATCTCAGTTATTCGCCGTTTTACGCTCGTACGTCAAACGTCTAATGTCATCGTCGAAACGTTCGTTAGTTAGGTGATTTTGAATCTCTCCAGCAGCAGTTAAAACGGTATAAATGTTTAATGACTTATGTGGTTATGGTGTTAATGTTTAATGACTTATGTTTGTCTCTCAGAACAGATAATGGTTTTACGTGATGTCTGTGTGCACATGTCACATTTCAAATCATCTCAAAACGTCGTGTACACTGGTTTGACTTTTTGTATCTTTCTAACAATCTCAAGCTGATCTCTGAGTTTGTCTCCACAACAAAATGGTATACATGGTATTGAGATGTATCTCAACTAAATCTGTGAGATTATCTCATCGGGCTTTAAGAGTCAATGATTCATTCGTTTCACGCTGAGTTCTTTATGCTACATTTGAATAGAAACTCTGAGAGAAATATGATCCGTAGACACGGGCTATTAAATGTTTTTAACTACACACTTGCACATTCTACTTTAAAATACACACAAGGAATTTAATATACATATGTCGTTAAATTATAAACATGGCATTATTATACAAAAGAATATTTTTCAACCTTCAGGATTCTTTTCTTCGTAAAATAATAGAACACTGGAACCTCGATATAACGAAGTAATACGACCGGTGGGGTATGTGTTAAAGCCGAAAGTCCGTTGAAGTTTCTATAAATGCATTAAAAATATTATGTGATTTAAAAAAACGTGACGAGGGATGCACAAAAAAATGATTTCACAAAAAAAGTATTGTACTATCTAAATACAAATAAATAACGAACGCTTTTCCTGAAAATACACTTCAATTATATGTAGGTATAGCGATGTCAAAGGCATCCCTTGTGGACTGACTTTGAAAAAACCAACAAATTTTATTTTTACTTTTGATTTCTGTTTTTTTTTTAAATATAATTATCTCTCTAAAATTACGAAAATAGGTCTAATTGAATTGAATTTCGTTACCTAGTGAAAAGTCGTAATGTTATTTTAATGTATGTCGTCGAGATGCGATCTTATCACTGATAATTTTCTTTTTGGTCTATTGTTTCTTTGTTTACTTCCAACCCCATCTGCTGTTCCACTTTCGGTCATGATGTGATACTGGGTATCACCTTTATCTATTACACTTCTAACCATTGTAAAACATCTTTCTAAGTTACTCCTTCTCTAACATTGTTCTTTATTATCCTACAGTAATCAGTAACTTCTAATTTTTCCAACGCTTACACATTAATTTCTTTCCTGTTTCTTCTGTTTACGAGAGGGGGCTCTTGTTTTTGAACAAGTATAATATTTACACGATGTTTGTAGCAATTTTCACATTTGACCAGAAATTTTGCCCCTTATATCCGAAGTCAGTTATATCAAAACCCATTATATAGAGATTTTACTGTAATAATATTAATATTTTCAGAAATATAAAATAGTTTCCGTCTGAATACACAATGATTTTAATAATAAAATGCTTCTGAAAAGTCTTGTTTTTCCTTAGGCAAAACACCCCCGACGAACACATCTTTACTGAAAATATACTAACAATATCATTACTTGCAATATTACCCACGCCTAGTTACCGGCACGTACACATGTAGGTACGCAGTGGTGATATTTGTTAAGGAAAACACATTCTTATTATGAAGTTGTAATTATTCTGAATATAAGTTTGTGCTATTTTATATACTAATTAAGTGTATAAATTAGAAAGATATATGTATGAGCTCAATTTTATCGAAAAACATTGTTGTCGCACTACCGGGATTCGAACCTGGATTTCTTTTCCAATCCGGGAAAGGTGCATTACCAACTATGCTACAGCGACAGTACTTTTGACGACAAATTTTCGATCCCATATTTTACACTTTTCAAATAAATACATCTAGATGGCTTTTAAATAATATGAACGATACATGTATTAAATATATACAACTTCCAAAAATTCGATGATGGCGCCGGGCCGTTCGGTCGTGTTCTGTATTGCTCCCGCTTAGATTTCGTATAACTTGTGCGATTTTGCTCCGATCTTAATTTTTTTTAGAAATACCTGATCGGAAGTGTTTTTCGCGTCTTTCCGAGTATTTTTTGTCTCCATACTCCTGGTATTATCCTCGGGAATAAGTGTTTGGTGGTATGGCGGAGTAAATTTTTTTCTCCCGTACTATTTTGAACTGTGCTGTATTGCGAATAAGAATATTAATGAACTATATCTATCTACGAGTGTGTGTGCCAGCCCACGGGCTATCATGTGATGGATACAGGAAAACTGTAAGTTGAATATGTTCAGAGATAAGATAATTTTTATTTAGCTAGTGACTTTTCCATTAAAATTTTTAAACCGTATTTTCTAGACTATTATATACTTTGTGCTAAAGAGTCATATACATCCAGATAGAAAACGCTCTGCTCTATCTGAAGGCTTTTTCAAAAATTATGTGGGACTGGAAACAACAGTGAAATTTTAAAAAATAGTGATTTTTTGGAACTACTTTACCTTTGGCGGGCTAAACATTATTGAACTTTTATTAAAATCAATTGTGTATGTATAAATACAATCGAATGGGTGTATATATAAATATAGTGACCTTTGGCAAGGGCTACCAATTGAATGAATGAATTTCAAGCAATTATCCTTCAAAATAACTATTAAATTATCGTAAGTTCATCAGCGCACCGCCATAACCAAAAAGAGATCTCAACGTATTTGCGCAGTGCGCAGTGCGCAGTGCGCAACTTTGCGGCCATCTTTAAACAAAACAGTGTCTACAATATCACCAACTTCAGTTTAAAAACATGAAATCTACCTGGCCTAAACTAATCAAGAGACGTGCTGCAGTTAGAATATCCATACAAACAATAACTATTTAATGTATTTTTAGCTACGTGATATTTTATGTTAATTTAGTGTAAATTGTTTAGACTTATTGTTATATTTTATGTTATAATTAAGTTGTCGTAATTATCTAATGGATCGAATGAAAGAATAATGTTGAAAGATGACTAATAATGTTTTTTTTTTTAAAATTAGTATAAGGTCGCAGGGACATGCCGATAGGTAGCAATGAGGCTCGCCCCCTATTATGCCGCGGTTCCTGTGGTGGCGCGAAGAGGAGGATGGAGTGCAGAGTAGGTGTGTGGAATATTAGAGGAGGAATGGACAGAAAGATGAATGAACTGTGTGATAGTATGTATGAAAAGAATCTGGATATATTGTGCATTAGTGAGAGCATGAAGATATGAAAAGGAGAGATGGAGCACAATGACACGCTGGTACTATGGTCTGGGGTCCCAGAGGAGGACCGGGCGTGTCAGGGTGTTGCAGCGTTGCTCTCGAAAAGAATGATAGAATGTATGAGAGAATATGAGCTTGTCAGTGCTAGGCTTATGTGGATCCGTTTTAAAATTGGAATTACGAGTGTATTTTTAGTCGTAGGTTATGCTCCGTAAACTCAGAAAATGATGAAATGAAAGATGAATTTTGGACAAATGTAAGGGATGTAATGAATGTAAAACGGATTAATTAAAGAATAATTTTAGCAGGCGATTTGAATGGTTGGGTGGGGACTCGGAGGGATGGTTTCGAGTCAGCCATTGGTGTGTACGGTGACAAAAAGATGAATGGGAATGGAAAAAGTCTACTTGAGGTATGCTTGGAATGGAACCTTTTTTGATCACAAAGAAATCCACCAGTACACATGGGAGAGAGGAAATAAAAGGTCGAGGATTGATTTTGTGGTGGTTGACTCTAGACTGATATCCGCTACTATTGATACTCGAGTGTTTCGGGGCGCTGAGATGGAAACTGACCATTTCCTCGTTGTTTCAAGAATAATTTTATTCCAAGGATGGCGGTCCATGAAAAAAACAGTATCGGCACCATCTAGAGTCAAAATTGAGAATCTGCAAAGGAATGATGTCAGAGAAAAATTTGAAAGGAAAGTGTGTGAAAAACTGAGTGAACAAGGAGCGAGTGATCTGAATATAGACAATGCAATTATACGCTCAATCGCACCCCTATACGAAGGAAGTTCTGCGTGTGTAAGAATCAATGGAGCACTCACACCATGGTTTGACATTACAAAGGGTGTCAAGCAGGGTTGTGTAATGTCTTCATGGCTGTTCAACTTGTATATGGATAAATGTGTGAAGGACTAGAATGTATGAATGTAGGAGCAAAAATGAGCGATTTGATTGTATGCTGTTTATTGTACGCCGATGATGCAGTACTAATGGCGAATAATGAACAAGAACTATAAAATCTGGTGAGTAGAATGTACGATGTATGCAAGGAAAGCGACCTCATGATAAATGTTAACAAGTCGAAAGTGATGGTATTCGAAAAGGAGGAAAGCAAGACACCGCGCTAAATACTTGTAGGTAATGAATGTTTGGAACAAGTAGATGAGTTTGTATATTTGGGAAGTATGTTTGATAGAAACGGAAAGGCTGAGAATGATATCGAAAGGAGGGTGACTGCAGGAAATAAAGTAACCGGCGCTTTGAATGGAATTATATCTAACGGGAATTTGTCAACCGAGGCAAGACTATATAATATAATGGAATCCTGGTACCGACACTGATGTATGGAAGTGAGGCCTGGAGCTGGCAGAAAAGGAACGAAAGTAGACTGAATGCAGTGGAAATGAGATCAATTAGACGTATTTGTGGCAAATCTGTTTATGACAGAGTAAAGAATGAAAAAATAAGGAAAGAATGTAAAGCTGATGTTAGTATAGTGAGTAAGATTAAGAAAGGATCACTTAGGTGATTTGGTCATATGGAAAGGATGAATGAGGAGAGAATGGTAAGAAAGATATATGACGTAAGTGTTGATGGAACCAGAAATAGAGGACGTCCGCGGAAGACTTGGCACGACCAGGTAAACCAGATAATGGAGGATGGTTCTGTTAGAAACCTCAATAATCGGCGAGCTTGTATGACAAGATGTATGAATGTGGATGAGGCGAGAATTGTGTGTCAGGACAGAAGAGTGTGGCGCTCTATCCTCTGTGCCTACCTCCACGGGGAAACGGCGTGATGGTAAGTAAGTAAGTAAAAATTCGATAGATGTGGTAGCATGGGTAAATAGGTGAACGTTAGATTGTGTAAAGGGATCACTTAAGCCAGCCGATGACATGCCGTAAACCCTCTAATGCCCAAGTCTTACATACATTCTCATATAAAAATTATAGCTTCATCTCTGTGAGACATCTTAATCATAAATTTATTTCTTAAGTAATAATTTTTTTTTTTTAAAATAGATTCTGTTAAAGAAATAATAACATATGTTTTTGATTAGTTATTAACATCCTGAAGAAGAAAATGATATTTTTCGAAACCGGTAGATATATTTTAATTCAATAATTGGTTAATAAAACAAAGATAATAAATCAAAATAATAGATTTTAACCAAAATTTAATTTTGACAATCTTAAAAATATAATTAAAAATGATCTAACTACAATTGTGTGATTTTAATAATTGAGTACAGAGAGTGCAGTAAAGTGAAGTGAATAAAAGAGGGAACGTTCAGGGAATCACTCCACGTAACGATCATCGATTCCGATTGGGTATATATAATATTTCTTCAGACGTGTCACGCCAAGCGTAATAAGGGGCCAGGTGCAATGCACATGAGAATATGTAAAGACGTCCCAACAAGAGCGGGAAATTTAAATTTGGCGTCATTTATGCTGTTGTGCTTTGACAATCAAACCATTATGACAGTTCGATGGTAGATAGTCCGCTATTATTAAAAATGGATCCCTATTCGACACAACAACGCATTATTATTGTTGAACATTAACAACAAGTGACGGTGAGTTTTCCCATTGTGAGGCCCATTTTCAAGTACTCATGGCTTCGTAAACAAGTAAAATTGTCGCATTTAGAGTGACGAAAATGAAGGAAATACATTTCAAACTTGTCACTGTTTGGTATGGATTTGGGGCTGAAGGCATCATTGGAACATTTTTCTTCGAAGACGTTGCCGGAAATGCACAAACAGTCAATGGCGAACGGTATCGAGGCATGATAACCTAGTTTTTTGTATCTAAAATGGATGGTATAGATCTCGAAGATACTTGGTTCCAATGGAACGATGCGACTTGCCATAATGGCATTATTGCACGAGACATTCCCTGGTCGTGTAATCTCCCGACTGACCGTCTGGATCATGCGATTTAACACCTATGGACTTCTTTCTCTAGGGTTTTTTGAAGTAAAAAGCTTATGTCAATAAGCCCATGACCACCCATGCCATGAAAAAGAAGACTAGACCCTGGATCACTGAAATCCAGCCACAGTTATGCCAAACCGTGATTCAAAATTTCGTCAAAAGAACACAAATATGCCAGCAAAGCCGAGGAGGGTATTTATCAGATGTGTTATTCCATACATAATTCCCACGTATCTACTTTATGATTTAATCAAAATTTCGGTATTTTTTCGAAAAAAAAGTATTCAATTTAAAATTAAAATTTTCCATTCTTGTTGGGACATCTTTACAAGCGTACAAGAGTGTAGCTTTCTGTGGGGTTTAATGAAGTTCTCTCCCTCCAAATTTTTTATTAGGATCAAGCCACCAAAGTATAAAGTAAGGGCCAGGGACAATTTCATTTGGATTGATTGTGGTTCTTCTTCTTCTCCATCTACTCACTGCTGAATGTCGTGATCTCTTGAAGTATCTGGCATCCGGTTCACAATACGTCTCTATTCCTCCCGGTCTTGAGTTATGTTAACATAACATAAATAGGTGCCGACAACTGCTGAAAAATTTCGGTCAGTTTTTAGGCTCCTATCTAGTAATTATTAAAAATATAATACACCATATAAATATATGGTGTAAATTATTTTAAATACTATAAAATTCTTTTGGTATCCTTTCTGACATTTTAAATATGAGCGACGGCACCTAGCGCTACTACACCGACTTGAGTGGCTGCGGTCGGTAGGAGAGAAGGTTGGATGAAGAAGGGGAAAGGACTTCCGTGCGAGTGCGCGGCGTGAGTGGAGCGTCGGGCGGTGTCTCGCCGGGCCGAATGACGAAAATGACATCGCAGATAAAAATGACAGGCGCGGTGGATTCAAGAGAGTCGAGTTTTGGTCCACCAAATCCGTCCGTCTAAGAATCTCTTAGCTGGAACTAGCGTGGAGACTAGAGCGTGTTGAAATGGCGATGCTTGGAACTTCTCGGAAGGTGAGGAGAATTTTGGTACGGCCGCCGTGACGCTCAGAAGCATGGCGGCTACACATCACTCCTGGTAATCTAGTACAAATCGGCCCTCCCCAAACTTGTAAATAACTTGTGACAAATGAATAACTAAAAGTGTCCTCCACTATTTGGACAAATGGATGGTGAAAGAAATCAGAACTCAAATCGTGCGTCTCTGTCGGGCAAACTCTTGTTCATGGAAATTATATTGTTTTTCACGTGATACAGTGTTTTGCATTATTTTGACCATTCCCATCCATCTGAGTCAGTTATACCGACATCACACATATCGACATACCCACAGACTGAACTTAGCTGATGGCATAATGCGCTGGCATTAGATCCACCGGTATCAACGCGTAACGTAACACCTTATTTTAATTAAATAATTTAATGTTTTTATACTTTTTTGGATATTTTTTGGCTGTTTTGAAAACAATATATTTAATAATCAATGCAACAATATTCATTTGTGTAAGGCGCACATTTTTGTTGGAACCTTTTATAATTAATTTAGAAAATGTATGGTCTTTATATAGAAATATTTCGAGATTCTGTATACTAAAGATAATTCTATTTTGAAACATGTTAAATAGGGTTCCACCGTTATATTTTTTTGGTGATAATTACAATATATTTAGAGATTTTCTTTTAAAGAAATGATTTAATTAATTGAAAGCACGTATCGCTGTAGTTTCTGTAAAAGATTTGAAAACTTTACACTAAACTGACTTTCCAAAAAGAAACCACGTTGATCAAGTCCTACCGCCTCTTAACTCCATTATTTATTTTATCTAACGTGCGAGAGACCTTATTTTTGTTTACTTTTTCTAAACTGTACCTGTGTTCACGAACTATTCGAGACTTATTGTTTCTTCTGGCAACATGTCCAAAGTAAGTATAAATTCTTTTTCTGCATGTTGTTGAAAATCTTTATGCACTCCTTTTTTTTAGAGATAATAGAGGCATTTGTGCATCTTGCTGTCTACGGGATACAGATCATCCACCTCCAGCACCTTATCTCGAAGGCATCCCACGTATTCATAGTGGAATTATGCCTTTAGGTCTCTGCAGAACATAATCTTGCTCTTATGGGTAGCATGGGCCTTTATTATCTCTTGCGTTTAGAATCACTTTAGATTCCGGTTATGGCATAGGTGAACGATGCTGAAAGCACTCCGGATCGTTAATTTGTTTAATGATTACCACGAGCAGTCTGCGTGAACGGGAAGTCGATGAAAATATTTGAAGTCACATTGACCTACACGTGACATTTTAAATTTAATTTCGTGATTTGCATTAGATCCCGTCTGGAGAAAAATATTGAATACATTTAAAATAAAAAAGTAATTGACCTTTGAAACCTGACTTTGGACAAAAACATTATTTTATAAGTGTATACTATAATGTTTGCCATTTTTTTAACCTTGCCAATCAATTATATAAAACGCACAGATTATTGAACAAGCATGGGAAATATTATTTATAAAAAAATATATTAAGATATTAAAAACATAAACACGAAAAAAAAACTATTTTACACAGGAACCATTCTTACTTTTAATGTATTGTTAAAAGAAAATACATATACAAAAAAAAAATAACAGCAAGAAAATTAACAGTTAAGAAATGTAGAAAAAGTAAAGAAGAATTGTATTTATCTTATATAGCGAAAATAAATTTTGCGTATGAAATTTAATTAAAATATACAAAAACAAGAGATAAAAACGATAGTTTGCTTGATTATAAACAACGTAAAGGAATATTTATAAAGAAACTGAAAAAATATATAATGCAGAAAGCGAAGAAAAATAAAAAGATACCAATTTCTAGTAAATTATATTAAAAAAATAGTAACAAAAATCTCAAATTAGTTCTTCCGATCTGCCAGTTAAAAACAAATACGTCAGATTTTTTTAACTAAAGATATGGAGATTATAGACGTACTAATAACACTGATCAATTAATATTTTAAAGAAATAATAAATATCTCATAGAGATGAAGCTATTTTTTATTATATTTAATGGAAAATATATGGAAGTGTGGGTTAAGCCAGCCGAAGACAGGTCGTAAGTCTTGTAATTGAGTAGCTTTTTGGTGTAGTGGTTAAGACGCTGGCCTAGTGATCTAGTGGTCGGGGGTTCGAGCATCGTTCAAAGACAAATTAGTCCTATTTTCATACGTACAAGCGTTTAGCTTAGTCAGAAAATAGTAAGAATATTGATGTGACATGTATTTCGTGTACGCATCTCTATTTAAAAAAAAAATCGTCTCTATGAGATATCTATTATTACTTTAATAACAGTAATATTTGTAGGTGAAAATCCAGTAGTTGTGTGTTCTTGGATATATTCATATTTTATTAAACAAATTATTAACCTTTTAACTGCCAATTCTATTTGAAATGGAATACACAACATAAAGCAAGACTTGGCTTTAACTCTTTATAAGTCAAAGGCCGAAATTGGTTAATATATTAACCAGTCGCGTTAAGGCTTAAATTTCTAATACCACCCAAAGTAAAGTTAACCTTAGTAACTCAATACACTGTCAAGAATGTTCTTTGGTTAATAAATTGATCCAGCGGCGTGAAGTTTGCGTTGTGTCCTGAAAATAAACATGCTTTTTAAAATATGATAGTTCAAATCATATTTCAAAATAATTAATTTGCCCTATATAGGGTTATCGGTCTTTCCTTATCTATCAAAAGTTGGGACCTGTCGTTCACAGATAGCAAAATAATTTCAAAATATGACTTTAATCTCTACAATTTTGCAAGATCCAAAAGTGCTTACTAACACGCTCATGGCATTTAAAAGGTTAATAAAGACCGAATAAAATGTATAGAGGAAATTATTATTTTCTTTTTTTTATAATTTTATATTTTCTTTTTAGCTACAGCACTCAAATATATATTGATGCATATTTAATTAGATGTTTTTATTTGTCTTTATATTTTATTCACGATAATTTAAAATTATTTTTATTCAACTTCATTTATTGAAAATGACTTTACTGTTTCTTGTCTTGTTGCACCTTAAACGTGTTACAAGATTTTCATCTCTGGCTTTTGAAAATGGCTGAGTTTAACAAAGATAAAATAAAACATTTTCATTATTTTAACTTTCCTGTATTTTGATATAGGTACTTATTGTGATGAGCTCCTTAGTAAAATATTTATATTTATTAAGATTTTTTTGATATGTTAGGAAACTGGAAAATAAACTGTTGGTTTTAATAATAAATAAAATCATTAATAATTAAAACAGCTATATTACGGAGTACAAATAAAACAAAAAAATGTTCATTGCTATGGAGTCAACCGAGGCGAATCGAAACACTTTAAGTTTGAGGGTGTAAAAATGATAACTATTCATTTATAAACTTAATTTTTATTATAAATTCGTAAGTAGGATACATTACCTAATAATAATATCTATTTATAATACAATCAAACTCAAATGTTATTTTTGTAGTAACAAAAAACATAAAAGTGCGAAATATTCGATGCGCCTCGATTTGTGAGGCGAAATGGATCACGTTCTTTTATTGACGAGGGTCGCCTGCACTAGACGAAGAGTTGAAACAATATAATATTTATAGCATAGGATACGAGAGAGAGGGATGAAGTAATGTGAACAAGTTCGTTTCTGTCGCGATGTTTCAAGTATGGATTGCTTCCTTATTTAAATCCGATTCGCCCTGCTATCCGATTCACCTCGGTGTACCCTACTTATGGCGAGAATGAAAAGTGTAACACGAAATCTGCTCTCGGTGCCGTTGGTAAAGTTACGCCACTGATTAAATTTGTATCTAAAAGCATGTTTATTCATCTGACCTACTAACTGCTTACGACATGCGATGTGAAAAAAAAAAATAAACCAATGTTTTATTAATGAATTTAAAAAGTAGGTACTCTAATACCTATGTATTTCTTTGCTTTTGTATACTCGCTATACTGTATTTTATCAAATAGTGTTGTCTATTTAATCATAAATAAATTAAACCTAGCTCTTGAATTCATAATCGGCTATTTCTCGTGCTCGAGGAAGACTATCCTTCATGTCAGTCCACAAGCTCTAGTTGCGGACTGACTCCTATATCATATTTCCTCTTCAGTGAAGCAGCAGTGAGAGGGATCGCTACTTACCCAGGACTATTTTAAGAGCTAAAGCTCCCATATTGATCCTTCTCATTTACTACCAGGTTATCATTTTTTAAGTTACTCAGGCTACCGTGCAGCATCGTCTAGCGCAAGGCTATTGGGTGGCAACGCACTGTAGCCAAATTAAAATTCCTCTCACTGACCCCGGTACAATATTTGAAAACATACAAAAGGCAATATATGCAAGGAATATTTTTTCCTTTGTAATGTTTATAACCTAAACAACTTATGAAAAAGAATTATAAGGTTGATAATTAAAAAAAAACAAACTTAATTTTCTTTAAAATAAAAAATAATATAAAAATTATTACGAAGGTTATTGTTCTTCCTGAATTATTTAAAATAAGCGCCTATTTAAAATGATCAAAGTATACAGGCTCCATTATATTACATTATTATAAAATATACAATACAGACGAAGTAAAAATATTATTGTTTAGAAGAAAACGCTTTAGACAAATACCTAATGTACAGGATGTCCTGAATATCCATTTTTTTCCAGTTCCTAAATTGGCAATAAACGTAGAAGTTTTCAAGTTAATGGAAACTTAGATAAATATACTTTTTTTTTACACCGCAGTGCTTTAAACTTTGTTGAAATATGTTAAATGGTCCGAATTCACATTTTTCTAAGCAATACTGATTATTTTTAAAAACAGTGACAAACATTTCATACGAAAACTTATCAGAACAGAAAGTGATATTTTCTTAACGTTTGGAAATGACATTAAAAAAAGTTGTTCCGAGTATTTTTATGCTGACATCCTCCAGAAACGAAACTCTACGATAAACGTTTTATCGAATTACGTTATAACAGTCTTCTCACTTATCAAACGTCCCAAAACCGTCCTCCTTTAGAGGTTAAGTTCTACCCCAGCTAGCCATTGCGGTATTAAAAATATATACAATAACAATACATACATCCCATTTTTACGCCCATAAGGCATAATTCATGACGGAAAAGTAAGGGGGCCAAGTGGACCCGGTACTCTGTATGAAATTATATCAAAGTTAACGACAAAAAAGAAAAAACAACTGTTTTTAGGCTGGTTCGCCGGTTCACTCTTCTGGCGATGTCTATGCAGCGGTACGCAGAGTCCAGTCCGGATCAAGATTGTCATCCAGGATAACAGTTAGTAGCCAGGAAAATTCAGGTCCAATCCGAGACAGAAGCGAAGTCATGGAGAGGGAGAGAAGAAATAATACTAACGCGTTCACTCAAGGAGCGCGGCGGCGAGAATGAGCTTCTTCGGCCGCCGGAGGTTTATTTATACTCTGCGAGACGGGGTCGGCCACACCAAGCAGGCGCGGTCGCTTCATACATGCTTTGGATGCTCCGCATCCCTTGTGTTCTAAAGTCAAAAACCTTTGCTGCAACTAAATTCGTCCTGTTCTTTAGAGACCAGTTATAACACACACTAAGACACGGCCCCCGCACGGAGCGAGTCAAAACACATATACATTATCAAGAACATACATATACATACTGGCAACATTCTATCATTCGTTACGTATCCACAAAGTTTGAAAGTATTCGACTATTACGCTGGACTAATGGGAGCGGGCCTTCAGCCAATTTTAATATTGAATTGAATACAAATAAAAAATTAGCAGTTAATAATGGGTATAATACAGGTTTGATAGACACTAGTTTAAAAAATTAATTAAAAGAATATTGTTTACGCGCTTTATACTTCGATAGGTAGGCCTGATATAAAATTTTGAATATGTGTGTTCTATTTGTGTAGATTTGAAAAACAGAAAACAAAAGCGATGCTGCTTCTGGGAAAAGAGTTATTGTGATTCGGACGGACTTTTTACGGCGGCAATAATAAAACTTTTAGTATATATAATTTCGGATTAGCGGTTGTGTGAAGGTGTGAACGTGGCTGACCAGCATATTTGCGGACCATCAAGCTACAAGGATAGCGACGTCGGCCTTAACCAGCACAGGTTCGCAAAGGTTTGTGTAATTTGAATTTACATAGATTGAATAACTGTATTCATCATTACCAATAGAAAACCAGAACTAGCTATCGAAGTATTTACGGAAACATAATTTTGGTCCTCCGGGCGGATTGGGTTTTCGATAAAAGAAATTGGTAATTGTAAATTTAATTTTCGGTAAAATTTTTCCATAGCAACACGTTTTTGTTCGGTGAAAATTTTCCTTAGCAACACGTTGTTAATATAAATTTTGTTCGGTTTTCCATAGCAACACATTGTTTATATAGATTTCGTTTAAAAATGGCATTGACGGTATTACGGAATAAATTTAAAATTTCTTACGACTGGTTTAAAAACACGGATTTTACAATTAAAAATAAAAAACAGTCATCTACGGTAATTGGAACCCGGTTACGGATTTTGGAAAAGAAATATACGTCATTATGTCACACATACGAAGCAATTTTAAATGCTACTAATGATAAAGAGGTGATCATTTATCACGATGAGTTATTTAGAGAAGCGGAAGAGATATATAATGAATTAGATGCGATTTCCGCGGTATATCCGGCCTCAGACGGTACGCATATGCCCACTCAGAGTTCTCAAACATCACGGCTTCCAACGATAACTATAAATGTTTTTGATGGGGAAATATATTCTTGGTCCAGTTTTTTAAGTTTATTTAATTCATTAATATTGTCTCGGAAAGATATATCAAAAACGGAAAAGTTTCATTATCTGTTTACAAATGTAATCAATGAACCGCGCTCATTGCTTCAACACCTCCCATCTGTTGATGGATCGTTAGACATAGCATTGGAAATTTTGAAAGCCAGATACGAAAATAAAAGGTTGTTGGCGGATTCATATATATCTCGAATCTTACATTTGCCGGTCTCGACTGCCACTTCTGGACTTCGAATCGAGGTTTTAAATCCTCTACTTGAATCGACTCGGGCACTGAGCAATCTAGGTTTACCTATCGATAGTTGGAGTTATTTATTACTACATATTAGCCTAACAAAGCTGCCTTTAGATATAAAGATGAGGTTTGAACAAATGTATGGCGGAAGTACGTCTATCTTACCTACATACAATCAGCTGATGGATTTTTTGCAAAATGAATGTAGATTAATTGACACGGCTTCGATGGAACGCGTTAATATTTCAAGAAATTCCGTCCCACATGCTCACATGGATTCACTCGAAGATCGGAAACAGAAAGCGGTTAACACGGTTCAAAATGCTCAAGTTATGAAAAGAGATCGCAACGGTGCCAGTAAAGTGTGTTTATATTGTTGCTATTCGGGGCATGACATCGACGAGTGCCGAAAATTCGGTAGCATATCCAATGTCAACCGTAAAGATTGGGTGACAACAAACAAATTATGCTTTAGATGCTTCGGGAAGCATACGGCTGCGAACTGTACTCGTAACAAACAATGTACTCGATGCGGTAACTTCGGACACCACGAACGAATATGCATAGATGGCATTTTTATGAAAAAAAATAGACGCGTTTCTCCTTCCCCTCGACGCTCTATTTCACCCGGCAGAAATTTACGTACGGATCGCGGACGGTATGATAATTCAGATTCGCCATCAGCGCAATCTCATCTGCAAAATGGCTATTCTGCATAGCAATCAACAAAGAATAATGTCGCAATGTTGCCTAAGTTATCGGACAATGTAATCTTACCCACGGTTATTGTTGAAATAAAATCGGCGCAGAATAATTTTGTACGTGCGCGAGCCCTGTTAGACCTCGGATTACAAGTAACAATAATCAGAAGCGACTCGGTAACAACTTTAGGACTGAAACGGCATTATTCTTTTACATCTTTAGTGGGTGTTGGCGGATTACGGTCGTGCGACAGTTGTCAAATTGTCATAATTCATGTTAAACCAGAAAAATTGGATCACCCAATATTATCGGTTAAGGCGGTAGTATTAAAAAAGCCAACCACATATTTGGTACGTCAACCGGGACCTTCTTGCGGCAAATTTAAACTTTCGGACGGCGGTTTCTCTCCGCGGGCGGAGATCGACATTATCTTCGGTTGTGACATTTTGGAACAAATAATTACGGGAGAAAAAATTGATTTAGGTATGGGCGGACCCTATGCGCTGGGTACCATATTTAACTTCTCACTTTTCGGGCCTAATCAGACTGCAATTTTAGACAATCCGGTGTCAGATTGTGAGTCTGATCATTTTTCGGGCATTTCTCTGCCAGAGGCGGTGGAGAGATTTTGGCGTTCGGAGGAACCACCAAAAATTACGGTATCAAACCCAGTGGACGAGGAATGTGAACGGCTATTCACGTCAACCACGTCACGTGGAACGGATGATGGCAAATACGTGGTTCGGCTTCCACTTTTATTTGACCATCAGCGGTTAGGAAATTCTAAGCAAACGGCTTTGAAGCGATTCATGGCTCTAGAACGACGGATGCATCGTCAGCCTGAATTTGGTAAAAAGTATGTACAATTTATGACGGAATATATTAAACTCGGACACATGACGGTTTCTAATTTCAATGTGAATTCGGATAAAGAACACTACTTTCTTGCACATCACGGTGTTTTCAAAAAATCGGGAGATATTAATAAGATTCGGGTAGTTTTTGATGGTAGTGTACCGACTAGTACCGGAGTTTCTCTGAATGATTGCTTGCACTCGGGCGAGCGACTTCAGAATGATATCACGGAGATAATTATTAATTTTAGGTGGCCGCGCTTTGTTTTCACAACGGATGTGAAAATGATGTTTCGACAAACCTGGATTCACCATGAAGATCGCCAGTACCAGTTGATATACTGGAGGTCGTCTCCGTCAGAACCTTTACGCATATATGAATTAACGACTAATACTTATGGTCTAAAATCAAGTCCATTCGTAGCAATACGTTGTCTCCATCAATTGGCTTACGATGAGAGAGAGAAAACTCGGGCGGCTCAGATTTTATTGAAATCGAGTTATGTCGATGACTTAAACGGTGGCGCTGACACCTTGAATGAAGCTCGTGAACTAAGAGATGAGCTGGTGGAACTCATGAGTTCGGCAGGTTATGAGTTGCGCAAATGGTCATCAAACGTATCGGAATTAGTAGATTGCTTTCCCTCGGATCACTTAGAAACACCGCGGACCTTCGATGGGATCGACGGTTCCGGTTTTATAAAAGTTTTGGGTATTCAATGGAATCCCGATTCGGATAATTTCACTTATCGGGTAAATTTAAATTCAGAAAATACGGTAACTCGGCGGAGTATTTTGTCCATGGTGGCTAGATTATATGACCCACTCGGTTGGATTTGCCCGGTTGTTTTTAAAACAAAACTTTTATTACAATCACTGCTAACCAGCTGTGATAACTCACGGAAGGTGGACTGGGATGCTCCAGTACCTGCTAAAATTATTTTGGAATTTCGAGAAATATTGTTGGATTTGCCTAACATACAGAGGTTATCTATACCTAGGTGTTTGAAACCGGATGGACAAGCGCGTTATACGCTCCATGGTTTTTGCGACGGCTCTTCGTTAGGTTACGCCGCTGCGGTATATATTCGGTCGGAACAGAATGACGGCAGCGTTCTCGTACGGTTACTCATTGCCAAGTCCAGGGTAGCTCCATTGAAAACAAAGCAAACCATTCCCAAGATAGAGTTGAATGGTGCTGCGCTTTTAACTGTACTTCTCAATCATGCTGTTTCCTCGATGAAGGACAACATTGCATTTGAGGAAGTAGCAGGTTGGTGCGACAGTACTGTTGTGCTGGCGTGGATTAAGACTCCTCCCCACAAATTGCAGGTCTTTGAAGGCAATCGAGTGAGTCAAATAATTTCGTCAAGGGTTCAGATTAACTGGAGACACGTTCCTGGTGAAATGAATTGTGCAGATGTGGCATCACGCGGGGCGACTGCGGCGGAATTATTACACCACGAACTGTGGTGGGGTTCACAGTGGCTGTGTCAACCGGCCCACCGGTGGCCGAATGCCTGTCCGGATATTCCTACGGAAATGTTGCCCGGATTGAAGACTACACCTAAGGTGGTTAATATCGGTGTTTTAGATTCGGAGTTTAATTTATTGGAACGATACAGCTCTTTTAATAAATTATTAAATGTTACTGGTTACCTATTATGATTTGTAAATAACTGTAAAAATAAATCTTTTCGAAGAAATGGTTCACTCACGGTTGCCGAACGTAGGAATTCAATCTCACACTTAATTCGGAGGGTACAACAAATACAAAAAAAGAGATATTGGCTTTAAATTCGATAAAACCAATTAAATCATCTATGCGGCGATTGAATTTATTTTTTGATAAGGACAATATACTTCGGATCGGCGGTCGAATAGGAGCTTCGGAGCTACCGTATGAAGCGCGACATCAGATTTTATTGCCAAGAAAAGGTCGGTTCACGGAATTATTGGTAACACATTATCATAAGATCCATTGTCATGTCGGGGCAAATACACTTTCGGCAATATTGTCTCGCTCTTATTGGATTGTTTCGGCTCGGCGCGTTACTCGACACATTGCATTTCGATGTGTGCAATGTTATCGGTCGAGAGCTCGTCCAACGCAACCCTATATGGCGGACTTGCCACCTGATCGGGTCAGAGGTGTGCGTCCATTTCTCGGGGTAGGTACAGATTTTGCCGGCCCATTTAATATTAAAACGAGTACCTTACGGAATTCCAAAATTAAAAAATGTTATTTGTGTATTTTTGTTTGTCTATCTACGAAGGCTGTCCACTTAGAAATTGTAACGGATTTATCGGTTGAGGCCTTTGTTGCAACTTTGATACGATTTGTTTCACGGAGAGGACTTCCGTCTCTAGTGAGATCAGATTGTGGAACTAATTATGTAGGAACGGACAAATACCTAAAGGAACTTTATGCATTCCTTAGAACTGATCGGTCGGATATAGAATGGAAACTGGCTCATGAAAATATCACATGGCTGTTTAACGCTCCTTCGAGTCCAAATCACGGTGGATTGTTTGAGGCAGCGGTCAAATCCGCCAAAACTCATGTTCGGCGCGTGCTTGGCGAGACTCGGCTCACTTTTGAGGAGCTCACCACGTTCTTTACCAAGGTGGAAGCGGTGATGAACTCACGACCGTTGTGCCCTCTGAGTACGGATTCCTCGGATCTCGAAATATTGACTCCGGGACATTTTTTGATAGGTCAACCGTTGGTGGCGCTACCTGAATATCCTTACTCAGACATTAAACATAATCGGTTGTCCCGCTACCAACACATTCAAAAAATGTCTCAACATTTTTGGCAAAGATGGAGGACAGAATATCTCCATACTTTGCAACAACGATATAAGTGGACCTCGGTAACGGCGCCTCCCAAGCAAGATGATCTAGTGTTGATTAAGGAAGACAATTTATCTCCTTTGCAATGGCGACGTGGGCGATTGGTCAAATTATTACCTGGCAGGGATGGAGTAGTTCGGGTCGCAGAAGTTAAAACGCAAAATGGTGTCCTGCTGAGGCCTATTTCAAAATTGTGCAAGTTACCTTTGGATAATTAGTAACCAAGGCAGGCATGGTTAGGGGGCGGGATGTTTACGCGCTGTATACTTCGATAGGTAGGCCTGATATAAAATTTTGAATATGTGTGTTCTATTTGTGTAGATTTTAAAAACAGAAAACAAAAGCGATGCTGCTTCTGGGAAAAGAGTTATTGTAATTCGGACGGACTTTTTACGGCGGCAATAACAAAACTTTTAGTATATATAATTTCGGATTAGCGGTTGTGTGAAGGTGTGAACGTGGCTGACCAGCATATTTGCGGACTATCAAGCTACAAGGATAGCGACGTCGGCCTTAACCAGCACAGGTTCGCAAAGGTTTGTGTAATTTGAATTTACATAGATTGAATAACTGTATTCATCATTACCAATAGAAAACCAGAACTAGCTATCGAAGTATTTACGGAAACAAATATAATAATCAATTTTTATATAAATCATACATAAAACATAATGATAACAATGATTATTGGCGTAGGCTTTTATACATAAATAACTTTTCGAATCAAATATCTAAACACCTACTACGAAACATTAAACCAGCATTTTATACAAATAATAATATAGGAAATTTACTCATAAATTCTAAAGACAAAGTAGATAAATTTAACAATTGTAGTATCTATAAACTTAGTTGCAAGGATTATGCTGCATTTTATATTGATAAAATGGGTAGAAATTTTAATATAAGAGTAAAGGAGCAATTGAGATCTTTGAACAATAGTAGGTTTTCAGAATTTGCTAATCATTTGATAGAAAATGGTCATGGTTTGGTATATTCAATTTTCCGTATAAACGGTGTTGGTCACAAACTAAATAATTTGGAATCGTTGGAGATAAATAAAGCGTGTAAAACTAATCCAAAAATTATAAACAACCAACTAAATTTAACTACGAGTCTCATTCTAAATTTTTTCCTAAAAATTATTCTAGTAAATTTGTATAAGTAATAATTTGAGTTAGGCGCTAAATTTATTTTTTAAATAATTGTTTTTTTAAAAATAGATTCTGGTAAAGAAACAATAATATATGTTTTTAGTTAGTATTGATATCTTGAAGAAGAAAATGGTATTTTTCGAAACCGGTAGATGTATTTAAACTCAATTAAGTGGTTAATAAAACAAAGTTAACAAATAAAAATATGAATTTTAACCGCGAAGTTAATTTTGCTAATTTCAAAAGTATTATACTTATCTTATATTTTATTTTCAACATCATCAGTACAGGATGCCTCATAACTTTTTTTGAAAGATTTTGGAGCTGTCGAGTATCGATCCCGCTATCTTTCACATGCTAAGTTAGTACTTTGTCATTTTAGCTACTCCTCTAATAAACTATTGTGTCAAAATGTAAAATTAAAATTTTATTTTAATGATATTGAATTTAATTTGTAAATTACTTATAAACTTTGAAACAGTTTTAATAATTAAAAAAAGTTTGTAAACCTTTATTTTCATGTCTCATTCATATCTATCGGTAGTGAAATGATTAGCAACCCTATCTATAAGATTACATTAGGTGGATTTTTATTTTTATTTTATTTATTTACTGGATTAATATTTTAAAAATCTTCGAATAAGAAAAACATATTTTATACAGGGGTGGTATGATAAATGTGTCCGAGACGTGTAACATATTTTTCCTTTTATTTTTATTTTCTCTTTTAAATGTAACTATTAGTATTAAAGCAGTATATATAAGTAAACCAGAGTTTAAAATCCGCCCTGGGATAAGAGCGAGAGATGTATACACTAATTTAAAAAAATACCCACTTACATACAGTGCTGCAGTACTACAGTTTTACATTTAAAAAAAAATTAATTGGATTTGTTTTTTATTTAAAAAATGTATGTTCAGGACAAAAAGATAATTAGTTTAATTCGTGCATTACAAATAATATTGACACTTACTATAATGTATTAAAAAAATAAAAATAAAGATAATTAATTATGAGACCTCATGAGACTGAGGACCTCTATCCTCGAACTTTATACCATTCCACAATATAATGTATAAAATAATTAAATTTGTATTGTAAAATATTTGGCGCGTCTTTTCGAATCAGCTGCAATCGTTGTTATTGACACAATTCCGCATCCAAGTTCCCCTCCATATATTTCCTCATGATTGTCTTGTCAGTGTGAATTGTGACCTTTTTTCGATTTGTTCGATCATGACATCTCTATAATATTGGCGGTGTAGACTTTTTAGCTTCAGTGTACCAGTACTGTATTTTATGACATCGCCGTATTCAATTGGGATCGGAGATCAGCTTATCCGCGTGCCATTGTGTGATCTTGACGGCGACTGCGGCGATTACGGAGACGTCATATAAGTAAGGCGACCAGTTCTTCCGAATCCCGGTTCCCGAGATCACTGGTCCTTCGACTAGAACCCCTATCCCCTCACCAACCTCCCTACTTCCTCCCATACCTTGCGGTGATTCCGATTTACGACCGGAATTCTCATATTCCATTCCGCGGGACGCACGACTCGGAGTTCGCATAATTTGTTCATTTAGATCCTTTCGATCCGGATTAACAGTTCGAATTTGCTGACATTTTTCATTATCGGTATTACAGAAATATTAATGAGAAAAACACACTGCACATACCGAAAAGGCATTTTTTAAAATTCAACTTTATTACATACATTGTTAAATCCAGCCCGGGTCACGTGTCACTAGTTAACCTTACTACGGTACTTACTCTGCGCAGGTTAACGCCTAGTCATAGCTGTGGCCACTGCTTTCTTTTGTCTGCAGGGAAATGGAGAATGCTCAAATACGAAACGAATTATTAACATAAAAGATTATAAATCAAATTATAAATATCTCATAGAGACGGAGTTATTTATTTTATATTATATGGAAAAGTATGGAAGAATGGGTAATTACAGGGCTAACGACCTGTCTTCGGGTGACTTAAGTAATCACTTTACACAATGCAACGTTCACCATTCCATTTAAATTTTCAGGCGTATTCTAGTATAATGTGTTAATCATTTGTCGTTAATCTTTAGTCTTGCCCCGGCTGACATATTTTCATTAAAAATTATCGCATTCAAAGCGGCTTCCTTTTAATATCTTTGTCAGCCCGTATATACTTCCCAAATACACAAACTCATTTACTTGTTCCAAACATTTCTTTGGAATGGATGGACTTTCAATGAGACTTTGATCTTTGAGAGTTACTAAAGGTATGTGTTGTGACGTTATAAATTTGAGCCACGTACGAAATTGCTCCGTCACTTATTTTTTTGTCAAACATCTTGTAATTCACTAATAATTACCCTTAAGTTGATATCACATTCGGTTTCGAGGTTATAAAAACGGTTGCATCTATGGTTCATTTTCAAAACCATCGATGAAGGTGTAAGACTAAAATGTAGCTATGTGCGATTCACTATAACCAAAGGGTAAGTATTCATTATTGCTCAATTACTAGTTCATAATCTACTATAAATTTGTTAATCTAATCGCATGGTAAATAATCTTTTCAGGGAACAAGATGTATCCCTCTGGTTTATACCTTTGGTACATACCTCTGGATTACGCCTCTGGTTTATGCCTTTGGTTTCTAATGCATACTTTTGGTGTTTGCCTTTCGTTTATGACCTTTAATTACTACCTTTGGATATCGCCCGTGAGTTAGTCGCTTCTCCGTATGCGACATTTTTTATTATGATGATTAATATTCGACAAAGTTCTTTACGAATCCAATCGCGTTGGCTTGGATGTTGCGGGCCAAACATGATGTGGAGACAAGACGACACGAAAATCGTGGTTTAATTCGCGAAACTTACCGTGCACTACGTCCATTTTACGGTAGACATAATCGTCCATCCGAGCAAGTAATTCGAATTACGAAAAAATACTAACATACACTAAAAACACCCTTTAGAGGACAAAATGACATTTTAGTTAACAGTTTAGAGCAGCGTAAAATTTCACTACCGCTTATCAGTTAAATTATATTTTTGCTTGTGGAAATATATATCTTCCGGTGAAAATGTATTCGGATATGATGTCACTAAAACGCAAGTGAATATATAACATAAATACAAATTAAATGTATTAATTAGAAAAATATACATATAAAATTGATACGATATGAATTGAAAAAATTATGCTATTTTAGTTTGGGGAGGAGCAGCAAAAACAATATTAGAGTCGGCTAAAAGAGCACTGAAGACAATTCTTAGGGTAATAAATGGTCGTTCCTTTAGATACACTAATCATTCACTAGTTTTACAATACTCTCACTATATGCTTATATGACAATGCTGCATATATTCGGAGGCGGAGTCTACTCCGTCCCACACAATAAATTACGAGTATTATACATGTTTGCAATATCTTATGTTATATTATAATATATTCACCTCCGTTACAAAAATAACATGTATGTCAATAAAGTCTAATAATAAATCAAGTTTTCTAATTAATACATTTAATTAGTATTTAAAATATCACAGTTCTGAATAATTACGATTTCATAATAATAATGTGTTCTCCTTAATAATACAAAATATCACTGATAATACGCATTCACTGTAACATATATACTAGACGAGTCATTTTAATCCGTACGCAAGACATGGTTGACGATTCACAAGTCGTTTCGAAGTGATCTTGTTATGCAGTTATGAGTTCTGTAGTCGAATCTCCGAGAGAAATCACGTGTCAAACAAGTTTCGCGCATTTGTATAAATTACAAATCCTGGGCATGTTTTCGTGCTAGGGTTGTGAACAGTAGTTATAAAATAATCCAGATTTTATTTATATTTTATATGTTATATAATAATGAACAGGTATATTAACTAATACAAAACTTACGGTTTCTTAGGAATTTCATTCAAATTCCATTAAATTTACAGGAATTCCATCAAAAATATTGGTGAAATTCCTTAGGAATGGATGGAATTCTTGAAACGATACTGGTTGCGAGTGCGCCGCGAAAACGGCTCGACGCACGCAGTATTCGTCCAACGATCGTCGGTGATGGACGCCGTGAAGCTGCGGTCATTTGCACTCTAGAGATCGCGGATACTCCCGAGATGAAACTTTTACATTCGTGTTATGTCAGAGTTATTCGGTGAATTAATAATATATCACGAAATATTTATTGTGTCCTGTAAACAGTGCATACGAAAATGTGTAATGTGATGCGTATTTTTTGTTAAAAAAAAGTTTTCGTCTTCATTAATATTTTCATTGTTTGTTCAATATTTAGTGCAGTGACTTGAATTCGTAATTATATTTTTACGAATATATTTGAATAAAAAATACTTATTAGGATACTTAATAACAAAAAGATACTCAACTATTTCGTGATTGCGCGAATAAAAGTTTAGATATTCAAAGATATTTAATTTAAAAACTTTATAGTGTTTTACCGTATTTTGTCTAGTACATTAAATCCAGTGTGTTTTAAAAAATATAATACTACTGAAAAACATCTAAAAAGGTAATTATGCTTTTTATATATATTTTTTATGGCGTGCATTTTTTATAAGACGCCTCTCCATGAAATATTAAAAAACTATCATTAATTGACAACGGCTACTTTGTGGTGTAACATGATCTTTTGAATTTTCACAACTAAACTTTGTATTACACATACGTTGAGCTATTGTCATAGTTATCACCTAATGGACTACAACGTGAGTGTAGTACAAAGTTAATATTTTGAATATTGTTTAAACTAAATATTGAAAGAATATCTAAATGTGCATTATTCTGGACGCTTCCTAGATTAGTCCGTGACTGTGAAGCTGCAGTTCTTATGAAGTAGAAGGGACCGTCCCGCTGTTTTCCCACTGGATTAGGCAGTGAAGATAAAACGTCACCCTCCTCTGTCCCGGCACGCCACTTTTATTAAATATCTCATGCACCTGATCGCGCCAGGTTTTACCCACTATAAAAATATTTTATTGACCATCCTATCATCGCTCATACGTTCCAAATGACCAAACCATTTTAACGAAGCTTTCTTAAATCTATTGACTGTGACACAAACAGATCTGAATTTGTTCCGACTTTGTTCATTCATCGCTATATAACGTGTATAGATTTTAAGGGCATGCGCCCGAGCGAAGCCATTTCCACTAGTAATGAGAAAAAATGCTACTCTTGATTCACTGGTGTGATTGTGATTGTGATTAATATTCGATAATATCAGTGATTGAAAACTGTGACTGTGATCACAATTTCACTACTAATGCGCATGCGCCGCACGATATCATAATAAACGAAATAAATAAAAAAACATAATTTAAAAAACTTATTTTAGCATATTTATAATTTAATATCATCACAAACATAATGAAAGCCCTTAAAAAAAGCGAGTTTTTTTTCGGGTCAAATGTGTAAAACGTTTTGACAGAATCTACTAGATGGCACTTATCACGAATTATAACGTAATTCCTTCATGAATATTTTCATTTCTAATGCACATGCGCCGAATCACGGTTCACAACCAAATATAAATGAAATTAAAAAATGAATCACGAATCACGATATTCCCAGATATTCAATCACTGAGAGTGAATGTGACTCAAAGATGTCAGTGATTGACTCACAGTTCATGATTTACGCTACGGAGCAACTCTTCAAATCACTTGATTTGCCTAAAATTCATCAACTTTACTAGATATCTATAGATAGATAGATAGTGATCTAGAGATCACCAATTATTTTTTATCACTAACTGTAACGTATCATGATGTAGCTATTGTGTGATGCGCGCATGTTGGCAAGAGTGGAGGCGTGGAAGGGATAAAAGAACATCGCGCATGGGTGCGCGCTCTCTCGCACCAGAGTCGTGGATCGGGACACATCTATTACATTGTATTTGTAATTGTCAGATCCGTAATAAACTGTACTGTTGTTACGAGTTATCTTGACTACCTGAATCCTTTCACACAAGAAGTACAAGAAGTCATCATCATCAGACAGCCGTAATAATAGGTGCAAGGATATAACAATTTGCTTCTTACCAAGAAACTAATAAAAGGCCAGCACGTCTACTTTCTGTCGGTGGTCCAGAGATTGCTTGCTAGCATCTTGTTCATATGGAAAATTGCTCTCATTTACATCACTACGTTCACTATTCACCGTGTATTTAGAGACGCTTCATAAGGGAAACTTACATTTCGTAGGGTCAAAACTTGAATTACTTGTAGGACCCTATAAATTATTATCTAGTAAGTTTTTCTCTCTTTTTTTTTTCATTTTTTCAGTGCCGATAAATCGGCGTTTATTTTTAAAACAACATTCCTCTAAAGCTTGAATCAATATAAAAATCCTTAAAGTAACCGATACATCAGAAAGTTCAAGTATTAATACTACATTCCATATACATGCTAGCTTGTTAGCCGCCACCTACCTCGCTAGGTACATATAAAGTACTTGATCTCAGGTAGATAGCCATTAGGTTCCATTAGCTAGATTATAAGTTGGAAGTATGGTAACAAATTAAATAAAATAGTAAAAAACAGGTAGAGAATAAATAATATGAATAGATTTAAAAATTTGATACATGATAAAAAAATGTAAGAAGTAAAATAAAAGAAACAAGAAGGGATGTAAGGACAAGAAAGAATTACATAAAATGGTTTGATATATTAAAGGAACTCTTCCAGGTGACTTCTTCCAATTTTAAAAAGCCATTCCTTTATAAGTTCTATACATATGTATTATATATCTATTTTACTCTTTGAAAGTTTTGCACTCCTGTGTATGTATGTGTGCGTGTTACGTATACAGTTCACTGGGAAGGAAGGAAAGAATAAAATTTATATAATTTAATTATTTTTTTCTTTCCTCCTTCATTATTAACACCTCAATCAGATGAGATGTGATGAGAAATGTACCTTCATTCAATTCATAATAATTGTTTATTTTTGATATATATTTTAGCATTGTACTACATATACGTAGGCACTAGATATGTAATATATTTTCAATTAAATCTTTCAGGTAGGTACTGAATTGACAAGTTTTTTACCTACCTAACGGAACGTGAAAGGACTTTCTTTCATTTTCGAAAATTCTGAGTATTATGGCTTTTCGAACCTGTGAATTTCTAACGACTGACAAATGTACTGAAAAAAATGTGTCACCCTGGTAACGAATATAACGTATAAGTTTGGTATTTTTTACAATATTTTTTTGGGATTTTTTACACATGTTGTATATCACCTCATTGAAAGATTACCTATCTTTTTATTATTAAACACACTCTAAATAGGTAGGTACCTACTCGGGTTAGATTCATTTGAAAAAATGCAACGTCTAAAGAACAATATTTTTTCATATCCAGTCAAGTGACATAGTGCCTGACGACAATAGAATTATATTATTCGAAACGTGCGCGGGTGATGGCTTACAATTGCAGACCATTATTAAAAGCGTGACCGACGTAGAAACGTCTAGAATTATATTTAATATAATATTGCATGTATGAAATACACACAGAAATTATTAGGAGAGCACATTCTTATTATGAAGTTGTAATTATTCAGAACATAGATCTGTGATATTTTAAATATGAATTAAATATATTAATTAGAAAGATATACACATAAAATCAATTTTATCGAAAAATATTGTCACTGAGGTATAGTTGAATAATGCACCTTCCCCGGTTTGAAAAGAGATCCAGGTTCGAATAGCGGTGGCGCAACAGCAATATTTTTTGATAAAATTGATTTTATATGTATATCTTTCTAATTAATATACTTAATTCATATTTGAATCTTAGTTCTTCAGAAGCTTAAAGAAACAATATAACATATTAGGAGAACACATTCCTATTGTAAAGTTGTTATTATTCAGAACACAGCTCTGTGATATTTTAAATATGAATTAAATATATTAATTAGAAAGATATACACATAAAATCAATTTTATCGAAAAATATTGTTGTCGCTAAAAATATTGTCGCTGTAGCATAGTTGAATAATGCACCTTCCCCAGTTTGAAAAGAGATCCAGGTTCGAATCCCACTGGCGCAACAAAAATATTTTTCGATATGATTAATTTTATCTTTCTAATTAATATATTTAATTCATATTTTAATATACATAAATGTTTATATTAATATCTGTGTAGTTAATTGCAGTCTGATTTTCTGTTTTCGAAGTTCTCTTAAGACAAAAATGGCTTAGTGACTTTTAAATGATAATATGGTGTGGGGGTAGAGATCTTAGTTCTTCCCTTTCACTGGCTAGTCGGTGAAGAGCACAAGATCAACATATACCCGCCTTATTTTTGTCACATTCTGCCTTCATTCTAAACTAGGAAAAATTTATAGTAACATCTGGAGGCAGTAAATAAAAGATGTTATTAATTAGAAAAAGAAAGACATCTAATCAGAATGAAAAATAATAAATAAAAAAAATACAATAAAATAAATCCGCTTGGCGAATCCTCATCTCGTCGGGTTGGGCGCGAGTTCGACGTCCTTCCTTGACAACCAGATGTCTTGTCTCCATATCACGTTTGGCCCGATGGAACTGGAGGTCATAAATAAAAGATGTTATTCATTAGAAAAAGAAAAACATCTAATCAGAAAAAACACAATAACAAAAGAAATAAAATAAAATACAATCCACTTGACAAATCCTCATCTCGTCGGGTTGTCATCCTTCATGCATGTGACAACCAGATGTTAAAATTTGATGGATCCCAACTTCTTGGCTCCACATCATTATTGACCCTCAGCATTCAGGCCGACGCGACCGGATTCGTAAGCGGAATTTGTTGAAGATGATCACATCATAATAAAAAAACGTCGCCTACAGTGAGGTGACTAACTCCAAGGTAACATCCAAAGGTAGAAATTAAAGTCAAAGACCAGAGACCAAAGGTCAAATCCAGAGAGAAACATCTTGCTTCCTGTAAAGATTATTTACCATGTGATCAGATTAACAAATTAATAGTAAATTATGTACTAGCGATTGAATAATATAAAATATTTACCCCCTGGTTATAGTGGATCGTACACAGCTACATTTTAGTAGTGCCGGTCGCGGCTGTTCAACCGTCCAAATATGACAACTGCCTCGTTGATTTTGAAAACGAACCATAGATATAACCTTTTTTATAACCTCAGAAACCGAATGTGATACCAACTTAAGGGTAACTATTTGTGAATTTCAAGGTGTTTGACAAAAAAATAAGTAACGGGGCAATTTCGTATGTGACCTCAATTTATAAAGTCACAATGGTCATCATAAAATATGTTGAACATAAACCACATCCAAACTAGTTTTAGATCTGCGTCTTGATCAGCTTGACCTCCATGTTTCAATCGTTTTACATATATTAATAATCCTGAGGTAGCCTCGTAAAATCCATCACCACAGACACCTTTTTACCACTCAAACCATGAACAGTTGAAATAATTAATTAACTAACACGTCATCACACTCTTTTCCACGGGGTTAGGCAGATACAATGATGGCCTAAATTTTCTCTCCTGACAAATAACTTTCGTCCCATCCGCTTTCATACGATTTCTCGTGCGTGTTCGTCTATTGTTGGCGTTTCTAAGAGGATCATATTTTAAATTTTTTTTTACATAAATATTCTTACTATTTTTAATGTGTAGTGAAGATAAGACCAACTTACTGGTCTAAAATGAAAATCAGACCCCCGATTTTTTTCTATTTATTTCTTGGATGGCAGATTAGGAACATTACTTGAGTGAAAATTTCCATACAAATGTGATGTTTACTATAAATGATGTTTACAATATCTGTGTAAGAATTATGGCTCGGTCAAGAAAAAATTATAATTCCAGATGTTGTTATGTTGTTATTTAAATACCTGTAATTATTTAAAGCTGAATCATAAACATTGACCGCAAGGCTTTCGTTTATGATACTCGTTTTTTATTTGAATAATTTTGGTGATTTTAATGCCTTAAAATTTGTCTAAACTAGCAGGAAAACAATCAGCGACGGTAGTTGCGAGTAGCTATAATGGCTGCTACGCGGCTAAGGCTTCGATAGAATCTCTATTTCAATGCGTAAATCTCGTATTCTATTGCTTTAACAATAGTTCATTATGCATGGGTTATCCAACATTCTAACATAATCACTATATAGTCCCTATATTTCACTAGTTCTACAACACTTAAACTACATTTTTATTAATTAATTTTTTTATTTCTGTCAAATCTTAAATAACACCAAAACAGCGCGAAAAAATCTTGCTATTTTAACACAGACTTCAGTCTAGCAATGTAGCCAGGACAATGCTGTATATATCAGAGGTGGAGTCTGTTCCATACCACATAATAAACTATGAGTATTTAATGGCAATATAATTGTATCTTATGTTTATCATGTTATATTATATAATATAAAAATATGTTTGTCAATAATGTCTAAATAAATAAAGAAATCCTTATTATATTGCTTTAGATGAAATATAGATTCTACGAAAGTCCTGACCGCGCAGCGGTTATCAAGGGCTACAATAGCAACCCGCAAGTCCTAGCACCAAAAAGTTGGTTTTGCGTTCTGTATAGCTCTTTTTGGAATTGATCAAAAGGTGTTGTCACACATCAACTTTGAAATATATACATATCCATTTAAAAACATTTTTGAATAAACTGAGGTCATGTTTACATAAATGATTATTGAACAAACGTAAACATTACAGTAAACGTCGGTCCCGTATAAAAGTCGCGTTGCATTTGACAGCGTGACCATACATAAGACAGATGCTCAATATACTTGTCAGTCGTAAAAATTCGTAATAAAAAAGATGTACACTTCATTTCAAATTGAGTATATATTTACGTACTATTATTGAATATATAAAAGAGAAAACATTTAAGTAATCTTAACCCAGAGATATTAAAACACGCCAAAGTAGCGAATATGTCGAATTTCTTTTACTAGCAATGACACTTAGATGATTTTCAGTCCGATAACATACCCAGGAAGTAATAGATAAAAGATGGGAAAACGTTTTATTATTGCGGTTAAACCTTCAGGATAGAATTTAAGTAGTCATCGACAGTATGTAAAATATGTTTTCATCTGAATGTTGGTATTAACGATAATCATAATTGGTACCAGTGCGATAATGCGGTCCCAAAGTGCACCAGGTGTGATGTGTTCCGGAATGGTGGTACGTGTGAATTACCTGATAAGATAAATGTACATCAATCATTAGATACTGACGTTAACTCGCTTTGGTGTTTCTTTGCGGCTTCTTGTCAACGTAGTTGTGGGCGTACTAATATCTTCAATGCTGAGCGTCGTGGTTAATGTTCCCTTTCAAGTGTGCGGTGTGCGCGCGTACGAACAACAATATATATCGCGCACACAATCTTTATGAATACTGTGATGACCCTACACACGCCCGTAGACATGGCCGTGTAAGGGCTCACCTATCAAGGAATAATAACAGAGTTGTATACTATTCTACAAGACTCAGTACTAATTTTCTTTAAGTAATTGATTGAGTTTTTTTAAAAAATGTTTTCTATTTTGGGAACTGGGAATCTTGGAATTAGATCTTTTTTTAATATTACTTCAATGATCTCTGTATTGTTTTGACTTAGTTTATTATGTTATTATTTACTCCTCCCCACCCAATTATTCCATACTGGAGTAGTGAGTGAACAATAGCAAAATATAAATTTTTAAAGATATTTATACTTGAAATGTTTCTTAATCTTATGAATATATAAATACATTTTCTTATTCTCTTCACCAATTCGCTAATGCGGCTGTGCCATTTTAGATGTTAATCAATAATTACATCGAGATATTTGATTTCGTTTTTAGGGTTTAAGATTGTACATGAGTCGTTACTGGTAATTTTATTGCAGTTGTCGTTATGAATAGTAATTTTTATATTCGGCGACTTTTGATTAAAAAAGGAATGTAATAGGTTTTTTCGGAGTTTAAAGAAAGTAAATTACTGTCGAACCAGGATTTGAGTATGTTCATGATGTTATTTGCATGTTCGTTTATAATGTTCCAGTCTTGTCCGTCAACGATGATAGCAGTGTCGTCGGCTTATGATATAACTTTTCCGGTCAATTTTAGTTTAAAAATGTCATTGACATAAATTATAAAAAGAACGTGTCTTGTATTTTGAGATAAATTCAATTTTGAATCTATTATGAGTGCCAAATATTTTATTTCAGTCACTTTTTTCAGGCTTTCATCATGTATGATAATTGTTGATGTTATTGATATTCTTTTATATTCAATGTTCATGAATTTGGTTTTGTGTACGTTTAGTTTTGTTTTTTTTTAGCCATATTGCTATATTATATTATGCGCTGCGCTGCGTTGCACGGTCGCCTATTTAGCATAAAAAATGTCATCCTGGTGTTGAATGAGTAGGACCGATATAGGAGCTCTTAGTTATAAACGTTCCTGGGTTAGCGGTGGGTCCCTTCATTAGTTTGAAAATCGTGAGAAATTCTTCGGAGACCTCGATTCTTTGGAGGGTTTTGTTTGGTTAACAATTTAAACTCCCAGGTGTACTGTTCTTTCCTGCGGCTTCATCGGTCTTCTCAGCAGAATGTTGGGCAATTAAACAGGCCTTGGACATCTGCGTTCTCCGAAACGTCGATAAGGCTGTTATATTCTCCGACTCGTAAGCAGCTCTTGAATCCCTCTCTGCTAATATGAAAGTTTGGCTAGACAATGAGATTATCTGTTCCATCAGAAGATGCCTATTTAATTTGTACAGCAACAATAAACAGGTGTCGTTTGTTTGGATTCCTGCACATAAAGGAATTCAGGGAAATGAATGTGCTGATAAACTGGCCAAGAATGCTACTCTTTCCGGAGTTGTTCCCCATTAATTCCATATCCCGATGTATGACAGACTTAATTTGGTAAAAAAAACGTACGAGTTCTATCTGGTCTACACAATGGATGGATCCAAACAATCACAAGGGTAATCGGCTTAAAATAATCCAAGGGTCTATTCCCCGCGCCCCTTGGTTCTCCAACAGTAAGGTATCTAAAAGAACAATATCAAATATCTCTAGAATGAGAATTGGGCATTGCCGGGTGGCCTCACATTTGTTTAGATTGAACATAATAGACTCCCCAATGTGTGAGTGTGGTGCCGAGGAGGAGACCCTTGACCATGTCTTTTTTGCCTATCCATTGCGGATCACAGGTTTTTTTACAATAATCTTGTCAATGGTAATTTTCAACTCCCGGTTAACTTGTGTCATCTTCTCTCCCTTGACTCGCCACATTTGAGCTATATGATAGCAAATTTCTTGAACGACAATGATATTAACTTGTAACGTAATATTCCTTATTCTATAATATTGTTGTACTGCTTTCTATGAAATAATGTTTTAACTTGTTTAATGGCACAAATTCCTCTTGAAGGGTGGATTGCCTGTTTAAAAGAAAAATTTCTTTTAGATGGAACCATGTACAGTAAAACCGCGATATAACGAAATCCAAGGGACCAAAAAATAAAAATTCGTAATGACGAATTCCCACATATAACGAAAAAAATAAAAAAACCTACTATATGTTACGCGCCGTCGCAAAAAAATGTTGCGCGGCATCAAAAAAGATCGCAAATTCTGCAAATAAAGGAGGAAAAAGACCATAGGGAACTGAATACCTACATATTTTTAGTAGTTTTGTTATTAAAACAGATAAGCAAATGGATAATCAAAGGAATTAAATTAAGAACAGAACCTATTCAACACCAATTGGAAGATATTTTTGTAAATTCCAGAATATTGCAAACACAAAACAATATTTTAATTGTGTTTAAATGTAGAGCCATTTCAAACATAGTTTTGGGCATGAAACATACAAAATGATTCAAAAATAACAATTTTACAGTTGAATCGCGGCATTTTTATAAAATGAGTCGTATATAAATTACGAAAGTACTTACCGGTAACGGCGGCAACCACTTCAAAATATATTTATAATCGTTAAAATTGTTCACTTAAAAATTATCGTTAACATTGTTCACTTAAAATACACGAAAACAATAGTTAATAGAAATACAAAATGCCGTACAAAAATAGTCAATAAAATATTTTAACGAATTATTTATATTATTGACGAGTTCACACGAAAACAATTGTCAAACGAAAATGAATTTATGTAATTTTACATTCATATCAACTCATAATTTGTATGTTTTCCAACTCTGAAAAAGATTTTCTCGGTTCTTTTAAATAATTTATATCGCGAGGAGTTGATCATTTGCCTTTTCCTTTTTCCACCTGGATGCTTTGTTAACTAGCACTTAGGCCAATATGTGTGGACATCACTAATCTAATGGTGCGGTGCGCGTTGTGTATGGGCATTGCTTTGGAGAAAATGTTAGTATAATAAACGTACGTATAAACGATTCTTTCAGAACAATTTCCACAGTTGATGAGGTTTTAAATAATTAATTCGATCGGACTAAGACCCGTATTGCTTACAAGCATAGATAATAATACTACATTATTACGCATAATCGACAAACGTGTTCCGGTTACTACGAAAGTTAGGTTAGGTAAGTTAATTGTAGAACTATAAACAGTTTATGTGTAAAACGCCCTTGAGGTGAAAGTTTTTACGAAAATGGCGCTATACAAATTATCCATTATTATTATTATTATTATTATTATAGATGCCTAGATATTTAGACATATAACATTTGTAGAGCTGCAAAAATAAAACATACATTCATACATACATACTCGTACATTAGAACATAATGCGAAAAAAATTCACAGACAGATTTCGAATGCAGAGGAGAATATTTTTATTACCCTTGTGTTAGATAATTTTAAACGAGATCTTCTATCATTATATATTCGGTTGGAACTTTATAATTGCCCTTATTTCTAACAAATTTCTATTTTTAATTAAACCTATTTCAAATACTAACTAAATGTATTAATTAGAAACAATTTCACATTTTCAATCAATTTCAAATTTTGCCTCCCGTTTAGAAGAGTGACAGCAAAATAACAGAACACATTTAGAGAACATAATTTTTAAGAAATAATTTCCTAGGGACTGTACAATTAAATTCCAATTATTTTTTTTTTATTAAACCCATCCATTATGTTATTACAGAATTTGTATTATGAAAAGGAGGGTCAAAAAAGTGTGGGTTCAAAAGGTTGAGATTCTATGGTTTAACCGAAAAGAAATACGTTTGACAGAGTTTCCGACCCTTGTCTCATTATAATCCCTGTCTAATCTTGACGGATATTTATGAAAAACCCGAATTAAAACGTGTCAGACGCTCCCAGTCCGATCGTTAGACAATATAAATAAATCTTCTCAAACTCCTTGAGAAAGTTAGGCGATAAGCCAGAAGTCGACAAACTTTTGAAGCATAAAAAGCATATTTAAAAAACATGCATCTATTTATTTGATTTATTCAAGATATTCAAGATTTTTTTTACGTCTTTGGTCGCATTTGTGAAGATGATAATGAGGATTTTCACATGTATATACATGTGTTTAAATATGTATTCAAAAAATCATACTACGTTAGGTCTGCCATAATTGTCAGACCGCTGACGGTGACCCCTCCCCCACAAAAAAAATTATAGCTTTATTATAAAAATTGCGCAAATTTTTATCACATATAACACAGAAAAATGACATGTATGTGCAATATTATCGGAAAAAAATTTTTTGCCATGCTTAAATTTTAAATCGACCGGAACAAATGACTCTCAGACAGGGACATTGAAACACTGACCTCAAAACCGGGCTGCCATACGTCCCGGTACAACGGGTCGTTGCACCCAATACTACGTATCTATAATATTGTGTTAAAAATAAATTAAAAGTATTTTAAAAACACAAAAAGATGTGACCGATGATACAGACGACATCTGGACCCTGAGGCCAGGCTCTCGCCGACAGGAATTTCGGCCAGTTCACCGCGCTCTGACTCTTTAAGCTACCTCTTTATACACAGCTGTATTTTTTAAACACCTTCTTATTCCTCACAATACATGACTCCAAACATCGATCTCAACAAACCTCGTTTTATTTCACAACCTACCTCCACAATCCCACCCTGTTTCTACAAGTTCTTCAAGAGCCGTGGATATGTTTTTACAATGAATTAGATATAATTAATTTTGTTAAGTAAAAAAGTATTACCTAATAATTAATTTATGTGTGGATGTTAGGGGTAAAATAAATCGTGATTAATTAAGTAAGGTACACGAGAGGAAGAGTATTTTATTAGTATTATTGTACTAAGTTATTTATTTGTCATTTTAATTTGCTCTTTATTCAATTTGCTTGAAAATGATTAACCGCAGGAATATATTGAGTAAAAAACATCTGAACGTCAACTTTTAAATAGCAAATGCAAATTACTTCAACTTAAGTTTGGAAGGTTAATTTGATACGTATTCAACAATTTATTCTCCAGCACAATACTTTCAAAGATCCATATACTTGCACCGTATGGGCCGGTTGTGTGATTAGTATTAAATTTTTACTATGGTAAATTTTTACTAACTGCGGTGGTTAAAACCGTTTGCGGTTTGTTTGAACATAAAATTTACTATTGTCAAAGCATAGATGAAGATGTCTGTAGGCGCGATAAACAATCAAAAAATATGCATTATCTATGAATTTTTTCGCCTCTGCCTTCGACATCTGTCTGTGAATTTTTTTCGCATTATGTCCTAAAGTATGTATGTATGTATATTTTTTTTGCAGCTCTACAAATGTTATATGTCTAAATATCTAGACATCTATGCTTGTAAACAACAGGTTCTTAGTCCGATAGAATTAATTATTTAAAATCTCATCAGCTGTGAAAATTGTTCTGAAAGGATCGTTTATACGTAAGTTTATTATACTAACATTTTCTCCAAATTCCACACATACTGACCTAAATGCCGGTTAAGAAACGAGAAAGCTGCACGTCTCTGAACCAGGTTGCCGCGGCATCTAGGTGGAAAAAGGAAAAGGCAAATGATCAACTCCTCGCGTTATAAATGATTTAGAAGAATCGAGAAAATCTCTGTCAGAGTTGGAAAACATACACATTTTGAATTCATATGAATGTTGTGCAACCTTTTTTTATGATATATCTATGAAATGAATGAGTGAGCGCGTGAAGGTTGGTACGATAATGAATGTGGGAAAGAGATAAGTGTACCGCGCCGAGAGTCCGGAAACATCCATTCGGCATCGTGCTCAAGAATTGAAAATTTGATGAGTTGCATGTTAATGTCTACAAAATCCAACTAACTCATTAACTTAAGTCTACAGTCCATACACAGCGAAGAGAGTTCGTTATCATGTAATCTCCCATTTGGGCGACCAGAATTTCTCTGGGGTTTTTTAAAGTTAAAAGTTTATTTCAACGAGTCCACGACTATCCAAGCCTTGAAGGAGGAGACGCTGTATCACATTATTAGATCAAAATTTCGGTATTTTCTAAAAGAAACCAAAAATGTAAGCAATATATTGACGGCAACACAAATACAAAATATTCTCGAATTATCAGTTCGTATTAGACAGTGTATTACGTTCGGTTAGGTATCAGGTAAACTAATTGGAGGGTTCTGTTACAAGCTTCATTGAGACAAAAATGATATATTATGACAGAACAGTGTGGCGTTCTTTGCGTGACCCCGATGAAAAAAAGAATCATGATGAACCGTAGATAAGTAATATAATAGATTATTAAAATAATAAATATATTTAAAATACGTGTCTAACTTCTAAGAAGAATTGAAGATTCTTTAATTTTTCGGTCACGTGCACGTGAATGTGACCGAAAAGTTAATCAACCTAGGCACAATTTTAAGACGAATATGACCTGGAAGATGTGTAGCAACGGAGGATGGAGTAAGTGATGAGTTTCTTCTTCAGGATGTAAAATTAAATTATACTTTTGGTTAGTTCATTTTACATCCTAAAGAAGAAAATGTTCTTCTTCAAAACCGGTTGATGTTTCAAAATTACTCATCGTGTGGTTAATTATAAACAAAGTTGAATAATCTATAAAATAATGAATAGATAGTAATTCTAAATTCTAATTTAATGTATTAATTTTAAATATATACATGTCAAATCAATTTCGTCGAAAAATATTGTTTTTGCGCTACCGGGATTCGAACTTGGATCTCTATTTCCAATCCGGGGAAGTACACTACCAATTGTGTTATAGCGCCAGTATTTTTCACGACAAATTTTCGAACCTATATGTTACACTTTTTTAAATTAATATATCTGTCGTTCCATTATTTAAAAGCCATCTACATTGTTTTTACGGAATCTCAAATACCTTTGAGTAAACCGACTGCAGACGCCAGAATTATCAATTCATTTTTATTAAATTTTGAACACATTGATACAACTTATATTATTTATAATTAATACATTAAATGAGTATTTAAAACATCACAGACCGTCTGTTCTGAATAATTCCAACTTCACAATAAGAATGTGTTCTCCTTAATAAGATAGTAATTAATTCAAATGTTTACTATTTACTATGCATGTACATATATATGTGGCGTAAAATTGCGATGTAAGAATTGAGGCGAAGAATATTTCTGACTGAAATCAGCATTACACACACACATATGTTTTCTAGTTCATTCAGCTACTTTACCGCTTTATCTCTTTGTTATTCATCAGCAACGTTGCTTTTTCTTGCCGACAGCATTCGAAGCATCGTGAACCAAATCGCGTCTCTAAACACGTTTTTTTAAAATTGAGATGGAATATCAATATTCTTACTATTTCACATCAATATTCTTACACGTTTAATAAAAAGGGAAAATTTTGGTTTTGCTAAAACAATCACTGTTAAACTGACATTAACAAAAACGATTTTATAATCTGAAGGAAACGAAAATATTTAATATTTTTATTACCCTTGTGCTAGATAATTTAAAACGAGATCTTCTATCATTATATATTCGGTAGAAACTTTATAATTGCCCCAATTTCTGACAAATTTCTATTTTTAAATAAACCTATTTCAAATACTAATTAAATGTATTATTTAGAAAGATATACATATAAAATTAATTTCACATGTGTATCTTTATATTGAATACATTTAATTAGTATTTAAAACATCACAGACCTATGTTCTGAATAATTACAACTTCACATTGAAAATGTGTTCTCCTTAATAAACCTATTTCAGTGAGATACGAATAAAAGCGTAGCCCTTTCATGAAGAATCGGATAATTGCCGAGAATTGCCCTCGCAGTCATGCGAAATGTCATTATGCCTTGATCACATTTTTAACTCCTCGTCAAGTACTTATTTTTATTAATTTATCAAATTAAAAACGAATGGGTTTATTTCGGAACATCGAATTTTAAATCTATTCGATTTATATAGTGAACTGTGAACTGGTCTTGCTTGGAAACTGCGTGTAAATAATACTTCTGACTATTTTTTATAAATTCTTTGTTTTTCCTCTCGTGCCTTGTCCGTTTAACGGACGTTGGCTATCGTCACTTTGTTAACTGCGGCCCGGAAATGTTCTACAGTAGACTGGTCGAACTATTGCCTCAGTCATGATGTTATCCTCCTTCCAGTGCTCTGACTTATGACATGTAAAATTCTCTGGATGTCGTATTACGTGTCTGAGATTATAAAGTTTTTGGATTTTTGGTTTCGAGAGGTGCAGTAGTTATCATAATCAGTTGATAGACATGGCTCGAGAGCTTGTGCAATAAGCTGCTCATTAAATTAATATAAAAAAATGGGATGTAAAAATCCCTTCCTGTCACGACATCTGTGAGGCGTAATTTGCATGAAAATACTAATTTATTCGTGGCGGATTACTCACAAGCTAAGCATGATGGGAACACGATTGGTTTCCATCTGCTCAATCTATTTTACAACATGAGGACTCAAGGGTTTCTGCGCTACTTCAGGAACCGCGCCAGGAAGCAGGTGACCTAGCTTTTATGACGTTGGCGGTGCGAGGAAACACCAAGTATAGTATGGGGTGACTTGGAACATCGATAACTGAATTCAAATTATCGATTGCTCCTGAAGAGCAAAGGTTCTTGTGTATAATTGTTATGAAGAAAATTCATAGTTATAAAATTTTGAAGAGGCAGTAAATTATAATAGTTATTCTCACATTCTCGCCTCTGATTTTTATGCTTGTTGCTAATTTTATTGTAGACGATTTGTTGAAGGTCTATTATGTTGAAGACGGTTCGTTGCAAATCTTTTGTTGAAATCACGTGATTAAAAATCGTGTTGATTGATAAAATGAATTTTTAAAGTGTAAGGTGCATTAATTAATTCCCTGGGCCATCGCCCAAGGCAAAATGTATCAGACATCGCGAGGAGGGCCACAATCTGTAAGAAAAAATACTCGCGATGCCTGGGTTAATAAATAATGTTATAAAATTTTAATAACGATGTTACGATGTTAATAAAATTATAAGAGACCTTTTTGCGGAACAAAATAAGATCTGCCGTCCCATACGGGACGGCGTAAAAAATGAGCAAAGCTTTGAAGTCTGGCCACCAGGTGGTGGCGGCGCTGGACCAAAGCGGGGTGGCGCGGGGATCGGCCGCGCCATCGGATTGGATCTCGGTCCAACAGGAGGCCTCACGCTCCCATAGCTTCTTCATATGAAATAAATAATGATCCAGCAGCTGCAAAGATTACTTCCCTCGCTCGCTTCTGCACCGCTAGACTTCTCTGAAGAAAACATCGTGTTTCATTTATCTCCGCTTTGGCCCCTGCTATTCGACTGGACTTCCTGGATTTTCGACCTTTGCTGTGACATTTGGACTGAACTTGGTATTTCCTACGATTTTGGCTGCTACTGGACGACAATTTGGACCCCCCTGGACCACTGCACGCCGCTGCAGATATCGACGTTCAAGCACCAGAGCGAACCGGCGAGCCACCCCTGTACGATTCTACGGTCTTGATTCCTGTACAGAACATACACTGATGTGATATTATTTTTGGGCTATATTACCTTTTAGACTCATTCTAACATTCTCTAAATTTTGTATGCACAAGCTAATTAATTATAATGTTGTAAATCTCTAACTAATTCTATTATTTTTTCCTTGAGAATGATTACTGATGTGGTTGGGAGACGGTATGGTGAAATCTGTGCATCAGGATCACGCATCTCATGCTTTCCTTTGAGCGAACCGGAGGATGAAGACGTCACATGTTGGCGCATCCAACTTGAGACAAGGTCACGACACACGGCAATTTATAATTTTATTTAATTGAAAGTCTTCATTTGTCGTTGCAAATTTAAGACACTTATTTCATCACATATATCGTCAAGTTCGAATTAATGTGACGCGTCTAGACTAACCCCTAGAGCGGTTAGCATTTGTAAAATTGTCGTGTTTCTTCTAACACCCATAACGAGCAGATCCCAGGGGGCGGTACCACATTAAACGATTGGGAACTACTGGCTTAAACAATGTCGAGATACAGAGATAATTTTTTTTATCGAATTGTTCACTGAACTTCAGTAAATTGAATAAATTATACAAATTTCATCCCCCTTCTTATTCCACCTTCTGTTTCGTCTGAAAACGGCTAAATAATTAACACTGTAATTGGATACAGCCACTCATCTTGTTACGAGACCACATTTTCATGTAATAGTTTTTAAACTGTCGATGGTAACAGTTCTGGCAATGGGTAAATCACTAATTAAATTAATTTACTGGAAAGATTTATAGAAAAAATCTTTCTATCGAAATAATATTTACTATTAATCTACTATTTAATCTGGACCTCTTTCTATCCGGGAAAGTGCGTTCAGTATTTCGCTATAGCAATCGAATACATTCTCGACAAATTTTACACATCTTTCCAATTTATAAATTCATTATTTCATAAAATGTATAAAAATGCATAAAATGTAAAATGGTAAGAAGAGGTCCAGGTTCAAATCCCGGTAGCAACTATTTTAGTTATTACCGGGATTCGATTCGTTTCTTTACCTACCGGGGAAATGCGTTAACGAATTACGCTGTATCAACCAATTAAATTTACAATAAATTTTTGATCTTATATTTTGTAGCTATTTAAAATTGACATATCTATTATTTGTCATAATGTAACACGATAATTGGTAATCATAGTGCTTTAATTTAAGTGTTTGTAAACCCAGGGAAAACTATTAATACATATATTTAAAATTGCTATATTTTATTTTATCTTAGCAATTTACTTTGGACTTAAATGTGGTATAATTTTTAATTGATTTTAACATATAATTTTTGTTTGTTCAATAGGTTAATTCGCTTCCATACGTTTAATTCAACTCTAAATTTGAACTAATTTGAATAAATCGTCCGGTAGTCCGTAAAATTTCTGCATAAACTAGGAAAATCGCACATGAGATTTCCATACTTCCAGGTAGAAGATATTGTGTGAAGAGAATCTGTAATAATGGATACTTTTATAACACCAGGAATGCTCGCATGGACACGCCCATACAGGGTTAGCGGAGAGTCGTAATTCACTGAGCTAATATTTTATCAATTACATAAAAAATAAAAAAAAACAAATCGAATTAAATATCTCCTTGATCAACATTTTTAACAATAAATATATTTTTAAGGTTAACACGGTAATATTGTGAAGTTCTCTGGCGTCTCCTAACGTAAATACTCAGAGATATTTTAGATTTGTCGTAATAAAGAGGTAACTTAAAAAAAAGAATAACAGATGTATCAATTTAAAGGAGCTGCAGCAAATAGATTCAAACATTTGTCGTCAATTTATTTATACGGTTAATGTAGCGTAATGGTAGTGCACTTTCATGGATAGAAAAATATCCTGTTTCGAATCTCCTTAGCAACAAAAATATTTTTTTAAATTTGTATCGAAATACCACAGAACTATGTTCTGAAAAATTGCAATTTCGCAATAATAATGTTTAATAATTGTAATGAGTTTATAACTTACTTTAACAAATCCGTCTTATAGAATTAATTTAAAATACAAAATTAGAATAGAATTGACAGAAAATTGTCTTTTATTTGTTTGTTACTATTTGTTAATATTTAGCTATATTCAAATATCGCTGTGTGGGCCGCGCGCCGGGAAATGCAAGCCCTTCCTCATCTCGCTCCTAATATGCATCCACAGCGAAAGAAGGCTCGCTATCCCACTCTTCCGCGCATTCTAGGCTCTCGCTCTATGCCTGTCGAACGCACCGGACCTGCTCTAGGCAGCTCCATACCGACCGCCATTTTGCTTCGAGACGAAGCCGCTAGGAAGCTGCGATGTGCCTCCTGAAAGGCATCCAAGGACCCCGTCTTGGACACGAGGCAAGCGGTGAACATTCCCGCCGCTCACACCATAGGACCGGAGGCCACCCACCACGAGATGACCGGATGCAGCCACGGAGACCACATAGCGAGCGAAGCTGCAGAGCCCGCGTTCGTGAACTGGACCAGGGGCGGGCTCCAGATGCCGCTTGTCGCACGCGCCCACTGCGATCACTCGTGGCCATGCAGCTGGCCACAAGTATGAAGGAGACAATTAAAGTGCGCGAAACGATAAAACAATTAGTGCGCCCGTGTTTAATTAAGATTAGATATAAGAATTTACCTTTTCCATATTTTTCTTTTGTTGTAAATAAATATGTGTAAATTTGTATATAGAAACTCGTATTAATTTAATTTACCCTCCCGCCATCTCCTCGTGACCACCACAATTAATGATTGCGCAAAGACCAGAAGGTTGCGTTTATATCATGTTATTACGAAAATGTTGACGATGATTCTGATTTAAAAAAAAAAACACTCGCTGAGCCGTATTGAAAAAGGATCAGTTTTCTTACGCCCTTAAATTATTCTCAACGCGAGTTCCTGATAATTTTATATTTGTATATATCCAATGTATACTTATGGAAAACACGAGAATTGATGGCGCCAGGGAGATGTTATCCTTCTACTTATAGAGAATATTAAAGTTCGTTGTAACGTTGTAAAGTTCGTGTACGAAAGAACCTTAAAATACCTCACTAGAGAATCGCCATAATGTAAAATAAAAAATTTCTAACTTTTATAAACATTTTGCCATATATTAAGACGCGACTTGCAATAATAATTCATATTTTCGCGTTTTTTTTACGAAAATGTGGGTTTTTATTATTCCTGTATATCAGAAGTTATTCAATAGATTAGACTTTTTTTTCAACTATTACTTAGATTGGACGTTTAAATTAATATAAAACTAATAAACTGAATATTATTTGCCATAATTAAGACAATATAAATATTATACGAAAGACCGCGACCATTAGATACATTTTAGTCATGGTACGAAATTGAATCAATACGATAAATTAATGCATAAACGAAATATATTTTCTTATAATCTTGAAGCTAAGATTACGGAAACAAATCTGTAGAAAACCAAATAAGCAAAATTTAAAAAATGAATAGAGTTATAAATCATTCAATTTGCACTACATTTGATGAATTTTTGACGTTTTTAAAATACATACTTTGTTTTAGTAAAAACATACATTTTTAAATAATATACTATATTTACTCACATGCTTTGAGGCTTCAACTACTATTTAAAACTAAGTTTAATATCAGAAACACAATAATCATTTTTTAAATAATATATTTCCAGTCTCATTAAATACGATATTATTAATTATATTTAATTCGAGGTTTAATAAGGTTCGAATCTCGGTGGCGCAACAACAATGTTTTTCGATAAAATTGATTTTACATGTATATCTTTCTAATTAATATATTTAATTAATATTTAAAATATCACAGACCGTCTGTTCTGAATAATTACAACTTCACAATAAGAATGTTTTCTAAGAATAATTAATGTTTGCTTTTAGTGCGTCAAAATGTTCCATTCAAATAGTTGCAGTATCTATGTGTTGTCTCGCTGTAAAATGACAAAAATTTCGTGTACACGGTACGGAGATTTATGTCAACAAAACATGTGAAACTTTCTGAGATCTCATCATATCTCATTCCGTGGATTCAGGGCGTAAGCCAGCGAAGTTAATCTCTCCAAAGATGAGTAACGTTAACGTGAGTTAAAATTCTATAAGGCTAAAATTCAAATAAATAGCCTTAAAGAAATCTGAATATTTCATTTAATCTTCAAACATCAAAGCTTTGAGCTTAGGATACTTTTAAAATATTATTAAATTAATTTGAAATTTAATTTAAAATTTAATCATGTTTCAAAAATATTTCAACAATATATTTCAAATTACTATGAATAATTTTGTTGATATTATTATCATTATTATCTTTTTTTTTCTTATCCTAGAAGTTCCTGTTGCTTTTTCCACTTAGTTGGTCCCAATGGATGGAATTCAATTAAACAAATAATAGATATCTCATAGAGACAAAGTTATTTTAATATTTAATGGAAAATATATGGAAGTATGGGCTTACTCATTACTTTATATAAATATAACGTTCACCATTCTCACCCATCAAACTCCATATCTATTAAAATTTTTGTAAGTTGTATATATGTTAATATGTTACAGTATTTCTCTTTCTTTCCATTTCTAGGCGTGGCCTACCTCACCAGTGTTTCCTCTTTTTGCAAAATGGTTGAGAATCTATCGTTGATGTGTAGTTTCTGCAGAATAGAGACATTTGTGCGTCAGTTTATCCATGATTTGCGCAGTACGATTCTCCCACAGTATCACTTCTTTCTCTTGAATTCAGAATAATTGCATTGAATGCACCATGACTGCACAAAACTTAGTTTGTTTTAGACATATCGTGGTCGTACCATATTTTGTCAAGTGTGGACATAATATTCTTTGCCATACCAGTAGCGCAGCGGGTCGGTCGGCGCTGGCGACCTGCTGCGCCCTTATAAAACTTATTTTTGGGATCATAATCATCATAATAGGCCCTTATAAAGCCATTTGCCCATTTATTGCTCATTATCAAAATAGGCTAGAATGGGCATCCTTCCCACGCTCTGAAGCGTACAGCTTCTAAAAACGGGTCTAATCTAGACCAGCAGGAGAAAATAAAAACCCCCGAAATCGAAACTGAAGTCACACTCTAGGGTACGCGCCCGTCAGCTTTGTGTATGGTATCGCTCGCAATACTCGAGATGCCTAGCCTACAATCTTCATTTTTTAATCTTCATTATCATCGTCAACTTATGTCACTTTTAACGTTATAACTGAACATTTACATCTACTCCAATGAACGGAAATATTGCGTTCGACATTTTCATTAATGTGTTTATTTGACAATTGTTTTTGTGTGCTTGTATAGCGACATTTATATGTACTAGTATTCCGTAATTTATTCTTTAAAGTACATCTTTTAATATTTTTTAAAATGGCTTTAGGTCGTGATAATTCCCGTCAAATTTTACCTTCGACAAAAAACTATGATTCCGAATTCGTCTCTTTACGATTTAAAGAAATATGAAGATCGATTGACCGATGCGAAACTCTCAATGCTTGTAGCGGCTCTACAATTACACACAGTTAAAATTTAACGTTGTTTTATATTTGCGTGACATTATGGAATTTCTAAAAATATCGCCAAATTTTAGGTTATATTAATTATCAGTATTTATAAACAAGACTTAATTAAATTCATTGACAATTTCCTTACACTCGATATGCTTGTAATCGTTCGTCATGTGAATTTTATATAAAAATGAAGTGTTTCTATGGATGAAAGCAATGTAATTACAATTGTAACAGAATACATTATGTAACGGACAATTGTGATGTGAATACATTATGTAACGGAAAAATATTATGAAATATTTCTTTTTTTTTATGCAGGTATTTTCTATATACAAATAATTTAATGTAAAATGAACGCACGCTACGTTTAAGGGTATGACGTATACTATTAAAATATAATAATATAATAGGTACGTAATATAAGAAACTTGAATATTTAGAAAAAAAATATGGAAATGAGGCCCGGAGCTGGCAGAACAGGAACAAAAGTAGACTGAATGCAGTGGAAATGAGATCACTTAGGTGCATGTGTGACAGAGTAAATAATGAAGAAATGAGGAAAGAATATAAAGCTGATCTTTGGTATGTTTGATAGAAGCGGAAAGACCGAGGAAGATATCGAAAGGAGGGTGACTGCAGGGAATAAGGTGAACGGCGGTTTGAATGGAATTGTATCTAACGGGAACTTGTCAACCGAGGCGAGACTAGCGGTATACAGTGGAGTTCTGGTATCGACACTAATGTATGGAAGTGAGACCTGGAGCTGACTGAAGAGGAACGAAAGTAGACTGAATGCAGTGGAAAAGAGATATATGTGGCAAATCTATCCATGATAGAGTAAAGAATGAAGAAATAAGGAAAGAATGTAAAACTGATCTTAGTTTAGTGAGTAAGATTAAGAAAGGATCATTAAGGTGGTTTGGTCATATGGAACGGATGAATGAGGAGAGAATGGTAAGGGAGATATATGACACAAGTGTTGACACCAGAAATAGAGGACGTCAGCGTAAAACTTGGCACGACCAGGTAAAGCAGATACTGGAGGATGGTCCTGTTAGAAACCTCAATGATCGGCGAGCTTGTATGAGAAGATGTATGAATGTGGATGAGGCGAGAATAGAAGGTGCTGAGTTAGTTAGAAAAGAAAATATTTTCGAAAGAAAATAATTAAGAAAATTGGATGGAAATGCTGGATACCATAAACCATGAAGAATCATTACCTTAGTTTTCGTCTTTGTTTATGTGAATATTTAATTTTGCGCATTCTTTTTCAATACTACGAAATAGTGCAGCTGTTTCCTCAGAAGTATTCACTCTGATAATTAATTAGTTGTTATAAATTGCTGGTAAAACATGAAGCCTCTTATCAAGCCGTTCTGAGAGCGTAATGTGAATATGCACATGAAATAACACGTTTTTAAAGTTTTTATGAATAAATCAAAAAAAATCAATGATCATTTTTAAATAATCAAGTAACAAAAACTTAAATACATGTTAGATACATTACTCAAGGCCACCGCTATATATATGAATTATAATATTTAACAAAACAAAACATGTATAACATGTTAGGAAACAATCAATAACACCTGGATAAAAACACATTGCAAGTTAGTTGGTGCTGGTCAAGGTGTTAAACAAAAAAATTAGTAACTAAACAACATTGTATAATTTAAAATCTTAACAATTTATGGTATAATTATTGTATTCACGCGAGGGTAATCCGGAAAGTGAAAACATTTTAACTTCATTATCTATTTCTTCACATAATTATCGCTTCATTTAAGAATTTATCCAAATATATAGGCATGAACTAACACAAATTTCTTGTTTCAATATTTTTATTTTGGTGTCACCTACTGGCGCATCCACCGGCTTCACCCAGGATAGAACATGAGTTTGGCGAGAGCTATGTACAGAATTGGCTATTAGATATCCCGCCTGCCTTTAACAGTCAGTCATAAGGGAAAATAATATAAAAGAAAACAATAAATAAAAAAATTTACATTATAATTCAGAAAAATTTATACATAATAAATAAATGAGATATACAGACATATATAAAAATAATACATAAATGAGAAAATAACGTTAACGTTATCAAAAGATTTAAAAAGTTAAGATTTTCGTTAAAACTAAATTTTGTTGTACAAAATAGCTCCATACTGAAGCACAAATTGAATCATTAACCTACTTAAATCACCTTTAACTCATATTTAACAATACCGTTGGTAGGTATGAAAATGACTAGCGCTCGAAGACCAACCATAATTTAATAAAAGTTCATTTTTTAGTTGGTCACCAGGTCGAATTTCTCGACTAGTTTCCTTCACGACGAATACAAAATATGGGTTACTTGTGTCAATTGACGTTGTCCACGGTAAGATATTGAAGTAATGTTTTTCCTTGCATATGAGGATAATGACGAGCGGATGGGATCCAAATCGTGATCTTCCATCCCACCCTGGTCCGTGAGCAATCTTTGACGAAGTGATGACACTCGTACAAAATGGTGCCTCCCCTTGCGTGAAAGTCCATTGTCAGGAAGGGATTTACATCCTACAAGAATAATTAAAATAGTGTACACACTTTACATAACACTGACACAAAGGTATTACGGATGTCCAATACTAGTTATAACCAGCCTTACCCTTCCTTTAAAATATAGAATCACATTTTTATAATAAATTACTTCCTCGAGACGCAGATCACGTTTCTGCTTCTGTCCGTTATTGGAAATGTCAAGAGAGAAATTTTTTCGTGCGGAAGTGTTGCCATTTTTGTGATATATTAAGCATAGAAGCCACTATCGGCGGATAGGTACTATAACGTAATGTATGACTCGATTGAAACAAATATTTAAACGCTTACAATATAATATGTATTCATGTAAAAATACGTCTTGTTTACACTTTTACTGATGCATGAATATATCATAAACTATAAGATTTATATTTCCACAAATAATGTGTGTAGAATGCTCCTCGTCCCGCAACTAATGCTCCAAATCTCTCTCCTATATGTAAACTTTATTTCATGTCTATTCATTTACCGGTCTGTGTTCACGAGCTTTAAATTCCCATTGTTGTAGTTGTCCACCGCAAGTTCGAAACTGCCCAGCCAAGCTTTGAACAGTTTTGCAGTGAGAAGTTTTCGTTCATCCACAGTATAGTCCGCTTGCTCCGACCGATCTTCAGCCTGGAGTTGACAACAATTGTTATGACTAGAACAAATTAAAAATTTTATATGTAATAATTTTTATATGTGTCATCTATTAATATATATCAATAACCTAAAGTGTAAAATGGCTAACTCTACTTTTGGTCAAAAATTATATTCTGATACATATCCTACAAAAATTGGATGTTTAAAAAACCATCAAGTTGTTCTAAAAAACCGTCGCAAGTAAATAGGCTAACTCCCGAGTCGCTAAATGTAACACTGGAAAGTGTGTAACTCCACAGTTTCGTTCGCTGAGTTGCCAGAACTTGTGCGTGTGTCATCAGCTCCTCAAGTACGTCGTTTAAAATGTGAGTTTATTTGCTGCAATAAAGAAAAAGTAATTGAATCTTGATACCAGAATATTGTTATTATTTATAGAAGCTTATTTATACAGTTTCTAATAAAATATAAACTTTTAATCATGTAGCGGATTTAGCAATTTTTCTGGATTATGCTACAAGTAATATTAACTGCTTCTAAAAACTATTTAATCATTTAAGTTTTATTAATATACTTGCCAGAAACAATAATATACCCATTCTATCTTAAAACATGTTTTTAGTTACTGGGCGGGGAACACATTATTATTAAATAAGTTTTAATATAACTACAATTTACGAATATTTCAAATCGCTTTAAATGTTATGATCGAGTCAGTTTTATTTTGAATATTATTACGAGTAACGAGTAACAGAAGAATAATAAATATTTTTTACAGAGGTGAAATTAGTTGACACGTTTTTAGAGCTTACACAAAATAATCCAAGATTAATTATGAATATGCCAATTGTATTGATCAATAGTGATCCTAATTAGACCAAAAATGGAAATGTGGATGTATCGAATTTTATTGACAGATTTTCTAATGCTGAATTATTAAAAAATTAACTTCTCATGATGACGGTGTTGAAGTAAAAATCTGAGTGACCATGAGTGTTTTGAGTATGTAAGAAAAAATAGACGTCAAGTGAATAGTTTTACATGAATTTTTGAAAAAAATTGTAAAATTAAGGGAAACAACATTTTGGTCGGACAAAGACGACGGCCCATGGAATAACAGAGTACCAAATGAATAGAATAATGACAATTGAAACAAAAAATGCAAGCATAAAACTAAATAAATTATTTTATATACCAGTAACATGAGAATAAACAACGAAATAAATAACATGGAATAAAAATAAAGTCTATGCGGATGAATTTATTAAAATTTTGCCTATAAAAATAATAAGAGATAGAAAAGATCCAGATAAATCTAAAAGATCTTATTCTAGAGTATATTTTTATAAACATATTTTTATTTTATTCAGAAAACATACAGTTTATCAGTAAATATGAAAAACACAATAAAAGCTAAACAATAATTCAGCCAGTTGCATGTTTTCTTAGAAGATACAAAATACTTTATACAGTATTAGAATTTAAAATAAAGACACAAAAAGAAAGTTATAAAAAAGAAAGTAAGAAAATATTCCAGGGGAAAGGAAAATGAAAATGGGATAGAAAATAAAATCTGAGTGATATAAATAAAAATAAAGGTCTTTAAAGTTTATACATTGAATTTAGTTTTAATTGAGGTAACTAAAGTATTGTTCAGGTGTGAATTGAAATAAAGGGGTGCTCGGTAGAAAAATAAGTTTTGTTTGGCATTGGTGTTGCGAATGCAAGACATTGTTTTGGTGTACGCGAATTCAATACATTGTTTAATTAAGTATACATTAGACGTGATAAGATGATAGTACTAAATTGTAAAAAAACCTGATTGTTTGCAAGGCAAAGAGAATCATACGTAGGTATGGAAGTCTGTTAAAAATTACGACTCAAATTTGAAAAAAATCCAAAAGGAATCAATTTGCTGAAGTGAATGAAAACCTTGAATAGATACGAAGAAAAAAAATATTGAAACAAAGCGATCAACAGTCTGGTCAATGTACATAAGATACGATTAAAATCATCTTCACGGAAATACCCGGACATGCAAGAGTTAAAAATAACCAGGTCTATAGAAAAAATAAATTTTATTTCAAAATTCCCCATGAATAGTCACATTTTTTATATTAATTAATTTTTGTGCATCTTTTTCATAATAATTTATTTATGTTTTTTATCATAATAATTCGTTCCTGTATTTTTTTTCCTTATTAATTAATTTCTTTTTTTCTTAAATTTAATTCATTTCTGTATGTTTTATTTTCTTTGAGTATTTTTTTCAACTAATATACAATTTTTTTATTTAATTTGTTTTTATTATCATGAACAATTTTCAAAACATTCTACATGTAAATTTGTTAACTCCTACGAAAATTATATTTCACATTAATGCAAATTTGCCGACTCCCAAAAAGCCGATATAAATGACATGAATTGTTAATATTACATATTATATTTAGGACGTTCTGTGTTATCTTTATTTATTGTAAAATACAGGTATATAATAACATTACAAACAAACAGATAATCAAGTGTTATGTACGGAAGTAAAGAGACCAGTGGGTACAAGACAAAGGGTATCTATCAAGTACACTCTCTACTGTACTGAAGGGACTCGGACGAAACACAATGATGCATGAGTTACCCCACACCACACCGCAAACGGTATAGGTACAGGCCAACGGAGTTACGCACGATTTTGTTTGTTTTAAGAATTTGACTTGTGAAAAGTGAAGTGCCCGCGTTCTCGCTGACACGATCTTGTCATCATATGCCTAATATATCCCATCCGTAATCCACGTTTCGATGAGATCCCTATACAGCTTGTAGTATCCCTATACAGTAGAGGGTTATCGTCTCTACTATAATCATCACTGCCCGGCGATGCTGAACATATTCAGCAAGTACCGGTGCATGAAACGCAATTCCCACCAACCTTAAAGACACTAAGTACCGACGCCATGTAAGCATACCAACACGGCCAGAAGCCCTCGGGAAGGCCGATTCACTATCATCACTCTTCAAAAGCGCAGTAACTTCTTGTATTTTTAAACGTTGACTTCAATAAATTCCGTACAAACGGTAAGTAGTTTCTGTCTTCTAACCTTCTACCTGTCACTCACATATACATTCACATATTCCTACAAATATGCGGTATATCAAATGAGCGCGAGAGTATGTGCATCCATACCATTTTTGGGGCATTCACTAGGCAAGTACTCTCACACTAACACATCATATACAACATTGGCTTCAAACATTATACATTTGCATCAATATCCATTTATTCACATACATAACACATACTTGTAGATCATCCATTCCTTCATAATCGCCAAATCTAATAATAAATAATATTGCAATAATAAATAATAATTGCAATAATGAATAATAATAATAATGTATAATTTTGTCGTAAAAACTTTCACCTCAAGGGCGCTTTGCACATCAACTGTTTATAGTTGTACAATTATCTTTATTAAAAAAAAAAAAAAATCATTATTTTCACTTATAGAAATGATTTTTTGAAAATGTGCGTTTTTAGTTTCTTCTTAAATAAATTCTGATGCAATGGTTCTTATAACGGAGGGCAAAGAGTTCCACGCTTTCGGGCCTGCCACCGCAAATGCTAGTGTTACAATAGTCCGCACCACAATGAGTAGACGGGCTGCCCCATGGGGAAGAAGTCTCCGAATACTTTTGATGTTTGTCAGTTGATGTCAGCATGCACTGACAGTTTTACTGATTTGTGTATTCATTGAAAGATCTGAATCAATGTGCACGCCCAACAACTTAACTGCAGATTTAACATTTGCAGACATTGATTCCTGTATTAAGTTTTGCCTTCTAGGTGTTGTTGTCCATAGTAATTCTGTTTTGGATGGATTCAATGTAAGTCTATTCTGTGCCATCTACTCGCCTTATTTTATCTACGCATCTTGCAATTTTTCTTTTTAATACCTCTGTATCAACATTCTTCTCCATACTGGCGGTTCACACGTCCCCAAAGGTTCTATTTACTCGAGATGTGAGTTCTTCAACAATCCGGAATATACAGCACGTAGCATCCTTGCCTTAGGTCTTTTAAATTTTGAAATTTATCCTACATTTAGCACTGGAATTATTTTTGAGCTGTTTCGTTCCAGTATTGATTTTATATTAGTCTGATATCCTTTCCAACGAGCCCAATTATCTTAAAGTGTTCGATGAATTTCTAATATTTAACATTATCGAATGTATATAAAACAGGAATACACATTTCATTAAGAAGTATAAGAACTTTCTTGATAATTCCATTGTTCAAGTTAGAATTTAATCGCGAGTTTTAAATTAATCAATCAACAATTTAAGCTCAAGTGTTTATTGTCACAAAAACAACTAGCGTAACAAAGAGAAATTACAATTTAAGCCTTCGTTTTCATTCAAAAGCTGTTTTAATATTAATTTGGTTAATAAACAATTAAAATTACATATATCAGTCATATATAATGAAAAGTAATGAAAAAAGAAACATTGTGAGATTCATATAAATATAAATAATAACATAAAAAATATGATACATAGTGAATACATTCCAACAACAGGTTCCATGTATAACTGTATAAGCGGGGTTTTTTCAAAATTTGGTTTATTTTGACATTTTTTAGAGAAGATTGTATTATCTTAAACGCAATAATGATTCTATACCACATACCAGCAAATGAATAGACATGTAATAAAGTGTACATATAGAAGAGGTGTTTGAAACATTAGTTGCGGAATGAGAGGTATTCTACACACATTATTTGTGGAAACATAAATCCAATAGTTTACGATAAATTTATGCAACAGTAAAAGTATTTACTCTTCGAAAATTAAATCTTTGTGTAAAATACGTATTTTTTACATTAATGCATATTATATTGTCAGCATTTAAATTTTCGTTCCAATCGGTCATATTTTTTTTAAAGTTGCGTAGTTATTTGATTGCGTAAGTGGTACTAAAGTGAATAATTAAAAAAAACATCTACCTCATTTTTACAGAATTCCAAATACCTTTGAGTAATCTGATTTAGAATTATCAATTCATTCGTATTAAATTTTGGATACAACTTTATTATTAAGAGAACACATTATTATTGTGAAGTTGTAATTATTCAGAACAGATGGTCTGTGATATTTTAAATATGAATTAAATATATTAATTACAAAGATATACATATAAAATCAATTCTATCGAAAAATATTTTTGTTGCGTCACCGGGATTCAAACCTGGATCTTTCAAATAATGGAATGATTAAATGTATTAATATCAAAAAGGTAACATATAGGTTCGAAAATTTGTCGCTAAAAATATCGTCGCTGTAGAATAGTTGGATAATGCACCTTCCCCGGTTCGGAAAAAGATCCAGGTTCGAATCCCGGTGGTGCAACAACTATATTTTTCGATAAAATTGATTTTGTATGTATGTGTTTCTAATTAATATATTTAATTTATTTAAAACTACAAACACAGATGATATCTTAAACTATATAAATAACTACTTCTCAATAGGTCAATAAGTTGCAGATGAACATTCACTCGGAATGAACACCAGCGAATCACAGTTATGTAATAAATAATGTTCACTTAAATACACAAATATATCAAACTCATTATTTTTAAGTCCGACTTTACAACATGGTTGGATTGTATCTTATTTAGTTAAAGTGGTTTGTTCTTCAAAGGCTCACAATGGGAGCCAGAGTACCGGATTGTTTCTAATTAGTGTAAAGTGTACATTTCGAAGGTGCCCTACATTCTAAATGATGATACATATATTTAGTTATAAGTGGTTTGTTCTTCAAAGGCTCACAATGGGAGCCAGAGTACCGGATTGTTTCTAATTAGTGTAAAGTGTACATTTCGAATGTGCCCTACATGCTAAATGATGATACATATATTTCGTTATAATTAATAGCACAGTAAAAAAAACTACAATATTATTTTCATATTTTATTTATACAAAATATAGTTTAACGATGCGCATTTTACGTCTTATGAACAATATCGTCTAAATGCCGTCCATTTCTCTCAAGACACTCTTGCAATTGGACTCTTAAATTTGCAACACGCGAGAGCAAAGCGTCGGTTCAATAGCAGCAACTTCACGGCGGATATTTTCTTGTAAAGCCTGAATTGTTCAAAGACTGTTACTGTAAACCCTCCACTTAAGATACCTCCACAAAGTAAAGTCCGGTGACCGAGGTGCCCAGGGTATGCTGATTAATTTATCAATTAAAATTCCCCTTAGCTTCTCCATTGAAACTCTAGCTGTGTGTGGAGTGGCCCCGTCTTGCTGAAATTATGTTCTGTTGTTGAATCCGGGAAACAAATGTAGTTGCAGTACCAAACACTCATCGATCATTCGGCAATATACGTCAGCAGTGACTGTCTCTCGTAGGTTAAAAAAATAAGGGCCAATTATCCCTCGGGCAGAAATTGCACATCACACTGTCGTTTTTGGACAATGCAAACATTTTTTATGGCGTTTTCTCCGGTTATCAGGGCACCAGTATCTCATATTCTCTTTAATAACATAGCCATTAATATGAAAATGTGCTTTGTCAGTAAACAATATGTTTTCAAGCGTTCGTGTTGTTCCAAAACGTTCCAGCATCGTTCTGGCTAAAGTTTTTTTTTCAAAATAACGTGCACTGTTGATTTTTTTATTCCAGTACAGGCTGCAATCTTCCTTATCGATTTACGCGGATTGCGCATAATTTCATATCGAACTTGAGCCACATATTCTGGCGTCGCTGCTGATGTTGCTGGTCCCGGAGGAGTTTGGTTAACCATTGTCCGTTCTTGTCTGAACTTTCGAACCCAATACCAGATAAGTGGCGTGCTGGGCCTATCACTTATTAAAATGAGTACGAAAAGGGCGACGCGCACGAACCAATGAATCACCGCACTTTAAATATTGCTCAACCGTGAACGCGTAGTTCGCTCCCGACCAGTGACTCATTGCGACTGGAAAATCAGAAAATCACGCGCGTCGAACAATAGCCCTCCCATTTATCTCGTCCTGATGGTTTACGAGCATTTATAATTTAATCTTGAAATTTTTCCGCTCGACACCCTATATTATGCGCAGAACAGTATAATATTCTTTCAATAAATTAATGATGAGATGAATACTATCTTAAATTACAAACGCTAGACTAATGTTAGATCCTAGAAAGATAATATTTATATTGTTTTAACTTCTATCTTCAACGATCACAGTCAAGAGTATTAGACTCTGTAACTTCTGCTTGGAATTATTCACTACAGAAAATACACTGTTGAGTATGTGTTGCTTGGTAGATTAAAACACTGATTTTAATGGTCAATTTCAAATAGATGATGCGATTAATAGAGAGGTTCAGTCGGGAGACCAGGTATAGAGGTACAGCTGATGATCGGAGAGGATGGCAGAGAACAGGCTCACACCAGAGGCAGAACAGGATACAGCAAGAGGTAGAGAGAATTGACAAGAAGGCAGAGAGATTTGCACATTCAGATCTACTTTAATTCAATAATCTGGATATAAGGAATTCTTAATATGAAAAATCTCGTAACACACACGAAATATGCACAGTTATATAAGAACTAAATATATCTATAACTAACCTGCATTTATAAATTAGAGTCTTTCTATCCGCGCTTAAAGATTTGTTAGTATATTCGGCAATTTATAAAAGCGGAAACCCTAGTGACATATCCAATTATCCCGGTATCAGCTTGTCGAGTCGAGGTGAGGCACGAAATAACGAATATCTGGGATTTGTTGTGGACATGGTGACCTCAGTGCAGTTGTTGTGCATATCGCGAGCGCATTTAAACTAACTAAATCTTCTAGTTTTAACTGTATATCGACAAATAATAGTTCAACTGACAGATGCATAAATATTGTCACATGGAACATGCAGTAAGGTAGGCGGACCTGTAGCCAATAAGAGTCAAGCAGAAGTATTCGCTGCAACCAATCAGAAACGCTGAAAGTGTTGACATTGAAAGTGCCGATTGCCTACAAACAGGAATTAACAAGTGTCAGGTGTCAGATTATAATTGACTGAATTTACTTTATCAATGATGCATTATTCCGCGTGTATTATCTTTGTATTGATGCTGCACTGTACTGTACTGCATCTGGGAACCAACTATATAGAAAGCCCTGTGCATGGATCGAAAACCCTGCAAAATAACGGAGAGCTCCAGTCGTCTCGGACCACCCTTGCCACTGGACCGAGGTTTCCATTATTCCAAGAGTACGTGTGGGTAGTACTGCGCAATATCACCTACATCTTAAATAATTTTACGCACAGGCCTCCGCTATGGCCAACCAATGCATGGATGCGCGTGTACAACTTCTGAAGGGTGTGCGGTTCTGGAATAAGACTCCTCAGTCACACTTGGCCGCACAATCGTTAACCATGGCAGATATCATCCTCGTCGTGCATTATTTGTAGATTTTATTCAGTTTTCAATTCACTTTCTAGCCAAGCCGAGAAAATATATTCATTAATACATTCATATTTACATTTACGTGAATGTTGCAGTGTATATAAATGTTGCGGTGTTTGACCCACCTAAATTCCTACAGTTCGCTATCCCTACAAAACAAATTACTCTTGTACAAAGCAATCATCTGTACTATATTCACATATGCGAGCCCTATCTGGGGTTCAGGTAATACAAAAACTTTAGAATCTAAACAAAACTACATAATAATGGAACGACAGATATATTAATTTAAAAAAGTGTAACATATAGGTTCGAAAATTTGTCGTGAAAAATACTGGCGCTGTACAATTGATAGTGTACTTCCCCGGATTGGAAATAGAGATCCAGGTTCGAATCCCGGTAGCGCAAAAACAATATTTTTCGACAAAATTGATTTTATATGTATATATTTATAATTAATACATTAAATTAGTATATAAAATGTATTATAAAAAAAAATTCACCCATTTTCGTTACTATTTTATCCAAAGTTAAAATTACCCGATACAAAAAAAAATCCAATTTCACCGTGTTACCCGAATAGGGTCCCCGAAAAAATCTTAGGCTATTATTGTTACCTTATATGTCGGAGACAAGAGGGCTCAGCCCTTATCCCTCCCCCTTTTAACAATCGAATCAGAGGTGTTTGCGGCTAGCCCTAGAGCAAGTTGACGAAATGAAACAAGACTTACGATCGGTTATCGTTTATTGTAGAATGATGCTCAAATGATTTTAAACATGTTGAACGTTAAATTGCACGATAAAGGTTGCAAGTTAAATTTCTATCTAAAGTGATCCCCAATGCACAGCATCACCGTCGTTACGCCACTGGTTGCCCTCTAATGAATTGTTCCTTGTAAGGGTAAGAGCTTTAAGTCGATCGATTTTTAATGGCACAGTAAGGGAATTAAGTTATCAAACCTCTGAGTTTTGATATAAACTTCTTGTATGAGTGCTGACGTACTTCTTACAAGACTTGCACTCGAATGAACATCAGTTGAGCACCCGGGCGCACTACGGTTTGAGTATAGCAGTAAAAGTTTCCGCTCTAAGCTGACGGGTTATAAAAGGGTGAAACTGTGGAAAATGAAAGAGAGTTTGAAGGTAAACATTAAACAAACATGCAAATTGCTAGTTAACGAAACGTGATATTTTTTTATATCAAAGTTCGCAAAGATGTTCGAAGTTAATGCTAATGTTGGGAGCCGTTCAAAAGTAGACCGAAAGTAAAGATAATAATATAAGTTTTCTGTTATGTGAGCGCTTTTTCATTATGCTATTCCCCATTTAACCCTTCCAAAACCATGCTGTAACACAGGTCTACCGCTCTAATTAAACCTGACATATTTCGGTAAATACACGCAATATGCAATTCATATTTTAGTTAATTTGAAGGAAAATATTTACGCTTAGAAATGACTAGTGAAAAATCAAGTAAGTAAGGCGAATCCTACAAAAATAATTATCTATCAATTCAATCCGTTGTAAAATTAATACGTTGAAAAAAATACCATTTGTGGCGAGACAGAAAGAAATCACACATTAATTTCACAGTGAAAAGAATAACAAAAATTCGTATACAATTATGTCTCTTTCTCAATAATTAAAGAAATACAGATAAAAATAAAGGTTGCATTATACAATGTACAGAACTTGACGAATGCTCCGAATTATTTATTTAAATTATTATTTTTTTGAGGGATTTTGATACTGTAAACATTATAACAAACATAACTATTTAACATGTGATACTAATAATGAAAATCCACTAAAATATTTAGATATGTAGGTGGGTTTAGACGCAGAAAATTAATGAAAAGAAAAAAAGAGGGATAAAGGGTGAGGAGGTTGCAACTATTGTTGCGGTAAAGGGAGAGCAAGATGTGTTTATAGGTAGAATTATTGGCCAAAATTGAAAATGTCGTGGTTCATAAGAAGAACTCTTTGAGCGTAGTAAGGCTAATATTGAAACAGTCAATTTCTGTAAATTTCTGCTTATGGTATTTGCATGATCGGTGAATTAATGAATTTTGTGTGTAAGATATTGTTCCGCACGGGAAACAAGACTGTAGATGTTGACAGGTGTGGCTCACCGGTTCGCTCTGGTGCTCAGACGTCGATGTCTGCAGCGGCGTGCAGTGGTCCAGGGGGATCCAAAATCGTCGTCCAGTGTAGCAGCCATAGTTGTAGAAATTTCCAGGATCGGTTCCAAATGTCGAAAATCCAGGAAGTCCAGTCGAATAGCAAGGGTCGGAGATGAATGAAACACAATGTTCGTCAGAGAAGTCCAGCGGTGCAGTTGCAAACGAGGGAAGTGTTCTTTGCAGCCGCTGGACCATTATTTATTTAACAAAAATATCTTTGGGAGCGTAAGACTCCCTCATGAGGCTGGGAACCAATCAGGGGGCGTAGACATTCCTCGCGCCACCCCGATTTGGTCCAGCGCCGCCACTACCTGGCGGCCAGACTCCGCAACTTGAGTCATTTTTTCCGCTGTCCCGTACGGGGCGGCAGAACTCGTTTTTGTCCGCGAATATTGCTCTCATATTTTTATCTTTAACTATCCAGGCATCGCGAGTACTTTTTCTTATAGAGTTTGCCCTTCCTCGCGATGCCTGATAGATTTTACCTTGGGCGATGACCCGGGGAATGAATTCATGCACCTTAAACTTTAAAAATCCATTTTAACTTTTAAATGATTTTTAAGGTGCACAATATTATCTCCGGGCGATCGCCCTCCAAAAACTCTTTTTATTTCTGTATTTTATATGTACATAGTATTTTTTATAAACAAGTTATTACATAAAATAAGATTTATGATTTTGGCTGGCACCAGAGGCAGGGCCTCGCCTCGGCCCGCCATCCCCCCACCCGTCGCCGGTCGCCTGCGCACAGAGGCGTAGGGTTTCCAGCGGCGCGGAGTGCCGGGCGAAATATTCCTGTGAAGCAGAAACAATAGACTTTTCGCCCGGCGCCTTTCTCGAGTCGCGATTGTTGCGCTCCGCGGTCCCGTAGCTGTGCGGAACAGATGTTCTACTTCTATGTATGTGGAAGAGTGCGGATTACTGGGTCAATCTAGATGGTACGTGGAGAGATATTAATTCTAATTAACTGGGACAGTCAATATGGCCTTGCAGCAGTTTATAGAGAAGTATTTGGTCAGCACGCGTTCTTCGATATTCTAGAGTTTTCATATTGTGAAAGTTTGCTGCATCTAAATAGAAGTTGAATGATAGGTTAAATCTAACATTAAGATATCGAATAAACCTATTTTGTATTCGTTCTAATCTCGTGATATATGTAATCTGCCACGGGTTCCAGAATTGAGATGCGTACTCTAAGTGACTACGAACGAATGCGTAATATAGTATTTTGAGGCAATATGGTTTGAAGTATGAATCCTAGCTTTCTATAGACCTTGGAGGTAATTTGATCAAAGTGATTTTTAGAAAGAAGTTTGCTATCAAATATAATATGTATTTTTTATATTTAATGCTCAATATTTATAGTAAATTTATGGCATTAACCATTAAAAGCATTTTTTCACATGTCAAAGGCTAATAGAAGTCAAATTTCTTACGGTAACACGAGTTGACAGCACGGCTGCGTACGAGTATTTTATATCACAGTATGGTAAATTAATCTGTTCTGGCATGTGACTTTTGCATCATTCATTTTGATACATATTCTTGTACGCTCTTGTCAGTTATTGAATAAAAAGTTTAAGATATGTTTAAATACCAATTTTCACTTCTCATTCATATCTGTCAGTATCGTAGTGGTTAGTAATCTCATTTTATTTTATTTTTATTTTTGTTCAGTTATATATTAACTGTTAATTCATTATCTTAAGTTTTGTGTCATTTTGACGCAAGCTTTGAAGCATCCTGTATAATTTTACAACGTTCGGTGACTAGATCTGAAAAGCTAAGTCATAAGATCTTCATTCCATATTTTTCAATTTCTCTTTTGTCATGCAACATCTTTATTGTACAGTATACCAGCTGATTTAGTTTTTCTAAACTAGGTACCTATTTTGAACACCCCTACGTCGTGCACCTCTTTTCACAATTCTGCCCACCCTCCAATGATTCCGCTAGCCCATAAAGACAGTAACTCTATGTACATATAAAAGATCGTTGATATGTTAAATGAGGATTTTCAGTGCCTCGATAATGACTGTTTTGTTTATTAACAAAACCCGCCAATTCGAAATGAGCTTCGTCGCTCATAAAGATTTTTTTCCAAAAGTCGGATTTGTGTTTGTTTTAATAACTTCAACACATTGTTGAGGCGTTAAAAACTCCATAATAAATTGTAATCAACTACTCTCTTTGATTATCAAGTGTAAACTGACAAATTTTGCCAAACCAAAATAGCGGTCAAACAAAATCGGCCCAGAACATAATATTCATCCTGTATTGCCGATCCTTAATATTGCTCATCCCTATATATTTTAACAGACTTTCAGAGACCAAAGTTTCATTGAGAGATTATTATAAATATATGGGATTGCATATTACAGCTACTAAAGTATGGATAGATGGATGGAGTATAAAGTATGGATTGAACAAGATGAAAAATAAATGATATATATAGATAATACATTTGATTTGTTAATACAAACAACAATGCAGCAGGTGGAGCTAATTGCCTAATGGAGTGTAAAATCCATTAGTCGAAAAATATTTCGCCATTGAATTGTAAAATAATTTAAAAAAATATGGTTGGTACTTATTTTAAAGCGGAATGAAATTTTATTATCGCACGTGTCATCAGTTTTAAACAATTTTTTTCGGTACTGGCCAAGAATCCTTGACCTTGTATTCAATGAGTTTTATTCTGTGTTATTTATATTTAATGAATTTTATTTAATTGATATGGCTGTGCGGTTTTTTTTAAATATAACTTTCTATGTACTTATCAGTTATTGTAGTTTTAAGGGGTGCAGTCCTTCTCATCAACAGGGGTAAATAACAATTTGCTGTTAGTTCATTGTTATTTACACCTGTTGATGTAAGGGATCCTCGATACTTTTGAAAATGAAAATGATGTAGTATTTAATGTGTAGATAAGATAGGTTATGGGATATCAAAAAGATATGTGTAAAAGTCAGAGTACCCCCAAATAAATTTACACCGGGCGCTTACATGTTCGTTTGAATTATATCGCGATGTGTGCATCCGTGAGTGTGAGTATGGCCAGAGCAGGATGAACCAAAAGGTCAATGTTTATTGATGCTTGGAACACAGTTACGGATACAAGTATAAGTAGTCAATGTTCTACAAAGAGAAGCATTGGTTAATAAACTCGTTTAAAAAGCTGCCGCAAGAGAAGAGGTGCGCTCAGGGGCCGAGTTCTCTGACGGTGCAGCGTGTTGTATTCGGTTGGTGCCGGCGCAATTTTAAAGTTGATGAGAGCCCCGTTGTGCAATCTCCGAGTTGCACATCCCTTGGAATGGATTACGATAATTCCAGTTGTCAGTCAAAATTACCGCAGGGTGGGAAAGGACAAAAGAAAAAGACCAGTGAACTCGAGGAACCGGGATTTAGAATGAATACTCGCCTTACATCAAGTATGACGCCTCTAAAATTCCTGGTTGCGCCGCCGAAATCACACACTGCATGCACGAGGATAGTCAACGATCTCTGCTCCTGACTGAAGACGGCGATGTTACAGTTCATCCACGGAACACACAAGAAACAAACAATGTGATCACAACACAAGATCATACAAAACAGTGCTCCACTGCACTGAAGGTAATTGGTCCACAACATGAATGGTATTGCGTTGTCGAGATCAAACAATAATATAATATTGATCCAGTGATGCTTGATAGCGTTAGGCTTCCAAATCATACCGAGGGCAATCAATGGGTCGAGGGAGAAATTTTGATGCGGACATGAGACAACAACATTATATATTATATATTAACGCGGCCGATATTAAAAAGGTACTAAAAGTGTGTTTTACGAATACGGAACATCCGTTTTCATCTAGGTATGCAGGGTGCATGCAGATTGTGAAGGTGTTAGGCCTCCACAAAACTATTTATATGTTTTGAACGGTGGGTTGTTCACTAGGCACTAGCATGTTCTGGAGAATTTCACGTATATATGTACATTGCTTTAAGTTACATCAAAGTATAAATTATATTATTTTGTCGAATATTTAATTAATTTAGTGCTTTCAATAAGTTTCAGTAAGTTAATTAAAATCTCCGGTAAAATTGAGAAAGAGTAAAAATCATTCAGTTATATGTGTTTTACAATTTGTTTTTATTAATTTTTCTCAATAAAGGGTTTCTTACTTTTCTATTTCAAAAAATTCTAAAATGTGAGATATAAATTATAATTATTATTAATATTTTAATTAGAAAATTTCACTTTTTTGATTATTGAAATATGTTTTCAAGAGTTTTACCTCAACCTGGATTTTTTTGCCAGTTGCTTCACATTATCTTTTTATTAAATTTTTGTCAATTCTATCTTCAATTTATAATTAAATATTTTCTTAAGAACTGTTTATTAAAGTCATCAAACTTTGTTAAATTAACATAAAGAAACACATATTAATGCCTCATTTTATTTAATATCAGTCAAACATAGAGATAAAATAATATTCTACGGACAATTGATTAATTAGAAGTGTACTTATTAAAATTGAAGAAAATAATTTTACAAATTTCGAAACTAACAAGTCAGCGGAGTAGAACCTTAATTCTTTAGAAGATATTTCTAAAACCTTTTTGGATTGTATTTAGTTCAAGTACGTTCGTCCCTTCAAGCCCTTCCCCCTGTGCCATGGCTCCAAGGGCTGTTCACACAAATTAACTAAGTATAAGGTCAAATTCTCCCCCGTGATAAAGATTGGACCCTCGATATTGAACATAATATGAATTCACTTATAAAAATATAATTTTTTTTTAAAAATGTGAAAATATTAAGATCTAGATGAGTTTTATTTCTTATAATATTTTATTTAATGTAATTTTTTTTCTCTTCATTAATACTTTAATGATCAGATTGAACTTAATAAAATCCCCAATGTGTGAGTGTGGTGCTGTGGCGCCGAGGAGGAAACGCTTGATCATATCTTTTTTGTCTGTCCATTGCAGATCACAGGTTTTTTTTTTACAGTAATCTCGTTAATGGTAATTTTCAACTCCCGGTTAACTTGTGTCATCTACTTTCCCTTAACTCGCCACATTTAATCTATATAACAGCAATTTTTTTAAACGTCAATGGTATTGACTTCTAATATAATATTTCCTATTCTATAATATTATTACTTTTAAAATTAGCAATATTAACTTGGTGGTTAAAATTCATATTTTTTATTTATTATCTTAATTTTATTAACCACAATTGAGTTTAAAAAACATCTACCGGTTTCGGAAAACACCTTTTCCTTCTTCAGGATGTCATAACTAACTAAAAATATAGCATTGTTTTTCTATTTATCCAGAATCTATTTTTAAATTTTTTAAAAAAACAATTATTTAAAAAATAAATTTAAAAAATTGGGATTGTCAATTTTGCATATAAACGGTGTAGGTCACAAATTAAATAATTTGGAATCGTTGGAGATAAATAAAGCATGTAAAAGTAATCAGGAAATTCTAAACAGACAACTAAATTTAACTACGAGTCCTATTCTAAAATTTTTTCCTTAAAATTATTCGACTAAATTTGTATTGAGCAGCAATTTGAGTTAGGTACTAAATTTATTTTTTTAAATAATTGTTGTTTTTTTAAAAAATTTAAAAATAGATTCTGGATAAATAGAAAAACAATGCTATATTTTTAGTTAGTTATGACATGCTGAAGAAGGAAAAGGTGTTTTCCGAAACCGGTAGATGTTTTTCAAACTCAATTGCGGTTAATAAAACTAAGATAATAAATAAAAAATATAATATTATTGTAATTTTTTCTATAAATTAAGTTTTAACTTGATTAAAAGAAGATGAAAGACTCGGACCGCAGTCACGCAGAGCGACAAACATCCCTTGACATCGCCTCCAGTCCGCCTGGCATTCGTCTGCCTCTCGCTGGTCTGCCTGCTTTGCGCGTGTTACAGAACTCATCAGCTCTCATTACATTGCATTCGTCAGGATATCGGTTCTCTATTTCATTCCCCGCTTAGGTTATTGCATTTTGTGCCGTAAATCTTGTTCAAGACTTTATTTTAGAACACCTGCAACCAGCTTTAAAGTGAGAAATCAAATTCAAATATTAAACTATATAAGATTTGTGACGAAAGCCTCGATGATAATAATTTCGATAAAGCTAATTAACATAATTAATTATATTTTTATTAAGGAGAACACATTCTTATTGTGAAGTTGGAATTACTCAGAACAGATGGTCTGTGATGTTTTAATTTAAAATGTTTCTGAATAATTACAACTTCACAATAAAAATGTGTTCTCCTTAATAATATATAAGTTATGTCAATGTATCCAAAATTTAATAAAAATTAATTAATTCTGACGTCTGCTATCGGTTTACTCAAAGGTATTTGAGATTTCGTAAAAACAATGTAGATGGCTTTCAAATAATGGAACGACAGATGTATTAATTTGAAAAAAGTATAACATACAGGTTCGAAAATACTGGCATTGTAGCATAGTTAGTAATGCACCTTACCCGGATTGGAAAAGAGATTCAGGTTTGAATCCCGGTAGCGCAACAATAATATTTTTCAATAAAATTGATTTTATATATATATCTTTATTGTTAATACATTTAATTAGTATTAGTATTGTTTTATATGTTTTATATGGTTTTGTATATCATATATAACTGTTTAACCTATTCAAAAGTTTGGTCTATTTTGATGAATGGCGATAATGATGTTGGCGTCTGTCCCGGTACCGACACTGATATACGGAAGTGAGGCCTGGAACTAGTAGAAAAGAAACGAAAGTAGACTGAATGCAATGTTAGGGAGATTACTTAAGCATGTATGTGGCAGATCTATTTATGAAATAAATAATGAAGAATGGAATGAAAGTGAATGGAAAGCTGGTTTTAGCATATGGAACGGATGAATAAGGAGAGAATGGTAAGAAAGATATATGATGCAAGTATTGATAGCACCAGAAATAGAGGATGTCCGCGAAAGACGAGTCTCGACCAGGTAAACCAGTCACTGGAAGATGGTACTGTCAGAAGCCTCAATAAAATCGGCGAGATTGTAAAGGGTGTTATTTTAAAGGTTTATTTTTCGAATTGGCAACACTTTTTCCAGCAACAGACAATTTGATAGCTAACAGCTGATTTGTGCTCAGTTTGGTTAGCTATTTCACCATTAATAGACTTACGCTAGAAAAACGCTTGCATATTGTGTAAATTTATTTCGAAAATTGTAGTTCAGTTCGTGAAACTTACCGTGCACTACGTCCATTTTACAGACGACATAATCGTCCAACTATGGATAGTTTTCGCACCACATATACTCTAATTGATAATACACATCCGCAGGTACGTCGTATAGTGCACACTGAAGAAACTATTGCTGCAGTGGAGCGTAGTATTGAAAAGGACCCGAATGAGACGATTCGCCATCGTGCACAGCGATAGATTACTGACTTTTTCGTTCTTCAATTGAATGGCATTAATGTGGACGAGCTATGATTTCAACAAGATGGCGCAGGCAGCACGCCACACAGCACGCGCCACAATCTATTTATTGTACGAAACATTCCATGAGTGCATAATTTCGCGTAATGCACATGTGAATTGGCTTCCAAGATCGTGTGATTTAAGACCTTTGGATTATTTTCTGTGGAGATATGTGAAGTCACTAGTATACTCCGATAAACTAGAGATGATAGACGACTTGGAAGCTAACAATTGACGAGTTATTGCCGATATACGACCCCAGCTGCTCTAAAAAGTGGTCGAAAATTGGACTTCCAGATTGAGCTTTATTGAAGCTATTACCACGATTTTTATGTGTTTTATTTAATTTAAAAGTTCTATACCTCTAAAAAAAACACCTTTATGTAAAGATGTATGAATGTGGATGAGGTGAGAATTGTGTTTCAGGAGAGAAAAGTGCGGCGCTCTATCCCCAATAAGTAGTTTGTTTGTTGTGGCACTGCTGATCCGTTCCACTTCTCTAGTGCGTGTTGTCAACTTAACTGTGCGCATTTCGGTAGTCTAATAAAACCATATAAGTGCCGATAAGACAATTTTTTTTTTGCTTAATTAATTATTTTCTTAATTAATTCCTCCTTATAAATCTCAAATAAACATTTCACAAAAATTTTCTGATATAGATCTATACCGTACAGTCGTAAGTAATTTATATTATCTTATATTGATGTTAGGTACGTTTTGAGATGTTATTAGTGTTGGTATTTATTTAATGTGACATATAGAGAAGGAAGAATATATAAAATACAGAATTATGGACGAAAAGCGTGACGATAAAATGTAGCAAAGCAAGTTACCGTAATAATAAATATTATTATATATAAAAAAATAAAATGCAATGCAAACTTCGCTTTTGTGCGTAAAACATCGCGATGGTGGATATGTGGTGTTGAACAGTCGTCTAAGAATACGAAAGAGAAAAACAAACAGCCGGTAATAATTCGAATCAATACGAAGAAATAAAGAAAATTTTGTGAAATTATTTTATCTTAGAATTTTTTCGTATCTCGTATAATTTATTTCATTTATCGTAAGATTTAAGTCAGGTGTCTTGTTTAGTCATCACAAAAAAATGATCATGAAATTTTTGGTTGATACACTAGTAGTCACTCCGTCGAATGAATATGCGATCGGCGTGAACGTAGTGTTGCTAAGTAGCATGATTGGTGAGAGATGTGATGTAACTTCCGTAACAAGATTTCGTTTCATTTGCCGGTTTTTGATTATTTATTCTACGTTGTGCGTCTCGGGATGATTCACACCAAAAACAGTAATGACAGCTGTAGCTGTGGCCGGTTTTATTATTCATCATTAACTTTGAAGAATTTTTAATTATATTTTGTATTGTCTAAGTTTTTATTACTAAATATGAATAATAAAACAAAATTAACAATAAAATGAAAATGTTGTAATTAAGTCCTCAGGCAACATTACGGTCCGAGTACTGCTTTGTGACCTACTGGAAGTGATCGGTCGCCAAAAAATCCATATTTAAACTGTTGTATTTAAAGGAAAAAGCTTTCGGTAATTTTATCCTTTATTATGTAATTTCAGGACCAATGGAGCTTGAGATTGTAGAGATTGTAGTATCTAAAGTTAAATACCAAAACTTTCCCTTATCGTACATTTATCGTTTGTTTGTCTAAATGTGTTTTTTTTAAATCATTTCTAGGTCAAATATTAACGGCGATGTGATTTTATCTTATTGTTTTATTTTATTTTCTTTTAGAATCATTGTTCACTATATATACCTTATATATGCTTTACTATTGATTGCGTAATTGTACTATGTACCCTTATATTACATTTGTACCTATTTTCTTATTTATATGTACTTTCTTTTTATTACTGTTTATTAAATATAGCACTTAAGGGACGCTGGAAGGTTTAGCATTTCTTCGAATCTTGAATTATTTTTTATTATTACGTTGTTACAACAATTAATTTATTTTGTTAGATGAATTAAGTCGTGGCATTGTTGCGTGGAAACGACAAAGTAGTTATTTTTACTCCTATAACGGTTCCGGGAGAGGGTGGATTCTTACAAGGCCTCTTAAAAAAAAACGGCTATACAAAGTTTATAAACAGCCGCCATTTTAAAATGAGAACGAATTTAGCTTTTGAGTTTGATTGAAAAACTTAGTAGTTATCATAATACAGGGTGATCCAAACTCAATAGTTATTTTAAATACTGCTTTATTTTTTAATATTTCAAGATATGAAATTACATATGTGACAACTGTCAAAAACAAAAATAATACCATTAACGAAAATGGCATTCGCATTAGCTACCATTCTCAGGGAAAATAATATGATTAGTTTCAAGTTTTTATAACAACATAATTTAATGGTTCCCTCAGATACGAAAATATGAATTATGACAGAAAAATTGATTGGCAAGTCTTGTCTTAATAAAATAATAGAGTTCTTACTACCGTGTGTACATCTAAATCAACAAGTTATTATCTAATACTAATGGTGAGATAAAACACTCAGATTCATTGGATATTAAAATGTTCGCCTAGGAAATTACATTACAACAATTTTAATCCCCTTACGAGTTTGTCAGGACAAATATAGCAAAAATCGTATCAAATAAATGTGATCAACAAGATTAGCCAGTTATTATTTGAAATTAAAAAGGTGAGAATAAAGACTACGATGCTTCAAATATTAAATCAAAATTCGTTTTACAACCATTTAAACGCGAGGTGTTTTTGTTCTTCGGCAGCGAACCGTAGTCTTCGTTCAGAGTTGAAGTTCCGAGGCATCCGTAACTACTTGTATCTCCTTACTTATCAAAACGTCAGGGAGGCTGGGTCATCTTCTTCCATTTGAACTCACATTGAATCCCTTGCGTCCTCATCTGTTGTAAAATAAGTTCAGTTGTGAAGTAAAGAAGCGGAGGAAACCAAATCGTATCCCCACTCTGCTTTATTCATGAAAAATTCTTCATGAAGAAAAAAAGTATTGTCATCTACATGACTTCTTTGCTGTCATGTAAGGGAGGGATGCTTCATATCCTGCAAGCATACAAGTAAAATAGCAAACAAATCTCACAATATGGTGCAGGATAACATAGACGCCCAATATTTTTGGTTATTCTCACCCTTTCTTAATTCAATACGAAATCACATCTTCGTGATTTTAGCATCGGGACAACTTCTTCGTGCTCGCAAACTGTCAAATGAAAAGAATACTACCGAGAATTTTTTTCTTACGCCGTGCAGTGTTACCATTTGGTAAATGTCAACTCCCAGCACATCTCGTGCGCGGTAGGTACCAAATTTAACATCATAGTGCATTATCATGTGCATCAGATCTTATATTTAAAAATTAAAATACCCTAGGCATAAGACAAATCTATATGTTGAGGATCGTCCAATGTTCACATGCTAACAACTCACCCCAAGCAATAAATTATAGACACAACACAAGACAAATAACGAATATCTACATGCCAGTTTCGAGAGCAACAAATACATTTTATCAAAGATTCTGTATGCTTTTAGTTCCGAAACTGTTTAACACACTTAGCACCGACTGGAAATCGTTTACTTCCAATAAGATTACACAAATATGGTCTCAATGTATGATCCAATTGGGTAAAGATCAATTAGAAGCATTGATATCCAATATTCTAACATAATTATTATACAGTGGTTAAACCAATAATTCACTAGTTCTACAACGCTTTCACTACATATATATATTTTTTAATCATAATAATTTATAAATTTCGAAGTAATTTTGAACAGTATTTGTATTCAGTTGGGGGCTATGTGCCACACAAGCTGGGAAACAATCATGTTATTGCATCAGAAATTTCCTGGATGCATAATTTCTCGTTTCAGACATTTATTGGCCGTCCAGATCATGCAATTTAACGCTTCCTGACTTTTTTTTAAAATTATATGAAAGATATTAATTGTTGGGGCCGAATTGATGCCGGGACCGAGGTTATAAATATGGGTCGCATTTCAAAATCTTTTCTCAGTTGTGTGAACACCGTGAAGAGACCATTCGAGCGGTCTCAACATGGTGTGATGTGTATCCTAGCGAATTCTGGTCCACCGACCAGAATCAGCGGTGAACATGAGTGTGAGTACTTACCATAATGTTGAGATCAATCTTAATCTGGGAAAATAAATCTTTACTAAAATCAGCAAAAAAAAAGCAGGAAGTTGAAGTAAAGAAATAAATAGAAATAAGAAAAGAAAAGAAGGGAAATTTAATTATTTTCTGTAAGAAAATAAATTTTTACGATTCAATTAGGATTCGAAAAACTAGAAAATGAGTGCTTGTAAAATTGATAAATTAACTGGATTTTTACCCATCAATTATTTTTTGTCTCTTCGTCATGAAATTGTGGTAGATTTGAGGGCTCCATCCTCACCGTATTTCAACATTATTAACTATTATTATTATTATTAATTATTAGTATTAACAAGATAGCGGCAGCTTCACTGCTGCCCGTGGGCGAACCCCAACTCAGCTGGAATCCGTGACTAGAATGATGTACCTAGTCATCGACGGCTCCCCGATATAAAGCGACCGTCGCAAGCCCCGCGGCCAACATTGAAACTACTATTCGGCGATTTCATCGAGCGCAAAAATATGAAACCAGAATATTGCCGAATGATCGACAAGTTTTTGGTACTGCAACTGCAACTGTTTCCCGGATTTAATAACAAAACACAATTTTAGCAAAACGGGCCCACTCCACACACAGCTAGGATTTCAATGGAGAAGCTGAGGGGAATTTTCCTCAATAAATTAATCAGCAAGTACGGAGACATACCCCGGACCTTACATCGTGCGACTTTTTTTGTGGGGATACCTTAAGTCGAGAGTTTACAGCAACAATCCTCGAAAAATCAGGCCCTACAAGAAAATATCCTCCGTGAACTTGCTGCCATTGAATCAACACTTTGCTCTCGCGTGTTCGCAAATTTAAGAGTCCGATTGCAAGAGTGTCTTGAGAGAAATGGATGGAATTCAGACGATATTGTTGTGAAATCTGTATCATTAAACTCCATTTTGTATAAATAAAATATCAGAATAACATTGCAGTTTTTTTTTTATTTAATATTAAACTTGAAAATTTCCCGCTGGACATTTTTTATTTCTAAAAAATAAACATAAATATGTATTTATTATTAAAAATTAAAATATAATCAATTATGATATCTTAAATAAGATACAAACATTCTTAACTGAATTAACTAACACACTAAACTTGAACTAAACATCTTGCAAATACTGGCCATACAGAGATACATGAATATATTGCATTATTTTAGTAGGTGATACGAAAATGGCTATCATAAGGATTGTTTAATCTATTTATTTTATTTTATTTGGAAAATAAACAGTTAATTGATGTAAAAAAAAAAATCACATTAAAAGTGTTATAAAAATTGCAACAATTACATGTTTTCTCTGAATTAATAATATATTATATTAGATACAGTGTAGAATAATAAGACTTATTAAATTGATACAATGGCTTGTTTAAGACTTTAATAATATGAAATGAATTTTACGCTGATAGAAGACGATAAAAGAATGAGAACTTTCTGTACTATTGCAGGAATACAAAAAAATCAGTAAAAGTAACAGAAATGAGAGAAAAAGTAGAAAATATATATAGAAAATATAAAAATTTATAAAGAATAACATATTTCAAGAAAAGGGGAGGGTGAGGAGGGAGGAAAATGATATAGGGAATAAAATAAAATGATTTAATTGTGGAACCTGAAGTATTGAAACTGTTTAATTCATTTATAAAAGAGTTGAAATAAAGGGGGGCTCGGTAAAACATTGAGTTTTATTTGGTATTGGTGTTTCAATGTAAAAGGTTGAATGTGAGATTAGTTCTGGTTGATCTAGATAGCACTCGAATGGATATGAGTCATCCACAACACAGAGAGCACAATTTTGAATTAATTAATTTTATTTTTGGTGCTTCGTATGCACGTTTTCCCTCCGTTGTGCCTTTAATCTTTCTGTATTTGATTTTGGCATAATTTTTTAATACACATAGAAATGAACACAGCGGGAAAATTTTAAAACGAATGGTAAAATATTAAAAAACAAGTAGCAAGTTTTAGCTTCAACTGACATTCCGTGTACGTCCGGGACTTTTGTGAAGTTATTTTGATCGAAATACGGAAAATGTACTAATCAAATAACAAGTAACTTTTATATGGAATCTCGTTTACCGCGAGCATAAAAAGTTGTGTGATGTGTATAAACAGCTCATGTAAAAGAGACAAAATCGGTCGCGGTGTCGTCTCTTTCACACACACGGGCACAGGTTTGAAATATTTCACAATGTTACTGTGATAATAGACGGGAATTTTTTCAAACTAATGCAGTCTTTCTAATGCAGTATTCTGCTAGTCTTGACTCGGCTGACAAGTTTTATGTTAGTATACCACGCATTCAATGTACCATTCACTTTATTCCCTACAGTCACGTTCATTTCTATTACCTTCCCCGCCTTTCCGTTCCATAACTCCTAGAATTAATCATTTTAAAAATAATAATATATTATTATTTTGGATATTCATATTACATGATTTATTGGCGTACTCCAATAACTCATTCATATTGACAGTTTGAATAAAATATGGAAATTATTGGCATAGTGCCAATTATTCCATTTTTGTAACAACTGGCACTGAAAAAAACATACTTGGTATGATTAAATTAAAATAAAAAATTTATTACCAGAAATAATAATCAAACTTATATGATAAAAAAAAAATATTTAATATGTGTTTTGAAATAGTTAACCACGTAAGAAATAATACTCCAAACATGGTCCGATTCTTAAAAAATTCTTCAGGCATCAA